>OX352295.1:2587500-3232500 GCA_947086415.1 Pammene aurita | reverse complement strand
GGACGGACGGGCGGACGGACGGACGGACATGACGAAACTATAAGGGTTCCGTTTGATTACGGAACCCTAAAAACAACAAGGGCGCAGTTATAGAAGCTCGCACAGGGCGCAGAAAAGGCAATTTACGGCACTGCCCATAATTTAACTAACTAAAATAAACAAACTATTAGCTAGTTGAAGGGTCTGGAGACATTAGATGAGAGCATTTCCACGCAAGCATTGTTATGGCAACTCCTTCGCAGTTCGCAGAAAACAATAAGTTGCCGTCCAAAGGGTTACATGCGGAGGAGTTATAATCGCCACATGCACAAGCTCTAAAACGAGCCGCCGAAGGCAGGGATCCATATAGAAAAGTTACAATATAATGACTAACAAAACATTAACAAATACTGACAAAAGCTGCAAACTTAAAAAGAAATATAATGTGCAATCAACACAACCATCGAGACTTTCTCCAGGAAAGAGGGACGAAAAAAAAAACGTTTTTTGTCATGTTCGACGGACGCGCATCCGAAATCCCCAAACACGTGCTGTTGCTAGCCGCCTGGAAAGACAATAGTCACCATAAATTCGGTTTTTAAATGACAGAGATCCTATGACCAGAACGAAAAAAAAGTTACCTAAGCGATGTGAATTATTCTAGCAAGCTAACATTCCTATTACACAAACTAAAGATGTGAAATTGAACAACGCACTACACAGCCAACAGAAATACGTGATGCATGATAAAATATGTAAAATACCTTCTGCGTATATTAAAAAAGTTTATTACTTATAATGGAGAAGCACTTGACCCTTAATGATGCGCAATTTGGGTTCAGACCCGTTTTGTCAACGGAAAGTGCTATTCTTTGCCTTAAGCAGACCGTGCAGTATTATACGACCAGGAAGACCCCAGTATTTGCTGCTTTTTTAGATCTGTCCAAAGCATTCGATCTGGTATCGTATAATCTGTTGTGGGACAAGTTACAAAAAGAGACAACACTGCCACCTGAATGTATAACATTGTTACAGTATTGGTATAGCCACCAGCAAAACCAGGTCAGGTGGGGGAGTGTGGTCTCTGGGGAGTTTAGGTTGGAGTGTGGGGTGAGGCAAGGTGGCCTGACCTCTCCCAGACATTTCAATCTTTACATGAATCGGCTGATTGGGGAGCTTAGCAGCACTTGAATCGGATGTCATGTAGGAAGGTCAGGTGGGGGAGTGTGGTCTCTGGGGAGTTTAGGTTGGAGTGTGGGGTGAGGCAAGGTGGCCTGACCTCTCCCAGACATTTCAATCTTTACATGAATCGGCTGATTGGGGAGCTTAGCAGCACTTGAATCGGATGTCATGTAGGAGGAGTATGCATAAATAATTTAAGCTACGCAGACGATATGGTGCTGCTGAGCCCCTCAATCAGGGCGCTGCAAAAGCTGGTCTCCATATGCCAAGGCTATGCGGAAACGCATGGCCTAAAATATAATGTAAAAAAAGCGAGCTAATGGTTTTCAAGCCCAAATCTAGTAGGTATTCTGAATTGCCTGATGTGTCGCTTTGTGGCGCACCTCTGCATAGAGTCAGCAAGTTTAAATACTTAGGCCACTGGGTTACGGAAGATCTTAGCGATAACTGTGATATAGAGAGGGAGCGTAGGTCACTGGCCGTTCGTTGCAATATGCTTACCCGCAGGTTTTCTCGCTGTACCCACTCAGTTAAGGTCACGCTCTTCAAAGCATACTCTCAGTCCTTCTACACGTGCAGCGTGTGGGGTAGCTATACGCGGCGGGCGTACAGTGACCTACGAGTGCAATACAACAACGCTTTCAGGATGCTGATGGGGCTGCCTCGTCACTGTAGCGCCTCGGGAATGTTTGCGGAGGCGCAAGTCGACGGGTTTACGGCAATCTCAGTGCGCCTCATTACTAACCAGATGGCGAGGCAGTGCTAACAGCATCTTGGTAGCGTTGGTTGACAGGTGGGACTCCCCCCTGCCATTGCACTGGACAAAATTCAACACCGTGGTAAATTAAAAATGAAAATGAATGTTTTGTTGTATTTTAGTTAAGTATTATGTTGTACCTACTAACACTAGTATATAAGTCTGTAACTAACACCTTATGGATATTAGTCCGAAATAAAAATTATATTATTATTTCCTTTATTTATTTTTCTACTTAGTTTAGGGTTTTTACAATATTTTTATAAAAGTAAAATATAAAAATACATCTAAAACATATGAAAACAATAAAAGCATTATAAAAAACCTAAACTAGGGTGCCGCCGGCAACGGAGCAGGGCCCAGGCTGCCGGTGGTTAGGGCCGCAGAGTGAGGAACCTTCGGACTATGCGCGCCGTGTCCAAGATTACCGCCTTCTGAATCTGACCCTTGATCCAACCACAACCTCGTAGCGAAAGTCTCTCAAGATGTTGGTCGAGACTCTTCGCTATGAGACCGTTCGCAGAGACAACTATCGGCACAATGATCGCCGAATCAACCTCCCACATGGCGGTTACCTCGTGAGCCAAGTCTAGGTACTTGCTGGACTTGTCCTTCTCGGCCTTCACGAGGTTGTCGTCACATGGGACGGTGATGTCGACGAGCATGGCCCGGCGTTGCGGTCGATCTATTACCACGATATCAGGCTTATTGGCTACTATAGTCCTGTCCGTGATAATAGATCGATCCCAATAGAGCGTGGCACGACCATTTTCGAGAACTGGCGCAGGTGTGTACTTGTAGTACGGCACTTCGTGGTCCACAAGACCGTATAGGAGAGCAAGCTGCTGGTGTATAATCCTGGCTACGAGGTTATGTCTGTGCAAGTACTCGCCATTAGCAAGATGAGAGCAACCGGAGATGATATGCCTGAGTGACTCTCCGGGACGGCGGCATGCCCGACAAATGTCGACCGTACCGTCCTTCAGGATATATTTCCGGTAGTTATTCGTCATGATAACTTCGTCCGCAATTGCACAGGCAAAACCTTCGGTTTCTCCGAAGAGGTCCCCGAATCGTAACCAGTTCACCGACGCGAGCAGGTCTACGTCGGGTCCCGTGAGGGCCCTGTAGAACCGCCCGTGTAGCTCCTTGCTCTTCCATACCGCCTTGCGATCCTCGGTGCTTAGCACCACAGGTTTGCGCCAGCTCTCGTTTGCCAAGGAGAGCGGCGTGAGACCCTTATCTACTGCCACCACATCACGATGCATCCCACACTCGTTGTTAAGGAAATAATTCCTGAGATTGTACACCTCACGGTTGTGGAGATTTTTGGCGTTTAAAAAGCCGCGACCTCCACACTTCCGTGGGATGTACAATCTCATAACAGACGAGCGTGGGTGAAGCATACGGTGTGTGGTGAGCAATAGACGGACTCTCCGATCCAGGGCATCCAGCTCGGTCTGTGTCCACCTTAGTATGCCAAAGGAGTATGTGAGTAGGGGCATTACCCAGGCATTGAAGGCGCGCACCTTGTTGCCACCTGACAGAAGACTATTAAGAACTTTTGTCAGCCGTCCGAAGAAGCGCTCCTTCAACGCCTGTTTAATACCCACATCCTCAATGCCCAAAGACTGTGACATACCAAGGTATTTGTAGGTTTCTGATTCAGAGATAGATCTGAACGTCATTGTCTCAGAAAGCTGTAGATTTGTTGAATTTACTACTTTCCCCCGCTGTACATGCATAACCGCACATTTATCAACACCAAACTCCATCTTGATGGAACTACTGAACACTTCTGTGATATTCAGTAGTTCCAACAAGTCTTGGTTATTTGGTGCAAACAATTTGAGATCGTCCATGTACAGAAGGTGAGATATGACTTCACCCTCTCTCCGAAGCCGGCAACCTAGTCCCGAATCCTTCAGCAGATTGCTGAGCTGATTTAGAGCTAGGCAGAACCACAGGGGACTCAGACTGTCGCCCTGAAATATTCCTCGCTCGATCCTTATAAAGTCCTGCGGGCCAGGGGGGTCATCCCCGCCTCCTGGTTGACGAAGGACTGTGGTCCACTGCCTCATACACGCGCTAAGGAAGGATCCTAAAGCTGCATCAATTTTATACAGCTCCAAGATCCTCTTCAGCCATGAATGAGGCACCGAATCATAGGCCTTCTTGTAGTCAATCCAAGCGGCCGAGAGGGCCCCCCTGTTCCGCCGGACTCGTTGGCAAATGGTCATGTCTATGAGGAGGAGCTCTTTAGTACCACGGGACCCAACCCTACATCCATTTTGGAGCGGAGACCAAAATGTTGTTTGCGACCATGTGCGCGTTTATTTTTGCTCTCAAAATGGATGTAAGAAGCTTGTAAAGCGTAGGCAGGCACGTGATGGGTCGGTAGTTCTTCGCTTCCGTGGTACTACCGGACTTATAGAGCAGGAAGTTTACACCAGTTGTTAAGGAAGGCGGGAGGGAGCCAAGTTCAAGGGCTTGTTGAAATTGTGTTGCCAACCGCGAGTGCGAGCATCGAAACCATTTTAGCCAGAAGTTGTGCAACCCATCCGGGCCAGGACTTTTCCAGTTGTGGGCCGTACGGATCGCACAACTTACGTCGTCGGGGCTGATGGTGATAGCCCCCATTGGTTCGGTGGACTCGCACCCACGTTCAACAACACTCATCCACTCGCCCTCCGTGTGTTCAACGGGCGCCGACCAGATGCTACGCCAGAAATCAGTCATGGCAGTAGCATCCGGCAGTCGCACGTCGGACACACGGGGGTCGGTTCCCTCCCACCTTCGGTATACCTTCCTTTGGTCACTTTGGAAAAGACGATTCTGCTTGAATCGGTCCACACGCTCTCTGTAACGGCGAATACGGCTTGCCCATGCATAAACTTTCTGCTTCAGAAAGTCGATGCGCTCTATAACGTTGGCCATGTAGTCGCGGGGCTCGATATCCGTCCCCGCGAACGCCTGGTGCACAAAGCGCATTACTCGGGGGCGGTTATTGCCCCCCCTGAAGCAGATCAGCTTTGCAATGAGAGTCCTAAATGAGTTGATACGACCTGCCATGCGGGGACACCTCCGGCGGTCCTAGGTGCACGTTCAGCGTCCGGAAACTTGACTCGAGCAACACGGCACGCCGCGATGGCTCCGCAGTACATTATCGAGTGCGTATCATCTAAGTCTACTAGTCCGCAAGAATGGATCACTCACTTAAGGACTAATTATCAGCATATTACTTATAAACATGGGTACTATATTTTTATTTATGTATGTATATGTATGTTTATGTTATGTTTCTATATGTGTATGTGTATTTATCAATAAATAGTAATGTTGATTTGTGTTTCTAAATATATCTCGATTTCTATGATCCTGCACCAATTACAAGTTTCGGTTTGATCCAATGGTTGACTGGTAGAGAATGCCTTAAGGCATTAAGTCCGCCTCTTGTACACTTTTTATTTGTGCAATAAAGTTTAAATAAATAAATAAATAAATAAATGGATCTAGCAAATCATTTAGGGCTCCCATTAACGCTAGATTGCGTCTATTCATAGGCAAGCGTGGTAATCGTGGCCTAGGGATGTTTGTGGATCGATACTGCGTAATTGCCTCTTCCAAAGTCCTCCTCAGTTGCTCATTTGCTGAACTACTCACACTCTGATTCGCGATCCCCTCCTCATCGGCACTGGGATCAACCCGCGGTGCCCCCGATGCCAGGTCGGGTGCAGGCATCGGATCCGGCGACGTGGCGAGCGGATCCCGCGTCGAGGTGGTGGTCGCGCGAACAGAGAGTCTCCAGGCGAAGCCGATCAAGTGTCGCGTCATCCAAGCGCTTTAGCCGCTGAATGACGCGCACCTGATCCGATAACCGCTGCGCAGTCGTGTCAATGGTTGGTTCAAGGGCCTGAAACAGAGGAAGTATCCGGTCACGATACGCGCACAGATTAGTTCCCCCCTCTGTAGCCCCATAGTAGGCGCGCATGACATTCTCGTTCATACTCTGAGACCATCTCATGCGACGCACTACACCACCGGCAGCGGGAGCTGTGGGCAGGGCGTTATGCCCCGCAAGCCCCAAGCGTGCCGGCAGCGGTGGCCGTCCGCGTCGCGCAGGTGTTTGTGGCGGCGGTGGCGGCGGCCCGCTTTTGTCACTGGATCCGTCTGTGTCGGGCGCTGTTTCGATGTCGCCGCCCGGCGACGAAGTGGACGAAGAAGATGACGAGGCGGGCGAGGGTGGTGGTCGTGCGTGGGTAGTACCCGCTCTTGTTTTACTCCTCGTTATCATGCTTTGAAATGTACGTGTTTCGCCGAAATGTATTTAAGCACTAGCTGTCAACTGTCTATTTGTGATTGTGACCCGTCGTTATATTTACAGGCAATAACTGTAGCAACCTTCATATTGCCTTTGATTTTTGGGTTCACTTCGTGGTAAATAAGACCAAATAGAGGCAAAAACACGTATAAAAATAAATATTTAGCAAAATAAATTAACAAGGCGTGTGTCAGTGTCTACCGTGTATTATTATTATTATTCACTTTATTTCATTAATTTCTTAGATTAGGTTTTTATGATATTTTTACGAAAGTAAAATATAAAAATACATCTAAAACATACAAAAACAATAAAAACATTATAAAAAACCTAACCTAGGGTGCCGCCGGCAACGGAGCAAGGCCCAGGCTGCCGGTGGTTAGGGCCGCAGAGAGAGGAACCTTCGGACTATGCGCGCCGTGTCCAGGATAACCGCCTTCTGAATCTGACCCTTGATCCAACCACAACCCCGTAGCGAAAGTATCTCTAGATGTTGGTCGAGACTCTTCGCTATGAGACCGTTCGCAGAAACAACTATCGGTACAATGATCGCCGAATCAACCTCCCACATGGCGGTTACCTCGTGAGCCAAGTCTAGGTACTTGCTGGACTTGTCCTTCTCGGCCTTCACGAGGTTCTCGTCACATGGGACGGTGATGTCGACGAGTATGGCCCGGCGTTGCGGTCGATCTATTAGCACGATATTATTATTATTATTATTATTATAAGTTTAAGTTTTAAGTTATGGTTTTTGATGTTTCCATGAATTAAAGTGCAACCGTTAAGTGTGCAGCAATGTGAATGTTAAGTACATTACATACACAAAAATCCATATTGGATATCAGTGGAGTGTTATTGGCGTTTTTGTGCCAGTAATCAGTGTAGTGTGACTACGAGTATAAAAAATAATTATATTCGTACTAAAAGATTTAGATTAAATTAGCGGCGATTCTTTCAAGCGATGTTTACTTGTTCAAATTTTTATGGTCATAAAATATCAAGTGAGTGTGCTTCGTGTTTTATAATGAAGTTATGTATTTTGTGTGTGTGTGTCTTGTGTAATACATCGAAGTTGTACTATTGTATGTTTACTGCTTAATGTTAAACAGTACAATATGTATTTGGAAGTAATTCACATGTGGCTCACTACAGACTTGCGCCACACTGCGACTACATTAACACCATACTACTAACCAACCTAACCACGCATACAGACACTAATAAATAAAGCAACGTCTTACTTATGGAACTCTACTCCCTTCGATTTGTCCAATCGCAGGATGATTGAGCACCATTTCTACAGGCTACAAAGAAACAGTCAGCTGAATGTGCTCCGGCAAGCATTCGACAAGCAGCAATTAAGACAAGATGCGACAAGGCCACTCCAAACGCCAAAATCCGGACTTAGTTTAGTCAAAAATATATAATCGAGTAGCGTACAATGAGGTAAATCTTAATGAATAAAATAGTTATCGCAGTTCCTAAGGCATACGGTCTGAAATCCAGGGTTCTCACAAGCACCAACAGATCACAGCTAAGGAAATACGAACGACATACCATATCCTAAAAAAAAATGATAAACGCAACGTATCTAATGAACCGTCTAAAAAAATACTTGAGATGCTGGAAGACAAGACGATAACGGATTAGGTACAAGTCCAAAAACTATGCTATAGACTCATTGACTGAAGACCTATACGCACTTGCTTACAACTCCACATGAAGAGCAAGTGAAAGAGTGAGACCTATCTTTTACTCATGGATTGGCTACTCGAACCAGAGAATAACTTGACCACAACCAGAAAATAACTACGGCTAACCTAGTCCAACTGCTAGACTACAGATCATAATGCAATGAACGCAACTTATTCATACACAGTCACCATCCCTTCGTATATATTTACACACAGTATTTATCCATCTACCTCACGCTGGGCACGATGCAAATATTCGGTCTGGTTCTACCTCCTGTCATTCCTATTATCCTTGACTGCACAAACCCGACAGTCCCATCCTCTATTTATTGGCCCACCGGTTTCTCGGGCAGGAGGGCCAGCTGAGCATACCAGGGCGGCAGACGACGGGAAGAGCACGCGAGGAAGCCCGGATACACGCCCTATCTCGGAGTGGGTACGTCCGGACAGAGGTCGTTAACCCGCCGTACTCTACACCTTTCACCGACGGCCTGAACCGTACTACACTGAGAAAATTTTAAGGAGGACGCATACTGAAAATACGTAGAAAAATGATCCAGCATTGTACCTCCCCCCCCCCTAAAATAAGACCTTTAAACATTATTAACGAACTAATATGTAACTAAAATAAATATATAACTAATTAACGTGAAAGTAAACGTAATCTTAAACTAATGGCCAAACGCGTGATCAGTCTAGTGAAAGGACACCTATGTTGTACCGTAGTAATCCATTTTCTTTTAACGTGAGATCAGTTATTCTTCGGACTCCGGAGGAAATAGCAACCTAACCCCTTGTAACCCCTAGAAGGATAACAAAAACGCATAGAATGTACCTGAATTACCTAATGAATAGTAATAGAATGAGAATACAAGAAACAGTCACTTGATATAAAAATTTCAGAATGATAATTAATTTTTTATTGTAAAATGTAAGGTAAAATGCTTAAAAATAAATAAATTTTTTTGGTAATGATCCCCAACGGCTTATTAGTCCTTAGGATAACAAGGATGTAGCAAACTTCCTGGAATAAGTCCATTTTAAAACCTACATATATTATAGAATTTACTCCTATCAACATCTGAGTGCTAAAATAAGCGTGAATATCACACTAAGGTACTACATCCTTGCCCGATGGGGTATTAAGGCTCCTGCAAAACTCATCAGTCCAGTTCAATGAGGCTTCCTAGTCCTACCTGCCTAACCCTAGGAGTGTAAGACCCTTCGAACGACTCTACTAACGGTTTGGAAGCTTAGGTGACGTTGTGATGAAGAAAACCGCCGAAATATTCATCGTCAACCTTTTAGTCTCATTTAACAACATGAGAGCAAATCTAAACGCCAAAAGACCCTTGTCCATCCCATAAACTGTAAACTGAGTCATTATTTCTGAGTTTTCTAACATGTAGAACCAAGAACCAACCTTAGTTGTTGACCACAAATTTTATGAAGTCAAACTAACCAATTTAAGCATTATGTAACTTTGAAATAATACAATGGACTGCTCTGCTTGCCACTGACCAAATCAGACTACTGTTTCAGAATGATTTGTTATTCAGAGTTATATGAATACTATAAAACCAATGTAAATGTATATTTATACCTTTATTATACCAGAAAACTCACAAATAGACTTGAAAATATTGCAAAAGATTAGAATGCTGCTTTTAAAACGTTAAAATCAGGATATTATCGAAAAACGACGAAATGAAGTTTTATAAAAAATGCTGCTTTCAAAAAACATGAAAGGCTTTAAGAAAATGCCTACTTCCCCATTGTGTATGAATTTAATCTATCACTAACCCCATCTGCTAGTATTTCTGGAATATCTGTCGTACTTACCATAGCCCAAATATTCCAGACAATACTCAAGTGTATCCCTAAACCTAAGCTGTAAAAGTTCGGCCAATGAATCCGAGATTGCAAAGCTATCAATATGGTGTTGTGCAGATCTCCCCCTCCACGACTAAAACGTCAGGGCGGTGGAAGTAAGATCGGTCCCTATCTGGTGTATATAAAGAATATGTACATATATTTAACAAGACCCGAACACGATCTCTGTAAGGCTTCGACAAGTCTTGTCACAAGCTGGCCAGCAACTTAACATCGAATTGAGGCCCTTATCTAACCTTACAGCTGGCCTCTCGTGTTCAGTGTGGCACCACATGGTGATGTAACGTTACTGTGTTGGTAAAAAGCAACGCCGAGCTTCCACATGCTCGTCACAAAACTAGAACTCCAGCTCTATCTCTGTTGACACCAGTTAGGTTGAAATAGAGCTGAATAACCACACTTTTAGGTCTAGACAGTAACTGGTTCTATTATTTAAATAAACACTCAAGAAAATTTACATGAAAACTCCCATTAACATAAGTTAAAAACAATTAAAAACCACAAGAAATAGTAAATGAAACTTTCACCGCCGCAAAATATCTAGATCTACATTTCCGAGGTACTTTCAAAGTTTCCCGGATCCGCAAAGTCTAGATTTAACTCTGAGCCGAAACAAAATCATATTGATTTTAATTCTAGCCCGAAGCTTCGCAACACTGAAAATTTCACTCACACGTACCAATAATAACGATTTCCAAAACCAGTCACTTATCCGTTCGACAATTAAGAATTGAATGTCCCAGCGCGTCCCTTGCACCCCTATTTATAACTTTTTATGCCGACATAATGCCGACTCAATGCGGACGTATTGCGGACAGCCTGCTCAAGTCAAAAAGGTCTTATATCCTCTTGCCCTTTTTAGTTCATTTTAAATCTTATTCCTTCCGTTTAAGGTTCGGGCTCATTTAAATTCCATTCTTTTCCAAAATTTATATTAAATTAATTTAAATATCAATATGACTCAAGTCAACTTGATCATAACTCTCTTTTGCCTTCTATTTATTATATGTCTTCTGCTATTGACTTAAGGTTCAATTTTATTTGTTACCCCGTCAAAATTAATAACTTAAATCTATGTTCCTATGCAAAACGTTTGACGGAGAGCCAACCACAAAAATAACGACCTGACAATGAAATCAATGAAGTCTCCCAATAAGTCCTTCACACTATGCCCACTTTTATATCCGAAATATCTGGCAACTGTAAAGTAGCGGAGGCCAAAGAATGCAATCCACTTTAGTAAATCAAACCCTGGAATACCGGGTTTGATGTACTATTATAGTTACAATAGTTTCCTAAGTACCATGTAAAACCTTGCCTTATGTAAAACCTTATGTATCACATTATTATGAAGCAATTAATGAATAAATGAAAGAATTACGAATTATTATGAGAAATTATATATAATAACTAATTATCCGATATACCTCGGCGATCCTTTACCTATTCTGGCATTAATATTTTCCAAATCAATAGTTTTCGATAGTCTGTCACTTCGACTTCCACCCATCAAAAACTGCCAGATGCCCAGATTCAGTATCAAGGATAATTTAGTAATTAATCCAGACGGGCCCTGAACGCTTCCTCCACCATGCCACTTCCAAAGTCAGCTCCTAGTCTATCAGAATCAAAACAAAACAATTCCTGGTATTTTAAATTAATTCCCAAATTTATTAAACAACTATTTATTGATTTTCTAGGAAAAGCCGGATCTTGACGCGTGAAAAGGGTCGTAACTTTTTTTGCCTTTCTGTCCTTTATTTATCTTATGCCATTTCCATAAGGTTCACTTTTATTTGACCTCCATTCATGGGAAACAAATCAATAAAATTATCCTTGACTCAAATGAAAAGGATCGTAATACTCTTTGGCCTTCTGTTTACTTTATGTTTTCTGCCATTGTATTAAGGTGTAAATTTATTTGACAGCGTCTCACTGACCTGCATTTTAATAATATGAATTTTATTGTTTGTCAACTTTCTTCTCCGTAGTTGCTATGAGAACCAAACAAAGTTATGTACATGGCAATAATAGTACATAATATATCTATTTTTGATATACGGAATGTTGCCGCTTGATGTTTCTTTGGATTAATTGGTTATTGTATTGAAGTAATAATTTGTCACGCCCGGCCCATTACTAAGCAATTTTCGTGATTCTTAACCTTTATCTTTGAATGAAAAAATGATAATAAAGATCCTTAATGTTCATATTTTAATAGACAACCATGTCCACAATACATATTACAGTAGATAGTACCTGAATGAGGTATGTATTTAGTTACAGTCGCCCCCCATTTAAATTTTTAATACATCACTTTAGCAATTACAGTGATTTATGAAAAGTTTCAATGTAACTCTAGATTAATCGGTAATTTCCCTCCCTGATTTTAATCGTGTGGTGTGGGTGTGTTTTCCAATACTGGATGACAACAAATTGCACAGCCTTGAAATCCGCTCCTTTGATTTCTGACAAAAGCACTTGACAACCTTTTCCCCAAGAATATTCATCTTGCCAGAGATACCAGATTGTGAGTTTGGTAGGTCCTATTAACCCGTTTTTGTGCCTTAACCACGATTGTGTCGGGTATTATTTCGCCCTATTAACCGATAGACTCTTTTTAGTCAACTAGTGAACTCACAAAAACTTCCCACGCAAGACAAAAAAACTCTTTTTATAAGTACGAAGCGTTCAAATTCCGTTGTCAAAAATCGAACCAGATTTCTCAGCCTTGCCACTCGCAATCATGTTTCTTGGCGCGTGTCACATGCTGGAATGAAGTAATTAGACCTTCAAGATTACTTTATGCGTTTTTTTTTTTTTTATCACAAAACAACCTCAAAGTTTCCACATTTTTTTTATAATGAATAACTTGTGACGTGAAAATTCCTTTATAGAAGTTCATTATCAGTGATCGGAATTGGTAGTGCCATTTCGCGGGACTTCGGTGGGTAAGCTTAGTATGGATATAGTTTTTAACCCCAGGATTTGATATGAAAATTTTAAAGTTTTTATTTGGTTTAAAAAATGTTTTTAAGAACCGCAGGCCTAACGTATGAATAATGTGGTTTCAGTAAGATATTGGACGTCAAAATAAATATATTGACAGTAGAAAATATTGAAAAAATATGGTATGCTACTATAATTTCAAAGAAAGTAATAATTTAATTATGTTCATTTAATATAATTATTTTGATGTTTCGTGTTTTATTTTATGATTGTATTATTGTTAAACGAAAGTATTTATAATGACAATTTTTTTTTACTTTTGCGTTTTGAAGAAAATTTTCTGTGAGAAATACGAGTCGAAGAATCTCAAGTCTTATCCATGTTATGTACAATGTTTAAGGTCATTCACCTGAAATGGCACTACCTATTCCGATCACTGTTCATTATGTAGGGTCCCAACCACTAAATGATCACGGCCCAAATTTATTGAAATAGAATAATTAAAATTTATTTTGCAAAAAAAAATCTATGAAAACAAGAACAGCCATGTATTTTATTTTATTTTGTCATGACTCACCATCATTTTTAATGTGGAATTGTCGAATATACCTTATACCAGATGAGGTGTGTGCTTTCATGATAATTCGTACCTTGTATAGTATTTAGTCAGCAAAAACTATCCTTATAAATGGATCGAATCGTAAAACGATTTTAACCTACCAAATAAGAATTTGCCAACTAGCTTGTCCCAGTTCCCCCCCATTCATTTCCCCTGCAAATACCGACTATTCTAGGTTTGATCGCACTCCAGACAATGTCTATCTGTATCAATCCTTTCTCTCGTGATGCAAAAGTTCACCCTCCTTCATTATCCTACTTTCATCTCTTACTTCAATCCACATAACGATAAGCTTAATGTTTAATTATTCATAACATCCTTTTTCCCTTCCTCATGCGCCTTTTCGCTACGATCTCTACAAACAGCCACAGCTATGATGTGCAATCAGCATTAAACATGAATTATTATGTTAAAATAAACACTTATAATATAATAAACGTTGCTTTTAATATATTTTGTTCTAATTTGTTATTAAAATATTTATGTAAAAGAAATATATTCTAACTTGAAAGTTATTAATGTTTATGACAACCATCTCCCCATCATGTTAAATGTCAACAATCAAATTTTATGCTGAATCTTTACTATTACTTCAACACATGTTACCAGATTGCCCAAATCGCAACAATTTTTTTTTTTTTACATTTTGACCAAAACTCCCAACCCGTACTTTTCATTTCACTTCCTTCAGTTCTAGGGAAAACCCAGTTTTTTTTCTTTTGAAAATTTGGTAAAAAAAAAAACCCAGAAATAAGAAAAGTAAATACAAAAAAAATATATATATATATATATCGATGATTATGAACAGCCTGTATGATAATCAAATTATTCCAACTGAAATAAAAACTAAAGCAGGGAAAACTAATTTGATATTTTAGAAAAAGTAACTATGATTTTATTTTATTTTCCCATGTATATTACAATTTTTTAATCACGTATTTCCTTCTCTTAAATACATCTAGTGCTAAATACACCAAGCCCCCGTCACGTCTCTACGAAAAATCCCGGTAATATAGCGGAAAATCCGACAGCGTGGGGCCACGCCCCCAATACCCTTCTCCCTTATGGAACAATTTTGATAATAAAAAAAATGCTTTACTGTAATTATATTATTTTCAGTATTATGCTCCAAAACAAAATCCGCAACTGAATCCAGCACAACAAGACTCCAGAATTCTTTGATAAATGCAATAAACTTAATTAACAACTGGATGATGTATCAAAATAATAACATTTCACAGATAAATTCATTCAGACATTTGAAGGAACTTGATTGAGCTAAATGTACTTACCAATAGCCTTATTTCAGTATATT
Organism: Pammene aurita; assembly: GCA_947086415.1. Lineage (NCBI taxonomy): Eukaryota > Metazoa > Arthropoda > Insecta > Lepidoptera > Tortricidae > Pammene > Pammene aurita. The sequence continues at coordinate 3,217,791 of OX352295.1, read as the reverse complement.
AGCTTCATTGGTACCATGGAACAACACAAGAAGCCCTTGACAACACTGGTGTAGACATGTTAAGTTCTCACTCTGCATTCCATGGATGTAGTCAAACTGGAGATAATGTGATGTGGCTTCGGATCAAACCCTCTATTACTGTATGGCACCTCCGAATCCGCAGGTCGAACCACTTTAAGTGCAGGCAGAAAACTCTGCTTCACTTCTTGTTGACTGGTATAGAGCGATCCGTTTGTCCACACCACAGACTGGTACAATCTCATGAGCCATTCTTGAAGAATTGATGGGATCATTTTCATGTTTTCGATGTAATATTCGACCAGCGTCAAAATATATTGACTTTAAAATCAACACGCTAATCACCTACTAAATTTAAACTTTATAATCACACATCTTTTACAACTATACTCGCGCACTTTGATAAATCTTTTACGAGATCTAAGCCACAAAAAGGTCTCTATACTACAATTAAACATCACTTTATTGCAATCTAAATCATCAAAACGCATTTTTAGATGGAAAACAAGAGTTCGCGGCACGCCGTTCTTGTTGAAATACACACAAAACACAATCACCAAACCTAAATGCACAATGGTAAATTAAGACGTAAAATTCTGCATTAAAGTGGTTTGAAAGTTATTTTCAACAACAACACGAACTTTTTCAACCTATTATTTTGCCGGCCTCTCTGAACTGTCAATTGTCATTCTGTTGATCTGTTCTGATATATGATTTTTCACAAAGGTAACTAAATCAACTCTTACTTTAATATTATCTCCTTACAGACTTAAATGTTTATATTTAAACTCGATTGCAATTTTATTTGCTTATAATAAATATTATGTAAACAATAAAACAAAAATAAACACAGATATTTTAAAACACTTTCAGTACATAACTATATTTTTGAACGATCGCGTATGTCACTATGCATAAATAGGTATTGCCAGTCCTATAAATTACGCTAAAACCGTTTAAGTACTAAAGTCTTGAGAAATGTTATCTCTTCTTATTTATTTTCCGTTCACTGTTATTAAAACCGCAACTTATTTTAAGAAAAATAAATTAAATTTTAAAATTAATTCTATGCATTGTTAAATCAGATGTGATCAGATATGTAATTGGGTCTACTGACGTAAACAATCAGTCAACCGACAAAAGTGAGAAGAAACGATAGTTAGAATGAGACAAATATTCGGGATGGCATAAAAGGTATCTACAGTACTCATGTAAGCGACCAGAATGAGAGGGAATGACAGCCAGAACGAGACAAAAATTTTCAAAATCGTGTCATGTTCTTTAATAATTATCACCATCTTACATGATGCGCAATATAAACCGTTTCTATTATCAAGTATAAAACCTTTTGCTATTACCTTATAAATAAATAATTATGTCAAACTGCACATTATGTTACAAAAGCATGGTTCCGTTTAAAATGTTTTCTTCTTAAACGATTATTCCTGTTTAAATATTTGGAAAATATATTATGCAGTGATGCTAAAATAACGAAATAATAAAGGAAATAAAATGCAATATAATAACAAAATTACTATTTGCACACTACAATCACGGAGAAATGTTTTCAACATAACAAAAACCAGCTTGCTTTTATGAATAAATAAACAAAATTTGCTGTCAGGCTAGAAAAACTATTACAAAATTTATCTATCTCTCATCATGTGTGAACCACAAAATTCGTCACAACCCCGAATTATATTGACGCAACGTCGCGACATGTGTAGACCGCTTAAATGTAGTTTGACTTTTAAACGTTGACAAATGTCATAGAGATCTCTGCTCCGCTTCCTTGTCAAAATTTAACGGAACCGGTGTTTCTAATTTATATTACTAATCTCGATTTCGTGAAGTGATTTGATGGTTCGTCTTCTTAAAATATATTAAAAGGTGTCCACATGTTTCTACTGATATACATGAAACCGCCAAACATCGCCAAACAACAACAATAAGTGTCTATTTTGTCTTCGCCAAAACACCGCAATAATGCAAGTCTACAGTGAATTGAATACTATTGAGTTGAAATCTAGAATGTTTTACCGATTTCGCCTTCCGAACACGTGGCTTAATCCCATCAATACAGATATTTCAAGATCCAAGAATCACTTACTCCGAAAGCAAATGACATGAAAACTTTAAGATAAAACCAACTCTCAACACCAATTTGGTAAGTTTACAGTCTCGATTCTTTAAAAATAACCCTTATTGCTAATGTTTCAATATATTCCCAAGCTAAGCTGACTTTTGTTTGGATCATTTTCAACAATCTTAATCTATAACATCATTATTATCAATTTTCTTCTGAAACATAGTTGTTTCCAAGACAATAATGAAAACACAGATTCAAAAAAAATGTTTGATGTCAAATATCATTAATTTTTCTTCTAAAATTTTGTCACCTTTACACATTAATGCTCTTAAGGCAATAAGTTTCTAACTAAGGTGTAATTTTTCCAGCAAATGGATGCCTGATTGACGTTTCCAGTTGATACCAAACAAAATCTGCCCACAAAACCAGACAACACGCCCCCGGAGACGAAAACATGATGCCGCAACCCCCGAAAATATCAGTCTGTGTTTGAAGACAAACTGCATTTTGCAAGTAAGTTCAATGATACTATTATTTATAATCTAAAAATGACCTGACTGTACCTAGTAACAAAAATTTAAAATCTCTTATCACTCTCAGTCAAAAAATAATAATCTTCAATCTTGATTAATTTGTTCAGTAATTAGTATCATTCTTTCAAAAGGTATTTGTCATTCTTGGTTATCCCTGTATATTTGAAAACTACTTTTACTATGGTTTTGTAATTTTCTGCTTCCAGACTGCCTAACGACGAGTCATCTTGCTAAAACTGCCGTGTCCAAAAGGCAAAGTGACCTCATGATAAAAATTAAAAGGTAATTTATTACATTTACTAATAATTAGTATTCAGAGATGCTGTTAAACTAATGTCCTTGACCCTAATGACCCATTTCTATGGAATAAAAAGACTCGCCTACTCAGAATACATTTCGAAATATTTACTTATTGACAGCTATCCCATACCTGGTCTAACGACGCCCCCGCAAATAAATAACTTGAAGTCCTCTTGGGAATAATTAGACTTCATTTAGTCTACTCAAAGTATACCTAAACATTTTTACTTAATAGCAGATATCCCATACCTATAAACTGGATTTTCTAAGGACGCCCCCATAAATAAATAACTTGAAAGAGCCCTTTTTTACACAGTCGTACACAATATTAGATCTGAAAACATAAATATGAAAACACTATTTCCTATTCTCTTCTTGGTTATAATATCAGCCTAAAATTTTTTTTTTAATACTGATCCTACTCATACCTCTTTTTTATTATCATATTTTTTTTTTGTTTTTGCACAAGAACTAATTTTATTTTATCTCCTTACAGATTGCAGGACTGCTGTGGGTATCTTCAATCTCTGGTACAAGACAACACTAAGGAAACTTAAATCTGACTGTTCTGTCCATCTTGGTTCAGATTTCTGCTTAGATTTTATGTCTAAATTACTCACGCTGTAGAAAAATAAGGTATGCATGGAGTTCTGTACTGTTTTTCCTACACATAAAATTTTCTGTCCTAATGAATATTCATTCTCTTCGTCCTAAATAACTTAAAGACTCACGCTAGTTCTAAAATAAAAATGTTAATTTCTACTACTTTCCTATTTCTGCTAATTTGTATGAGAGTTTGTAGATTTGACTTCGTTCATCATCGACAGTTTGTACATTACATATTCTGCTGAAAAACACCATGGCTATTTTCCTCAATTAGTTATTTCCCTCTCTGTCAAGTCAAACTTTATTATGCTATGTCTTATCCTACCATATCTTATCTAATAAATGCGAGATAATCGCGGAGTATCCTACATACGTACATACATACAAACACATGGAACAAACTAAGAAATTCTTCCTTCACCACCGCTAGTACGCGGCGAAGTAGCGAACAAAACTAGTATAAAGTATACAAAAACTTAATTTGATAGTCTTGTACGAGTAACTATTTATTTTCTTGTTTTCAGGGTTCAAACTTAGCCGACTACCTATTTCGAAGTTATCTTAAATCGCACGAAGAAAGAAATGGATCCCTTAGGAGACAGCAGAGCGCCAAGAGAACAGTCTTAAAATAGAATGATGTGATGAATCTATGTAACGCCGAATCCTTGATGTTAGAGTGAATAAAATCATCTTGTGTTTGGTTTCATTCAAATGCATAAATATCAAATGTGGCGGGTTTACGAGACCCGTTTCCTATCAACATAACTAGGTACTAAGAAAAATAAAGTAAAACTCTCCCGGATTATTTTATTTACGTACTGTGTTCCTAGACAAAAATCGATCTAGTGTGTCATTTACTTAGAAACATGGTAGAGACAAAATGGCCTGACATCTGCAGACTCCTTTGACACGTCAAATGTCATGTCATTCTTAAAAACAAATACCTTGCGTAGCAGTAAATTTCAATGAGGGCTATCACGTATGAAAACCTCCGTTAGGGACGCTAGTGTATACCGAGGTCTTTGAAATGTCAAATTCCATAGTAATTAAATGGGATTAGCAGAATCATTTCCAATTTAACAATGTTGTGAACACTGCCATTCCAGGACATTTATTATGGCTTATGGCAAATACGAGCCACGAGACATTAAATGAGAATATTTTAAAATTGAACCAAGAAAATCCTATTCTTACAAACAAGGCAGACCTGTGCAACACCGCGGCCCCGTTGACATCCTTACAGCGCGGTCCATTGTATTAAATATTATTCAAGCGCAAATTCGGCTCTCACAACGTACTTAATAAAATCACAGCTGTATTTAAATACCTCAGTCACAGTGTTGCCAACTCGAATGGTCCTGAATATGCTAGAGTGAGGATGAAAAAATGCTAATAATATGCCAACTTCATTTTATATGTGCCCTTGAGCCTATAATCTCGGATTTGGTTGATTGTCCACCATATCATAACAAAGAAATTATGCCAGACCTGATCAAATCGGCCAAATTTTCTGAAAAAAGTATAAGGATTATGTAGTGACTGGGCATTTTTTTGTGAGTCTTGGTGACGACCATGTGTCAAGGTCCCTAATTATGTAAAAAATAATAACCGTTCGAAAACAGATAATACAGATATACAATTTTTAATAACAGAAATAAATTTTCTTATGAAATAATATCGTTGTATTCTGCTTTCTTGCTTCGTGTAAATATGCTAAAAAAATATGCTAAATGCTAAAAGAAAATGCTGATTGAGATGATAGTATGCTAGATCTAGCATATAAAATGCTAAATTGGCAACACTGCTCAGTCAACAGTGGCGCCAACTGGCGAGTAAAAAGAACGGTAACCCTTATTCAATTAAAATCCAAAGCGTCAAATGATTATATTAATTTAGGCATTGATTTTAAGGTAGGTATTTATTGAAAGTAAATTCATACGTAAGAGAAACAATTAATATATTAACACGTATTTCATCGCATTCAGAACGTAAAATTTCGAACATATAACCTTGAGATAGTGTTATCAACTAGGGATGCGACACAATTCACTTGACGGCGTCGGCGTTATATTTGGGCGAATCGACACAAATATGTCCTCAACTTTTAAATTTCGTTGTACAATTAAGGTTTTCCACACGTTTTCATCCATTATATCTAACTTAGATATAAATCTAAGTCCCGAAATTAATAAATGATGATCCCTCCGATTTCGCATTTGAAATTGGTAAAATAAATCGCATGTTGAATGATAATTATATTATATGCCTACTAGTAAGTAGCCCGCCTCGAACCGAAGAACTCCCGTTCTCCCTTCTAATAAGCTGATCAAATTCAACACGACCCTCATGATGACTGGTCTGCGCCACCATGCTCATCTCTGCTAGTACCCCAACAAATTTCATAAAAGAAAAACAAACACTAAAGCTATCGCGAAACAACTAACAAAAACCATCGCTAAGCAAACTTCCAGGAAACCGGATGACAGCTACGCCGCGTCCGAAGTTGTCTGCAAGATCCTCGCCTCGCCCATGGTCCGCTCGTTCGATAGTGTTCGCCTCTCATGTTTATCTAGAGCCAAAAACAAAAAGGTGCTACAATGATTCCACATTGCAGGTCTCGAACGCCGAAAATCGAAACTCAATATTCCCCTCTCTATCACTCACGTACTCGAAAGAACACGGCGCAGACAAAGAAACGATATATTCTACAGGCATCAGCTAAGTCTCACGGCGGCGCAATGGATAATGTTGTTGACAACGGCGTCATGAGCACATCCCTAGTTTCTGACAGTGACAAAATGTTGATAAACATCATTCAACCGGCTTTTTATGTTTTATTTTACACATATTGAAGTTAAAAGTGCGATAAATAATTAAATACCCATAAGACAAAGTGCCTCGGTCATCATTTATTGTGTGAAACTAAAATTTGTGAATGAAAAACTCCAGAAAACCAAGTTAATTTCAAAGTGAACTATCAAGTGAGTTGTGTTATTATTATGGTTGAAAATACGCCTGCGTGAATTCAAATCATCCTATTGGTGGAATAATCTAATATAAGGTAAGCCTTACTGGACTCAAAGTTTGTTTCAAAAGTAATACCAGCCCATATTTTGTTCTTAAGTTTTGTTGTTACCACTAAAGTTATTTGAACGAAAATATGAATTAAAACTTGCAGTATGTAACTATATTACGAATAGTTATGTATTTTTACCTCTTTCTAATGCAAATACGTAACTGCATTATTGAAAATAATGCCAAATAGGAAACCCATGAAATATAAAATTGCCATAACCTCCAAAACCCAAAGACAACTGATTCACGTCTCTTTTTTCACAGCAACAAAATGCCTAAAAGGCTTCTTAAATAAAAACTACCCTAATAACATATCCACTGGTCTCGGCACCAAAATGTACCTCCCCCCCCCCTAAAATAAGACCTTTAAACATTATTAACGAACTAATATGTAACTAAAATAAATATATAACTAATTAACGTGAAAGTAAACGTAATCTTAAACTAATGGCCAAACGCGTGATCAGTCTAGTGAAAGGACACCTATGTTGTACCGTAGTAATCCATTTTCTTTTAACGTGAGATCAGTTATTCTTCGGACTCCGGAGGAAATAGCAACCTAACCCCTTGTAACCCCTAGAAGGATAACAAAAACGCATAGAATGTACCTGAATTACCTAATGAATAGTAATAGAATGAGAATACAAGAAACAGTCACTTGATATAAAAATTTCAGAATGATAATTAATTTTTTATTGTAAAATGTAAGGTAAAATGCTTAAAAATAAATAAATTTTTTTGGTAATGATCCCCAACGGCTTATTAGTCCTTAGGATAACAAGGATGTAGCAAACTTCCTGGAATAAGTCCATTTTAAAACCTACATATATTATAGAATTTACTCCTATCAACATCTGAGTGCTAAAATAAGCGTGAATATCACACTAAGGTACTACATCCTTGCCCGATGGGGTATTAAGGCTCCTGCAAAACTCATCAGTCCAGTTCAATGAGGCTTCCTAGTCCTACCTGCCTAACCCTAGGAGTGTAAGACCCTTCGAACGACTCTACTAACGGTTTGGAAGCTTAGGTGACGTTGTGATGAAGAAAACCGCCGAAATATTCATCGTCAACCTTTTAGTCTCATTTAACAACATGAGAGCAAATCTAAACGCCAAAAGACCCTTGTCCATCCCATAAACTGTAAACTGAGTCATTATTTCTGAGTTTTCTAACATGTAGAACCAAGAACCAACCTTAGTTGTTGACCACAAATTTTATGAAGTCAAACTAACCAATTTAAGCATTATGTAACTTTGAAATAATACAATGGACTGCTCTGCTTGCCACTGACCAAATCAGACTACTGTTTCAGAATGATTTGTTATTCAGAGTTATATGAATACTATAAAACCAATGTAAATGTATATTTATACCTTTATTATACCAGAAAACTCACAAATAGACTTGAAAATATTGCAAAAGATTAGAATGCTGCTTTTAAAACGTTAAAATCAGGATATTATCGAAAAACGACGAAATGAAGTTTTATAAAAAATGCTGCTTTCAAAAAACATGAAAGGCTTTAAGAAAATGCCTACTTCCCCATTGTGTATGAATTTAATCTATCACTAACCCCATCTGCTAGTATTTCTGGAATATCTGTCGTACTTACCATAGCCCAAATATTCCAGACAATACTCAAGTGTATCCCTAAACCTAAGCTGTAAAAGTTCGGCCAATGAATCCGAGATTGCAAAGCTATCAATATGGTGTTGTGCAGATCTCCCCCTCCACGACTAAAACGTCAGGGCGGTGGAAGTAAGATCGGTCCCTATCTGGTGTATATAAAGAATATGTACATATATTTAACAAGACCCGAACACGATCTCTGTAAGGCTTCGACAAGTCTTGTCACAAGCTGGCCAGCAACTTAACATCGAATTGAGGCCCTTATCTAACCTTACAGCTGGCCTCTCGTGTTCAGTGTGGCACCACATGGTGATGTAACGTTACTGTGTTGGTAAAAAGCAACGCCGAGCTTCCACATGCTCGTCACAAAACTAGAACTCCAGCTCTATCTCTGTTGACACCAGTTAGGTTGAAATAGAGCTGAATAACCACACTTTTAGGTCTAGACAGTAACTGGTTCTATTATTTAAATAAACACTCAAGAAAATTTACATGAAAACTCCCATTAACATAAGTTAAAAACAATTAAAAACCACAAGAAATAGTAAATGAAACTTTCACCGCCGCAAAATATCTAGATCTACATTTCCGAGGTACTTTCAAAGTTTCCCGGATCCGCAAAGTCTAGATTTAACTCTGAGCCGAAACAAAATCATATTGATTTTAATTCTAGCCCGAAGCTTCGCAACACTGAAAATTTCACTCACACGTACCAATAATAACGATTTCCAAAACCAGTCACTTATCCGTTCGACAATTAAGAATTGAATGTCCCAGCGCGTCCCTTGCACCCCTATTTATAACTTTTTATGCCGACATAATGCCGACTCAATGCGGACGTATTGCGGACAGCCTGCTCAAGTCAAAAAGGTCTTATATCCTCTTGCCCTTTTTAGTTCATTTTAAATCTTATTCCTTCCGTTTAAGGTTCGGGCTCATTTAAATTCCATTCTTTTCCAAAATTTATATTAAATTAATTTAAATATCAATATGACTCAAGTCAACTTGATCATAACTCTCTTTTGCCTTCTATTTATTATATGTCTTCTGCTATTGACTTAAGGTTCAATTTTATTTGTTACCCCGTCAAAATTAATAACTTAAATCTATGTTCCTATGCAAAACGTTTGACGGAGAGCCAACCACAAAAATAACGACCTGACAATGAAATCAATGAAGTCTCCCAATAAGTCCTTCACACTATGCCCACTTTTATATCCGAAATATCTGGCAACTGTAAAGTAGCGGAGGCCAAAGAATGCAATCCACTTTAGTAAATCAAACCCTGGAATACCGGGTTTGATGTACTATTATAGTTACAATAGTTTCCTAAGTACCATGTAAAACCTTGCCTTATGTAAAACCTTATGTATCACATTATTATGAAGCAATTAATGAATAAATGAAAGAATTACGAATTATTATGAGAAATTATATATAATAACTAATTATCCGATATACCTCGGCGATCCTTTACCTATTCTGGCATTAATATTTTCCAAATCAATAGTTTTCGATAGTCTGTCACTTCGACTTCCACCCATCAAAAACTGCCAGATGCCCAGATTCAGTATCAAGGATAATTTAGTAATTAATCCAGACGGGCCCTGAACGCTTCCTCCACCATGCCACTTCCAAAGTCAGCTCCTAGTCTATCAGAATCAAAACAAAACAATTCCTGGTATTTTAAATTAATTCCCAAATTTATTAAACAACTATTTATTGATTTTCTAGGAAAAGCCGGATCTTGACGCGTGAAAAGGGTCGTAACTTTTTTTGCCTTTCTGTCCTTTATTTATCTTATGCCATTTCCATAAGGTTCACTTTTATTTGACCTCCATTCATGGGAAACAAATCAATAAAATTATCCTTGACTCAAATGAAAAGGATCGTAATACTCTTTGGCCTTCTGTTTACTTTATGTTTTCTGCCATTGTATTAAGGTGTAAATTTATTTGACAGCGTCTCACTGACCTGCATTTTAATAATATGAATTTTATTGTTTGTCAACTTTCTTCTCCGTAGTTGCTATGAGAACCAAACAAAGTTATGTACATGGCAATAATAGTACATAATATATCTATTTTTGATATACGGAATGTTGCCGCTTGATGTTTCTTTGGATTAATTGGTTATTGTATTGAAGTAATAATTTGTCACGCCCGGCCCATTACTAAGCAATTTTCGTGATTCTTAACCTTTATCTTTGAATGAAAAAATGATAATAAAGATCCTTAATGTTCATATTTTAATAGACAACCATGTCCACAATACATATTACAGTAGATAGTACCTGAATGAGGTATGTATTTAGTTACAGCATGACGCTTATAGCCGGCTCAATGTTGCGTACGTAGCTAAGCGGTACGTAGCCGCCTTACTTAAAAAAATCATTGGTCGGGCTACGTAATTTACCGCTGGGTCATTTTCCTACGTACAGTAAGTAGGTGTGTCGTTTGCTACGTAATTTACCGCTGGGTCATTTTCCTACGTACAGTAAGTAGGTGTGTCGTTTGCTACTTACATTAAGTAGGTGTGGAAAAGCAGTAAATTACCCCTTAAAACATGCTGTATGGTACGTATTTATACCTTGTGGTTAGGCTCTGGGCCAGTAAATAATTGTGATCCATACGTATGTACGTATGCCGGACGGTTACCGTACTAGCTGAGGTCCAGTAAATAATTGTGATTGCTACGTATGTAAGTATGCCAGACGTTTACCATAGTGGTGCAGGTCCTGCAGATAATTGTGTTTCCTACGTACGTACATATGTCGAACAGGTACCGTACTAGTGCAGGACCAATAAATAACTGTGATTCCTACGTACGCACGTATGCCGGACGGTTACCGTAATGGTGCAACGCCAGTAAATAATTGTAATTCCTACGTATGTACGTATGCCGCACAGGTACCATAGTGGTGCAGGTCCAGTAGATAATTGTGTTTCCTACGTACGTACATATGTCGAACAGGTACCGTACTAGTGCAGGACCAATAAATAACTGTGATTCCTACGTACGCACGTATGCCGGACGGTTACCGTAATGGTGCAACGCCAGTAAATAATTGTAATTCCTACGTATGTCCGTATGCCGCACAGGTACCATAGTGGTGCAGGTCCAGTAGATAATTGTGTTTCCTACGTACGTACATATGTCGGACAGGTACCGTACTATTGCAGGACCAATAAATAACTGTGATTCCTACGTATGCACGTATGCCGGACGGTTACCGTAATGGTGCAACGCCAGTAAATAATTGTGATTCCTACGTATGTACGTATGCCGCACAGGTACCATAGTGGTGCAGGTCCAGTAGATAATTGTGTGTCCTACGTACGTACATATGTCGAACAGGTACCGTACTAGTGCAGGACCAATAAATAACTGTGATTCCTACGTACGCACGTATACCGGACGGTTACCGTAATGGTGCAACGCCAGTAAATAATTGTAATTCCTACGTATGTCCGTATGCAGCACAGGTACCATAGTGGTGCAGGTCCAGTAGATAATTGTGTTTCCTACGTACGTACATATGTCGGACAGGTACCGTACTATTGCAGGACCAATAAATAACTGTGATTCCTACGTATGCACGTATGCCGGACGGTTACCGTAATGGTGCAACGCCAGTAAATAATTGTGATTCCTACGTATGTACGTATGCCGCACAGATACCATAGTGGTGCAGGTCCAGTAGATAATTGTGTTTCCTACGTACGTACATATGTCGAACAGGTACCGTACTAGTGCAGGACCAATAAATAACTGGGATTCCTACCTACGCACGTATGCCGGACGGTTACCGTAATGGTGCAACGCCAGTAAATAATTGTAATTCCTACGTATGTCCGTATGCCGCACAGGTACCATAGTGGTGCAGGTCCAGTAGATAATTGTGTTTCCTACGTACGTACATATGTCGGACAGGTACCGTACTATTGCAGGACCAATAAATAACTGTGATTCCTACGTATGCACGTATGCCGGACGGTTACCGTAATGGTGCAACGCCAGTAAATAATTGTGATTCCTACGTATGTACGTATGCCGCACAGGTACCATAGTGGTGCAGGTCCAGTAGATAATTGTGTTTCCTACGTACGTACATATGTCGAACAGGTACCGTACTAGTGCAGGACCAATAAATAACTGTGATTCCTACGTATGCACGTATGCCGGACGGTTACCGTAATGGTGCAACGCCAGTAAATAATTGTGATTCCTACGTATGTACGTATGCCGCACAGGTACCATAGTGGTGCAGGTCCAGTAGATAATTGTGTTTCCTACGTACGTACATATGTCGAACAGGTACCGTACTAGTGCAGGACCAATAAATAACTGTGATTCCTACGTATGCACGTATGCCGGACGGTTACCGTAATGGTGCAACGCCAGTAAATAATTGTGATTCCTACGTATGTACGTATGCCGCACAGGTACCATAGTGGTGCAGGTCCAGTAGATAATTGTGTTTCCTACTTACGTACATATGTCGAACAGGTACCGTACTAGTGCAGGACCAATAAATAACTGTGATTCCTACGTATGCACGTATGCCGGACGGTTACCGTAATGGTGCAACGCCAGTAAATAATTGTGATTCCTACGTATGTACGTATGCCGCACAGGTACCATAGTGGTGCAGGTCCAGTAGATAATTGTGTTTCCTACGTACGTACATATGTCGGACAGGTACCGTACTAGTGCAGGACCAATAAATAACTGTGATTCCTACGTACGCACGTATGCCGGTAACCGTCCGGCATACGTACATACGTAAGGGTCACAATTATTTAATGGCCGTGCACCAGTATGGTTACCGTCTGGCATACGTACGTACATACGTAGAACAGGTACCGTACTAGTGCATGGCCAGCAAATAACTGTGATTCCTGCGTATGCACGTATCCGGCATACGTACATACGTAAGAATCAAAATTATTTACTCGCCCTGCACTAGTGCGATACCTGTCACAACGTATGTATATGGGTACAACACATAATTATTTACAGAACCAATCAGTACAACACCTGTCACAGCGTATCCACTAGCGTAAAACACAATTATTTATAGAACCAGATTTAGTACACCTGCCCAGAATATCTATAAATCATTATTTACAAAGTAAGTATGACACCTGTTCATCAGAGTAACCATATCTGCACGCCTATAGGATACACAATTATTAACATAACCTGAGCCTGTACAGCAGGCACCTGTCCAGCCGTGTGATTCCCTAATGAACATCAAAGCTAACCAGTTTGAGGTATTGCATCGATACGAGCATGCAGGGGTTTCAGCAACAATGTTGCTTAGAGAATCACATGGTAGTTTACCTACACACATACATAGGACTACACGATTATATTCTAGATCTAGCCCAGTATGGTATCTGTTATTATTATACAATTAAATACAGTGAAAATTCGTGGTAATTTACAATTAAGAGCTAATATAGTTAAGAACATAAGCAAACCTGTACAAGTACGGTACCATATTATCAGCCGAATGATTTATAAATGAAAAGAGGTGTTAATATGTGTATCTATATATTTTTTCATAGAAAAATATACATGAAAAGGTGATTACATTTCTCGGAGAAAGTGAACTGCGAGAACGAATACCAAAAATTGGGCCAAAATTTGAAAACAAAAAAATACATCTACTACAGCTTAAAACTTAACTAACTGTGCGGCGAACTGTTTTTCAAGATCCCGACTTAACAATGTTCTTTAAGAGACAAACAAAATAATGATTGCGTAATAGGTAGTTGGCATGAAACAGTACTAGCTGCAATAAAAAAATCACGAGCTTGGCGAGTGACACACTGCGCCGTGCGCCGCTCCAGCGTCCGGCGATGCGGTTTTAAACTTTGTACTTGAGAGTATAGATTTCTTTGCAAAAACCGCAAGGTACAATACACTGACGCCGTACGTACGGCGGTACAGCGTCAGTGTGTTGTACCTTGCGGTTTTTGCGTAGAAATATATACTCTCAAGTACAAAGTTTAAAATCGCATCGCCGGACGCTGGAGCGGCGCACGGCGCAGAGTGTCAATCGCCTTATGCAATCTCCTCCCAGTCTTTCCATGTCAACGCCAGCGCAATGTCTGATACAGTTATAGATATGTATACTTAAATCTATGAGCCTTAACTAAGGTGCGGCGAACTGTTTTTCAAGATCCCGACTTTACAATGTTCTTTAAGAGAGACAAACAACATAATGATTGCGTAATAGGTAGTTGCCACAAAACAGTACTAGCTGCAATAAAAAAACTCACGAGCTTATGGTATCTCCCCCCAGTCTTTCCATGACAACGCCAGCGCAATGTCTGATACAGTTACAGATAATACTTAAATATACTAGACTTAACTAAGGTGCCGCGAACTGTTTTTCAAGATCCCGACTTAACAATGTTCTTTAAGAGAGACAAACAAAATAATGATTGCGTAATAGGTAGTTGGCATGAAACAGTACTAGCTGCAATAAAAAAATAACGAGCTGAGGCGATTGACACACTGCGCCGTGCGCCGCTCCGGCGTCCGTCCCAAAAGTTACACACTGAAGTTACATTGATGTAAAGTAAGAAAATGTTGGTCTCATTAAGTAGTTAAATTATTTGGAATCTTCTGTTATTATTGTGTCTATGTGTGATAAGTGGCCTGTGCGACTCTTGTGTGCGAGTTGTATGTATATTCTGTGTGGCTTCTGACGGCCGTCATAGATTTTTTCCAAAATATGAAATTTTGTGACTTGGAAAGTCCTTCTTCTGGTGACTGTATAAGAATTATATTGAACTCTTTATTTAATTTTTTTAGCAAAATGTCTTAAACGACCTTAAGAAGCCTCACAGGCCACACATCACACGCAGACACAAGAGTAACAGAAATTTTCAAATAATTTAACTACTATACATCAATGTAACTTCAGTGTGTAACATCTAGGAACAGAGGTGGAAATTAATCTAGCTAATCAGAAATTTCTAGTGAAGTTTCAGCAGAAATTGGGATAAAAAAAGCTTGACATGTGGTAATTTAAATACTGTAAATGAACAAGTTTTTATAGAGAACAGTCTAAATTTTAAAAATAGACCAAAAACATTGCATATGACTATATTATATACATATTACCATTACCAGCACTTTGGCTTTGCTGAACATCGGATGTCATTGAAATTTTGTTAAACTGTATATAGCCGGGTGACAAGCAAAACTTACTTACTACTACCAAAAGTTCGTAGTCATAATGAACCGTACTACTAACAAGATAAGGTCGATTTTCGTTTAATTATATTTTGTAATTAGAGAGTTTTACTTGTCACCCGACGAATTATTAAACTAGAGAAAGCTGTTACGCTTTTAGAATTTTAGGAAAGCATAGAAGGCCGAGCTATATTGCAAGGCGGACACGAGTGGTGGAGGTCTCCTAAAAGATGGGTCTAAAAGAAAGTCAAGTTAACTTGTGATACACCATACGCTTGAGAAGTAGTGCTCGCGGTATGCCAAAAAACGGTGCAAATGGTGTTAAAAGCATAAGAATTGGCACGATTGATCTTTAGGCCATATGAATTAATCAGACCCGTAGCCCAAAAAAAAATACAAGGAGAGGAGTTATGATGGCATATTTTTTATGTATGGGAATAAACAATCATTTGTTCTGTAATCTGTCGTGTGTATCAAACGAAAGGGCTTTCTAAGCCGATTCTAAAAATATGTATCATTATTACATTTCAGTCACAAGTTTTAAATTTAAATTAAAGATACCAAAACATACCAAGTTTGGGCTGCTCCAGATATGATACCGTTGATTTTGTTGTGAAATATACACCAAATGATACCTAATATCGTCATATCAAAGCCCAAGAATGCAATTTTGAAAACGTTAACATTTAATGTTATTCTGTCTGACAATGAAAATGAAAAATTTGAAAAAAAAAAACTAAATGTGAACATTATGTGTCTGTTTTGTTTTTTTTTTAAATTAAATTTAAAACTAGACTAGACTGAAATGTAATAATATGGAATATTTTTTAAAATCGGCTCAGAAAGCCCTTTCATTTGATACCACACAAGATAGGTTAAAGAACAAATTATTTTTTATTCCCATACAAAAAAAGACGACGTTATAACTCCTCTCGTTTTATTTTATTTTTTTGGGCTACGGGTCAGATAGTTTTTTATGGTCTAAAGATCAGTCGTTCCAATTTTCATGCTTTTAACACCAATTGCACAGTTTTACTGAATTTCGGGGTGTACCGCTAGAGCACTACAGAGGCTATCAGGCAAAATTTCAACAGAAGAATTCGAGACCATTGCGTCATAAATCGTCGAGCTCTTCAGCAAATAAAAAAATCATGAGCTTATGGTATCTATGTATCCTGGAAAATAGAATAATTTGTTTTCTATGCTCAATTTCAAACAGGAAGTCATTGTTGCGTAAGCTAAAGGCAAAGCAGAGCAATATCGCAACAGAACGTTTAAGACAGTTATAGATAGGTATAAATTCCCTGGTTTCTGCGTAGAAATCTATACTCTCAAGTACAAAGTTTAAAATCGCATCGCCGGACGCTGGAGCGGCGCACGGCGCAGTGTGTCAATCGCCTTATGTTATCTTCTCCCAGTATTTCCATGACAACGCCAGCGCAATGTCTGATACAGTTACAGATAATACTTAAATCTACTAGCCTTAACTAAGGTGCGGCGAACTGTTTTTCAAGATCCCGACTTTACAATGTTCTTTAAGAGAGACAAACAAAATAATGATTGCGTAAAAGGTAGTTCTTTGCCATGAATCAGTATTATAGGTGCAATTAAAAAATTCAAGAGCTTATGACATCTCCATTCTCCATGTTAGTTAGTGTTTTTATGACAACGCCAGCGCAATGACTGAATATACTTACAGATATATTTCGTGCTTCTTTTTTATAACAGATTTTTTGTAGCACTCTTGTGTGCGTGTGTGTATGTTTATTATGTGTGGCTTCTGACGGCCGTCATAGAATTTTTCCAAAAAATGAAATTATGTGACTTGGAAAGTCCTACTGTAAAAGAATTATATTGAAATCTCTTTATTTCATTATTTTGGCAAAATGTCTTTAACGACCACAGGCCACACATCACACGCAGGCACAAGAGTAACAGAAGTTTTCAAATAATTTAACAAATGTTTGGATCGCGGTTGAGTGCATTTAACATATTCGTACGTACCAAAATGTATCCTTGAGGTTGTTGTAAAGCTGGATACGTTTTAAAATACTGGCTAATACTGCCACCGTCATAAATGTGTTTCAGACGGTAATCACTCGTGTCGGTCCACTTTTTCTCCACCGTTATCCAAGTATCTACGTTATTGTTTAACCATGTAAGATTTTCGTCATTGTCGTCAGTTCTGCTGGAATTAATAAAGAAACACAATTAACCAACGTTATCATGCGGCCCTAAAACATCACGCACATACTTTGGTTCAGAGTTTTTAACCCTTTATAAGGCATAAGAGTGTCAGAAAATAAGCGAAACTGAACCGAAATTATTACTTTGAAATAAAGTTCAAATAATGTTAGGGAATATATTACACATATAGAAACTCTTTTCGCTCTATCCTTTTTTTTACTTTACAAGTTAAAGCAAAAGTAATTCATATCAAAACTAGATTTGGCTCTGCCTATCGTACATACCAAGTTTCATATTATCAAAGGGAATGTATAAATAGCAGTCTAAGAAGTGTTTGTGCTCCAAGCTTCACAGGTTTACTAGATGGCGCTGTACGGCACCATACATTATGCAGTAACTCTGGTTGTCAAAATTAAACATTTGACAATTCAGTTACCGTATAATGCCCTCCGTACAGCGCCCTCTTGTAAACTTATCATACTTGGAGCACAAACTGTGGTCCTCTATTCATACATTCTCTTTGATATTATGAATCCTGTAAGTCGTTTATAAATGGGAACTTAACTACGCATGTAAGGATAGCATAGTTCAGTCGAGCGTGATATCAAATAAAAAATGTCAAGAAGCTAATCCAAACAACTTACATACTTAAATTTAAGTACAAACAGCAACCTTTTTGGTGAACCTTATTGTTTTAAAAATATGGTCTACAAATGGTCCTTACCGTTGTTGTCACTAATAGTGGCGGACGATGACGAACTGCTGCCTGAGGCGATTGATGAAGCTCTACTCGTACCCGAAAGTACTCCGCTCTGGCGAAGCTTTCGTCTTCGTGTTATGTAAGTTTCGTACAATTTTCCACTTGCATTTTTTTGTCGAGTTCCACCTGTGCCTGCCTGCTGATATGCTGAATAATACACGACTAGGCTTTCTTTGCTGAAGAGCTCGACGATTTGTGACGCAATGGTTTCGAATTCTTCTGTTGAAATTTTGCCAGATGGCTTCTTCTCAAGCGTATGGATTATCACAAGTTGACTTAACTTTCTTCTAGAACCTTCTTTTAGGAGACCTCCACCAGTGTTTCCGTCTTGCAATATAGCTCGGCCATCTATGCATTCCTAAAAATAAAATACTTATTTCAACACTTAATATCATTAATAAAAAAAAAATTCGGGTCAACTCAATTTTAAAGGGGCACCATTTCATTGAATTGGAAAAAGAGCAGCCAGCCGAAGTTGATCAAATTAATATTTTTTTTCATACTCGCTAGGTGTCGGACCACGCATAGGAGGGTTCCGTACCTTCAATGGAATAACCAAACTAATACCAAAAGGTTGTATCTGATGCCTATGGAAGAAGTTTTTTGGAGATAACTCAAAAATGGCTGAACCGATAATGTTCAAAACAATTTTCGTAGAAAGTATATGATAAGGCGCATGTCTTCAAATTTTTTCATATTTTTTGAACTTACGGTTCAAAAGTTACGGGGGGGGGGGGCTACACAACTTTTATGACTTTCGAAGCGATTATTTCAGAAAATATTCACTTAATCACAAAATACTCAAAGAAACCTCAACGTTATTTTGAAAGACCTATCGATTGATGTGTCACATGTTGATATTTGTTTTGTTTTTTTTTTTTAGTTACCTGTATGGAATGCCCCCCTAAAAATTTTTTTTTTTCAAATTTAACTACATAACTAAGTAGCTGCATACAAAATACACCTTATGTGTAAATTTTATTCAGATACGTCGTATAGTTTCCGAGTAAAATGCCTGTGACATACGGACGGACGGACAGACAGACAGACATGACGAATCCATAAGGGTTCCGTTTTTTGCCATTTAGCTACGGAACCCTAAAAACGCATTACAATCGGTTTAGCGGTTTAACACGTCCACTGTCCGAATCTGACATGTGAACCTTATGGCTTTGTAATAGAGGCTAGCCGTGGCCCCACATTGGGGGCACGGACTGTGAATAAGTATGCAAAATTTCAGCCCCCTAAACTTTATAGTTATGATAGATCAAAATGTACCACTCTGTATATCATCTGGGAGTCTTATCGAACTAGATTTAGTGTCGTTGGCTCTTATACAAAATTAAGGCATTTAAAGCGGAATGTGTAATAATATTAAGCTTTCTGGACCAAGCAAGAAAAGTAGACATATTGTCATGTTTAATTTGAATTAATGCGGCACTTTCGGCATTTTAGTTAGAAGAACTGGTAAGCAAACCACAACATGCTTCTAAACATGGACTCGGAAATATATCATTGAGTACAGATGGTTACTATCAATATTAGGCGGACCCTACACTAACGTCTTTCGAGCGTCGACGTAGCGCGAGCGCCCGCGCAGCGACGACGCGACGTCACTCATTTGTAAGGCTAAAAGACGTCGCGTCATCGCCGCGTCGCCGCTGGTGAGACATCGATGCTTGACAAGCGTCGCGCCGACGTTGCGTCAACACCGCGCCGACGCCGCGTCGCCGCTCGAAAGACGCTAGTGTGCGCTGAACCTTACACATTAAACATACATTGTACTCGTATACATTACATTAATTATTAAATTACTCCCGTTTAGTTATTTTCGAGACGTGTGATGTCAGCGGGTCTTCTCTCTGCCTCCATCGCGATCATTGTCAACCGGAACCAATTGCTTGTGCAAGTGTTGATTTCCGTCACAGTTGCTAACTCAGATATCTTGTCTTGTGTTGTGACGACGGACTGCTCCTGCAGAACACTAACAATATTATAATTATAAATATCATTACAGCTCAGCAGTTATTGATTCCCCACACAAATTTCTACAACCCCTTTTCACTCCCTACAGGGTTAGTTTTCAGGATGAAATCTTTTGTCTTTTTCCGGGACTTAAACTATCTCTATACCTACCAAATTTCATCTAAAACGGTTCAAGGTTATAAGCATGAAGAGGTAACAGACAGACAGGGTTAAATACTTTACAGTTGAAATATTATATCCACACTAATATGGATATTATTCCAACTCTGTTAAGTCTATTCATCTCACCAGTGCCATCCGTGTAAACCTTAGAGAATACAACCAACCGGAGCGGCCATGTCTGTCATTTTCTATACAAAAAAAGTCTGCCGATTTTTGCGGGGAGGGGAACGTCAAATCTAAGGCTATTCGTACGTAACGTAGGTATAAATAGCCACGTCAGATACACGTCAGCCCATACAATAAATATGACTACTGGTCATATGTTTTCGGCAGAGGGGAACGCCTGTCAACGGCCGCTCCGGTTGATTGAATTCTCTTTTTTATATACCACGACGGTGGCAAACAAGCATACGGCCCGACTGATGGTAAGCAGCTACCGTAGCCTATGGACGCCTGCAACACCAGAGGTATCACATGCGCGTTGCCGAACCTTATGCGGTAAACGGACGAGACAGTTCCTCATACCTAGAATTTTCAATAACATCCCGGTAGCCGATGTGGTTGTACTAGCCTATTGTCCTTTAAAAATAAGATAAAAACGTTTATGTTAGAAAATTCAATATTTAAATAAAAAATATGTTTCCTTATGAGCGTAAAATACGAGTTTTTGTAGTAGGTATATTCTTGTAGTTATAGAATTAGGTTATAATACTTATAATATAATATTTAGTTTGATAAGATACTTTGGTAATTGTTACACAGTAGATAAGGAAGTGTACTGAGTGCTGCTGTTCGCCAACAAACTGTTGTGCAGTTTGGCTAAAATTTATGTTACTAAATATATTGTGTAATTACTGTTTAATAACTAAATAAAAAATAGAAATTTTGACGAGCCGCTGTGACCCGGGTAGAACAGCACAGGGGTGCCCCGCAAATGCAAAAGACACTGGTTTGATTCCAGACCTGTGCACCGGAGGCATTGGTCACTTTTCCTTTGTTATGTATGACATCTATTTTAGTTTAAAAATATTAAGCTCGAGTTACTCACCGCAAGTTGGGAATGCTTCAGATGTCTGCAAATTTTGCAGTTGCTTCAGCTCCGTGTTGCTCCGCGACCCCGGTCTCGCAAACAATCGGGCTGCGGGACTTTCGGATGACGGTGATACGAGTTGCGACAAGTCGTAAGCCTCGTGCGGGCTAGCGGCGAATAAACTAAAACGCCAACCCCGTGTTAGCACAAGAGCACAATTAGAGCACTTCGAGCGAATAATATTGGAGGCACCGCAACCGTAACACTGAATTTCCTCAACGACTTTATTTTCCACGCAATTATCACTTTTTTCACCTTTATTTAGTTTTTTTTTAACAATTGTTAAAATGTTTATAACTATAAGAACACCTCTAAAATTGTTTGTACAGATTCAAGTCTAAGCTATGTATTTTCATAGTCTTAAAAATTAGAATTAACGGTAGCCCGGTAGCGCGTGAAGATCACATGTTTACAATCCGGTTGCCAGCAGTTCACTACTAAGTACTAGCTAGCGCGAGCGGAGCGATTGATGCACTATGCGCTATGCGGTATTTAATACAAGATGGCAGCACTCTCCAGCGACTGGTTGACCCACCTCTTAGCTTGTTAAGAAGCGAGGCGGGGGTCTACCTCTAGAGGTCTTTACGGAAGCACGCCGGGCTGGCGTGTCGTGAAGGTCGCGCGCTATACAATGGAAAAACAAAATATTATGACTGTAGTCTAGATTCACTGAAAAACTAGCTTAACTTGAATCCTATTAGCTATGTATTAAGCCAGGATTAGACATAGCAATTTGTAGGGCCCAATCTGTTGTGTACCCTGCCTCTCCCTTCCCTCCTTCAGCTCCCTACGGGCCCTAACTCCTATTACACCTCCCGACCTGACAGATTGGGCCCTACAAATTGCAATGTCTAATACCTACTTTAGTAATTTAAACACCTGTCCCATTTTATGAATTAAGATGAACCAGTTTTCTTACAATTTATAACTTTAATCAAATCAAACATTTCTTCTGCAAGTATGCTTCAAAGGGTGCTTTTACATGAATAAAAATCCTAAATAAACCACTTTCACTTACATAAAATACATAAACACTTACGGTTATGCCGAGTGAGATAGCTCTTATTATTATACTTAAATTATTTACTACTATTAGACTCCTTTAGATTTGACGGAAAATCTGTATTAGCTACTTAAAATACGTAGAATAACATAGCGTCTTTTCCGCGTTTTGAAATTTGGCGCCAAGGTCCATGGCGCTGATACATGTAAAATCTACTGTTTAGGCGATAGTCAATAATGCAATGAACATTCAATGTGGTTCTAGTTCTACGTTTGCTTACCTAAAGTATATTACGGTAATTATTTTCAAATGTATGCTTTTTATCTCAACCGTTATATCATTGATTTAACTACTTAAAATACGTAGAACGACATAGCGTCTTTTTTGCATTTTGAAATTTGGCGCCAAGGTCGATAGCGCTAATACATTATAAAATCTGATATAAAGGCTAAGGCGATAGTGTGTATAATGCAATGAACATTCAATGTGGTACATTGCAATTACTTTTAATTAATGTTCTGTTATTTTCGTTACTAAACCTGACCTTGACGACCGAAAAAATTTTGAAACTGATCAGTCGATTTTGTTTCGATAAGTAAACCTATTAGCCATAATTAGGTAAGTACGCCAGTAAGCCATAATAAGGTACCTGGGCTTTGCTAGAAATATGGGTAAAAGTCCATTGCAATATCTTTTAAAATTTGAATCCGTTCTATTTGACTAGAATTTTAGACTGTTTTAGCGCCGAGTTTCTCGACACAATAACACACATTCATGGCTTAAGATAATCTATTGTTTGAATTGCATTGTCTCTATTCACACGAGGCCATTATTGGAGTGACCAACTGGATTGGCTTACTGGATTGTCTCATGAAAAAAGATGGTTAGAATTTTCATATCGTTATTTTTGTATTTACGATCGATCATATCATATATTACCTGAACTTCCTACACTACATAAACAAAGGGTTTATCCGTTAGTTAGGGCTAGGAAATGCAATAACCGGTTATGGAATCAGTTATGACTAGGGTGACCAAATCAGATTTCCGGTTTTCCGGGACAACTGCATTGAGGTTAAAATACGAGACAGGCCAGCAAAAATGGCTAAAACGGAACCGTTATAGTTTCGTCATGTCGGTCTGTCCGCCCGTATGCCACTCAGCCATTTTACTCGTAAACCATAAAGTGAATTATGACGAAATTTAAACAGGTCTTTTTTGAGTACCGCTACTTAGTTTTATAGCAAAATTGCAGCAAAAAATGATTTTAGGGGGCACTCCATACATGTAACCAGCATGTAACTAAATGTATAAAAAAGTTTTTCACCAAATATCAACATACAGGGTGTCCATGAAATCGACGTCAAGCCGTAAATGGATGATAGACCAAGTCATAACAGTTATCAGAAAAATACAAAAAAAAAAAAAAAAACAGTAAAAAGAACCATTACAGGGTGTGGATTTTTTAGTGAATTTTTAAAGTGACCATAATTTTTTTTATTTATTTATTATTTATAGTTAAAAAAAATTAAACAAGTAAATATTTTTAGAAATAATCGCCCCAAAGTCAAAAAAATTGTGTCCGCCCCTCTAACTTTAGAACCAGAGATCAAAAAAAAAATGAATAGAATAAATAAAAAGACATGTCTTTGTATTTTCTTGTAACGAAAATTATTTACTTTGAACATTATCGGTTAAGTCGTTTTTTGAGTTAGGTACATATCTCCAAAAACTTCTTCCCTAGGCAGATATGACCTTTTGATATTAGTTTTTTTCTTATTTTATTGAAGGTACGGAACACATTCATTTCTTTATTTTTAATATTTTAATGAGTGAATATTACTAGAATCTCTAATAAATGCAACAAAGAACCATTGCTTACTGCTCAGACATACCGCTTACTAGTCTTACTACAGCTAGTACAATGGACAATGTACTGTCCCGTATTGGTTTTGTAAAATTACGGGACAGTGAAAAATTCATGCCTGAAATACGGGACAACTCGTAAAATACGGGACATCTGGTCACCCTAGTTATGACCGTAAAATATCCGGTAATCGGTTAAAACGTCAGACATCGAGATAATTGTATAATGTAAGAAAAGCTAGAACGGGTTTTTGATTCGAAAGAACCCGGACCGGTGGTCTCACGCGCTGCAAAATGGCAAATCACTTGCCGGAACGAAAATAAACCTGAAATGGTTATCAAAAAGACTACCACAGAACACAAATCTGAAAAACTCTGATTTTACAACCTAATATGGTACAATTGTATGTAATAATAGCATTAAATAAATAACCGAAAATAACAGAACTCGGTTATTCAGGTATATTCACTTTTTGAAGAAACGGAACGTTTTATGTCTTGTAGTCTGACATCAGACCCTTTGGATTTGTATTTTTCTTATTGATTTCATTTGAAATGTTTTGAGTGGGAGTAATAAATATGTTTCCGTTTGTCACCTTTCGTGTAGTAGGTATCTCGATCAAAATTTTAAAATCAAATGACGGTCTGTAGACACGGCACGAAAGGTTTTAAATTTAGCGGCCGGCGCTTACCTTTATACCTATTGCTAGAATGGTCGCTTTTATACTTTATCGTACCGTGCGACGGCACGATAACACTACGGTTTCATTCATAATAAGAATAAGTGTTAAGTCATGGTCTATTTATGAATGAAACCATGGTGTTTATCGTTGCCATCGACGTCCACGGGAAAGCGTAAAAGCGATCAATACCTACCATATCTAATCTATACAACGTACGACGTAAGCGCCTTCCGCCAAATGGTAGGTTATAATAGGTAGGTAACTTAACTTTTTAATAGATTGTGTTGTTTATGTATTTTAAAATTAGATTACAGCACCGGCCGTGCATGTGTGCCGTGCGAAGTCGTACTCGTAGGTTTAGGTATATTTGTGTAAAGAGCGCCATAGAAGAGGTAGCAACATTGTAGCAACATTTAACTACATTTACTCAAATGAATCATTTCGCTGACCTTGGCCTCGACGGTACTGGTGGTACCTAAATTATCTAATAGGTATCTATAGTTTAGCAAGGGACTGTCTCACTTCAAGCATAGACAAAGAAACTCATACTGTCCTTGTCGTACGCTAGTACCCTCACCCCTAAACAAGGGATGGCTATAGCTTATTACTTCTACTGTTACTGCGCTTGTGCGCTTTTTTTTGCCAGACTTTAACGCCAATTTATAGATAGGTATATAAAACGCCAAAAATTTGTATACAATTTTGCACCTTACCACGGTCAATCTCGATTACAAGTGACACCTACCTCTGGTGTGAAGGACATCACTATTTTAAAAAACGTCTTTCTTGTTGGTGTTTGTTTTGTCAGAATGATTTTTTGCAATTAATGTGATAAAGACGGTAAAACCTTACAACAATGGCGGACGGGACTTTTTATTCTATCTATATGAATTGTAGGATTAATAATTTCCAACGTACCTATTAAAGATCAGTTTACAATGCATAAAGTCTTTGCAGGAGTGGAATGAAGAATTTTACTACCTGCAGATATAGAATTCATAAAATTAGTACGAACTGTCATTTGATCATACTTACATACCTATGTGTAACATTGGAACATAATAGATTAGGTATACCAACCAACGCCATGCATGTATTTTGGAACTTGTAAGAAGGTTTGCTATTGACATCGAGACGAGCAAATATCACCTATTAAAATTTTCTCGTATTTCTATAATGAACCAGATTAATCTCCATTTAAATATGTCAGTGCAAAATTGATTCAGTTCTTATTATTATCCAATGGATAAAATGTTTATTTTTACCGGCAATAACAAAATAGGTAGGTAAAATAATGTTTATAAAGGTTGCTGACAATTATTAATAATAATATAAAAACATAAAAATTAGCTTTTCCTGAAATAATGAAAGAAGCATGTCAGTGCTGCACATTCGTTCAGTTATACTCTTAAGATTCTTAACTTTAGGTATCTTATTTGTTTCAGGAGGCTGGGTCCTTACATACTGGTTTCAGCTACGTAATAAACGTACCTGCCACCCATATAGCAGTAGGCAACATACGTACAAAGACTCGTTATGCAGCACGGCAATGTATACGTATCGTACGTAGGTATCTTGCTTGTTGTCAGGAGGGTGGCTCCTTACGTACTGGTCTCAGCTACGTAATAAACGTAGCTGAGACCCCTATAGTAGTAGGCAACCTACGTATAAAGACTCGACATCGTTATGTTACACGGCAATGTATACGTATCGTACGTAGGTATCTCAATTGTGTCAGGAGGCTGGGTCCTTACGTACTGGTCTCAGCTACGTAATAAACGTAGCTGCGACCCCTATAGCAGTAGGCAACATACGTACAAAGACTCGGCATCGTTATGTTTCACGGCAATGTATGCGTATCGTACGTAGATACCTTGCTTGTGTCAGGAGGCTGGGTCCTTACATACTGGTCTCAGCTACGTAATGAATGTACCTGCCACCCGTATAGCAGTAGGCAACCTACGTACAAAGACTCGGCATCGTTATGTTTCACGGCAATGTATACGAATCGTACGTAGGTTTCTTGCTTGCGTCAGGAGGCTGGGTCCTTACGTACTGGTCTCAGCTACGTAATAAACGTACCTGCCACCCGTATAGCAGTAGGCAACCTACGTACAAAGACTCGGCATCGTTATGTTTCACGGCAATGTATACGTATCGTACGTAGGTTTCTTGCTTGCGTCAGGAGGCTGGGTCCTTACGTACTGGTCTCAGCTACGTAATAAACGTACCTGCCACCCGTATAGCAGTGGCAACCTACGTACAAAGACTCGGCATCGTTATGTTTCACGGCAATGTATACGTATCGTACGTAGGTATCTTGCTTGCGTCAGGAGGCTGGGTCCTTACGTACTGGTCTCAGCTACGTAATAAACGTAGCTGCGACCCCTATAGCAGTAGACAACATACGTACAAAGACTCGGCATCGTTATGTTTAACGGCAATGTATACGTATCGTACGTAGGTATCTTGCTTGTGTCAGGAGGCTGGGTCGTTACGTACTGGTTTCAGCTACGTAATAAACGTACCTGCGATCCATATAGCAGTAGGCAACCTACGTACAAAGACTCGGCATCGTTATGCAGCACGGCAATGTATACGTATCGAACGTAGGTATCTTGCTTGTTGTCAGGAGGGTGGCTCCTTACGTACTGGTCTCAGCTACGTAATAAACGTACTTGCCACCCGTATAGCAGTAGGCAACCTACGTACAAAGACTCGGCATCGTTATGTTTCACGGCAATGTATACGTATCGTACGTAGGTATCTTGCTTGCGTCAGGAGGCTGGGTCCTTACGTACTGGTCTCAGCTACGTAATAAACGTAGCTGCGACCCCTATAGCAGTAGACAACATACGTACAAAGACTCGGCATCGTTATGTTTAACGGCAATGTATACGTATCGTACGTAGGTATCTTGCTTGTGTCAGGAGGCTGGGTCCTTACGTACTGGTTTCAGCTACGTAATAAACGAACCTGCCACCCATATAGCAGTAGGCAACCTACGTACAAAGACTCGGCATCGTTATGTTACACGGCAATGTATACGTATCGTACGTAGGTATCTCAATTGTGTCAGGAATGTGGGTCCTTACGTACTGGTCTCAGTTACGTAATAAACGTAGCTGCGACCCCTATAGCAGTAGGCAACATACGTACAAAGACTCGGCATCGTTATGTTTCACGGCAATGTATACGTATCGTACGTAGGTATCTTGCTTGCGTCAGGAGGCTGGGTCCTTACGTACTGATCTCAGCTCCGTAATAAACGTACCTGCCGACCGTATAGCAGTAGGCAACATACGTACAAAGACGGCATCGTTATGTTTCACGGCAATGTATGCGTATCGTACGTAGGTTTCTTGCTTGCGTCAGGAGGCTGGGTCCTTACGTACTGGTCTCAGCTACGTAATAAACGTACCTGCCACCCGTATAGCAGTAGGCATCGTTATGTTTCACGGCAATGTATACGTATCGTACGTAGGTTTCTTGCTTGCGTCAGGAGGCTGGGTCCTTACGTACTGGTCTCAGCTACGTAATAAACGTACCTGCCACCCGTATAGCAGTAGGCAACCTACGTACAAAGACTCGGCATCGTTATGTTTCACGGCAATGTATACGTATCGTACGTAGGTATCTTGCTTGCGTCAGGAGGCTGGGTCCTTACGTACTGGTCTCAGTTCCGTAATAAACGTACCTGCCACCCGTATAGCAGTAGGCAACCTACGTACAAAGACTCGGCATCGTTATGTTTCACGGCAATGTATACGAATCGTACGTAGGTTTCTTGCTTGCGTCAGGAGGCTGGGTCCTTACGTACTGGTCTCAGCTACGTAATAAACGTACCTGCCACCCGTATAGCAGTAGGCAACCTACGTACAAAGACTCGGCATCGTTATGTTTCACGGCAATGTATACGTATCGTACGTAGGTTTCTTGCTTGCGTCAGGAGGCTGGGTCCTTACGTACTGGTCTCAGCTACGTAATAAACGTACCTGCCACCCGTATAGCAGTGGCAACCTACGTACAAAGACTCGGCATCGTTATGTTTCACGGCAATGTATACGTATCGTACGTAGGTATCTTGCTTGCGTCAGGAGGCTGGGTCCTTACGTACTGGTCTCAGCTACGTAATAAACGTAGCTGCGACCCCTATAGCAGTAGACAACATACGTACAAAGACTCGGCATCGTTATGTTTAACGGCAATGTATACGTATCGTACGTAGGTATCTTGCTTGTGTCAGGAGGCTGGGTCGTTACGTACTGGTTTCAGCTACGTAATAAACGTACCTGCGATCCATATAGCAGTAGGCAACCTACGTACAAAGACTCGGCATCGTTATGCAGCACGGCAATGTATACGTATCGAACGTAGGTATCTTGCTTGTTGTCAGGAGGGTGGCTCCTTACGTACTGGTCTCAGCTACGTAATAAACGTACTTGCCACCCGTATAGCAGTAGGCAACCTACGTACAAAGACTCGGCATCGTTATGTTTCACGGCAATGTATACGTATCGTACGTAGGTATCTTGCTTGCGTCAGGAGGCTGGGTCCTTACGTACTGGTCTCAGCTACGTAATAAACGTAGCTGCGACCCCTATAGCAGTAGACAACATACGTACAAAGACTCGGCATCGTTATGTTTAACGGCAATGTATACGTATCGTACGTAGGTATCTTGCTTGTGTCAGGAGGCTGGGTCCTTACGTACTGGTTTCAGCTACGTAATAAACGAACCTGCCACCCATATAGCAGTAGGCAACCTACGTACAAAGACTCGGCATCGTTATGTTACACGGCAATGTATACGTATCGTACGTAGGTATCTCAATTGTGTCAGGAATGTGGGTCCTTACGTACTGGTCTCAGTTACGTAATAAACGTAGCTGCGACCCCTATAGCAGTAGGCAACATACGTACAAAGACTCGGCATCGTTATGTTTCACGGCAATGTATACGTATCGTACGTAGGTATCTTGCTTGCGTCAGGAGGCTGGGTCCTTACGTACTGATCTCAGCTCCGTAATAAACGTACCTGCCGACCGTATAGCAGTAGGCAACATACGTACAAAGACGGCATCGTTATGTTTCACGGCAATGTATGCGTATCGTACGTAGGTTTCTTGCTTGCGTCAGGAGGCTGGGTCCTTACGTACTGGTCTCAGCTACGTAATAAACGTACCTGCCACCCGTATAGCAGTAGGCATCGTTATGTTTCACGGCAATGTATACGTATCGTACGTAGGTTTCTTGCTTGCGTCAGGAGGCTGGGTCCTTACGTACTGGTCTCAGCTACGTAATAAACGTACCTGCCACCCGTATAGCAGTAGGCAACCTACGTACAAAGACTCGGCATCGTTATGTTTCACGGCAATGTATACGTATCGTACGTAGGTATCTTGCTTGCGTCAGGAGGCTGGGTCCTTACGTACTGGTCTCAGTTCCGTAATAAACGTACCTGCCACCCGTATAGCAGTAGGCAACATACGTACAAAGACTCGGCATCGTTATGTTTCACGGCAATGTATACGTATCGTACGTAGGTATCTTGCTTGCGTCAGGAGGCTGGGTCCTTACGTACTGATTTCAGCTACGTAATAAACGTACCTGCCACCCATATAGCAGTAGGCAACATACGTAAAAAGAATCAGCATTCTCGACTTGAATGAACCGTTAATATAACGGATCTGTCTATTTATGGGTTCTTACATACTGGTCTCTGCTACGTAATAAACGTAGCTACGACCCCTATTGCAGTAGGCAACATACGTAAAAAGAATCAGCATTCTCGACTTGAGTGAACCGTTAATATAACGGATCTGTCTCCTTATGGGTCCTTACGTACTGGACTCTGCTTCGTAATAAACGTAGCTGCGACCCCTATAGCAGTAGGCAACATACGTACAAAGACTCGGCATCGTTATTTTTCACGGCAATGTATACGTATCGTACGTAGGTATCTTACTTGTTGTCAGGAGGGCGGCTCCTTACGTACTAGTCTCAGCTACGTGAGCTACGTAATAAACGTAGCTGACACCTCTATTGCAGTAGGCAACTTACGTATAAAGACTCAGCATTCTCGACTGGAGTGACCCGTTAATATAAAGGATCTGTCTACTTATGGGTACTTACGTACTGGACTCTGCTACGTAATAAATGTACCTGCGACCCCTATAGCAGTAGGCAACAAACGGACAAAGACTCGGCATCGTTATTTTTCACGGCAAAGTATACGTATCGTACGTAGGTATCTTACTTGTTGTCAGGAGGGTGGCTCCTTACGTACTAGTCTCAGCTACGTAATAAACGTAGCTGAGACCTCTATTGCAATAGGCAACATACGTATAAAGACTCAGCATTCTCTACTGGAGTGACCCGTTAATATAAAGGATCTGTCTACTTATGGGTCCTTACGTACTGGACTCTGCTACGTAATAAACGTAGCTGCGACCCCTATAGCAGTAGGCAACGTACGTATAAATAGTCAGCATTTTCGACTCGAGTGACCCGTTAATATAAAGGATCTGTCTACTTATTGTACGTAACAATGCAACTCAGTGTATTTATATAAGTATGCGAAACATCTATACGTTTGTATGCTGGCTATTTACTAAACGTTAGCTTTCATGTGTAGCTATTTACAAAGTAGACGGAATATGAATAATGTTGCTGCATATCTATTTTAAGTATTGTTCTTAAATCTACGGATATCAAGTATCAAAAGCCATTATGTAAGTAGGAGGCGTACGTGTAAGGAACTTAAATATGGTACAAGAACATGTACGGGTAATGGTGTTTGCTACTTACGTTCATGTTCCTTTCACAGCTACTTATTGTAACGGTGTAACATACTTATTACGTAGGCGCTGACATTATAAGGACGAAATTGCAATGCCCGTACGCAACATTGTGTTGCTCCTAACCGCGTCAGTAGGTAACACCATTAAGTAAGTATGCAGGACCTGTATTAAGTATGCTACACCCGTAGTAAGTAGCAAATTGCAAGCTACGTACGATTTTGCCTACTCGTAAGTAGCTTATTTTTCTCAGTGTAGCACCTGTATTTGAGCTATCTCGGCAAACCTACTCGTCCCTCCCTCCCTTGTATGACCAGCGCCTCTGCGTCCTTGCAGCAGAACTGGCTGGTGGTGTCACATGACGGTGACAGTGACGGTGACGGAGCATATGACATCTATTTCAGTTTACTTATAACAAAAAAAACAATTAAATATTACACACAGAGAAAAACATACAGTTGTCACAGGTGAAATAGAAAATAGAACAGACAATACCTTAATATTATAAAATTACATTTACTGAATGTTCATGACATTAAAGTACATCTTATTTAAGAGTCATTTATAAATACAACTTATGTCAAATAAATATGTTTAAATTCGGGGAAATCAAGAGTTTATATAAGTCATCTGGCAAACGCGCTGTTTCGCATATACCTTGATATATCCATTAAGAAGAAATCTATAGTTGTAGAGCGGGGTGGTGGGGGGCGAAGACAAAGAGTCGCGTGTAGCTGATAAAATTTATTGTTTTAGAGATTTACATGTACTCTGTCGTCTCTCTAGTGCTTACTTGTCGAGTATTACCCAGCTAGTAGTGTGGGAAATCTACCGGGTCGTTGTATGGAGACCTCGCATTAATTCCTCAGTCGATTATTCTTTTGATAGGATGTAGGTCATAACAAACACAAAACACTATTTTTCAAAAAAAAAAAAATTTCAGTTTTGGTATTTTTACAAAAATGTACAAAAACCTTAATACTTTGTACTGGAATTTTTCTCAGGGTATATTTTTTTCACTAAACAAATTATTTTGATTACTGACAGATACTGACAAAAGTTCAAAAAAGAAATTCAAATAAAACTGTCACTTTTATTCAAAAGTAATTGGTAACACTCGTCATTTTGTTTGGAAAAATTCTCAGTCAGGTTTGTAACAGTGGGTGTTACGTTAATCTTATTTTAGCATAATATTTGCGAATATCCAAAAAAAAATTCTAGAAATAAAAATGTTATTACAGTATATTTCATCAACTTTATGGAAAATTCCTCAGCCTGGTTTCGTTTTTTATTCACGTAAGGTCGTCAATTCAACAGCCACAACCGAAATTTCCAAAAAATATTCCACATACTATACCGTCAAATCTCGAAATGAAAAATTTGTCTAGCCTTTTAAAGCGAGTGAGCACGCAGTAATATGTCGTCGTGCTTCAGCTATGAGTCCAGTTTAGCATGCGCGGCTACGACTTAGCTATGCTTGCGTCATAGTGAAAAAAGTGGAGTAAGTTACTTCAATTATATAATTGTCTAATTTCATATTTGTACTTAACTCGTATCATTAAAATTTTAATAAATATTTTGATGGCGTATTATTAATTAAACAATTTAGTATTTAATTAAAGCATCATAGTATCATTGCCTCACTAAATAGAACACCATCACCACTACTCGCCAACAGACGACGCTTGTAGTGTCATAATGCACACAATGCAGCCGCATGCACCGATACAACTACGCTTCGACACTAGTCACGCCGCCTACCAACAGATGGTACATTGATCGAGTTATATAGATGCCGCTAACGTTTGTTCAACGCAGAAACATGACCCTCGGCGCATTGTCGAGGACTTTTTGAGAAACGCCCTACCGGTCTCAAGGTAGGCATGCTATATGCCTCAACCAAGTTTGAGCAATTTAGTGTTGTGACACTAAGCCACTAGGCTAGTAATTTGTCCTAAGGGCACACCCTTAAGACAAATTACTGGCCTGATACACATCTACCTAGCTGAGTAGTACTCGGCAAGTAATCACTAGAGAGAAGAGAGTACATGTACATTTTTAAAGCAATCAATTGTATCCCATCAAAAACATTACATGTACAATAATGCCAGCCTCGCAACGCAGTTCTCCTGCTTGAAAAAGTAATGAAGTCTAATGTAAAACCAAGCTGGTGTGCCGGAGTTTACTAACAACATGTCATTGTGATCTTTTGAATATTAGATGTTTATATTTTTATAATAAAAAGTAACAGAAAAAAATATTTTTTTTCTGCATATATTTATATGGGATTACAATGTGAACTGTGCGGTTTGTAAAACTAGTGAACCCGGTATCAATATCCCGGGTTCTCTAGTTTTACAAACCGTACAGCTCACATTGTAATCCCATCACAAAATTAAAACATACCGCAATCGGTATGTTTTAATTTTCAGTGGCTTTATAGTCTAAGAGTTAACCCTAGAAGTTAGAAGTGTTCAAAATTTGAAGCTTGTGGGACTGCTAGAAGTATTTTAGATATACGATGATCGTAATCAGTGAGTTAGTGACAAAATTAAGGAATTATGACTTGCAATAGTTCTTAAAGTATATAGTAAAATTCAATGATATTGTGATCTTTCTTGTGTTATGGCCTCTTTGTCACAGAAATTTCAGCCTTCTAGCTTTATCGATAACAGAATTAGAGGGGGGTCGAAAATGGCCTGAATGGCTTCGGAAAAAGGATGGTTCGGCCGTGCCTTTGTTTTGCTCGACTTGGCAGGGGACTGCCGTGCCCACAGATCTGGTACGCGCGACTTTTTGTCGTCACCCCCCGCCGCCCCGCGAGAGCGATAACCATAGATTTCTTCATAACGGGTATATCAAGACATATGCGAAGCAGCGCATTTGCCAGATGACTTAAACTTTTTATTTTACCCAAATTTAAACATAAGTTGTACTTATAAATAAAAACTTTTTAACAAAAAAATTTAACCGCCGAAAAAAACTAAAAGGCAATAAAAAACCGGCACTAACACCAAACGAATCGACCAACAAAAAACAATAGCGCACTGAAAAGAAAAAAATAATAATTTGGTCTTCAATAACGCAAGTGAATACCTACCCTACAATTACAATTATAATCTATTTCTATACACTTTCTATATACCTAATACAATCGCTAGGCTTATATCAATTTAATTACACCTAGACAGTATGAACTATATACATACTTCTGAAATCAATCACACAAATCTGCGTATTTATATATTTACAATCAGTTATTTTTGGACTCGGTGCCAGCCTCTAACAAACTTGAACACCTTTAGCAGCGACGTAAGCAGCGCCGCCTTATATTGGGCGCTTGGCGGAGGTTGCAGTTTTGGAATGTGTTGCGTTCAACTCTTCACTAAGGTGCTCAAGTTTGTTTGAGGCTGGCACCGACTCCAAAAATAACTGATTGTAAATATATAAATACGCAGATTTGTGTGATTGATTTCAGAAGTATGTATGTAATTATTTTACATGTTTTAAAGTGGGTATTCCACTCATACATTAGTATGTTATTCGATCAAATACAAACATTGAAAACATTGAAAAAATAATCAACCCAGTTGGAATTGAACCAACATCGATACGCCTTACCGGGGCTCGATATCGCTTTACCATAACCCATACTTAACCCCATAGCTTAATTGGTAAAGCGATATCGAGCCCCGGTAAGGCGTATCGATGTTGGTTCAATTCCAACTGGGTTGATTATTTTTTCAATGTTTTCAATGTTTGTATTTGATTGAATAACATAGTATGTATGTAGTTCATACTTTCTAGATGTAATTAAATTGATATAAGCCTAGCGATTGTATTAGGTATATAGAAAGTGTATAGAAATAGATTATAATTGTAATTGTAGGGTAGGTATTCGCTTGCGTTATTGAAGACCAAATTATTATTTTTTTTTTTTCAGTGCGCTATTGTTTTTTGTTGGTCGATTCGTTTGGTGTTAGTGCCGGTTTTTTATTGCCTTTTAGTTTTTTTCGGCGGTTAAATTTTTTTGTTAAAAAGTTTTTATTTTATAATTTTCTGTGGCTATAATTTATACAAATTATTACATGCTTAATTTTTGATTACTTTTAAAATAGCTACCTACCTTGGTTAGCTATTAACTGTTATATTAATAATCCTACTTTAACTATTATTTTGTTCTGTAATATAAATACTTAAAAAAGAACAGGTTTAAACAAACTTTAGCAGAAATGCAGAGACTGAGAGGTCTACACACGAGAGACTGGCAGGTCTAAAACTCATTGTCAAAACTCCTGAGGTTTATTTTTGTAAAAACTCTGTTTTAAATCTGTGAGTGAACAATAAATTACCCCTATTTTCCCACCCTTAGGGTAGGATTTTTTTCCAAAAAATCGGACTACTCTGTAAAAAGTTATGCGTGGTCATACGTTACAATCGGTGAGTGAAAAATCAATCATCCCCTATTTTCCTACCCTTAAGGTTGGAATTTTTTTTCCAAATTTATATGGGACCAATTTCGGGGTATACCCTTTCCAATAAAAAAATAATTATCAAAATCGAACTACTCTGTAAAAAGTTATGCGTGGTCATACATTAAAAAAAAAAATATATATATACGTGTCGACTTGAGAACCTCCTCCGTTTTTTCGTCGGTTAATGACGCTTAAATAAGATTTTTGTCTGTTGTGTAATTCACCTGTGACAACTGTATTTTTTTCTCTCTGTGTTATATTTAATTATTTCTTTTGTTATAAGTCGAAATACGAGTAGATGTCATATGCTTTAGAAAAAGTGACCAAGTCCTCCGGTATCCGAGGCGAGGCCAGCAGGCAGCATCTTTTTTTTTGGCATCTACCTATGGTTGATATAACAAAAAACATTATTAGACATTCAATGACATAACATGCAATAGAATCAACATTATTGTACGCCAAACACTGGCCATTGTCATGTGTTGTTTCGTTGGTACAATAAATTATTTGTATCTGTATGGATCGAAGCGAATACTTACTCCGAAGACCGGATAACCACTTATCCACATAGTCTCCGCTGGCAATCTACTGGCAGTAGGATGTCGGGTCGCCCCCCCAAACCCGCAATACAAAGACGTGATAAGTTGAGACAGATGTAGCCTAAGCCGGTCTCGGCTAGAAGTTGCCGTTTAAGATCGTGGCAAGCGCAAAACTTTTATAGGAGCCCTATGTCCCTAATGAGGGACAACAGGAACAAATTTTCTTCACCACAGTTATATTAGGTACCGATTGAATAAATCTTTTTGTAAAAATCTGTTTCAACTTAAAGAAAATCACAATTTCCAAAAATTTACAAAATAGTTTCATTTGTTCCATATGACTAGACCCCGTTTTCAGTGGTGAAATTTTAATGAAAATGCTAGGGTTGGCATAGCACATTATAATATTCTTAACATGACGTATATATATTTTGATGTAAGCTATATACTTATTTTATTTATAAAGGGTGGAAAGGTAAGTCAGGCCCTGGAGGGAAACTACCTTAAAACCTTGAGATAGCTCAATTCACTCAAAGGAAACATTCTTTTATTTTTTATAAAAACTAAAACTGCATTCACAGTTTTTTTCTTAATTTTCATTTTGTTCCATACGAATTGTATGAAAATTATTATTATTATGTATGTGTTCTTTTGTGCCCTAAACTTGGTTGGTATTTAGAAGTTTTTATCCTCGTTGGAAACAGGATCGATTGGCATCAATTATCATTAAAATTATTTATGGCAAAAATTACAAAATAAATACTTTTATTGAAAACTGTACTCTTTTCCAAAAATTTGTAAATGCAGTTATGTCCCTTTAAAGAAATTAAAGAATGTTTCCTTTCAGTGAATTGAGCTATCTCAACGTTTTAAGGTAGTTTTCCTCCAGGGCTCGATTTATCTTTCCACCCTGTATATTAAGGCAAAGGACTTTAACGAGGTTTAATTTGGTATATAAACTCCATAATAGTTACTTAATTGTATTTTTCCGGCAATTCTGTTTGATGTCATATTAATCACTTAATTGCTTATTCAGTAAAAGTAAGGATTTCCTGAATAATCTTGCTAAATTTTCTCAGTTTCTTAGTCTCGGCGACGCGGAAATGGTTACTAAATTTAGTATAACTGTGCGATAGATACCATTTTTTTCGAATAGGTAAGCCTGGTAAGCGTACCTATTAGATTATAATTTTCTAATAAATAAATAATATTTTTTTTCAATGACATGATACAATTGTGCAAATGCATATACATTTCAAAGTAAGATGACTAAGATTCGTGTTAAAACGTGTTAAATCATATATATATGACGGTTCCTAGGATGAAATGGTCACAGTATTCAAAACAATTATGACAAGTGGAAAAAGATGGCCAAAGAATGAATTGTATTGTACAAGCCATAACCAGACATCAGAGTTACGGAAAATGTTACCTAATGAAAATACCATCTCAACGAATGTAATCTTTTCGTCATGGAGCGGTGATATTATTTAAAAATATAAGTTTTTTTTAATATGTCACATGTTGTACTCGAAATAAAATATTGTGTGACAACCCTATGATTCGATATCATTAAATTTTCACCACTGATAACGGAGTCTACATATGACACATCTACACAACACGCATGTATTTCAAAAATGTGTCAAATATATTACAACTGGCGTACTTCTTTATTTACACTGTGACTAGGCGTTTAGCACCACTACAAATTATATCAATTAAGATAAAATTACTAACAGTATGGGGGTATTAATGTATATTTTAGTAACGTGCAAAACCATAAAAGTAAACTTTTTCTTTGTATTTATTAAAGAAGATAACGAGCACGCTGCGCATGGCCCCTCGCATCCCCGCTCCCACGTCCCGCGTCCGTGCGCATTCCACTAACGAGTGAAATATTAGGTATCTTATTTGTGATATGATTTAACTTTTTAATACGCAGGATATTTTTTTGGATTTTTGTACAGTAGCAAGAAAACTCTCAAAGGAAATATAATTTAAAAAAAAAATTGACGGAGCAATATTCTACTGCGAATAATAAGCAAATTTTTATACTGAAAAAGTTTGATGATGAAATTTTTGGTTTTTTTTTGTCATACGTAGAATACATACATTTAATGTCACTTCAGTAAAAAAAAGACGGAGCAAATTTCCGATATGAATTACACAAAAAAAAATATTTTTTATAAAAAAATATGTTCAGTTATGGATTTTATTTTTGATATTTTTAACATTGGTTACATACATCAAGTCAATATTTCTAGTGCAATAAAATTAGACGGAGCATTTTTACAAACGTAAATATAGACGATATAAGAGTTTAGATAGAAAAACCTAAGAAGGACAATAGTTTTTTTTTTGAAAAATATATATATACCATCTACTCCTGACACTTTATCATGCTGTAAAGTTTTTTTGGACTGAGGAGTTAATGCGAGGTCAACCCCTCTATTGCCTGGCCTATAGATAGATGAGTACTAGGCCAGTAATTTGTCGTAAGGATATATTACTGGCCTATTGGATTAGTGTCACAACACTAAAATGCTGAAACTTGGTTGAGGCATATAACATGCGTGCCTTTAGACCCTATCGCGATTCTCAAATATTCCTCGGCAAAGCGCCGAGGGTCATGTTTCTGCGTTGAAGAAACGTTAGTGGCATCCAACTTATCACTGCGCCATCTGTTTGTTTTGGCTATTTAATTCACTACTTAACATAAATACAAAACAAAACGTTAATTTCATAAACATATATTTCAGATTGAATTTAATGTGGAGTCGCAGGCCCCTTTATCACCTTTAGTAAGTATAATTTGATTTAAAAACAAAATGATGTTTTCTATCTAGGTCTTATGTAACCTTTTATTTTATTAACTTCTTTCTTCTTCTAGAACGCAATTAGGGCATACAAAAAAAAACTCAAAATATTTTATTCAAAATAGATTCTTACAGAATACTTTTTGAAGGTCAAGCATGCAAATTCTTAATCCTAAAGTGCAGTGAAGCAAATTAACATGTATATTGTATATTATATATCCTTTTGTATAACTAATTGAAATCACCAGTGATGGCTAACATTATTTCCAGGTAAGCACCGACTTTAAATTATAATCTAGATATCATGTTCCATTAAAGATAAGGCATCCGACCATATGTGTTTATCAGTTAGGTAATCATCTACTTTGTAATAGGCTTTCTTGATTAAAGTGTCTTTTATTATGGCCTTAAATTTACTTTCTGTCATATTCAGAATATGGGCGGATAATTTATTGTAGTAACGTGTACAGAGCCCCAAAAAGGACTTACGGACCTTACTTAGCCTAGTAGTAACATCCAATAAATCATTCTTATGTCTAGTATTATAACTATGAATGTCACAATTCTTACGAAAATGTGTTATATTTTTTCTTACATGTATTATACACTGGTAAATATGTATATTGACTAGGCAATGTCATTATATTTATTGTTTTAAATAATTATCTTAGTGAGGTGCGCGTCTTTAATCTGTAGACCTTACGTATTGCTCGTTTTTGCAAGATGAAAATTGTCTCAACATCAGCTGCTCTGCCCCATAGTAACAGCCCGAAGCACACGAGGCTATGAAAATAGCTAAAGTATACCAACTTCGCAGTGTCTTCATCAGTTAGGTCTCTAATCTTTAAAATTGCATATACCGCTGAACTCAGCCTCTTTGACAGTGCGGCAATGTGTGGACCCCATTGGAGCCTATAATCTATCTTTATACCTAAGAAGAACGATTCTTGTACTAAGTCTAATGCCTGGTTATTAATCGTCAATCCTTGTATAGATTGTCTGACGTTCGGTAGTTTAAAATGTGTACATTTAGTTTTTTTGGCATTTAGAACTAAGTTATTAGCACTAAACCATTCATGAACCTGTTCTATGGCACTATATTGGCTATGCCCAGGCCGTCTCTATTTGCCTGAAATACAAGTGAAGTGTCATCCGCAAATAAAACAATTTTAGAAATGTGTTCCGCCATAAAGGGAAGATCGTTCACATAAATGAGAAATAACAGAGGGCCTAATATCGATCCTTGAGGGACACCGATCTTAACCATAGACCCTGTTGACTTAGTCCCATTTACGGTAACCCTCTGACTTCTGCCTACCAAGTATGACTTCAATAATTCTAGAGCCTGTCCTTCAACTCCATAGTAAGTCAACTTTGATATTAACGTCTCATGATCAACGCAGTCGAACGCTTTTGTTAGATCACAGAAAATACCAATGGCGTCTTGTTTTCCTTCCCATGCCTCAATAATGTGTCTCACTAAACTTACACCGGCATCCGTGGTAGATCGACCCTTGGTAAATCCGAACTGCTGGGCATGAAACAAGTCATTTCTATTGCAATGACTAAGAAGCTGTTTAAATATTAATTTCTCGAAAATTTTGCTGAGTACAGGTAAAATAGAGACAGGTCTAAAGTTACCGGCATCCCTGGCATCACCAGATTTAAACAAAGGTATAACTCTACTTTTCTTCATCATGTCAGGAAACGTGCCTTCATCGGTACATTTATTAAATTTTAAACTTAAGTACGGTGCAATAGTGTCAATTATAGCAGTGCAGGTCTTTACCGACATGCCCCACAAATCTTCTGTAAATTTAACTTTTATTTGCTTGAATGTTTTTATAATATGCTCAGAATCAACATACTCAAATTTAAGTGTACTTCCACATTTAACTACAAAAGTATTCAACATAGCTACCGCCTTACTTGTGGAGGATTTTATTGATTCAGTGGTTTTGATTGGTATGTGTGTAAAGAATGTTTCGAATTCCTGAGCTACTTCTAAGTTTGAACTGATTATTCCATTGGGAGTATTGAGTACAATGTCTTTATTGGGTGGCTTAATCTTCCCCGTTTCCTTTTTAATAATGTTCCAAGTTGTTTTAATTTTATCC
The DNA here is from genome assembly GCA_947086415.1 of Pammene aurita. NCBI lineage: Eukaryota > Metazoa > Arthropoda > Insecta > Lepidoptera > Tortricidae > Pammene > Pammene aurita. The sequence goes on along the minus strand of OX352295.1, from coordinate 3,175,839 downwards.
TTTGCTGTTTTAATTTTATTTTTAATGAAATTAGATTTCGCCGCCACACACTCTTTTATATATTTTTGAGTATCTTTTTACGAACTCAGAGCAACTTTCCGTTTGTAAAAAATTCATTAAATCATACAATTCAAATAATAGCCCAATCGCAGAATTTAAACTTTTGATTTAATTTTGACATTTTGATTGGAAAGCTCTTTTCAAATTCATCAACTAGTTTTACCAATAGTTGGTTATATATCTCATTGCCACGCTCATAGCCTGAGACATTTAAGGGTCGATAAAGTAATTGATGGTATACTCTTTTTTAAATATTTTTAAGCGATTCTTAGTAATAGGGCGAGAATGAGTTTCGATTTCAGTATTCATTTACAATACCAGTATTGCTTGTATGAGCAATCCCGGAATTCCTGTATTAGCCCTTACAAGCAATACCGGTATTGCACGCCCTAAACGCATTACCACATAATAACTAATAGTACTACCGTGCATTACTAGAGGTACTTTTAGATGGCTGCTAACCTCCACCTGTAGATGCAGATCCAGAAATACCTCCACAAGGAGAAAAAAAAATTGGTCATAATTATTACGTACATAATTTGTACGTTATTTCCCAGTATGATTTACTAACTGGGTTTCCTTCCACCCTCATCCTCAAGTATGACTAGTCTACGACACGGCTAGATAGTCATATTTTAAAATGAAATAAAACAAACAATAAATAATCTCATTGGTACCCTTTTATTTTCTAGAATGAATCAGAATACGAGTACCTCAACCTCCAAGTCTCACCTGAACAACCTTCTGTAAGTATTAGGGATTTTTTTCTTTTCATATGCCAAATATGTTGTTATTATTAGTATTTTTTTCTGTCTATTTCCAGAACGATTTGCTTGACGTACTGCCTCCCTTCAGCCCTCTGTCTTCACCCCGGTATCTCGACTTCCTTTCCTCGTCCTCACTTCAATAATATTTGATGAACTACTACTGGAAGATATTTGTGCCACCCCCCGAGCATCAACCTGTAAGCAATACCCGTTTTTTTTTTAAGAAATCCTAACTTTTATTAATTAATTCGTATTTTTCTTTAATATCGTTTACCCTTTGTTTTGGGATAACTGTTACCTTCTTGTTTCAGTTTCTCGACCCCAGACTGGTTCGGCTACTTGGTAATATTCACTTGAGTTTTAGCTTCGTATCTTCTTATCATAATCCAAATTAATTTTATAAAATATTTTCCTTCCAGTATGACGACCCCAGAAGTCAAGAGGTGCTAGGTGTGGTTAGTTAAAACCTTTCATAACATGTTACTTTTAAATATTTCATCTTATAACTGATAGACTTCTTATGTATTCTTAGGTCACTGAACCACTTGCTGATCGACCATTACAACCTGCTTAGCCCCTCTTCCATAGTGCACAGTGGTTAGACCCTATAATCATATTGTAAATTATTTACTTAATTTTCATCCTTTTCATAACCTTTGTTTCTGTTAACCACAATTAGGATTGTTAATTTTTTTTTAAATAATGTATTTCGAAAACCATTTCGAGATATAAGGTTTTCATGTAGTTTCCGACATTTGCTACTATATAATAATCAATGATTGTAGATATTTCCATAAATATATGAATGACCTTAGTTTGACCTTTCTCGTGGCTGAATATTTAATGTCATCGAAAAATCGATAAAAAAAGTTACTGAACCATGGTTCTTATCCGTCACTCACGTAACTGTCAAAGTCATCATTGTCATAATATAAATCTCAATTTTTTCAGTTAAACTTAAATCGTTTGTTTGCTGCGATTTGAATGTTATAATTAATAAACAGTATACACCGTGTCCAATAAGTTCGAATACACATATTTTTGCGTTGACCCTGAAGGCATACAGGCTGCAGGCCATCCATTTATTATATTAATCTAAAGAATAAGTTAACTTGAACATAATGTAATAGTAAAAAACGCCAAGGACTTGAAATTTGTCTTCACTCTTCAATGAAGTACTTTTGGATTAACAATTTAGTACAAAATTTCGTAATGGCGACTGCAAAGGTGTTTATTCAAGGCGGTAAAACTTTTTGGAATCAAACGCAATCTCGTTTACACAACAATGAGAAGGTCTTAAAATAGCTCCTCTTTAGAAGACAGGAAAAAATCTGGTCAGCTACGCAGCTAGAACCATTAAAATACTAAATATCGTGAGAGTGCGAGTTTAGAGGAGAAAAGCCGCTTCATCCAAAAATCAACTGCCGATCTGAAAATTTTGAGGAGATCCTTACGTGGTATTTTGGAGGTGGATCCTGGATATCATAGCTACAATAAACGTGAAGTTCATCGTTTTTGCGTAGCAATCGAGAAAATTAGAGTACATAATCCAAGTCAATACATTCCTGGCACGCAGGAAGGAGTTGATTTTCTGACGAGAAACTCATTGAATTAAAATAGCCTTACAATGCTCAAAACGGTCGTTTGTGAGCAGCAAGTATAAAAAACAGCCTAAACCATGAGGTTAATGTTCCCAGACTCCAGAGGGAACTATTGGTGGTAGTGTGGGGTTCAGTTAAATATGTGGGGCCAAATTTCGTTATATTTACCCATAAAGTCGCACATTAATAATGAACATTATAAATCAGAGGTTTTCGTCGAAATACGCTCCTGAAAATTTGAAAACTGTGTTTAGGAATAAAAATTAAATTATTTTCTCACAAAATTGTGCTCAAAACAGTGCAAACGTTGTTCAAGCTTTAAGAAAAGCTAATTTCGATGATTATATTGCCGAAAGTAAACGGCCACTCCATTCTCCAGATTTGCGTTTATTACATTGATTTGGTATGTTTTTACATGCCTTGTAGGCACTTGTAGGTCACATTATTATAAAATAGCAAATATGGACAGTGAACGAAATAACCTTGAAAGCGGTGCGTGCCGCGTGAGATTGAGTTGAAAAATGTAGTCAGCTAGTAAAATAGGTAAGAGGTGGAGTTAGTCCAAAATATTTGCAGCATATTTTGTATATTAGTATAGCTTTAATAAAATACAGATTTCACTACAATAACTATTCGTACAAAAAAGTTATAAGACCTCCAAAGTGTATTCGAACTTATTGGACACGGTGTATTTTAACAGTATATCAAAAACAAGAAATGAAATGGTTTTGTTCCTACGTGTGGGAATGATTTCAATAATAGCACAAAAATAATAGTTCGAATCCGCGAAGACCTACGTGAAAAACGGTGTCGTGAAGTAAATGTCGAATACTTTAACAGTCTTATTAATAAAAACCGCCTAATCTAAAGTTAATCTACCGTTACACTTGGACTTGCTACTCCGAGAGTAATCAAGTATTAACTTTATAACTAAAACGTTATTAATAAACATAGAGTAACCTTGGAATAACAATACATTCCTTACACCGGGTTTAACACGAATGTTATGGCAACTCCTCATAATTTAAAAGTAAAAAGAGTGATCTACGGAATGAAATGAACGACAGATGACATAAAACCTTGACATTGTCTTAAATTTCAACGGCAAGCTGTCATTTTCGTTACGTTTGATTGTTGGTGTTGGAATGCTTGGATGATTATTCTTATTTAAAATGAGCCAAAAACGCATGCGTTCCATTAACTGGGATGAAGAAGAAAAGGTAAATAAATTAGGGACGTTGATGATTATTGAGTGTTGTTGTTTATTGTTCTCGTAGCTGTTATTATACATGGTGCCTTTTATTATTTCAGCAATTATTTCGCTCCGTGCTCAAAGAATATATGCACAAATAATTGAAAATAAATCCGTTGATACAAACACAAATAAACTAAAAATTAACGCATGGGAGCAAGTTCATATTAAGTAAGTACAGTTCGCATGTGCTATGCATTCCTTGCGTTATCCCGGCATGTTACCACGGCTCATGGAAGCCTGGGGTCCGCTTGACAACTAATCCCAAGATTTGGCGTAGGCACTTACGAAAGCGACTGCTATCTGACCTTTCAACCCAGAGGGTAAACTAGACCTAGTAGGAATTAGTTCGGTTTCCTCACGATCTTTTCCTTCACCGAAAAGCGACTGGTAAATATCAAATGACATTTCGTAAATAAGTTCAGTACCCTTGTGTACCGGCTACGTACCGGTAATCTTCAAAGCGGTAGCCGTAGCGGTATTATTACGGTACCCACCCAATATTATTTCGGTACTGATATTTTTCGTACGGGACTTACTGCGTTAGGGCACGCACTCAAGAACTAAGCGCTGATTGGTTGACGCCGCTCTATGGCACAGTCAAAAACCTCAAACGGTTAAGGTAGGTACTGCAAAAAACAGCGGTACCCTATTTAGGTACGAAATGGCCTAGAAATAAAATTGGTTGACTGTACCTAGCTACTAAAACTGATATACCTACTGTTTTAGGTTTAATCAATTAAATAACAGATCTCGTGATCTCAACCAACTTAAAACACAATGGAAAACAATGAAGATAAATGCACGGAGGACGTGCTGCACCTTCAAAAAAGAAGTAAACAAAACAGGTGGTGGGGCAAGACCGGTTACTCCCAATGAGGCCATAATTGAAATTAAAGACCTCCTAAACCCTGCCGAGCTACTAATAGACCATAACTTCTATGACTCGGATGGAGTTACTATTGGAAAATTAGAACCAACACTCATTGTAAGTGAGATTATATTAAATAAATTACTGTTTAGTTAATGAAAAGTGTCAAGCCATGGCAAGTCAACATTTACCAATGTGGCTTTAATATTATTTGTGTTCTAGGATTCAGAAAAAGAGCAGAGTCTCCCACTACCGGACACAGCTGGAATAAAAGCTCAGGTTACTATTTTGTTGGTTTTTGTTTCTTTGTTGTGTTATACATATGATTGTGAAATGTACATTTAGCTTTTGATAGTGATATAAACACATGATTTTTCAGATATCTCATGAAGATGCCACTGTACGTCCAATTGCAGAAAAGGTTGATTCAATTCCAGCAAAGGTAAATAAATTAATAGTCAAGGGCGGTAAAATAAAGAAAAGCCGAGATTGAGAAGCTGCAAGCGAGGGTCGCAAGTATGCGATCAAGGGCTTTCTTTATTACTTCCCGTGTTGAGTACATTTTGATATTGGTATTTGCTATGTACATGAAACATATAGGTGATGTATTTATTGGTAACTTTGTATTCATACACATTTAATCACGATTAAATTACAGAACTTTGAAGACGAAATAATAGTGGACACGCCAGTCAAGAAGTGTGTGAGCACAAAATTAGCAAAGAAGGTACCTTTTCAAAATATTAATGTTATGTATATATTTTTTAATATTTTTTGTTAAATAGTGCTAAAATTATGTTACAGATAGTAGTTGTCTATTTCAATACCTATTTAAAATCGCTGCTTGAAAATTTTTACTTGAACCTTTTTTTTGCAGGACGCGAAACGAAAAATTACAACAAATAATATTATGCGTAGCAGTAAGAAACCCAGAAAAGTAAACTGTCGCTTATTTGGAGCTAATTTTGTTTACAACAATTGTGTTGAAGTAAAGTTATTTATTTGTCATTACAGGACCATGAGGACTATGTCAACAACATGATAGGACATAGCAAAATGCTAAAAGATGATGAGCATGTAAGAAAAATGGAAATGGCTGAAGAAGAGCACAAAATTAAAATGGAAATTCACAGAGAGAAATTACAATGTGCCATATTAGAGAGGGAAATTTTAGAATTGAAAAAGGCCCGTGAAGTTTTGAATGATCAGTAATATATATGTTAGGTTAATTTTTCTATTTTTAAATGATATGTTTTAAAATAAATAAAAATAATTAAATTTAAAACTTTTATTTATTTAGTGACCTAAGTTATGTTTTCATAATATTTTATAAAAGTAAAATACAAAATACATCAAAAACATATAAAAACAAGAAAAAAATAAATAAAAACAAGCCAGTTGCCTCCTGTTTAAAAATTATTATTTATAAAGGCTGCTCGTACAGCATTTCCCCTAAGACAGGCGCTGATTGCTGGAGTTACCGGAACAGTGTCATCAGTGTCATCACTGTCTTCAACTTCTTCTATATCTTGCCTATGCATTGCAATATTATGCAGTACAGCCAAAGCAACAATATACAATTTTGTGTTTTCCAACCGTGTGGAAAATCCTCTCAACAAACACTGAAACCTTTGCTTCCACACTCCAAAGCATCTTTCTACTACATTACGGGTCCTTATGTGTGCCTTGTTATAGTTTTCTTCCTTTTCTCTGGTAGGTCGAAGCACCGGAGTAAATAAATAAGGGGTACAAGCATATCCCGAATCTCCTAATAGTTTTCCCTTAAATTCTGACCTCTCAAATCTTTGTTTCAAACGACTTTCATTAAATATTCTGGAGTCGTGTGTACTGCCTCGCCAATGAGCAACTATATCCATTATCTCCAAATTAGCATTTGCCACAACCTGAAACAATATACATACCTACTTAATACATCAACATCATAGCAATAGCAGTAACAGGTTGTTTTATTTAGGAAATATTGTTGACTAGGTTGGATACAGTCACTGGCAATAGTATCATAGTATCTTCCTACGCAAAAAATATGTGAAACGCTCTAGTTTGTAGGGCTAAAGCAGCGCGTGTCACATCTTTTTCGGACCTTGTCTAGGAATATACTATTGCCGGTGACTGTACTAAATTCAAATTCAAAAACTTACTTGCACATTTATTGAACTGTATCCTTTCCTATTGATATAGTACTGTCCAACGTCTCCACCGACTTTCGGAATTCGAGCATGTGTGCAGTCTATAGCTCCTATCACTTGTCGAAACCCACACAATGAATAAAAATCAGCAATCACATTATTCTGCTCTGCATCTGTTTGTGGCATTCTAATCCACTGAGCTCTATGAGCAACTATAGCCAAGGCAACTTGTTTGCATATAAGTGATATTGTTGGCTGACTCATTCCACTAATATCTCCTGCATCATCTTGAAACTGTTGACATAAATACACTGGGTTACAAATTACTAACAAGATTTATGAAGATGCTTAGTTAAAAATATGTAGGTTTAATAAAAACACATCCCTGGACATACTTGTACACGTACAGTCACCGGCAAAAGTATCTTCTTATACGAAGGCCGTAAAAAGATGTGACACGCTCTTATGTGTACGGCCAGAAGAGCGTGTCACATCTTTATGCAGCCTTCATGTAGGAAGATACTGCTGCCGGTGACTGTACCACAATATACTAAATAATCTTGCACAACTCGATCTAGTAGGTAGACGGTAAGTTCAATAAGGCTTGTGTTGTGGGTACTAGGCGACGATATATATAATATAATAGATAAATACATAGGAAACATAAACCAATGCTCTGGCCAGGATTTGAACCCGGGACTTCCGCGCCGCAGGCAGTGTTACTATCAATAACAACTGGGGTGGGTTGGGCTGTTCCAGGAGGCAACAGGCCGTTTACCTAAGATGAAAATGGTTCAAATTTAAAAATTGACTGTCTGCTTAACTTACCTCTTCGCGGGCCCATGTTCTAATTGCTGCCAAAACTTTCAAATGGGGTGGTATAAAGCCTCCTCTTGAATCACCAGCTAGGTCATTTTTCACCATGTCGATGATGTAACATGCCGTAGATCGAAAAAATCTGTATTTTGATTTAAAATCATTTTCTAGGAGTTCTTCCAAAGGATTTTTCCTTGTTTTATAAAATTTTACATGCCTTAATAATGGCATCACGTTCTCCACCTCATTTAATTCGTCTATATCCCTCAAATCATCAATAAAATAATCCCGTTCCATTTTATAGCCCGAGAAAAATAATTTGTCTGACGTGATGACGTGAGATTTCAAAGAAAACGTCAAAACAGACAGCTACTCTACTCTTACTCAGTCGTTAAACTATGTGGTACCTAGGTTTAACTTTTACACCGAGTGTAAAGCCTGATTAGTATACTCCCTGCTTAATCTGCATTTATTAATACGGAATTACACTAATCTTGGGTTACACCTCGAATTAAAGTTACGCCTACTTTACTCCATGTTTATTAATAATACTGTAAGTGTTATACATAGTATTGCTGCAAGTATGAAATATAAAAGTATACAATGAAGCGTGTAGGGCTGGGTGGTCAATAAAACACCCAGTCGCTTTCAAAATTAAAATAAAACTTTATTGAAACAAATAATCCGAGCGAGGGTCGTGGTAGTGGTTCGTGAAATGAAAAAGAAATAAGCCTGTCTGGTTCCACTGTCGCAGGTATGTACTCCCCTGGCAGATGGCAGGTGTTCAGTCGGTCCGGGGCGAGAGCGACTCGGGGAGCGACGTGTCAGTTGGTGCCGGGGACAGAGGCCTATGTTGTCCACCCTACCCTGCGGCCAGGCTGGGACGGGAGAGCTCCTCACCGCCGAGGATTTTAAGCCGGATCTTGCACCCTGGAATTGACATGTCCACCTTTAAGTCCACGTAATAATTAGCCGCTCGGTATGAACCCCAATGATGTCGCTAAGCTAGCAGCAAGGGAGTAGCGGAAAGTAGATGGTGGGTGTTCATAACCAGAACGGAGTTACAAATAAGAGGCGGAGAAAAGAATGCAAAAGCAGAGGCGGCAAGATTATAAAAGTACGGTGGAGTGAATTTACATTTACTAAATTATCACATTAATTAAAAACAAAGCTCCGTAATGCAAACATTTTATGAAATGAGTTCGAATAACTCGCTGGCCAAATGTATGGGCAGCCATTTTATAACGGGACTTTTGCCGCCACGGCGCAGCGTCCACGTGCAATAACTAGTTAAGACCGTGTAATGCATATTGCTAGGCATGTGAGAAGGCACACTGAACACAATGAAAAAACATATAACACAATTAAAATAAGTAGCACTTCCTATCACTAAGTAACTTTCAACACTTACCCTTGTCTGGGGTGCAAGACGTACGTAAATTACCCCTACGGCGGGTATCACTCAACTATTAACTATATAGTCTTCCCAAAATACTAGGAATTAACTAGCAGCGGGCACAGCCGATTCCTTGAAATTTAATATGCCAGCGCGTAAGAGGACGCGGCGCGCAGCTCGCGAACGCAGCCGGCAGCGAGACCGCTCCGCAAGACGGGAAGACGCCGAGTGACCGAGGGGCGATGCGCCAGCGCGTTCTCGAATGTACTTGAAGCAAAACTGCTGACGCTGTTGTTATGCGCAATGTACAATCGCGCGCAGAACTATAGTTAAGTTTACGTACGATTTTTCATTTATTTTATCTTTATATTAAGTTTATATTTTTTTAACTAGTTTCTAACGTTAGTTTAGGGTACATTTTTTATACTTAGAATAATAAAGTAACGTGCATCGTTAAAACAATTGATATGTATGTTGGTAGGATCACTACCTATTGTATTTATATGGTAATGTATAGCCAGAGTATTTACGGGATTACCGTTTACCAGGAATTAGTTGTACTGAAGCAAAGCGGGTACAACGAATTTGACGACGAATTTCTTGAAAAATATTTCCGAATAGTTGCATGTACCATCAATCACGCTCCGCGATTTGTTGAGGATATGATCAGAGTCAAGCGGTGTGGTTGATGGAAACAACGGCTTTCAATACTGAAGATATTTATTAAAGAATAGGCTAGGCACACGACCTTACAGTAGGGCGGTGAGACGGAGAAGAGATCAAACAAATTAAGTCAATCGCGGTTTTTGACATTTACAGGTGAAAGATAAAGACCACAGATTACATAGATAACTTAGTAAAGGGTGTACATTCCAACAGTTGAGCAATTTAGGGTCCTTGCTATAAGGGACCGTGCGTGAACTATAGACACACAGCTCACAAACTGACTAGAAACATCGTGCGAATGAACATGTTGTAAGACTCTGTGTCAAGCTGTCCTTCAACTCATTTCGAAATGGAAAAATATGAAAAACTATTCACTAAATTATTTAAGTGATAAAACGTTGTGTTGTTCCGGTGTAAAACGACCTCCGGCATGACTAACAAAACACAAAATGCCTAAAATGTTTCCAGGGCTGCCTCATTTTTCGAAAATGACCGAGATGGTAAACAACGATAAAATTTCGGAAATTAGTGGCGAAATCGTCGCCCAAACCTGCATTTCAAATATTTATGATGCCATAACATAAGTAAGTATACTTTGAAACTAGTAGCCATTCATGTATGGTAGTAAAAGACTTGTCCCCGCGACTTCACTGGCGCTTTACAATAACACTATAAGCTTACAATAATTTCACTTTGTATGACATAAATTAATATTGAATAGCTAGAGGGTGGACTTATCGCCATTCTTATGTCTGTACAGTTTAGATACCTAGTCACTAGTACGCAATCTAGTGGTTTATTACTAATGATTTCTCATTCATTTCAGCTCCACCGAATAAATTAGAAGGCATGCATGTGAGAAAAAACATACATTTGTTCTGAGAGTTAGAAGACTAAATAGAAGATTAAAATACAAACTTCTCGTGACAAATTTGCATGACGCAGTAAAATTATATAATCACCTCCTAACTTAAACTTATACCAGAAAGCCAGAGGACAAAGACAGCATATGCCCAGGCGCGGATACAGGGGGGGGGGGGCAACAGGGGCAATTGCCCCCCCCCCCCTGAAACGCAGACCTCGTATACTACGGGGCCCATAGGTGCGGATCGCGAGATTTTTTGTGAAGGAATGTGCCCCTCCCCTGAACGAAATCCTGGAAAGTGCCCCCCCCCCCCCCCTGAACGAAATCCTGGATCCGCGCCTGCATATGCCAAAAACTGAAATTGTTCCTTGCTGATGATTTTCTCATTGATAGTTTTGTGAATTAAGATGCTTATGGACTAAGAGCTGGCCACGTCAGATATGACACAAAAATGAGAGCAACAAAACCCGTTCGGTTAGATTGCTATACTTATCCTTATTGCTAGATCCGGGAATCTGGCAGCTTTAATGGGTGGAGGTCAGAGTGACAGACTAGCAAAATTTTTGAATTGGAAACTGTTATTGATTATTGTGATGTGTGCTGGACCAATGTGACGCAAGGGCTTCTGGATAAGCTTGATCGAGTCCTGAACAATTGCATTAGGTTTATTTTCGGGCTTCGAAAGTATGACCACGTGTCTGCTTTCCGTCGACAGCTTCACTGGCTTCGTATTCGTGAGCGTAGAAGTCTCAAGATTTTATGTTCTCTGTTCTCCATTTTAAATGACTTAGCTGCGCCCGATTACTTGCGATCTAAATTTAAATTTGTCGCTGCTCGTCCAGGCTGCGAGCTTCGCACCTCTCGTAAACTCCTTCTCTCTGTGCCCCTTTACCGTTCCGGCTCCATGGATAATTCATTTACCGTTCACGCCATGCGCCTTTGGAATGCTCTTCCTCTCAGCATACGTCAGGCTCAAACTAAATTCACGTTCAAGCGCAAGCTGCGCAAGCATTTATATGACAATTCGCATGATTGATACTTCATAGTAAATTTAGTAGCAGGTATATCTATATATATTATTTGTATTTATGTATATTTATATATATGTTTATGTTATGTGTATATTTTTGTATACTTATAAACTTCTATGTATATATTGTTACTGTATTTATTATATTTCCATGTACTTATAAGTCTATATATATATATTGACGTTTTTGCAAACTCAGTTTGGTTTATTTCCATGTTCTTGACATACGTCGCACCCGCAACATTGATGTTTCTCTGTTTGGCCTAAAGGTTGACTGGTAGAGAATGCCTTACGGCATTAAGTCCGCCTTTTGTAACCGTATATTTGTTACTGTGCAATAAAGTTTAAATAAATAAATAAAAATAATTGGGTAATAGTAATTGTACGCAAAACCAGCCCAGTCGCCGCGGTAGGCCGGTTTGTTACATATAATACTTCTCTGTAGCTGTCGAGTCGCTCCGGCACGCTGCTGTTGAGATTGGGTTGAGCCACCACCGTCCTTTTCGTAGACGGAGACGCCGCCTCGCCTGCTGCGGTAACGACGGATGGGTTTCGAAAAGAAACAACGGGCACTCTTTACACGTATATTTCTCTTGCCTTAACCTAGATTACACTTTTACACTAAATTACGCCATGTTGCTTTTAACCATGGCTCGCGCACCGCGATACTGACAGCACATCTGCCTACAAAGACGGCTGGCCGAACAGAGAGTGAGCAATATCAGACCGCACGACAAGAACAAAAGATCGTGCGCATTCACTCTATTAGACTTGAATACATTTGAACTAGATGGCGCTGATTTGCGTGAACATTCCTTCCCGGCCCAGGGAAAAGGTGAGCTGAAGACCTGAAGTTTACATCGCTACGATCTAGCATAAACAAGAGATATGAAAACAAACAATTATTAAACACTAATAAATGTTACATGAGGTGTCTACAGCATAAGTAATCTGTGACCATCCAGTGCACTTGCACTCAATAACATTCCAGATAATATCAAATATGAATCATGAAAGTGTAAAAACAACAAAGATAAGCTACTTACTAAGTTAGTTACATGGTTTCCCGAGGAAACAGTGGTACATAGTTCACGATTGTTAGTACTAATTGCTACAATTTAAACCAAGATTTGTTAACATACAAGAGCTGCTCAAATAATTAAAGCTCCATGGGTAATTTACACAATTTGACAACGGGGCGTACAAGTTCGCCTATCTGTGTCTTCAACTTTACAGACCTGACGACTCCGTCGGAGCCTTTGAAAACTTGAATGACCCTACCTCGACGCCATTGTAGAGGCGGGGAATTTTCATCCTTTATCAAGACTAAATCGTTTAATGCTACATTAGGTACATGTCTGTTCCATTTGTTACGGGCTTGCAAATTATTTAAATATTCTAAGTGGTACCTAGCCCAAAACTTTTGAGTTACAGCTTGAATAAATTGAAAATGCGACAGCCGTGACATATTCGTGTCCTTCCAGGAAGGTTCAGGTAATGACACCAAAGGTTGACCTATCAAAAAATGACCTGGGCTGAGAACTTCCAGGTCACAAGGATCCTCTGACATTGGAACCAGCGCTCTAGAGTTGAGGATAGCTTCCGCCCTGCAGAATACCGTCTGCAGACCTTCAAAGGTCAGGATACGGTCCCCAATCTCTCGTTTAAGCAGGTTCTTGCTACTCTTGACCGCTGCTTCCACTAGGCCAGACATGTGAGGGGCGCCGGGAGGATTGAACTCCCAGCGGACGCCTTGGCGACGAAACTCATCCTCTAGAATGATTTCGTTGTCAAGCAAGAACTGGTTAACCTCTCGGAGGTATGAGCTAGCAGATTTAAAATTGGTACCTTGGTCACTCCGGACGAGGGCGGGCAGCCCACGTCGACTCACAAACCGTGTGAACGCAGCGATGAATGCCTCGGTGCTCAGCGACGAGACGACTTCGAGGTGTACCGCCTTGGTACCTAGACATACAAAAACACACAGGTAAGCTTTAACAGATTTAGCATTCCTGAGCTGGCTACTTTTAACCAAGTAGGGGCCAGCGAAATCCGTCGCTACGCCGGAAAATGGACGCGTCGCCGTGACGCGGTCCGCGGGCAGATCAGCCATGAAAGGCGCCTGATCTGTCGCGTTGAATCTGAAACATGACATACAACCCCTGATGACACGTGACACCTGACGCCGTGCTGACGGAATCCAGTATCGTTGTCTAAGTATATTAATCAGGGCACTTGTCGAAGCATGACAATAGATCCGGTGATAGTGCTCCATCAATAATTGCGACCATCGATGGTCCTTAGGTATAAATAAGCATTGGGTGCTTTGCGTCATAACGTAAGCTTGAATTACGTAGTCTGCCTCCGACTCGAATAAAATGATTATCGTCCACGAAGACGCTCAACTTCTGAAGTGATTTGCATACTAACTTTCCTTTTTTCAGTAAGATGACTTCATCTTGGTATGCATCCAACTGAACCTTCTTGATCCAGTGATCTGTTGCTGCACGATTTTCCTCGATGGTAAGGTTCTGTTTTAAATTTCGTTGCTGCTTCGGCAAACGAATATTCCTGCAAAATCTCAAAACGTACGACGTCACGTTTATGAGTTTACTATACGAGCTGACTCTCGACAGTAATAAGTCCTCCCATGTCTGCTCGTCATTGGCGACATGAACCAGCTGCTTGAACCCTGGCAGCTCCGGTGACATGGTGACCGGCATCGTCGGCCACTGTGACTCCTCCTTGAGCAGCCACTCCGGCGACCACCACAACTTGCATTTGAGGAGCCCCTTCGCTGTGGCGCCTCGGGACGCGACGTCGGCCGGGTTGGACTCACCTCGGACATAGCGCCATGTCATTGGTCGCTTCGACTGCTGAATATCCTGTACTCTGTTACATTCAAATGTCTGGAGCAGATGTGGTTTTGTGTTAAGCCAACACAACGTGATTTTGCTATCAGACCACGCATTTATGCTATCAATCTCGATTTCGTCTTCATAGGCCGCTGCGACATGATTCAGGAGTTTACAAACCATATGAGCTGCATTCAACTCATTCTTCGGAATGGTTTGTTTGACTTTCTTCGACGCCACTCGGGTCTTAGCTAGGACTAACCGTACCCTGACGTTTCCTGACGTGTCCTCTGTCCGAAGGTACACGCACGCTCCATAGCCCTGCTCCGAGGCATCTCCAAACCCGTGGAGTGAGTAGGAGGCAGATCCTGGTAACGCGACGCAACGAGGGATCTGTAATTGAGACAAATGGTTTAAATCCTGAACCAACTCGTTCCACTGAACCTCCTGAGTGTCCAGGAGCGGTTCATCCCACGTCATTCCATCGGTAAACAATGACTGCATGAACAGCTTGAATCTATAAACAATCGGTGCGCAGTAACCGCACGGATCATAAAGCCTAGCTATAGTACTTAAAACGCTTCGCTTCGTTACCGCCTGCCCCAACGGTACATTGACCTGATACGACATGGTGTCGTGCACCGGGTTCCACTGTATTCCCAATACCTTTATGAGGCTCCTGTCTTCAGCGTCGAATTGATGAGGCACCTCACAATACTCCTGTGGTAGGTCCCGGAGCAACTCGTGACAGTTAGCTGACCATTTCCTGAGCTCGTAGCCGGCACTGCTCATGAGTCCGATTGAAGCTGCCGAGCCTATGTAATGGAGTTTGCTCCAACCAAAAGGTCGTCGACGTAGCTCTGACGTCGTATGACGTCTGCAGCTGGAGACCCTGGATGCTGAGCTTGCCAATTCGCGGCTAGCTGCAACAGCGTCCGTATTGCGACAAAAGGGCTTGACCGTAGTCCGTAGGTATTAGTATTCAACTCGTAAACCTGTATGTCCTGCGACGGGTCCTCACGCCACAGGATCAGCTGATAGCGCCTATCACTGGGGTGTATCCACGTCTGCCGGAACATCATCCGGATGTCGGCCGTGAACACGAACTGGTGCCGTCTGAAATTCAACAATATCTTTGTAATATCATTCTGAAGAGGCTTGCCTGAATGCAGGCATTCATTAAGAGCTATGCCATTGCTACTCTTCGATGCTCCATTAAAGACGACCCGAAGCTTATTTGAATCTTTTTTGAAAATCGCATGATGAATGATAACGCAGTGCTCAGAGTCAAACTGGTAACTGGATTTAGACATGTGTCCTAGCGACTCATATTCCCGCATGAAATCCTTATATTTCTCAGCCAAGACTGGATTCTTGGCTAGCTTCGCCTCTAACGAATGAAGCCTGCGTACAGCAATGGCTCTGGTCTCGCCTAGCGTGGGTCTGTCTGACAAGAAGGGCAGCCGCACCATGTATTTCCCGTCAGGCATACGTTTAGTAGTAGAAGTATACAACCTTTCACATTCCAAATGTTCCGGATGATCTGGTGGGTCTTCTGGAGGCTGCTCCACCTTCCAGAACTTCTCCAGCACCTCTTCAAGCTTGGTAGCGTGCACGCCGTAGTCTTCCACGGACGTCCCTCTCGACTGCTGCGCCGAGGTGTCAGCAGGGTGTGTCCAGATGGCTCCCATGAGGACATCTCCAAACCAGGTACCGTAGGCCTCCACTCCTGTAATGTTTGTGAGCATCTTTGAACCAGTGAACATATAATTTAGCACATCCAGGCCGAAAATGATGTCTACATCTTGAGATTTGTCAAAATCGGGATCGGCCAGGCTGAGTTTAGATGCATCTAAGTGGGCCTTTAAATAATGGTTACAGGCCGGAATATTTCCTGTAACGGTATACATGGCGGTTGCCACAACGCTAATTATAGGGACTAGTTTTCCTACTGGTTTAAATACTATTTTAGCAATGGTACCGGGTACCTTGACCTGTTGGTTTCCGATCCCAACAATGTTACTTCCTATATACTGTTGATGTAATCCTATTTTATCTGCAAATGATTTCTTAACTATCGAGCATCCCGCGCCGGTGTCCAATAGGGATCTAGCCATAATATAATTGCCTCGGCCTGACCTTACCATAACATTTGCAGTAGGACTGACCCGAATCGATGGCATCATCATCCGGGGTTTCGATGGCACATCAACAGCAGCCTTATTTCAAGAACGGCGCTCAGGGCTGCCTCGAGTGCCGAAACGTAGGCTGTGGAAAGACTCCTGCGCCTGGCGGGCCCTCGTTCCCACCGGAGGGCGCGGTATGTGACCAGCAGTCATCAATTGAGCTGGCTGGACCTGCTGTGGAGGAGGCGACCTAGTCTCTTCTCTCCACCTTGGCGGGCTCGTACGAGGTTGTTGAGCTCGCTGCGCCCAAGACCCTTGTGGCGGGGTCGACACCCTGTGTCGTGGTGGGGACCTACGCTGTGGTGGTGTACTTACCCTTCTGGTGGGTGGGACCGGGGTTCGCTCATGGACCCTGTGCACTGCTTCCGCGGCTTCCGCTTCCTCCCTGCACAGCAACGGGCTATGCGACCCTGACTGGCACGCACCGCACCAATTACGAGCCATACACTCTCTCGCGTAATGAGAGCGAAGGCATTTAAAACATGCACCATTCTTCCTGACCCAGGTTTTCCTCTCCGAAACGGCTAGACTTGCGAAGAATGGACATTTGTATATAGAGTGTGCACTACTGGAACAGTACGTGCACAGACCTTTAGACCGATTCACCTGATCAGCTTCTTCCAGCTCCGCAGCTAGGACACGTGGAGGGGACGCTCTGCCGCGTCTTCCCTTGGTCGGTGACTGCCGTCCCATCGGTGCTCTTCCCGCTGCCGCAGTGGGAACTGCCTGCTGCACCCGACACTGCTCATCCAGCAGCGCCAGCAGCTGATCGAGCGTTGGCAGAACTTGAGGATCCGTGCCACAGCATTCCTCAAATAGGGTTCTGATGCGAATAGGCAGCTTCTGTAACATCATGTAAACAACTAAATACGACCACTCAGAAACCGGCTGCTTCAACTTTTCTAGGGCCTGAATCGACTCGCGCAGAGGATCATAAAACTGCGTTCGCAAATTTATATTTGGGCCCCCGACATTGGGCAGATTCACTATCCGCGCAATGAAGGTGTCCACAAGCTGTCGGGAGTTATGGTACCTTTTCTTAAGAAGATCCAATGCCACAGAGTAGCTGGCGCCATCCACAGGTAAGTGTTGTACTACCGTCAAGGCCTCCGCATGCAATGAAGTTCGAAGGTAATAGTGTTTCTCGGCATCAGACAATGGACCTGCATCCACTAATGCCATAAAAACGTCATAGAATGACATCCATTCTGTCATATCCCCGCCATATGTTGGCAGTTGTACCAAAGGCAACTTAACCTTACTGTGATACTTAGCTGCACCAGCTGTCTGTTCTGACTCCTCACCCGATGCCTCATCCAGTTGGATAAGAAGTCGGTTGATCTCGGCGAACTGCTCCTGGTACTTGAGACGTTCCGCCTCTGTCAGTTCCGTATCGCTTGTCAGTACCGCCTCATAGGCCGTGATATATGTTTTGTATACCTGATCAAAATGCCGCTTGGCTACCGCTGTCGCTAAAGTCCCGGACCTGGCAGCCACCGTGCCGGCGTAATCAATAAGCATTTGATACCTCGTACCCAACTGTACCTTAGCCTTGAGTGACATGTTGTGAATAGATATTCACTTACCTGGTAAAACACAAATACTTCACCGCGCCGCGCGTATTTTCAATCAATCACCTATTTGTGAGTATTTACAACCCAATTCCAAGCTATATTCTATCCAATTTAATCTAATCCTAATTATTTCACGTAATATAGTTGAGAAATCTATCACAAATAGCACAACAACACAATTTGACTTTTGACACTGACGTTTGTCAATGAAGTCCAATGTCACAGATAATAAAGTCTCTAAGGTTGTTGCCACGACGCCCGACGTCGTTCCGGATCAACGCTACACACGTTCTATCATTCAGTTCGTTCACTCAGCACAAAACCGGTAAACGTCAACCGGATGTAGCTTCACTCTGGCGACCTCCAAATGTCCTACAATGACACGTTTCACGTTGCTTGGTATCTTTATGACGTAATCGCGCACTGAATTTACACAATGAATGCCAACGACTGCAAATTCCACTCGACGAATCCCGGATTGCCGTGGCGCGATTCTTGGCCCTGGATTGCTTCAATCTTGCCCCAATCACGGGATTTTATTTGATATTTTCCCAAATCACGGGTTTTGTTATTATCGTGCGGTTGTTCCCTCTCATGGGTCACACCAAAAAATGTACGCAAAACCAGCCCAGTCGCCGCGGTAGGCCGGTTTGTTACATATAATACTTCTGTGTAGCTGTCGAGTCGCTCCGGCACGCTGCTGTTGAGATTGGGTTGAGCCACCACCGTCCTTTTCGTAGACGGAGACGCCGCCTCGCCTGCTGCGGTAACGACGGATGGGTTTCGAAGAGAAACAACGGGCACTCTTTACACGTATATTTCTCTTGCCTTAACCTAGATTACACTTTTACACTAAATTACGCCATGTTGCTTTTAACCATGGCTCGCGCACCGCGATACTGACAGCACGTCTGCCTACAAAGACGGCTGGCCGAACAGAGAGTGAGCAATATCAGACCGCACGACAAGAACAAAAGATCGTGCGTATTCACTCTATTAGACTTGAATACATTTGAACTAGATGGCGCTGATTTGCGTGAACAGTAATATAATACCAAAATAGGTCCAAACTGCCGAAGTTGCCTCAGTGATAAATGACAGGGCCTATATATTATTTTAACATAAGAACAAAACACATTGCGGATTATTACAAACAAAAACAGTAGGCGATAAACTATGAATTACGTTTATACGACGTTTGGCACTACTTTCCCGCAACAGACACTTTTTGCAATGTTATAATCTTATTATTTATATATTTCTCATATACTGCATCAAATCCAGAACTCTAGGATCTGTTTTCTAGAAGTGGTTTGCATTATTTGACCTCCACTACTTTTTTTTTTTTATACCACGACGGTGGCAAACAAGCATACGGCCCGCCTGATGGTAAGCAGCTACCGTAACCTATAGACGCCTGCAACTCCAAAGGAGTCACATGCGCGTTGCCGACCCTTTACAAAAAGGAGGATTCACTGTGTTGACGACTAAAGGAACAAGAAGGTCCCTCATCGTTAACAAACTGGGTCCTCTTTGAGCTCTTTGGCAACCTTACTCACCAGCAGGAACACAACACTATGAGTAGGGTCTAGTGCTATTTGGCTGTGGTTTTCTGTAAGGTGGAGGTACTTCCCCAGTCGGGCTCTGCTCCAGATTTGAGCGATGACATTCGCTGAACGTGCCCTACCACACTTAGCGAGATGCCATTCGCAGTGCCCATACCTCTCTTTTTGGCGTAGTTTAAGGACATACCCAGGTCCGGACGTAGTTTAAGGACATACCCAGGTCCGGACGTAGTTTAAGGACACACCCCGGGTCCAAAAACTACTACTTTACAGCTGCCAGATGTCCAGATCTACAAATAAGCATAGTGTAGCAAACTGACTAGATAAGTTTCGTTGCTCTCATTATTGTGTTATATCTGACATGGCTAGCTCTCTGTCTATTATGTTTGATGTTATGAGACTTTCACATTGTAGTGAATAAAATATCTTGTCTTTATAAGTAACTTATCATTATACAGGGTGTTTGGTAACCGGATGCAAAGCCGAAAGTAGGAGATAGTCTAGGTCATGTAGAACATTTTTAGCCATACTTGTCTTAGACAAATGTTATTAGTTTTTTTTTAATTTAAATTTTAAGATTTGTCGGAGAAAACTGCAAAACTTCAGACTAAATCGATAATTAGTACTTTTTTTACTGCAGGTAGATTTTTTTTTGTTTTATTTCTTATTGTGCAATGTCTATCAAACACTAGAAAAGTGATTTCAAACATCTGTGTCTAAAGAAAACAAGTTGACAGCGATTTAAAATTTTAGTTACATGAAAATGTAAACGATTTAAGTGATTTCAAAGTACGATAAAAAAAAAACTAAAATAGCCACGAATTTTCAAACCATTTTAAAAACATGCTTGGCTTTTACCCTTTTATTTAAGCTATCAAACACGACTGTAGCTACTGTATCCTGGAAAATAAGCCACCTAAACCAACTGGGTAGCTAAAATGTTTCACTCTACTTGTGATACTTGTGGTAGTTGTGGTGACGAATCTCATTATGATTTTACAATAAAACATTGGTTCTGAATACTAAGTTGGCGTTGACTTGACATTTGACTTGTTTTAAAAGGGTTAAGTGTACTGGACAAAACTACCACATGCAATTTTAACAAACAAAGGCTTGCGGCGGTGAGAGACAAAAGAGACTGATAGCGGCAGGCGGTGAGCGGCGTTAAACAAAGATGATCGGTTTTGTGCTTTATTGACAAAGATAAACTGATTAGCTACATGAGTATTTGTGCAAAAACTAGTAATTTAGTCTAGTTACAACTTCAGTTGCGATTAGACGTTCATTGTGGTTTAATTTCCCGCTCTCATCTCAATTTACCGTGTCAAGTTGTAGCTGCCGTAGGCGCTCCTTCACGTGTAATTACGACTTCTTCATTGTAAACATGGAGTTTACGAACGAAGAATACGCCGACATTATCTACATGTACTGCAAAGCTGACAGTAATGGAGCGATGGCCCGACGGATGTACCAAGAGCGTTTTCCAAACCGGAGATTGCCTAATGTGAGAGTGTTTTACAATTCATTCCGAAGGCTACGTGAGAATGGTATTGTTGTGCAACATGGAGGGAATCCAGGACGTAATCGCCCTGAAGTGGAGGAAGACGTTCTACAGGCATTTGCAGAGGATCCGAATACGAGCATCAGAGTGGTAGCTCGTAATCTGAACTTGTCCACATGGAAAGTATGGGCCACAATGAATCGTGAGGGAAAATATCCTTTTCGCGGCATCGGAGTTCAAGGTTTGGACGAAGGAGATCCTGCACGCCGAGTGGACTTCTGCCGATTTTTACTCAATGCGGATATCGAAGACCGACGTTTTTTGCGAAGCATTCTTTGGACCGATGAATCGAAATTTTCCCGGGAGGGGATCACAAATTTCCATAACCTACACCAATGGGCTGACAAAAACAACAATCCACATTGGAAAAAGCAAGTGTCCTTCCAAAGAAGGTTTTCCGTCAATGTGTGGGCTGGAATCATCGGCAGAGTCCTTATTGGGCCACATTTTTTGCCAAATAATTTAAATGGGGCAAATTATTTGGAATTTTTACAAAACGATTTGCCCAGGCTTATTGACGAAGACCAGCTGCCCGGTGCAGTGACATTTCAACACGACGGTTGTCCCGCCCATTACTCTCTGGCTGTAAGGGAGCATCTGGATAACTGTTTCCCGGACGGTTGGATCGGCAGAGGCGGACGAATCCCTTGGCCCGCTCGGTCACCTGATTTGACACCATTGGATTTTTTCGTTTGGGGCCGAGCTAAGGAGCTAGTCTACACACAAGAGGTCATTAATACCGTAGAAGAGCTGAGGGAGAGGATAGAAGCGGCGTTCGAAAGGATGAGGGAAGAAATGATATTCGGAACAACCACCACAGAAGTAAGAAGACGGGCTCGTGCTTGTATTCGAAACGGCGGGTCACATTTTGAAAACGAGCGATGATGTGTAATTTTAATGTGTTGATCGTAAAAATAAATAACTTATCTTTTATGCTTTTGTTTTAATTTACCCTAAACATTCCCTCTTATTAGTACAGGTAGCCTATTTTCAAAGATAAAATGGCTTGAGACATGATTGTCTTATCGCCCGCCGCCTGCCGCTATCAGTCCCTTTTGTCTCTCACCGCCGCAAGCCTTTGTTTGTTAAAATTGCATGTGGTAGTTTTGTCCAGTACACTTAACCCTTTTAAAACAAGTCAAATGTCAAGTCAACGCCAACTTAGTATTCAGAACCAATGTTTTATTGTAAAATCATAATGAGATTCGTCACCACAACTACCACAAGTATCACAAGTAGAGTGAAACATTTTAGCTACCCAGTTGGTTTAGGTGGCTTATTTTCAAGGATACAGTAGCTACAGTCGTGTTTGATAGCTTAAATAAAAGGGTAAAAGCCAAGCATGTTTTTAAAATGGTTTGAAAATTCGTGGCTATTTTAGGTTTTTTTTTTCGTACTTTGAAATCACTTAAATCGTTTACATTTTCATGTAACTAAAATTTTAAATCGCTGTCAACTTGTTTTCTTTAGACACAGATGTTTGAAATCACTTTTCTAGTGTTTGATAGACATTGCACAATACGAAATAAAACAAAAAAAAATCTACCTGCAGTAAAAAAAGTACTAATTATCGATTTAGTCTGAAGTTTTGCAGTTTTCTCCGACAAATTTTTAAATTTAAATTTAAAAAAAACTAATAACATTTGTCTAAGACAAGTATGGCTAAAAATGTTCTACATGACCTAGGCTATCTCCTACTTTCGGCTTTGCATCCGGTTACCAAACACCCTGTATTAACATGGTGCAATGAATGATATGATTATGATCAAAAAATTATTGCTACAGTTAAGCGTATAAAGAAATTGCAACATAATTAAATAAAATAACTTTATTCTTTTCAACAGTTGTTTTAATTGAAGAAAACCTTTCAAACCTTTGTGTGTAAAGGAATTCCTTGACACTTTTTATTTACCATTTTCTCTGAAACCGCAACTATGTTTCTGTGTACATGTATGCAATTTTTACTACGCCAACCAAATCACACAAAAAATGAAGTAACGAGTAGGTATCTCATTTTCAATTACAACGTTCTGCTACCTGCTAGTCCATGAGATAGCGGTCTTGGACATGAACGTTTTGTGATTCTTGCTTGATGTTGAAGACAATGTTCACTGCCCACCTTTTGTGTTCTGAGCAGGACCACTCAAAGATGTTTATTCCACCAGTTTTACCACCACTTCAATATCATTTTCATGTTTGATTTATTTTGAAAAATTGTAGGAACATGATGTAAAGGATTTTCGGGATTCTCGCTACCTACAAAATGAGCGCTGCGTATTTTGGTCCTTTTATAGCTTCTGGGGGGAACTCAGGGACCTGAATTCTCGCTGAAAGTGGAAATAATATTAGGGTTATGTTTACTGTCAAGATGCATTGAAAAATATTTATTAATATTCCTAGTTATTATTACAAATAACGTGTTGGGGTTGTCAAAATGATATTAATGATATATATCTTGTACTCATGCAATATTTTCTCACTGCGATTATTCATAGTTTTCGTATTTTAGCTAGCCAAAGCATATGAGTATTATTGTTAGGAAACTGTTAAAATAGTGTTTTATACAACTTACATGGTTGGTGGTACTGGTTATCCTGTGGTGTATTGTAACACTAAGAAATGCATCAATTACCTTTTTAGCACAATAAAAGGTATTTTCATAAAAAAATTCTAAATAATAACAATGTTTAGCTTTATCGAACGAGCGAAGTGAGTTCTTACAAACAACTTCTGGCTAGTGGGACGTCTCGGCATTTCGATGGCTTTTTGATTTTGAGAGTTTGTTCCGCGATAACTTTAGTAACGCTTTTCTGATCTTCATGAAATTTGTTGGGGTTGTAGTAGAGATACATATAATTTGAGAGTTCGTATATGAGCAGGATCGACCAAGGGGTCATGGAGCTAGAAGACGCGAAAAAATTATCATATGGGTCTTGCTATATTGGTCATCTATCTCATTTGCAAGGAAATCGCGAGTTCTGAGTTCGAGGCGGACTACTAGTTAGTATACATGAAGTTTCACTTGACACGGTAATACTGATAGATGACATCATGAAAAAGACAACTATTTTCGAACGAGCGAAGTGAGTTCTTACAAACAACTTCTGGCTAGTGGGACGTCTCAGCATTTCGATGGCTTTTTGATTTTGAGAGTTTGTTCCGCGATAACTTTAGTAACGCTTTTCTGATCTTCATAAAATTTGTTGGGGTTGTAGCAGAGATACATATAATTTGAGAGTTCGTATATAAGCAGGATCCACCAAGGGGTCATGGAGCTAGAAGACGCGAAAAAATCATCATATGGGTCTTGTTATATTGGTCATATCGTTTGCAAGGAAATCGCGAGTTCTGAGTTCGAGGGGGACTACTAGTTTTAATGAATTTGTATGCTTGTGCTTTATCAATTCAGCTTAGCCATGTAATTTACGAGACATCATATCTCATATATTTAATAAATCATAAATATCTAACTGAGACACGAAATACAAAGTTATTCAAATTATGGCCTGTTTCACAATCTCCAGTTAAAGCATATCTGTCAGATAAACTTTTGCTGTCCTTTTCTTCTATATGACTGGAGAAAAGGATAGCAATAATTTTAACTGGCAGATAAGTTTATCTGGAGATTGTGAAACAGGCCCTTATAGTTCAAAATCTGTAAGAATGAACTTTTGACACATCGTAACACCCGTAGAACGTAAACGCGCAAGACACTTTGAAATTATAAACAAAATCCCATAACGATTTTACAGCTTGTCATGTACGTAAACACGATATTTCACTCTAAATAAACATTGCTTAATTAATGTTACATTTTTTCATATCTTAGTTATTGAATATTTTACGATAACAATTAAGCATGCAAACAGTTACGATCTACGCCTCCTTTTTTTTAAATTTAGTGTTGTGACCATGTCTGCTGTTCCGATTCATATAACATTTCCGTAAGTCGATAAAATCGAACATGTAATCAATAGGCAATATATAATAATAAAACCCAAAACAAAACGAAAATAAAATTAAGTACAGTCGCCATCAAATATATCGGAGCTGCCAGGGTAGGTACTCAAAAATATCTGAACATGCACTTTATCGCCTTGACCATAGAGGCGTTGTTCAGATATTTGTGACCAACTTGGCCGCTCCGATATATCTGATGGCGACTGTACGATGTGAAAAAAGGTCATAACTGTAATTTTATCAGTTTTTTGAGTAATACTTTAATGTTGAATAATTAATAATAAATGACAAAAACGCTCAAAACTTATTGTTGCCATATACATGGTGGAAAAAATTAATGGGCCCTGGAGGGAAACAAACTACCTTAAAACGTTGAGATAGCTCAATTCGCTGAAAGGAAGCATTCTTTTATATTTCCTAAAAAGTAAAACTGCATTCACAGTTTTTTCTTAATTTTCATTGTTTTCCATACACTTAGAATTACCCATACAATTTGTATGAAAGTCTTTTTATTATTATTTATGGCTTCTCTTGAGTCCTAAACTTGGTTGGTATTAAGAAATTTTTATCCTTGTTGGAAATATAATCGATAGGCATCAATTGTCATAAAAATTGTTTTTGTGCAAAAATTACAAAATAATAGTTTTTAATTGAACTGAACCCAAAATTTTAAATGAACTTGTCCCTTAAAAAAATAAAAGAATGTTTCCTTTCAGTGAATTGAGCTATATCAACTTTTTAAGTTAGTTCCCCTCCGGTGCCCATGATTTTTTTCCATCCTGTATATGAGAATAACAGAACCCTTGTGACAATTATTATAATTATATTCCTGATCAGGCTTTACAAATTACCAAAGACCATAACTGAGCATAATTATGGAGCATCATAAGAATTTCTTATCATACTGTATTAATAATGGAAATATTATAATGCCATACATAATTATAGTAGATTACAATTATCAAATGATCTTTTCCTAAATCATTTTATTTTTTGCTCTGTTATAGTTATGTTTTCCTTTTTAATTTATTTTTGTATATTAGGCATAACTGCATACAACTCATCTCAACTCATATTCTCGGTGGAATAACTGACTTCCGAGTCACAGGCATCCGCCTAGTTCGGGAGACAGAGGCTCAGTTACGGTGAAACTGTTTCAAACCTAATACATAAGTCTCTCTTAAGCTATTAGCGTACCTACTGTGCAAGTATTACTTATACTTGTAATAGGTTTAAGTCAATAAAGATTATCCTTATCCTTTTATTCTTATCATTTGAGAAGATTTGTGATACTAAATATATAGGCAAATAACAAGAATAAAATCGGTTGAAGTAAAATCGATTCAAACAATTCATAAATAATCGCTAAATTTGACAAACGATACGTCTTAGCCCCATCACTAATTACGTCAGTACTGAAGTGTCAAAAGTTCATTCTTAGAGATTTTGAACTATAGTATATTTAATTAACCTATATTTTCAGAAAATACAATAAAAATAAGGGTAAAAAAAGTGAACAATCCTAATTCGCTTCATCCGTTTCCTAACTTACTCTTTATCTGTAATTTTCCCTTTTTTAGAACCCATCTGAAAATGATAAAAATCCCTACATCACATTTCTTCCTCGTCATCATTTCAAAACCTCAGGGTCAGTAGTGTCATATTTCTTTGTCTTACTTCTACACTTCCCCTTCACCTTTTTTCTTTTAGCCCTATTTTCTTGTTATGTAATTTAAACCTCAAAATGTTTTTTGTAAATTATTTCCCGACCTTGACTGATGTTATATCTACATCTACCATTGTTTGAAAAAAAAAAAACTATTCCCAAAGAACCCTTCTTTGTTTCTGTCATATTTTGTCAGCAGGGCTAATATATTTTACTACTATAAATTTAATACCTTAGACATACCCATAGCTAAGAAGTTCCAATACTCCCAAATTTTGAGTTCTCCATTGGTTTATTTCCCTTGACCTATTAAATTTCTTTAGTCATTCATTATTATTTATTATATGCATTTACTTTCATGTTACTATTATGTGCTTGTTCTTAAAATATAACCAATCCTTCTTCCTAAAATTATTAAGCCTATGAGTTTTTGAACGTTTTACTGAGAGCCGCTAAATTACTTCAAAGGTTACTGCTGTCCCTCCGGCTCCGGCAGTGCCACTTCGTTTGTCCATCACCTTAATTAATTACTAAATAATTTTCTTCCGGAAAAATGTGTGAGTCTCCATTGTCTGTCTCCTGGAGTTTCATTTTCCCATTTTATGGGATTGTGAACATCCGGATAATACTGACCGAGTAGCGAGGCGTAGAGCCAAATCCGTGTTTATTCAGACGCTCTATGAACGCACTGGGGTCTTGTGCGACAATAATAATACAATACAATACAATACAATAATGTTTATTTCAGAATATAGATTCCATTTGGTTAGTAATACACAAAAACAAAAACAAATAAAAAGATTATATTACTAATGTTAGTACTTACTTGCTAAAAATTTATCAACTAAATAATACAATCTAAAAGGATGGGGAGCGCGAGACGTGCAGCTGCGTCCACCTACGCAGCAACGCAGAGTCCCAGCGGTCCGCGAACGATAATATACGAACGTGGGTGAGATCTCTCCAAACTCGAAAACGTCGCCGCCTAGTAAGTATCTCTCCTTTCTTTTCATTCCTTTTAAATTTAGAACAGTTATTACATAATGCATGTATAATAAAACTTACCTTTTTACTATTTCCTAGGCTAGACAACAACACCAATTAAGGCCACAAGAAGAAAGTTTCCCGCTTTAACAAGTTAGTACCTCTAATTTTAATCATCACAACACCCCAACTTCCCTTCTGTATATAATTATTCTGTTAATTTCATAAATATATATTTCAGATTCAATTTAATGTGGAGTCACAGGGCCCTTCATCACTTTTTGAAAGTATAATTTGATTTAAAAACAAAATTATGTTTTCTATCTAGGTCTTAAGAAACCTTTTATTTTATTAACTTCTTTACTCTTCTAGAACGCAATACTAGAGGAACTTTTAGATGGCTACCAACCTCCACCTGTAGATGCAGATCCAGAAATACCTACTCAAGTAAGGTGAAAAAAATGGTCATAATATTTTTTTTTAAATATAATTTACTCAGCTCATTTGTACCTTATTTCGCAGTATGATTTACTAACTGAGCTTCCTTCCACCGTCATCCTCAAGTATGACTAGTCTACGACACGACTATTCATATAATTATATAAAGCCTGACCAGAAATATATGATCATGCGCCATGTTGCGGAATTTCATTGGAACTAATTTCTTACACTGGCAATAATTTTAATGACAGAATGATAAGCATGTGTGAGTGCATGTGGTAGGCTGTCACTATGGTCAAGTGTCATTGAGGCTGTTATATGTACAGTCACCAGCATAAATATATGACTGTGGGAGCGCTGTAAAAATATCTGATTCTCCATTGAGGGCAAAAGTATATGACGACACTTCCACGGAAAAAATATGTCATGGTTTCTGCCCGGCATAAACATCGTTTTGCATCGATCAGCATAAATATCGGATCCGTCCACTTAAAAATATCTGATTACCTATCAAAAGCAAAATTATGTGACTACTGCTACCGGCATAAATATCTAACCACTGTGAAAGCTTTAACATCGGATGACAGGTCGACCGCATAAATATCTGCCATAATAACAAAATCAAAATTATGTCATCAATTGCAGTAAAACACTTCTATAATTGCATTAACGTGTTTAATTTTGAAGATAAAGTAAATTATTTAAAATTAGCAACAATAATCAGAATATTTAAAATTAGCACTTCACATAAAAATGACGATAACGGTATCTGTATAAAGATATTTCGCATTCAATAACTTCCTTAGTGGTTAGAATGTAATTAAATTACAATAATCAGAATATTTAAAATTAGCACTTCACATAAAAATGACGATAACTGTATCTATATAAGGATATTTCACATTCAATAGTTACCTTAGTATCGTAAACGTCTACTTTCCGCACAAAAGGAAAATAAAAAGGATGGAGTACTAGCAAAACTGGTAAGTACAAATAAAGATTCGGCTGGTAATTTGGCTGCAGGAAAATAATGGATTAATGAGGCGGGTGATATGGATGGTGACAGATGATTCGCTGGCTGAACGTAGCCTAAATTAAAGAGCCAGGTCTTTGTACGCCCGTCAAACGAGGCAATTAGAATTTTGGGAATATTTTAGCAAAACAACAAAAAAAAGCCAGTATGGCACAAAAACACTGGATACAAAAAAAAGGAATCGGATTTATAACGTTTTTAAAAAAAAAATAATAATATGATTTCAGTTCAACTGAACCCATAGCTTAATTGGTAAAGCGATATCGAGCCCCGGTAAGGCGTATCGATGTTTGTTCAAGTCAAAACTGGGTTGATTATTTTTTCAATGTTTCAATGTTTGTATTTGATTAAATAACATACTAATGTATGAGTGGAATACCCACTTTAAAAAAAAAAACAAGTAAAAATAATTATAATATGATATTCTCGAAAGACAGGATGGCTAAAGCTGTAGTTGAATTTGAATAGAGTTCGTGGGCAAGCGTCCCCTTTGGTTTAGGCGGACCCAACAGCTCGCTGAACTCTCTTTCTCACTTGGAGAGCCCGCTGGACGCGGGCTCTAATTCTCCGACGACGGTGAAGAATCACGCGGAACACGCGGCGGTTGCAGACCGTCTCGCCGGTCCGGCACCCCCAAGCGCCTTCCGGAGTCCTTCCGGCTCAGGCGGTCCCACTGGTGGCCTTTTTGTCCGGCAACGTATTTGGTTTTTAAAAAGAATTTGTATTTAATTCAATAATGTATTAGCACTTGCTATATAATGTTTGAACGCAAAGATCTAGAGAAATAGATCGCACTTCAACACGTTGCAACTAAGCAAATTATAGCAAAACCCTCAGACTAAACCAGAATAATTTTTTTTCTTTAAAAATCTCCTCGTCCATCTGACACACTCCATCAAAATCAACTTTTTTTCTTTTTGACAATCTGGAATACCTCAAAAATTCATATTCAAAATTAGCGCGAATATTATCTCCATTTATAGCTGCCAGTCGTGTATCTCAAAATGCGGACTGATATAAGCGCCATCTACCTGCAATGCCGTGAATCACAATGTACGCTTTTTTATATATCAACCGCAACCTAGCCTTAGACCTCCCTTAGACACAGAAGTTCTAAAGAAAGTCGACAGATGTCGTACGATAAACGTAGCGTCATGCTACACAATATACAAAACTAAACCTTATCTAGCTGTTATAAAGCAGTAAATGGTATATGATGGTATATGGTTGATATTCATCATGACGTTTAATAAATGTGATAAACCTTCTTATTACTATCCTAAACTATCATTAAAAAGTAAAATTTTTACGTCAATATGGCATGTCACATTAGAAATAAACAAGTCAAATTATTATTTTGCATGGATTGCAACTCGTAATAATTAGATTAATTCAATGCCATGTATAGCGCGTCTTATCAAATCTACGAGCAATTGAAGCATAGGATTATTTAAATATACGAAAAAATAGACCGCTCCATTAAATAATTAATCCATTGAGAGTTTATGTGAGTTGTTTCTTGTTTACTTACATGATACTCGTACCTACGTGATCAATAGGTTCTAGTGGAAGATGCAAAATCGACCATCCTAAAAATTTAGGCCGTATTCGTGAAAATACAACTTAAGAGTTATTCAGTATATAACCTGGAGGGCCCAGAATGGTCGAATTTATGATACTGAAGATAAATAGTGCAAAATAAAATTATTGAATATTGACCTTGTTTTATTGCATTGCATGTTGCAAAGCACCTGTCCGACAAGCGACAGGAGAGCAACGAGCCAATCAGGGTTGGGCAAAAAATTGTGTATTGAAACTAAAGTTAAAAATTAGAACGTTAATCTTTATCACATAAACATGATTACGATTTCAATCATGAGCTTTCCAATCAGATTGAGCATCACATATTTTTACCATGGAAATGTCGTCATATACTTTTGCCCTCAATGGAGAATGAGATATTTTTGCAGGGCTGCCCATAGCCATATATTTATGCTGGTGACTGTACCATCCCAAATTGATGTTGTGTTGGTAGTGGAAACTTACTGGGAAATTATTACTGGTGTCGCAAACAAATTGCCAAACAGCAAGCGCACCTTCCTTATCCTCTTTAAACTTGGATGGCTTTGTAGCGGGCCCAGTAGAAGGAGCCACTCCACATGTAAATTTAGTAACAACTCGCAGCTATTTTTGTCTGTCTGATCTGTCTGCCCAGGTGACTTAAGTTTTGGGAGACAGAAGAGCCGTCTGAAGCGTGGACGTCCGAAGCGGATTCCAAATCCGCAGGTCTCACCCTATAGAAAAACATTTTGACGGCAGGTTTGTAGTTCGGTTGCCTCTAAAAGACTCGCTTGACTGCCTAGACAACACTTTTAACATAGCTAAAAAAACGCCTATTCAACTTAGAAAAACGTTTCAGTAAACAACCTGAACTTAAAACAATGTATGATTTTGATTACTATATAAACGAATATGAAAGTTTAGGACATCTGTCGGAGTCTGGCAAAGCCTCATGTTATAATTATAAAATTAGTTAAGAAAAATTGTCAATAGATGGCGCTTTGCGTTAGAATCTTACTCCTACATCGCGCTATTAAAAGTTATGCAGTAAACATATATAAGGGTCGGAAAACAATTTGTATTTAATCAAAAATTCAAGTGAGTGTTAATATTATACAGTGTGTAGCAATAAAGTGGTAGTAGTAATAGTCAGTGTGTTAATTTTGGACCCCGAACATTGGTCCTTCGAGCCGGATAGACGGCTATCTGGTGTAAACAGGGTTGACGGCAGAGGGCGCCGTCCGGCACAGTGCGGCCTGACGTCATCGCAGTCGACGTCAATTGCGGCCTGACGTCTTCAACGTCAATAGGAACAACTACGTCGAGTGACGTCATCAGCGGCAACGACGTTGAGTGACGTCATCAGCTGCAATGACGCCGAGTGACGTCATCAGCGGCAACGACGTCGAGTGACGTCATCAGCGGCGACGAAAGCGTGTGACGTCACTAGTAGTAAAGTGTGAGTGCCGGGCGTCAATTGTGACGGTCCATCAGTGAACAACTACCTCGCAAAATGCCGACGCGGCAGAAAAACTACAACGCAAATTGTCTATGACGCCAAAAAACCTACAGTGCAACTTGTCTAAATCGGAAAATGTACAGACAGCAGAAAGCCAACGTTGGAGAAAACCCACTACTCTAAATACCTACTTAGTATTAGGACTACATCGTTAAATGACTGTCGCAAAATGACTACTTCTTGAAATATATGGTCAGCAAAAACTATACCTTTAAAACTATTTTATACAAAGATTTACATTATGGAAGCATGGGAGTACATCTTAGATGACATACACGATTCTGATGATTACCAACTGTTTGAATTTAAGAATGTGTTCACCGCTGGGCCCGAATACTTTGAGGGGGTTGAAGCCTATACAGTTAAAGAAAAGTGGTCAGTATACCTGGAACTTGTCAATAATAATAACTGCCTTGAAGCCTGGCATAGCAAAATTAATGGTCTCGTAGGCAAAAGGAAACGAAGAAGCATATTTAAGCTATTGTCTATTTTTTTAATGCTAATTACTACATGATTAAGATGAAAGGTGGGCTTCGTTAGAAACGAAAGAAAGGTACTTTGAAACGACAAGAATTTATTGAGAAAACATGTTATGCTTGAAGTTACGAGTACCGATTCATATGTTGGATTTATCTTGGGGCGACTGGCCTGCAAAAAGGTTAGTTATTCATTAATTAGGAAGACTGAAGATCATCTTAATCATGTAGTAATTAGCATTAAAAAAAATAGACAATAGCTCAAATATGCTTGGTCGTTTCCTTTTGCCTACGAGACCATTAATTTTGCTATGCCAGCCTTCAAGGCTCTTATTATTACTGACAAGTTCCAGGTATACTCGCCACTTTTCTTTAACTACATAGGCTTCAACTCCCTCAAAGTATTCGGGCCCAGCGGTGAACATATTATTTAACCTTTTAACCGCCGTAGTCTGATATATAAGACAGAACATACCCAGCTCATTCCGCCGCAGTCTGACAAATAAGACTAAGATCTGGTTGGGTTTTTACAGGATATTTACTACTCTCACCAAATTTATTTGGCTTAATTTATGCATAAAAGATTAAACTATTAAGTTAATAATAGTAAAACTGGTTCTGTCCATTAAATTTAAGTAGTTAACGAAATATATATTACCTTTATCCATTACTTTTTCATCAAAACATCATAAGAAGCAGTCAGCCAATGTCTGATTTATAAGACGCTAGTAATGTGATAAAATCATTCGTATGATTTATTAATTTACGAGTAGATACTAATCGATTATCGGTATTGCTATCGATTATAGTATTAATATTAACCTAATGAATTGACTTATGACCTACTTTATCTCAATGGTATCCTTACAAAACACAGCTGCACAGTCGACGTAGGTATATTGTAAAAGAAAATCTAACTGTAACCTACTTATATTTGACAAATAAATAATAAAGAAAGCAATTTTTGTGACGTACAGAAATCATATTAACTGTCAATCATTTAAATTATTTATTAACAATGTCGACTGCGGAAGAACTAATACAAATTTTAGAAGGGGCCAATGATACTGGCGAAGAATATGAGTCAGATGATGACCTTTTTACCAACGAACAGGTAATTCATTAATTACATGTGCCTGGTCCTTAAATTTTCTTTATTAAGTCTTAGTACTTGTTTAATATTTTTATGACCGTAATCATTTTAGGTAAAAGTGATTCGTGCTTCAGACATTAAATGGACATCAGAAGCTACTTCTTCGGTACCAGAACATTTCGAAGATTTTAATGCAGGTATCCGACCAGATGTAAACCTGTCCAGAAACTGTACAGAACTTGATTTTTTCAATCATTTCTTGGATGACAATCAAGTTGAGGAAATTGTGCGTTGTACGAATCTGTACGAGTATCACCAATACTTTATCCGGCATGCAGACATTAGAATATATTCGCGACTTCAATGCTGGAGTGACGTAACAAAACCTGAAATATATTTGTTTTTGGCTATCACGATGTTATTTACCAGAAATCAAAGAGTGTCAATAGAGGAACATTGGTCAACTGATGAACTTTTAAATTCGCCAATTTTCAGTAAATTGATGACTATAAATCGATACTGCTCTATTATGGCTATGATACATTTTACGGATTGCTTTACTCAAAATTTTACATCTAGATTGCATAAAGTGCAATTTTTAATAGACAGTTGTCGTAAACTGTTTAAAGAGACTTTTGTTCCTCATGCAAAACTGTGTATAGATGAGAGTATTGTTCCTTTTAAAGGAAGACTAACACTTAAACAATATTTGCCAAACAAAAGACATAGATTCGGAATTAAACTATTTGTACTATGCGATGTTGAAACCGGTTATATACTTGATTTTGTAATCTACTGCGGTAAAGATACTAGCATTACACTTTTGCCTGACTTAGGCATCACTGGTTCAGTAGTTACTTCTCTTGTGGCCGATTACTTTGATTGTAATAGACAGCTATACGTTGACAATTGGTATACATCGCCACAGCTGTTCTTACACTTAAAACAGAGGGCCATATCTGCTTGCGGTACAGTTCGCACAAATAGAAAAGGGATGCCAAAATTTAAAAAACTAAAAAAAGGTGAAATACAAGCATTCTATGCCGCCCCTCTGATGGCACTGAAATGGCAGGACAAAAAAAGTGTACATATGTTGACGACATTGCATGATGCAGAAATGGTACCAACATTAAAGGAGGACAGAAATACTGGACTCCCTAAAATGAAACCAAGATGTGTTGATGAATATTCGAAAAATATGGGCTCGGTCGACACAGCCGATATGATGATGAGTTCATTAACATGCATCCGAAAAACTAAAAAATGGTTCAAAAAAATAGCATTTCGTATATTCGATATGGAACTACTTAATGCATTTTTTTTGTTTAAATCCTTAAAGAATAGGTCGCGGCTGCAGTTAGCGGAATTCCAGCTAAATGTTATCAGACAACTTATTACAAAACACAGAATTATGTCTACATCGTCGACGTCCAGGAGTTTACCATCAAATATATGCAGCATACTTCCTCCTGGCGTGACTAAACACTTTCCTGTAATAATACCAAATCGCAAAAGTCAAAGTTGTAAAATGTTGAAACACAAATAAGGAAACAGACTAGATTTATGTGCAAAGAATGCAATGTTTATTTATGTGTTGACCCTTGTAGTCGGCTTTATCACGAAACTAAGTAAAATGTGGTAAGTTAAAAAGAGTTCTTACCATAGAGAGTGGTTAAGCTTCCATAGCAATAATACTTAAAGGTCGTTAAATAGTTGTCAAGTTGTCACACACTGGTATTCATCCAATTATTCAAAATGATAATGAAGAATATACTCACTGTCACTTAAACTGTCAGAAGTGGCACGAATTTTATTAAAGTATTATGAAATTTCAAGGCGAATATCTAAGAAAATAAAAGAAAAGATAGATAAATAGTTACCAAGTGCAAATTGTTTAAAGAAATCCTGGACCCGGGGTATGTCCTTAAACTACGTCCGGACTTGGGTATGTCCTTAAACTATGCCAAAAAGAGAGGTATGGGCACTGCGAATGGCATCTCGCTTAGTGTGGTAGGGCACGTTCAGTGAATGTCATCTCGCTCAAATCTGGAGCAGAGCCCGACTGGGGAAGTACCTCCACCTTACAGAAAACAACAGCCAAATAGCACTAGACCCTACTCATAGTGTTGTGTTCCTGTTGGTGAGTAAGGTTGCCAAAGAGCTCAAAGAGGACCCAGTGTGTTGACGATGATGGACCCTCTTGTTCCTTTAGCCGTCAACACAGTGAATCCTCCTTTTTGTAAAGGGTCGGCAACGCGCATGTGACTCCTGTGGAGTTACAGGCGTCCATAGGTTACGGTAGCTGCTTACCATCAGGTAGGCCGTATGCTTGTTTGCCACCGTCGTAGTATAAAAAAAAAAAAAAAATGGAAAACGATTATAGCCAATCAATCCTAATAGACTTTGTGGAGGAAGCTTACCAAGCTGTAACTCAAGAGTATTTTAGGCCGAGATCAACTGATTCTACCCCTGACCTGTACATACATCGTGGCACACAAACACATCGGGCACATTTTGAAGAAAACTTTTCACAAACTGCCTGCCTTTCTGCAGAAGATGTTTTTACTCAGACGGACGAATATGCTAAGCACGTCTCCACGTCCACGCAGACTGATGACAGTTTTGGTCTCACAAAACGGCACGAGTTCATGGCGGACATTTTGGCCGAAGAGTATTTTGAGCGTAATCAACATTTAAAGGAAATATTTAAAAAGGCTTTTCTGGCTGTTACCGTTCGCATAGCGAATGACGTCTCAAAACGGTATGGCAACGCAATACCTTAAGGATATTAGGATGACATGAGTTACCAAAAGTTGTAATTGCTTTATTCAAGTAGAGATTCTTACATTATTTCAAATAAATAAAAAAAAAAATCGATTGTTTATTTGACGTTATCGACGTCGTGAAGTCCTTGTTGATCAATTCGATTTTATCGACAAAACTTAGAGGACGACTCAACGCTAGGATATCTTACCTCAATAACGAATCATAGATTCTTCGCCACCGTCTTATTTCTCAGACCGCATGTTACGTCACAGATATAAAAGTCATGTCCATAGTGATGCGACAATGTCGATGACACGATAGCCGACTTACTCTCTATAAATAATTACATATGCTTTAGTTGTAATACGTAGGTTCCCATTACGCTATACATTTTCGATTCTACACCGTGTCCAATAAGTTCGAATACACTTTGGAGGTCTAACTTTTTTGTACGAATAGTTATTGTAGTGAAATCTGTATTTTATTAAAGCTATACTAATATACAAAATATGCTGCAAATATTTTGGACTAACTCCACCTCTTACCTATTTTACTAGCTGACTACATTTTTCAACTCAATCTCACGCGGCACGCACCGCTTTCAAGGTTATTTCATCCCAAATATGCTCGATATCTTTTTTTTTCACTGTCCATATTTGCTATTTTATAATAATGTGACCTACAAGTGCCTACAAGGCATGTAAAAACATACCAAATCAATGTAATAAACGCAAATCTGGAGAACGGAGTGGCCGTTTACTTTCGGCAATATAATCATCGAAATTAGCTTTTCTCAAAGCTTGAACAACGTTTGCACTGTTTTGAGCACAATTTTGTGAGAAAATAATTTAATTTTTATTCCTAAACACAGTTTTCAAATTTTCAGGGGCGTATTTCGATGAAAACCTCTGATTTATACTGTTCATTATTAATGTGCGACTTTATCGGTAAATATAACGAAATTTGGCCCCACAT
Organism: Pammene aurita; assembly: GCA_947086415.1. Classification (NCBI taxonomy): domain Eukaryota; kingdom Metazoa; phylum Arthropoda; class Insecta; order Lepidoptera; family Tortricidae; genus Pammene; species Pammene aurita. The sequence goes on along the minus strand of OX352295.1, from coordinate 3,138,154 downwards.
ATTTAACTGAACCCCACACTACCACCAATAGTTCCCTCTGGAGTCTGGGAACATTAACCTCATGGTTTAGGCTGTTTTTTATACTTGCTGCTCACAAACGACCGTTTTGAGCATTGTAAGGCTATTTTAATTCAATGAGTTTCTCGTCAGAAAATCAACTCCTTCCTGCGTGCCAGGAATGTATTGAGTTGGATTATGTACTCTAATTTTCTCGATTGCTACGGAAAAACGATGAACTTCACGTTTATTGTAGCTATGATATCCAGGATCCACCTCCAAAATACCACGTAAGGATCTCCTCAAAATTTTCAGATCGGCAGTTGATTTTTGGATGAAGCGGCTTTTGTCCTCTAAACTCGCACTCTCACGATATTTAGTATTTTAATGGTTCTAGCTGAACGTAGCTGACCAGATTTTTTCCTGTCTTCTAAAGAGGAGCTATTTTAAGACCTTCTCATTGTTGTGTAAACGAGATTGCGTTTGATTCCAAAAAGTTTTACCGCCTTGAATAAACACCTTTGCAGTCGCCATTACGAAATTTTGTACTAAATTGTTAATCGAAAGTACTTCATTGAAGAGTGAAGACAAATTTCAAGTCCTTGGCGTTTTTTACCTTCAGGGTCAACGCAAAAATATGTGTATTCGAACTTATTGGACACGGTGTATATCAATATAATGTTTTAATGCAGTAAAATACGAGATTACTTATAATATCGACAGTAAAATTATTTTTATTCGATATTTTCCTAATATACTTATTCGCTTCCCTAGTAATGTCATCGTTGTCAACTAATAAACTGATTGAATGAATGTGTTCTACGCCAGTGTCTTATTTAGTAGACCGCTTCTGACGTTAGACATATAAAATTTCAAATTATAGCGATGTGACCATGATAAAAATCTTAACGTCTGTTAATATTTGTAAATGCAGTAAATTCATTCATCTTGCGATAAAAATATGAATGTAACGTTCTGAATTACTATTATGCAGTATCATTATGTGATAGGGTGGTAATAGTACATTACTTACCTAGGGCTGTAAAAAAAAGAAAGCCCGAAATCGCAGGTATTTGGGACCCGAGCCGCAGGCGAGGGTTGTAAATATGCGATAGAGGGCTTTCTTTTTTACTGCCCGTGGTGAGTACACAATTTTACGTCCCCACCTGGCCATAATGCGAGTTTTACCGTAAGCGTAGCGAGCGGTAAAACTCACATTATGGCCAGGTGGTGACGTAAAATATTTTTATTACGGGTGATAATAGTTTATTTCAAAATAAATATTTTTTTATCGATACATGGTTTGCTCAAGACCTACTTTGCGTAGTGCATCTCCGTATCGACGGCGACACGAGCATGCTCGATGAAAAATTGCAAGCGGTTAAAGGGTTAAATTCAAACAGTTGGTAATCATCAGAATCTTGTATGTCATCTAAGATGTATTTCCATGCTTCCATAATGTAAATCTTTGTATGAAATAGTTTTATTAAAGTATCGTTTTTGCTGACCATATATTTCAAGAAGTAGTCATTTTGCGACAGAGTCATTTAACGACGTAGTCCTAATACTAAGTAGGTATTTAGAGTAGTGGGTTTTCTCCAACGTTGGCTTTCTGCTGTGTGTACATTTTCCGATGTAGACAAGTTGCACTGTAGGTTTTTTGGCGTCATAAACAATTTGCGTTGTAGTTTTTCTGCCGCGTCGGCATTTTGCGAGGTAGGTGTTCACTGATGGACCCAATTGTGAGTACTTTATTGTTTATATATGAGTGAGGGACTTAGCAAAATTGAAGTTCCACTGGACTTAGAAAAAATCAATCGGATAATCTTGGACTTAGAAAATTTCAATCCGATCCAGTTTGGACTTAGAAAAATTCCGCTTCAGTTAGGACTTAGAAAAATTCTGACTAGCAACCAGGACTTTGAAAAGTTACCAACGGAGAACCTATGTTCAATTTAAGTTAGTTGCCAAACACTTAGAAATTGCGATGGATAAGATAATTAAAGTACAAAATGACTTGCAATGCAGAATTGTTCGTGCTCTTGAAAACTTCAAAAAATCTCCCAAAGAGCGTCGCAGCTCTATTGATTATCTTAATACTAGATTGGAATTGTTGGAAGAATTATGGACTCCATTCTCTCACACTCATATGCTCATTATTCAGGACAGCGAGTCAGAAGCATTGGCAGAGAGCATATACATTGATAACGATGTGTATGATGAGACAGAAGAAGCGTACGTAACTTACAAGTGCCTTGTCAAATCTATCCTCAGCAGCGTCAAGCCAGCTTCTACCTCTGAAATGTCAAGCTCGAGTGTTGCCGAGCCTAAGTCAACCAGCAGAGCCGAAGATCGTATCAAGCTGCCCAAAATTACAATTCCAACCTTTTCCGGCCAGTATTCAGAATGGGTAAGCTTCCGTGACATGTTTGTATCATTGATCCATACCAACAAAGATCTTGACGATGTTCAAAAGCTACATTATTTGAAGAGTCATTTACAAGGCGAAGCTGAACAAATGTTAAGACACATTGCAATTACCAAAGACAACTATAGTATTAGCTGGGAGCAACTTGAAAAGCGTTACAACAATAAAAAGTATTTATCCAATTGCATTCTAAAGAGATTGTTGAGTCAACGCAATTTGGTTTCTGAGTCTGCAAGTGCGCTCAAGGAACTTTTAGATACGACTAATGAGTGCCTTCAAGCTCTAAAGAACTTAGGGATCGATGTAAAGAGTTAGGATGTCATTATTGTATATTTAATGTGTTTGAAACTAGATGCTGAATCGAGGAAGCAATGGGAACTCAAGTCAACTGAATACGAAAGTGAACTACCAACTTTCCAACAATTTCAAACCTTTTTAGAGACACGGTTTCGCGCGTTGGAGTTCATTGACCCGAAGCTTTCTCGACCCAGCACTAGCGCCCACAAGGGCCTCACTACTCCTGTAAAGGTTCATCATGTGGCAGCTGCGACTGTCCCGTCTTGCGCATTCTGTTCTGAAGCCCACAAGATAAGTAACTGTATGGAATTTACCAAACTTGAGACTGATGCTCGTCGTGGTTTTGTCCAGTCACATAGTCTTTGTTTTAACTGCTTAGGTCCTCACCACTCTGTCTATGCATGCCGTCAATCCTCTAGATGTAGAATTTGCAAAAGGAAACACCATTCCTTGTTGCATTCCAAGAATAGCACACCAGCAACTGAGTTTCAGGAGTCTAAAGAAACAAATCACTCAGTTGTAGCAAATGCAGTTGTACCAGCAACTGCATCTCACTCATCATCTCGTGATGAGCTCACTACTACCAGCATACGCAACCACTTTTCGACATCTCGTAAATTGGTTTTATTACCAACAGCATTAGTTAATGCCAAGTCGAAATCTGGACAACTCATAACACTCAGGTGCTTCATCGACCAAGGCTCAGAAGTGTCATTCATTAAGGAATCTGTGGTTCAACTGCTCGGACTTTCTAGGATTCACCACAAAAGCCCAATCACAAGGCTAGGAGAGGATGAGAGTTGCTTGAGCTCTCATTCGTCGGTAAACGTGAACATTGCATCACTCCTAGATCCTAACGCTAAGGTAAATGTACATGCTTTTGTGTTAAACAAACTCACATTGACTCTTCCAGAAAGACGAGTTGATGTTGGGTTCTGGTCCGAGCTGTCTGATTTAGATTTAGCCGATGCAACTTTCAATGAACCCGGACGAATTGACTTGCTTATTGGTGGAGATGTCTTCAATCAAATACTCATGGGTGGTCTAATTAAAGGTCCACAAGGAGCACCCATGGCTCAGCAAACTTCATTAGGTTGGATCATTTTAGGGCCGGCTCACACCAGTGCGTCGGAATTACACAACAAGATCAGCGTTAATCACATTCATGTCATTGACAACGAGTTCCTGAAGAAGTTTTGGGAGCTTGAGGCTGATCCTGTTGCGCCAGATCCCAAGCAACAATACACCGAGGAAGAAAAGAAATGTGAAGAAGTTTTTGCTGCCACTACTAAACAGGATAGTAGCGGTAGGTATAAGTTGCCTTTCCGAGATGAAACTCCACGGTGCACTGAAGGGAAACTTTATCTTGTAGCAGCTAAACGATTTAGCTTACTCGAAAGAAGATTCGAGCGAGAACCCCAGTTAAAGGTGTGAGGATTTTAAGTAATAGAGCAGATGTTTTTTTAACACAAATCCCTTTATTAAACAGTAAGAACAGAGCACATCACATTATTAATGGCGTCTAGTCTAGCAGAGAATGACAGCAGTGTTTTTTTTTTTAATTTTTATGGAACGTTCTACAGATTATCATTTGACATTCCCCCATAATTGTAGATTAGTTCACAAATATTTTTAAACTTAACAGGCTCTAAAGGCTTCGTTAGAATGTCAGCACAGTTATAAACAGTAGGTACATACTCAACACATAAATTACCATTTACAACATTTTCATGAATGAATTTATAACGAACATCTATATGTTTAGAACGTCTGTTTAACACTCCATTCTCTATCAGTTTTATAGCACTTTGATTGTCCACTTTTAAATTCACACACACTTTTATTTGTAACATTTCTTCTATTAGGCTTTTCAGGTACAGCACTTCTTTACTGCATTCTGCAGCAGCTATATACTCGGCTTCGCAGCTTGAGAGTGCGACAATAGGTTGTTTCCTTGCACACCATTGCAAGGGACCTCCGCAGTACATAATAATGTATCCGGTTGTGCTTCTTCTTGATTCCAGGTCTCCAGCAAAGTCTGAGTCGCTGTAGGCTTCTAATTTGGCAAGGTCTGAGTTTATGTCATAGCCGATGTCTATATTCTTACTTCCTTGTATGTATCTTAGGGTTCTCTTTACGTTTTTCACATCAGTGTTGGTAGGCTTTTCCATATTACGACTTTCAAAATTAACAGAAAATGCCAGATCCGGTCGAGTTTTGCTACTTAGGTACATTAAAGAGCCTATAGCTTCACGGTAGGGAAATCTTACATCTTCTGTATCTTCTTTGTCTTTTTCCTTCTGATCTTTTACTAATGGTGTTGGACATGGTTTCGAGTTCTCCATCTTGAATTTTTCCACTATGCTTTTGGCATATTCTTCTTGTCCAATTCTTATTTGTTTTTCTGTTCTAACTATCTCCATTCCTAGAAAGGAAGTAGGATTTTCTACAAAAGTCATCTCAAAGTCTTCTTCGAGTTTCTTCAACAATGAGAGCATTTCTTCTTTATTTTTTTCTATTAGCAATCCGTCGTCTACATATATTCCAAGGATAATATCTCCATTTTCTGATTTGAAAATACAGTTATCTGTGTTAAGTGGGCATAATCCCTTCTTCTTTAGGGTCATTGAGAACTTTTGGTTCCACTTCAGAGGAGATTGTTTTAGTCCATATAGGCTTTTTTTCAGTTTACATATTTTTCCTTCTTCTTTTTCATAGCCTTCTGGTATCTGCATGTACAGATCTTCAGTTATTTCTCCATAGAGGAAAGCAGTTTTTATATCCAGTTTCATGATATGGAATTGTTTATTTGCAGCAATAGCTAGCATAGTTCTGATAGAGCTGTTATTAATCACAGGACTGAAACTTTCTGCATAGTCAATGCCAGGTTTTTGTTCACATCCTCTCACCACCAATCGAGCTTTGTACTTTCCATCACTTTTCTGTTTCAGGACCCATCTATTGCTCAAGATTTTTCTTGTTCCAGCTTCAGCTCTATCAACGAGTTCCCATACTGTGTTGTTTTTCAAAGATTGTTTTTCAGAGTTGATGGCTTTTATCCATTCTTCTTTTTCAGGACCAGTTGTGGCTTCGCTGTAGGTAAGGTAAGTGAAATAGTCATTCAGTTTTGCTGGCTGTTTTCTTATTCTTACAGACCTTCGAATTGTTTCAGGTATTTCTTCTTCGACAATGGTTTCTTCTCTTTTCTGGAGGTTTTGATTTTTGTTTCTTTCTTCTTGGTTTAGTATTTCTTCACTTCTTTATTTTTGTCTTGAGTTTTCTTCATTTCTTTCTTCTTCTCTTCTGTCTTGGTTTAGAGTTTCTTTTCTTTCTTCTTGTCTTGGGTTTTCTTCTTCTCTTCTGTCTTTGTTTAGAGTTTCTTTTCTTTCTTCTTGTCTTGGATTTTCTTCGTTTCTTTCTTCTTCTCTTCTGTCTTGGTTTATTACTTCTAGTTCTACTACAGGTTGTTGTTTTATGTTTTTAGGTTGGAAAGATCTTTGTATTAGATTTGAAAAAGTCACATCTCTTCGCTCTATGATACGTCGTTTTTCTTCATCCCAAAGACGGTATCCAGTAGGGGAGTATCCAACCATAAGGAATTTCTCAGATCTTTTGTCTAGTTTACTTAAGTTTCCAAGTATTTTACTGTGAGCTTGACTTCCGAAGTAGCTCATATTCTTCAGATCTGGTCTTTTACCAGTCCATATCTCTGAGGGTGTAACCTCTTTTCCATCTGTAGGTAGTCTGTTGATTATATATGTCGCCGTTCTTGTTGCTTCACCCCATAGATATTTAGGTACATTATTTTCATACAGCAATGCTCTTACTTTTTCCAGAATTGTACGGTTCAATCTCTCACTCTTTCCATTAAGTTGAGGTGAATATGGGATTGTATAATCCAGTATTATTCCCTTTTGTTTGCACCATTCTTTTATGTTAGTAGAAGTGTATTCTCCACCATTATCACATCTTATCTTTTTCACTTTTTCGCTGTGGGTTCTTTCTGCTTCTTGTATGTATTCTTTCAGGTATTCAAACGCTTCATTTTTATTTTTCAGCAGGTATATTTTTGTAAAATGGCTGTAGTCATCCATCACAGTGAGTATATATTTCTTTCCATCCCAGGTGTTTGGTGTTATAGGACCACATATGTCTGTATGTATAATTTCCAATTTTCTTTCAGCTTTTTTTCTCTGGGTATTAAATGGTAAACGGGTTTGTTTGGCTTCTAGGCAAACTTCGCAGTCGATTAGTTGATCTATGTATTTTTTAGTTATATTTATGCCATCTACTTTATCTAGCATTTTCTTCATTGTTTCTTTGCCTGCATGACCTAGTTTTATATGCCAGTTTAATGCTGTATCATTTTTAGTTGTTAATAAAGATGTCTCTTTTTTTTAATTTGCAGTTTTATGGAGTACAGACCATTTTTATTTTTCTCACCGGTTAACATTTCTTCATTGTTTTTAGAGATAATAACTTTGTTTTTAGTAAACAAAACTTGTCCATCTTTTTCAGTGATTTCATTTACCGACATCAGGTTTTCTGGTAGTTCAGGAACATATAGTACTTCTGTTAGATTTACATTGTCCGATTCAATGACACCTTTTCCAATGGATGTTATCTTCTCATTTTCTTTAGCAATTTGGATGCTGTTTTCTTCTTTTTTAATGTCGGATAAGATATTTTTGTTTTTGGTCATATGTGAAGTACAACCTGAATCAACAATGAACACTTCAGCGTAAAGGTTTCTTGTTTTATCAAATGTAGTTAGAAATGCTACCCTCTTCTTAGTCTTATTTTTCTTAAAGAAACAGTCTTTTTCTTCATGATTTGTTTTTTTACATATGCCGCATTTCTTTTTGTAAAAACAGTCTTTTTCTTGATGATTTGTTTTTTTACAGATTTTACACACCTTAGTTTTTTTAAATGCTTTAAAAGCTACTTTTTCGGAAGATGATGATTCGAGCTCGCTTTTGTTCAGTCTCTTTTCTTCGCTCAGTAATCTGGCTTGTAGATTTTCTAAAGTTTTATCGGCAAAAGAAGTGCTTTCCCACGCAGTTATTAAGTTGTTATATTCGATAGGTAAACTTGATATGATTTTTGATATAATCATTTTTTCTTCGATTTTTTCACCAAGCCCTCGTAGTTTAAATGCCAGATTTTCTAAATTGCCCAAGTGTTCCGTCATTGAAGTGCCCTTTTTATAATGGCATTGAAAAAAACTCTGCATTAATTTGCACCTTTGTTGTTCATCAGATTTTTCGAATAGGAAACATAGTTTCTTATACATATGGTAGGCACTTTCACATGTCATAATTAAGGTTAAGTGTTTTTTATCAATAGTTTGCATAATAATGCGTTGAGCTTGCGCATCGGCTTTGTTGGGATGAGCCGGCACTTTCGACGGCGTTTGTCGATGCGCACACAATTTCGTACAAACCGTAGCTTTTAAATAGGATTTCGACTTGAAATTTCCATATTGTGAACGATTCGGCGTCCTCCAGACGTTGAATGTTGGCTAATTCCGCTGCAGTAATTGGTATTTTCATGGTTTTTCTTTATTTTAGCTTCCCTCGACACGTGGCGTCTTGTTACATTTTTCACAGAGAAAAACGTGTTGTTGTTTTACTTGTTTTAGTGTTTTTACTTGTTTTACTCGTGACGAACCACGTTCTGCTACCATGTGAGGATTTTAAGTAATAGAGCAGATGATTTTTTAACACAAATCCTTTTTATTAAACAGTAAGAACAGAGCACATCACATTATTAATGGCGTCTAGTCTAGCAGAGAATGACAGCAGTGTTTTTTTTTAAATTTTTATGGAACGTTCTACAGATTATCATTTGACAAAAGGAACGGTACGCAGCTGTCATTAAAGAATATGAAGAGCTTGGGCACATGGAAAAGGTGCCAAAGGAAGATCAAACTAAACCAGGAGCTGTGTATCTTCCTCATCACGCTGTTATTCGAGAAGACAAAACCACATCAAAGTAGTTTTCGACGCCTCGTGCCCCGGAATAAACGGCGTGTCTCTAAATCAAGATCTATTGGTTGGCCCATGACTTCAACAAGATTTACGCCATATCCTGTTGCGTTGGCGTTGTTTTCCAATCAGTCTTGTATCTGACATTGTGAAGATGTACAGGCAGGTACAGGTCTACGATGAAGATGCTGACTTCCAACGGATCTTGTGGCGAGATAATCAAGACGAACCTGTAACCCATTATAAACTCCTCAGAGTTACCTTCGGAACAGCCGCAGCACCTTATCTAGCTGTTAAAGCACTGCAACAAGTAGCACATGATTATGGAGAAGCCTATCCTTTGGCAGCAGACACGGTCTTAAATGATTTCTATGTGGACGACCTTTTGTCAGGTTGCGAGACAGTGGCTGAAGGAGAACAAATATACAAGGAACTCAACGGATTACTCAGCAAAGCAGGTTTCGAGCTAGCAAAGTGGAACACTAATAACGGAGCAACTTATGAAGATAATCAATCAAGATTCCAGAACTGAAGAAGGCAATGTGGAGATAAAGCTGGACACAACCATAAAAATGTTGGGCCTGGCTTGGAACCGTAAAGCCGATACGTTCGAATATGCAGTTCAGTTACCTCAACTGAAATTTCCAATAACGAAGAGACGAATGATATCGGACATATCTCGGTTATTCGACCCGCTTGGTTGGCTGGCACCAGTTATCATCTGTGCGAAGATATTCATCCAAAAATTGTGGTTGACAGGCGTGGACTGGGACGACGAAGTTCCGCCTCAATTAGTATCAGAATGGCTGAGTTATACACTCGCGATCAAAAAAATCGACTCAAGCAACATTTTTTACTTTTGGTCGTATTTCCGGAAAGCGGGAAATATTTTAATAAAACTTTGAATGCAATTTTATTACGAATTTATTCAGCTACAAAAAACAGTAAAAGACATCGATCTCAGTTGCGTAGTTTTTAGGTTATCGCAGTTTTTGTACAAAATGGCATTTTACATGGTTATGATATGCACGAGTTGTGCCCTCTGGAGACCAATAAAAACCGGTGTAACCGGTTATTTCTTATCATTCGCTTATCAGAAGTTGACCAGTGCACATCTCCTCGCAATCTTACACCGGAATCACCTTCGAAAAATGGATACCACCGAAGCTGAAGCCACCGAAGTCGTCACCTTGGTGAATCGAGGATTCTCGCAGCGTTCTGTTGCTGAGCAGCTGAATTTAAGCCAGTCTGCTGTCTCCAGAGTTTATCGTCGGTTTTGTCGGTTTGGAACCTTGAAACGGAAACAAGGATCTGGCCGTCAGCGGTGCACATCGGAGAGGGATGACCGCTTCATCGCCACCTCCAGTCTTCGTAATCGCCACCGTACCGCTGTTGCCATCCAGCAAGACCTGATGCGGAACCGGGTTGTGCCTGTTAGCACCTCAACAGTTCGGCGGAGACTCAAGGAAGCCAACCTTACCCCAAGAAGACCTGCTACTGGGCCCAAACTGACTCAGAGGCATCGGGACGCTCGGAAGGAATTCGTGGCGACCTACGAAAATTGGACCTACGACCAATGGAGCCGCGTACTCTTCAGCGACGAGTGCAGAGTGTGTCTCCATGGCAGCGACAGAAGAGGACGGGTGTACCGAAGACCTGGAGAGAGGTTCGCCCAGTGTTGCTTCGCTGAAACAGTCGCCTACGGTGGAGGTTCCGTCATGATGTGGGCGGGGATTTCCATGGAGGGGCGGACCGAGCTGGTTTTTGTTGATGGCGGGGGTCGAGGCGGTGGTTTGAATGCAGACAGGTACATCACCGACATCCTGCAAGACCATGTCGTCCCCTACGCCGGGTTCTTTGACGAGGGGTTCCATTTCATGCAAGACAACGCCCCTTGTCATACCGCCCGCGTCACAAAGGAGTACTTTGACGCAGTTGGCATCCCGACTCTGAAGTGGCCACCTCTGAGTCCTGATTTAAATCCTATCGAGCACTTATGGGATTACCTGAAACGCAAGGTTCGAGCTCGCAATCCTGCTCCGGAGACAATTTTGGCCCTGAAAGAAGCTTTGGTCGAAGAGTGGGAAGCATGCCCCCAGGATACCATCAGGAAGCTGATAAGGTCAATGAAGAGACGCATGGCATGTGTGAAAAAGGTTTTTGGTGGTAACACCAGGTATTAAAGATAAAAATAAATTGTTATTCGTTCATGAAAATGTTTTTTCTTTCGTTGTTAAAGTCATTTTTGCACCCAAATTTTACACCTCCTTGGTATGCTAGCTTGTTTTTCATGAACTGAAATTTTTCGCCTGAAAAACATGCTCGTATTGAAAGCTGACACTGTTAGCTCTAAAATGGTACCGTTGCTTTTTTGATCTCATGATTGGTTCCTGAGATATTAAACGATGAAATTAAAAATTACTTTGAGTCGATTTTTTTGATCGCGAGTGTAGAGAAAGATTGAATCAAATTGCCAACTTCAGCATTCCAAGATGGGTTCACACGGAGAAGAGCAACAAGGTTCTCGAACTTCAAGGCTTTAGTGACGCCTCCAACGAAGCATACGCTGCGGTGGTGTATCTGCGTACCATGGATGAAGATGGAACTGTTCATGTTTCACTGATTACAGCCAAAATAAAGGTAGCGCCGATAAAACAAGTGTCAATCCCGCGTTTGGAGCTGTGTGGAGCAGTGTTACTTACCAAGTTGCTGGTGGAAGTGTCACGGGTGATGAACATTGAAAAGTCAAACATACATGCATGGAGTGATTCCACCATAGTATTGTCCTGGCTCAACAGCAGACCTAACCGATGGAAGACGTTTGTGGCAAATCGAGTGTCAGAGATACTTACTTCACTTGATCCTCACCAATGGTCACACGTTTCCTCCAAAGACAACCCAGCTGATTGCGCCTCCAGAGGTACTACCTGCATACAAGAAGAACACCTGTGGAAGGAAGGTCCAGTGTGGTTAAAAGAAAAGGATATAGTGTATACCAAGAACGTGCATCTCCAAACAGATTTAGAAATGAAACCAGACAAGATCTGTTTATTAACTACCTGCATATCTTCTGAAAGACTTGACATCATCGGAAGATTTTCCAGCCTCAGACGGCTCATCCGAGTAGTGGCTTACTGCAAAAGATTTATGAAACGCTTGCAAGGAGAGAATTTTACAGCTTGCTTAACTACTAAAGAAATTCAAGAAAGTTTGACTACATGCATTAAGTTAGTCCAAGGTAGTCATCTTGAGGCTGAAATCGAAGATCTGAAAAGGAAGAAAGAAATTAAGAAAAGCAAACTTACCTCGTTGAACCCCTTCATCGATAAAGCAGGACTCTTGAGAGTTGGCGGACGCCTGCAGCACGCGTGCCTCAGTGAAGATATGAAGCATCCTATCATCATTCCTGTAAAATCACATTTCAGAGATCTGCTTATTTCTGACGCGCACGAAAGAACGTTGCACGGCGGTCCTAGTCTGATGCTCAATTACTTGAGGACCAAATACTTTATACTTGGAGTCAAAAACTTGGTTAAGTTTTATGTGCGAAGGTGTGTGACTTGCATTCGCTATGCAGCGTCATGCAATTACCCTTTGATGGGGCAGTTACCTGCCGCCAGAGGGCTCCCTAGTCGACCATTTCGTCATAGCGGTGTTGATTATGCCGGCCCTATAAGCATCAGAACTTCGAAGGGCAGAGGCCACCATTCATACAAGGGCTATATATGCCTGTTCATGTGCATGTCAACCCGAGCGATCCATTTGGAAGTGGTGAACGACATGACTGCTCAAGGATTTTTAGCAGCTTTTAGGCGGTTCGTGGCTAGGCGTGGCCATTGTTCAGATTTATGGAACGATAACGGCACCAATTTTGTGGGCGCCGCCCGCGAACTGAAGGAGTTGTATGCTGATGAAAGGTCCAACATAGCAACCGAAATAGCTGACCAGCTAGCAACTAACGGTACAACGTGGCATTTCATCCCTCCTCATGCGCCTAACTTCGGAGGATTGTGGGAGGCGGGTGTGAAGTCCACCAAACATCACCTCAGAAGAATAATAGGAAACACAACTCTCACCTTCGAGGAAATGTCAACAGTTCTGGCCCAAATAGAAGCATGCCTTAATTCGAGACCAATATGCAAGGACAGTGACAATAGTGACGCTCCTGAGCCATTAACCCCAGGCCATTTTCTAGTTACAGAGCCTCTTGTACTGGTACCTGATTTTAACTATGAGACCTCAAATGTTAATAGTCTCAGAAGATGGCAGCTGACTCAGAAACTAGTACAAGATTTTTGGCGTCGTTGGTCGAATGAGTATCTGATGCAGTTCTATCATCGGTATAAGTGGGCTCATCAGACTCCTGAGCCAGGTGTTGGTGATGTGGTTTTGGTCAAAGAGGATGGTCTTCCTCCATCCAGATGGTTATATGGTATCGTAGTTGATAAGCATCCAGGTGCGGATAATATCACACGAGTAGTCAGTCTCAAATGTAAAGATAATATTATAAAAAGGGCTGTTAATAAACTGTGTTTCCTTCCCGTAACTTAATTAAATTCGTTTGCACGTTGTTTCAGTAAAATTCAACGAATATTTTAATTGTATATTCAACTAATGCCTTTGTTTACATATTGTCCCATGGTGGGCAGAGTTAAGAAAAAACTGTATTTTTGTTCTTGGTGAGCGGAATGTCAAAGCCTCATGTTATAATTATAAAATTAGTTAAGAAAAATTGTCAATAGATGACGCTTTGCTTTAGAATCTTATTCCTACATCGCGCTATTAAAAGTTATGCAGTAAACATATATAAGGGTCGGAAAACAATTTGTTTTAATCAAAAATTCAAGTGAGTGTTAATATTATACAGTGTGTAGCAATAAAGTGGTAGTAGTAATAGTCAGTGTGTTATTTTTGGACCCCGAACAGAGTCTAAGCAATGCTACACAGCCAACCACCTTCCTCATCAGCCTGTGATGAAGGAGAGTGAGTCTACACGCCTAAGAACAGTATTTAATGCTACTTACCCAACCTCGTCTGGTTATTCAATAAATTATATCCAGGTGGTAGGTCCAAACATACAAAATTCTCTGTTTGACACATTGCTTAGACTCGGCCAGTATAGGATTTGTTAGATCATTTTCCCAAACTCATTATTTCTTCGAAGTAAATTTTCCGTTCGCATTTTTCCCCGAAAGTTTTTTTTTACAGTATTATAGTTTCCTGGTTCTTTATTTTAACACTTTCTTTTTTTTATATGAGCATATTTTCTTATCGTCTTTTTTCAATGCAGCATATTTACACTTTCGGGATTATATTAAAACGTTTTTTTTTCAATGCTGCATATTTGGACAATTTGAATGATTGTAAATTTAATCCAAGTGACCAAAATGAGCACCACAGTGATCAGAAATATTATTCTGCGATAGCGACAAATCGAATCTGACCGTTGATTTTTCAACGTCGAGTTTACTATATGCCAAGTCGGATACATAGCAGAATGTGCAAGTCGCAAAATGTGCACTAGTGCAAATCGCAGACGGTGCAAATCTTAAAACGAGCGAGTCGCAAAATGTGCAAACCGTAAAATGTACAAATCGTAAAATGTGCAGGTCGTAAAATGTGCAAATCGAAAATGTGCAGGTTGCAATGTGTGCATGCAGATCACACTATTCTCGTACAAGTGGATCCGCTCCGCCACCGACGTGTACTGGCAATCCGATAGGTTGTCTAAAAGAGCTACGAGTGGAAAATTGAGAATGAGAAGTCGTCATGAATTCTCTTTGCCCGGGCGGGTCATGGGTGTTCAATACCCGAGCGAAATCGAGACCCGCGGATCCGGACATAAACTTGACCTGGACCCCTTCCTCAGGTTTCATCAGGAAAAGTTTCTTGGCGGGTCCGTGTAGTTCGGGTTGTTAGTTCTACCCTAAAAGGCCTAAAACAAGAAATTTTACGAGCAGGAGTCACTATATTCGACGATATGCCTAGGCATTTCATGATCTGGCGGATTAAACGATCGGCCTTCCACATATCTACTCCTACATTTCAAGTAGGTACAGTCGTCGGTAGATACTTGGTATTTACTGTGTGCTGAATGTGTTCTATTTCAAAATCTACATATTTTGTCACCCGTAGGGCCTGTATTGTGGCCACGAATTGGTCACCTGCCACCTTGGGATAAGGAGGCCCTCCAGTTCTAACATGTGTATGAGTGCGAGAGTGAAGTATGTCTTGTAACTGCATGACAAGCTGACCACCACAATAGACCTACTGCTCAATCTGCTTGCACATTTTGCGATCTGCCCATTATTAGATCTGCACATTTTGCGATCTGCACATTTTGGGATCTGCCCATAATGAGATCTGCACATTTTGCGATTTGCACATTTTACGTAGCCTGCACATTTTGCGACTTGCACATTCTGCTATGCATCCGCCAAGTCCACTCTATTATGTCAATGAGTTTTATCCTCTAGATTATAGTATATTTTTTTAATCTTTTGGATAGACTAAAGTAAAAATAAGCCATGCTGCCAGAGAATTTAATAAACTTTTTGACGTTTGAACTGCACGGGTACCTTCGAAAACACGACAATGTTAAAAACACAACCGTTTATACTATTTTATATACAATATGCTTAAATCCAAATTAAATACCTAGGGTAAGTTGTAAGTTCTTAATTAAAACAATTTAAAACATGTTTAACTTTTATTCCTAAACTACTTATATATCTTAAAAATAACGTTCTATTCTTCGTGACACAACATAAATAGGTAACGTACCACTCTTACCAATTATTAAGATTAAACACAAACACTGAATATTCGCGTAAAAAACTATTGAAACTTATCTAATATTTTAAGTAAGATAACTTTTCTATGCAATGTTCGATATCTATTACTTGCGTTAAATATCTGTCAACAATGCTCTGAATTTTTCGATCCATGTGAGTGAATTTTAGAGCTCTTCTGCGTGAAACCGTTTTCAATTCAGCTTGAAGGATCTTAAAATCGAAATCTTTTGCTTGCTCTTTCAAATTTGAAATCATGTTAAATAAACTGCGGTTCCTTTGCATCTCTTTATTAAGCTGGCTGTGGAACCCCTCCACAACATTGTTTGTTCTATGTCTCTGTCCATAGCATGAAACCAGCCTAATTTTTTTCATCGAAAACCACTGAGAGGCCATATAGCCGTTGAACGTTTTAACCGCTGGTAGAGTCGGGGGCTTTGCGGAAACGCTGAACCATCCCTCTAGTACTTTAGAGTCTGGTAAATGTACGATGGCGACACATTTAGCCACGTAACTGCTGCCTTCACGAGTTTGCGTCATCCCCAATTCCTCAGCCTTAATCCACACTGCTCTTGAGAAGTGGAAGTAACAACCTGAGACTTCTGTAGCCTCAAATACTGTCTTAATTGCATTGATTAATTGGGCCTACCTCAAAATCCATCATGGCACGTTTGGGTGAGAATTTGGGTATAGTATTCTTAATAGCAAGGAATAATTTTTCATACGTGCTCTGTTTTTTATTACCAAGCAACGCGTATATAAATGGGACCACATTTGTATGCTCTTCAGTAGATCCTAAGTCTCCGTGAATGGTATAGAGCTGGGCGTACGGCTTCGGGACAATTTTGAATGTTCCGTCAAAAAAGTAGGAGTCAATTTGTTTGACGTAGTTCTTGCATTGTTCGCTAATGAATATTAGGATATTATCTTCATTATGTACCAAAAAGTTTTTCGATAAAAAATCTGGGATAATGACGTCTTCACAAGTCTGGAAGGTATTACTACACCCCGTAGCCTTCTTCTGTGCTGCGTACAAAGAATCCCGCTTTTCATAAAATGTTGGGACTTTGTCGACATACTCTAACCGGTTATGATATTTACGCATTTCTTCCTTAAAAATTAAAGGGACGGGTCGAAAATCAGTAGCGACTTTTTTCTTTAGAGCTATAATCGATTCTTCGACGTCGATGCTCTCATAATCGGGTATGCACGAGTGATCCTTGGATTTTAGAATGATTGGTTCCTTAGAACTGATTGTTACTGTACCATTACAATATTTTGTAGAACATCGCCATACTGAAGAATCCTTGTTGGCCCGGTGGAAATAATGACGACGTCCGGCTCGTATCAACAGTTGCCCACCGTGAGTGCTTTCGATGAACTTAAAATCGGCATTGACACTGCAACTGGATAGATCAGAATCAGAATCCATTTTAAGTATTTAATGTTGAATACGAACTAAATCTGTGATACGAACCATGTAATTTGGCAGACTTACGAAAAGTCATTGTCAAACTCAACAAACGTAGTGTCATCGACTCAATATAAAAATAATGACAGTACATCATAGTAATACGAAAATAAAGAGGTTTTTCGCTACACAACTGCAAACACTCGAATAAGTATACTTATAGGTACTTGATAATGAATGTAACTACGTATGCAGCTAATCAATTCCTCATAACACGAGCACTTAGCCATGATTCACTGCATACTTATTAATATCAAGGGGCAGTCACTTCGGGGATTAAATAGTTTAGGTACCAATACTCAATAGGTTCAGGGAACGGCGGGAGGCAGACGGACTTGAGATGGGCGGTGTGAAAATTCCTCCGGTAGATTTCGGGTAAATTCCCGGGTATTTACCCATTCTACCCGGTATTTACCTTTTATGCCCAAATTGGTAGGTATAAAGAAATAATGTAAATATTGATAGATTGAATGAAAAAATAGCAAAAAACCGGACCAGTGCGTGTCGGACAATGCAAAATAGAGGGTTTCGTACCGTCATACGATAAGATAGATAAGTTTTTACACAAAGTTTCTTCGATGTTTAGTGTTTATTTTTAGTGCTTGTTCAGATATTTCTGAGTACCTTGGCAGCTCATATATATATGATGGCAACTGTACATATCTCATATTACGTTATAACTATAAGTATAAATTACGTTTAAGAAAAAACGCGAATCGAAAAAAATAAGAAAAATAAATTGTGGTAGGTATGAACTGTACCGATCGGGAAAAAATACGAACGGAAAGTGTACTTACAACCTAAAAAAACAAAAAGTAAATTATGGTGCATACGAATTTTACCGATTGGGGAAAAATACGAACGGTAAATTTACTTCGAAGAAATAATGAGTTCGGGAAAATGATCTAACAAATCCAGTATAGGTTTGTGCTCTCTGGTGACATAGAAAAACAGTATAGGCAAATTGTAATTGTAATGAATGAAGCAGACAGAAATTTACAAGTAATTTTGTGGCGAGAAGATGAGCGTTTACCAGTCGTTTTTCGGTGAAGGAAAACATCGTAAGGAAACCGGACCGAATACCGACATGGCCTAGTTTCCCCTCTGGTTTGGAAGGTTAGATGGCAGTGGGTTTCATAGTGCCTACGCCAATTCATAGGATTAGGTTTCAAGCGGACCAAAATAGAGTTTTGAATTATGATAATGACAAGATATTTATTCAATGAAATGGATCAAAATTTCCTAAATCTATTTTAGTAACGCTTACAACTAATAACAAGTTCTTATATAATCAACTTTGATAAACACATAATACTCGTAATCAAATAATCACTAATCAATCAATAGGGGTAGACACTAGACGTAAATAGCTACAAATTATTTTTACAATTATCGATAATCACACTTTTATGCTGATTATAATATCTTTTCAATTAATTAATCCTTAAAAAAATATCCTTATCACGTCACCCCAAACAGCGAGTGACGTAACGTTCCTCTAAAAAATATTTTGACATTGTCATTTGCTAAGAAAAGATGTACTCATTTCAACCTCGTCCGTATACATAGAATGATGTCGTTGTTTTGAGGATCGTAACGCCATAGCTACCTCTTTACAGAAGTTAGCGTTTTAACGGCAAATTTTTAAAATTAAATTTATTTTAAGTGATTTTAACTAATATAAGTGTGTGATAATGATAAATTATATATTGTATGTATAGGTATCTATAAAATAAAAAGTAAATGAAATAATTATGTACACCCCTATTCGAACAAACTGGCAAAAACTCTAGTTAACAATTCGAAATGGAAAAAAGAAAAAAAAAAGAAAAAGAATTGAAAATAGAAATACATAAATAGTTCACTAATGGCAAACACAATTAATAATTATACTAGTTAACAGCTAAAACGGAATAAAAGAAAAACAATCGAAAACAGAAATACATAAATACTTGTTCCATTAATCAAAATCAACAAAAGTGATAAATCATCTAGTCGCCTTTAGCTAGCTAGCTAAAGGCGACTAGATATAATGAACTTCCCTTGGGAGTTATGCGGCATGTAAACCAAATTACCGAGAACTCCTTTGGGGAGTTCTTGGAACTGAAAGTATTAACGTACTTTCCCCTTATAATAGGCCGAATTCTGCTACTCGATAAGGTAGGGTTGCCCACGACCTAACCTTCCTCTATCATGGTCATGTGCGTATCGGGTAGTTTGAGTTTCTGGTACTATGCGTAGATTGATCGGTCTGGTTCTTTGAGTATCCGGTCATTTGCGAAATGAAATTATGGTATTTTGCGTAGATGGTAATACGCGTATATAATCATGGTCATGTGAGTATCAGGTAATTTGCGTTTTTGGCAATATGCGTGGAAATGCCTTATAGCACCAGCACCACCTACAAAGAAAAAAAAAAACATATTTAAATACGAATATTATAAAGGATTTAAAAATACCACGTTATTCGTGACAATTTTTTAATATTTACTTATTTAGTGCGTCTAACCAATGGTGTAGCTAGCTAAGCGTCATTATTTTACTGGATTAATGGCTTGCGAAAATCGCGGTGCAGACGAAAAATCGCACGCATACCGTTCACGCAAAGAAGCTGTTGAAAAGTATATTCAGACTTTGCAGACTTTCACTATAGTCTGGACAAAACTCGGCAACGGCAATATTTGCATGCAGAGCTTAATATAAAAAATCTATGGAACATGTATTCCGATGGAGCACTGCCTGGCTTTTCAGTTAGCCTCAGTTTCTTCCGGAAAATTTTCGTCACGAGTTTTAATATTGGGTTCGGCAGTCCTAGACAGGATGTGTGTTCAACGTGCCTCCAACTGATTAAAAAAAAATCGAAAAAAATTATAGCAAGAAGGTAAGACTTATAACAGAACTAGCGACCCGCCCCGACTTCGCATGGGACTTTTTTGTAGACCTTTTAATCTATCTCGTTATTTTGATCTATCTCGTAGAGTTCAGCCAGCGTTAGCAATGTAAGCGCAAAAAAAATGTGTTTATTTACATCACATTAGAAACCTCAAAAATTATCAGTGTTTCATACTCATTCATTATGCATGTATTATATTATATAAAATATATCTAAGAACATTGTAATTTTTCCTCTCGGAATAATAAAAGCATAAATATTAGTAACATATTATCTTTCATTTATTTATTTTTTCCTTTCCGGTCCTTTCAATTGTTTATGTTGCGACCACGGACTCATAAATAGGGACAATACTATGTAAGAACTAAACTTAGTTCAGGTGGAGTTAATTTTCACTAATTATAAAAAATAAAAAGAGGCATGAGAGTTATTGTTTTCAATAAAGAAAGGTACTAGAATCAACTCATGAATAAGTAGTATAAATAGGGAAATGAAAGAGTAAATAGGCAATATTCACCTTTATTGCACAAAGAGCCACGGACAGCTAGTCGCACACTCACATCAGTTGAAGGTGAGCGAATGAGTCTGAAATTTGAAAAAGATACATGTTAAACTAAAGTTGCCAAATTAAAGGGATCACATTTTACAGGATAATAGATGAGCATGGTTAGTCATACACTTTATATCTACAAAGAGTTGTAAATTCATTTCAAGCTAATCAACCAGAGGGAGATATTTAGTAACAATGAGAAGTGAGGGTGACATTAACTTTTACATATTGAAAAAAAAAACAAGGAAAGTTAAGAAATTTGGTTATATATATATTATACGTACAATTACGTATGAATGGCACAATGCAGGGATCACAATATGAAAAAGGTAGAAAAAAGGAAAATTTTATGAACTAAGCTAATAAAGTGTTGTATTACGACAACTATTGTAGGAGACCTGGGTAAAACCCTGAAAACCCAAGTAGCACAGCATAGATCCTGGAGTAGTGGGCGTACGCGGGCTGCAAAGGTGACACGTCTTTGGCCGGAGTGCGAGGTTGTATGCAGACGGCTCAGTATGGAAAGGAAAGGAAAAGCCGTCACAATAAGAAAAAAAAAAAAACAATCATTTCTATTAATGTTGACAATGTTGACAGCCTACGATTTAAAGAGACAATCAATAAAACGTTCAAAAACTCATAGGCTTAATCATTTTAGGAAGAAGAATTGGATAGGATGGAGAGGATATTTTAAGAACAAGCACATAATAGTAACATGAAAGTGAATGCATATAATAAAAATAATAATGACTAAAGAAATTTAATAGGTCAAGGGAAATAAAGCAATGAAGAATTCAAAATTTGGGAGTATTGGAACGTCTTAGCTATGGGTATGTCTACGGTATGAAATTTATATAGCCCTGCTGACAAAATATGACAGAAACAAAGAAGGGTGGAATAGTTTTTTTTTTCAAACAATGCTAGATGTAGATATAATATCAGTCAAGGTCGGGAAATAATTTACAAAAAATATTTTGAGGTTAAAAATAACATAAGAAGAAAATATGGCTAAAAGAAAAAAATGTGAAGGGGAAGTGTAGAAGTAAGACAAAGAAATATGACACTACTTACGCTGGGGTTTTGAAAGGATGACGAGGAAGAAATGTGATGTAGGGATTTTAATCATTTTCAGGTGGGTTCTAAAAAAAGGGAAAATTACAGATAAAGAGTAGGTAAGTTAGTAAACGGATGACGCGAATTGTGGTTAACAAAGGTTAGGAAAAGGATGAAAATTAAGTTAAAAATTTACAATATTATTATAGGGTCTAACCACTATGGAAGAGGGGCTAAGCAGGTTGTAATGGTCGATCAGCAAGTGGTTCAGTGACCTAAGAATACATAAGAAGTCTATCAGTTATAAGATGAAATATTTAAAAGTAACATGTTATGAAAGGTTTTAACTAACCACACCTAGCACCTCTTGACTTCCGGGGTCGTCATACTGGAAGGAAAATATTTTATAAAATTAATTTGCGAGTATGATAAGAAGATACGAAGCTAAAATTCAATTGAATATTACCAAGTAGTCGAACCAGTCTGGACCAGGGATGTTACGGATGCTGATTTTTTGACATCCGCGGATGCGGATATTAAAAGGCTCACATCCGCGGATACGGATGCGGATGCGGATTTAAGATTATGTACCAAAAAAAACCCAAATATTAAAGTTTTGTATTATTTATTCGAAAAAAAGGACAGGAGCATTTAAACACTAAAATCAAAAGAAAACAAACTCGTAATTGCTTCGTCGTTCATTTCTTGTGTCCGTTAAGGACATAGAGCTCGATCGACGAATAATGAAAATGTAACAATATTCCTATTGGGTAATGGTAAAATGACCTACTTTACCTAGCACGTACGCCGTCGCCGAGACGTTTCTTTACGGACTTGTTCCACATCTGCATCCGCATCAATTTGATGCGGAGGCGGATGCGGTTGCGGATTGTGAAAATGATGCGAAAGATCCGCGGTTGCGGATGCGGATGCGAATATTCGCAACATCCCTGGTCTGGACTTGGGTTAGGGTCGAGTAACTGAAACAAGAAGGTAACAGTTATCCCAAAAAAAAAGGGAAAACGATATAAAAAAAAATACTGAATTAATTAATATACCTAAGTTAGGATTTCTTTCAAAAAAAAACACGGGTATTGCTTACAGGTTGATGCTCGGGAGTGGCACAAATATCTTCCAGTAGTAGTTCATCAAAAAATGATTGAGGTGAGGACGAGGAAAGGAAGTCGAGATACGGAGGTGAAGACAGGGCTAAAGGGAGGCAGTACGTCAAGCAAATCGTTCTGGAAATAGACAGAAAAAAATAGTAATAATAACAACATATTTAGCATAGGTATCAAAAGAAAAAAATATCCCTAATACTTACTTAGTCTCACTTGAAGGTTGTTCAGGTGAGACTTGGAGTTTGAGGTATTCTGATTCATTCTAGAAAATAAAAGGGTACCAATGAGAATATTTTTTGTTTTATTTCATTTTAAAAATATGTAATTATGTGACTAGTCATACTTGAGGATGAGGGTGGAAGAAAACTCAGTTAGTAAATCATACTGCGAAATAAGGTACAAATGAGCTGAGTAAATTATAAAAAAAAAAAAATTTAAACCTATTTTTTTTTCTCCTTGCGTAGGTATTTCTGGATCTGCATCTACAGGTGGAGGTTGGTAGCCATCTAAAAGTTCCTCTAGTATTGCGTTCTAGAAGAGGAAAGAAGTTAATAAAATAAAAAGTTACTTAAGACCTAGATAGAAAATATAATTTTGTTTTTAAATCAAATTATACTTACTAAAGGTGATGAAGGGGCCTGAGACTCCACATTAAATTTAATCTGAAATATATATTTATGAAATTAACAGAATAATTGTATACAGAAGGGAAGTTGGGGTGTTGTGATGATTAAAATTAGAGGTACTAACTTGTTGAAGCGGGAAACTTTCTTCTTGTGGCCTTAATCGGTGTTGTTTTCTAGCCTAGGAAATAGTAAAAAGGTACGTTTTATTATACATGCATTATGTAATAATTGTTCTACATTTAACACTTTGACTAGCGAGAACCCGCCTGGTAGGCACTCGTAATGTTTGCTCAGATGCCGGGCACGCGGCGTGCGGCATTGCGTTGCACGTCGTAGCCCGCCTGTTTGGTTCTGTCGGTTTCTGGGCTATTGTTCAAATTTTTGCCCGGTTGCGAAAGTGTTAAAAGGAATGAAAAGAAAGGATAGATACTTACTAGGCGGCGACGTTTTCGAGTTTGGAGAGATCTCATCTACGTTCGTATTTATTTTTTTATTTATTTAAGCCCTCTTTTACAAACTTATATATTTTATTTTTCGTTGAATTATTGTTTTCTCGTATCTTATGTTTGTAGGGTCCTTTTGACCTAGGCCTCTTCCGAATTGCCTTCTTCTATATCTATGTATTTATCTAACATCTTCTTCCATTTTTGTCTGTCTGTTGCTATTTCTTTCCAGTCTTTCCCTATTGTTTCTATTAGGTCACTTTCCCATCTGGTTTTTGGTTTGCCCACTTTTCTTTTACCAATTGTTGGTTTCCAACTTGTCAGTGTTCTTGTCCATCTATTGTTTGGCATCCTAGCTATATGACCAGCCCAGTAAAATTTTTGTTTGAGTAAGTGTTTTGCCGCATCTATAAATTTCGTTCTTCTTCTTATCTCTGTGTTTCTTCTGTTTGATAACTTGATGTTGAGAACACTTCTCTCTATGGATCGTTGACATACCTGTATTTTTTTGATAACGTCTTTTGTTATTGACCATGTTTGACTGCCGTATGTGAGACTATACCTAGTCTCACATACGTCAGTCAAACATGGATGCATGAGTCAAAAGCCGGTTTCTTAAGTTTAATTGGTATTTTTCTTTTAAATATGCTCTTCATTGCCCAGTATTTCTTCCATGTTTGTCCAATTCTCCTTTCTAGTTCTTTGTTGGTGCAGTCAGTGAATGATATTTGTTTACCTAGATAAATGTATTCTTGAACATATTCCAATGGTGTACTCTCTATTAGGATAGTAATTTCCTTTGAGTTTGTCATAACCTTTGTTTTTTCTTGGTTCATTTCTAAACCTATTTGTTGACTCCGTGTATTTAGTTCTTGCAGTAGTATCTTGAGCTCAGTTGCGCTATGTGCCAATATTACAAGGTCATCGGCAAATCTGAGGTTTGATAAATATTTACAATTTATTTTGACGCCTTTTCTTCTTTCTTTCCAGTTAAGCTTTTTGAAAATTTCTTCTAGAACAGCTAGGAACAACTTTGGTGACATCGGGTCTCCCTGCCGCACTCCTCTTTTGATCGGGATCTGTCTGCCTGTTTTGTCTGTTTTTACCCTAGCTGTACTTTTTTCGTATATCTTCTTTATGATTTGTATGTAGTTGTTTGGGATGTCTTGGTTAACTAATGCCTGCCATCTATATAAGTGGGTTATTGAGTCAAAAGCTTTTTTAAAGTCGACAAATCCTATATAAAGTGGTAACTGGAACTCATTGTGTTTTTCAATTATCTGACTTAAGGCCTGGAGGTGATCTGTTGTGGAAAAACCCTTCATAAATCCAGCTTGTTCAGTTGGCTGTTTCCTATCTAATAGTGGCGTAAGGCGCTGTAGTAATGTCATTGAAAAAATATTGTAAATATTTGACATCAGGCATCCACGTTCGTATATTATTATTTATTATTGTCGCACAAGACCCCAGTACGTTCATAGAGCGTTTGAATAAACACGGATTTGGCTCTACGCCTCGCTACTCGGTAAGTATTATCCGGATGTTCACAATCCCATAAAATGGGAAAATGAAACTCCAGGAGATCCAATGGAGACTCACTCATTTTTCCGGAAGAAAATTATTTAGTAATTAAATAAGGTGATGGACAAACGAAGTCTTAGTATTTTGGCATTTTAAAATAGCATTGCACTGACCGTTTTTGCACTTTGCGTAAGTGTCATCCGTTGTTCGGAGGAAAAAAATCCACACAGACGACTTTTCCCGTGTTTCTTTTTTATATTCTTTAAATTCTAGTTACTGCATTTTAAAGTATCATCTCTTTCTCCTTATCACCAGCACCACCTACAAAGAAAAAAAAATATAAATAAGTAGGAATCTTATAAAGGATTTAAAAATACCACGTTACTCTTGACTATTTTTAATTTAAATATTTACTTATTTAGTGCGTCTAACCAATGGTGTAGCTAAGCGTCATTATTTTACTGGATTAATGGCTTGCGAAAATCGCGGTGGAGACAAAAAATCGCACGCATACGAGGGCTGCTATTTATATATCCGGAAACCGGGATTACAATCTTCTTAAATAGCATATTTGACCTCCATGGTAAAATTTGAACTTTTTTAAGTACTGGCCGGTATATTTTTTCTTTCTTATTAACGCTCGTGTTTTGTTTTTGACGGGTTTTAAATGTCATCTCGCAGCAAGAATGGAACTCACTCGTGAAAATATTCGTGCTATGATTTATTATGATTTTCGGCGTGGTTTAACGCAACAACAGTGCATAGATCAACTAACTTCAACTTTTGGTGATGAAGCCCCATCTAAAACTACTGTGTATCACTGGTTTAGTGAGTTCAATCGTGGACGTAGTATGCTTACGGACGAAGTTAAGGCAGGTCGCCCGAAATCGGTCGTTGTACAACAAAATATCGAGGCTGTGCGAAAACTTATAATGGACGACCGATATGTTACGTACCGCGAGATAGAGGCGACTCTGGGTATTTCTATGACCAGCATTAATAGCGTATTACATAATTATTTGGCTGTAAAAAAAATTTGTTCGCGTTGGATACCCCACAACTTAACAAAAGAGCAAAAAGATGCTCGCGTCGAATGGTGCAATAAAATGTTAAAAAAATATAACCGTGGTGACTCAAAAGCCGTTTATAACATCTATACAGGTGACGAATCCTGGATCTATGCATACGATCCCGAAACGAAGCAACAATCAACGGTATGGGTGTTTCAAAATGAGCCGAACCCTACGAAAGTTACTCGTGCAAAAAGTACATTGAAACAAATGGTGGCCTGCTTCTTCGGTATTAATGGCCATGTAGCTACAGTGCCACTAGAAAACCGTAGAACGGTTAATTCAGAGTGGTACACGACCATTTTCTTACCGGAAGTATTTGAACAAATTCGTAAAACTAACCAGCGACGAAGAATCATTCTTCATCATGACAATGCCAGCTGTCATACGTCACGCGAAACAACTCTATTTTTGGAGGGTCAAAATGTGGAATTAACGGGTCATCCGCCGTACAGCCCTCCTGACTTGGCACCCAACGATTTTTATTTATTTCCAAATATAAAGAATAAATTACGCGGTCAACGATTTTCGACCGCTGAAGATGCTGTCGACGCATTCAAACAACACGTTATGGAGGTACCTCAGGCGGAGTGGCAGAAGTGCTTTAAAAATTGGTTCACGCGAATGCAAAAGTGCATAGATCATCAAGGGGAATACTTTGAAAAACAATAAAACCATTTTCAGCCGTGTACGTTTGTTTGTTTTTTTGTTTCCGGATATATAAGTAGCAACCTATGTACCGTTCACGCAAAGAAGCTGTTGAAAAGTACATTCAGACTTTGCAACCTCTAGAAATTCACTACAGTCGGAACAAAACTCGGCAACGGCAATACTTGCATGCAGAGCTTAATATAAAAAATCTATGGAACATGTATTCCGATGAAGCACTGCCTGGCTTTTCAGTTAGCCTCAGTTTCTTCCGGAAAATTTTCGTCTACATAATTTTCTTCCGGAAAAATGAGTGAGTCTCCATTGGATCTCCTGGAGTTTCATTTTCCCATTTTATGGGATTGTGAACATCCGGATAATACTGACCGAGTAGCGAGGCGTAGAGCCAAATCCGTGTTTTTTCAGACGCTCTATGAACGTACTGGGGTCTTGTGCGACAATAATAATATACGAACGTGGGTGAGATCTTTCCAAACTCGAAAACGTCGCCGCCTAGTAAGTATCTATCCTTTCTTTTCATTCCTTTTAACACTTTCGCAACCGGGCAAAAATTTGAACAATAGCCCAGAAACCGACAGAACCAAACAGGCGGGCTACGACGTGCAACGCAATGCCGCACGCCGCGTGCCCGGCATCTGAGCAAACATTACGAGTGCCTACCAGGCGGTTTCTCGGTAGTCAAAGTGTTAAATTTAGAACAGTCATTACATAATGCATCTATAATAAAACGTACCTTTTTACTATTTCCTAGGCTAGAAAACAACACCGGTTAAGGCCACAAGAAGAAAGTTTCCCGCTTCAACAAGTTAGTACCTCTAATTTTAATCATCACAACGCCCCAACTTCCCTTCTGTATACAATTATTCTGTTAATTTCATAAATAGATATTTCAGATTAAATTTAATGTGGAGTCACAGGCCCCTTCATCAACTTTAGTAAATATAATTTGATTTAAGAACAAAATTATGTTTTCTATCTAGGTCTTAAGTAACTTTTTATTTTATTAACTTCTTCCCTCTTCTAGAACGCAATACTAGAGGAACTTTTAGATGGCTACCAACCTCCACCTGTAGATGCAGATCCAGAAATACCTACACAAGGAGAAAAAAAATAGGTTTCAATTTTTTTTTTATAATTTACTCAGCTCATTTGTACCTTATTTCGCAGTATGATTTACTAACTGAGTTTCCTTCCACCCTCATCCTCAAGTATGACTAGTCACATAATTACATATTTTTAAAATGAAATAAAACAAACAATATTCTCATTGGTACCCTTTTATTTTCTAGAATGAATCAGAATACCTCAAACTCCAAGTCTCACCTGAACAACCTTCAAGTGAGACTAAGTAAGTATTAGGGATATTTTTTTCTTTTGATATGCTAAATATGTTGTTATTATTACTAATTTTTTTTCTGTCTATTTCCAGAACGATTTGCTTGACGTACTGCCTCCCTTCAGCCCTGTCTTCACCTCCGTATCGCGACTTCCTTTCCTCGTCCTCACCTCAATCATTTTTTGATGAACTACTACTGGAAGATATTTGTGCCACTCCCGAGAATCAACCTGTAAGCAGTACCCGTGTTTTTTTTTGAAAGAAATCCTAACTTATATTAATTAATTCAGTATTTTTTTTAAATCGTTTTCCCTTTTTTTTTGGGATAACTGTTACCTTGTTTCAGTTACTCGAACCTAACCCAAGTCCAGACTGGTTCGACTACTTAGTAATATTCACTTGAATTTTAGCTTCGTATCTTCTTATCATACTCCAAATTAATTTTATAAAATATTTTCCTTCCAGTATGACGACCCCGGAAGTCAAGAGGTGCTAGGTGTGGTTAGTTAAAACCTTTCATAACATGTTACTTTTAAATATTTCATGTTAAAACTGATATACTTCTTATGTATTCTTAGGTCACTGAACCACTTGCTGATCGACCATTACAACCTGCTTAGCCCCTCTTCCATAGTGGTTAGACCCTATAATCATATTGTAAATTTTTAACTTAATTTTCATCCTTTTCCTAACCTTTGTTAACCACAATTCGCTTCATCCGTTTACTAACTTACTCTTTATCTGTAATTTTCCCTTTTTTTAGAACCCACCTGAAACTGATTAAAATCCCTACATCACATTTCTTCCTCGTCATCCTTTCAAAACCCCATCATAAGTAGTGTCATATTTCTTTGTCTTACTTCTACACTTCCCCTTCACATTTTTTCTTTTGGTATTTTCTTGTTATGTAATTTTTAACCTCAAAATATTTTTTGTAAATTATTTCCCGACCTTGACTGATCTACATCTACCATTGTTTGAAAAAAAAAAACTATTCCCAAAGAACCCTCCTTTGTTTCTGTTATATTTTGTCAGCACGGCTAATATATCTTACTAAAGGTTGAACACGCCAAAACTTGGGCACGCAAAATTTGTTTTTAAACCAGTTTGAAAATAAATAACTACATTATGAATACCACATTTAATGACAAATTTAATGAATTCTAAAATCACATTTTTAATTTTAATTAATGTTTACACAGTAAGCCATAGATCGAACTTTTCTACGCACACGGCTCATAAGACTTTGCACCATCTCTTTAGAAAAGATTTTTGTCGCCCAGGTCCATATTTTTTGTAGGGACCGATTTTACTTCTCCGCCTTTCTTTTTTAGAATTCCTTTCATAATACTCCAGTACTCTTCAACAGGCCGCAGTTCCGGACTATTTGGCGGATTGCATATTTTGGGTACCACCATTATCCTGTTAGCGTTGTACCATTCCATAACTGATTTTGCGTATTAGTAACTGGCTAGATCTGGCCAAAACAGCGGTGGTGAGGCATGCTGTCTTATAAAAGGCAGCAAACGCTTCTGTAAACAATCTTTCTGATAAATATCGCCGTTTATTGTCCCGGTGGTAATAAACGAGCGACTTCTTTTACCACAGCTACATATTGCCTGCCAAAGAAGGTATTCTTTGGAAATTGCCCTCATTTTTTTAATTCAAAATGTTCAGGAGTATCTGTTCGAGATTTGCTAGTATAAAACTCTTGACCAGGTATTTGTTTACAGTCTAATTTTATATACGTCTCGTCGTCCATCACCGCGCATTTAAATTTTGTAAGAAAATCTTCATAGAGTTGTCGCGACCGTATCTTTGCGGATAAGTTCTGTTTTGAGTCTCGATCTGGTGCGGCCTGGGCTTTATAACTCCTCAGTCCTGCCATCTGTTTCACTTTTTGGACATAGGACTAAGACATTTTCACTTTTTTAGCAACATCACGAGATGAAATCGTATGATTTGAGGCAAAAATCTTTAAAATACTCTTTCCTGTTTCTTATTCTTGACTTCCTGCAACCCACCACTTTCTGGCTTTCTATCTATTGTCAAGCGTTCACGGAAACTTTTTAATACGTGACCAACAGTAGATTGTGGATATTTCAGCCTTTTCGCGATATCTATGTAGCTTAACATGAGATTTTTTACATGTTCGTGCAAAATGCGTTCACGTTTTTGATATTGTACGCTCGACATTTTGCCAACGAATAAATAAAAGAAAATAAAACTATCATCATTTTATAGCCCACTTCCTTGTGAGAAAATTGTTGTTTCAAAAGTTTAAATATCTCCATTTTTCGAATAACTATAGCTATTTTTATATGCCCAGGTTTTGGCGTGTTCAACTATAAATTTCATACCTTAGCTAAGACGTTCAAATACTCCCAAATTTTGAGTTCTTAATTGAGTCATTATTATTTTTATTATATGCATTTTATTTTATTAAAGTTAATATTAAGAATCACCCTCACTTCTGATTGTTACTAGATATCTCCCTCTGGTTGATTAGCTTGAAATGAATTTACAACTTTTTGTAGATATAAAGTGTATGACTAACCTTGCTCATCTATTATCCTGTAAAATGTGATCCTTTTAATTTGGCAACTTTAGTTCAACATGTATCTTTTTCAAATTTCAGACTCATTCGCTCACCTTCAACTGATGTGAGTGTGCGACTAGCTGTCCGTGGCTCTTTGTGCAATAAAGGTGAATATTACCTATTTACTCTTTCATTTCCCTATTTATACCTTTTTTTTCAAACAATGGTAGATGTAGATATAACATCAGTCAAGGTCGGGAAATAATTTACAAAAAAAATTTTGAGGTTAAAAATTACATAACAAGAAAATAGGGCTAAAAGAAAAAAATGTGAAGGGGAAGTGTAGAAGTAAGACAAAGAAATATGACACTACTTATGCTGGGGTTTTGAAAGGATGACGAGGAAGAAATGCGATGTAGGGATTTTAATCATTTTCAGGTGGGTTCTAAAAAAGGGGAAAATTACAGTAAAGAGTAAGTTAGTAAACGGATGAAGCGAATTGTGGTTAACAAAGGTAAGGAAAAGGATGAAAATTAAGTTAAAAATTTACAATATGATTATAGGGTCTAACCACTATGCACTGTGGAAGAGGGGCTAAGCAGATTGTAATGGTCGATCAGCAATTGGTTCAGTGACCTAAGAATACATAAGAATTCTATCAGTTATAAGATGAAATATTTAAAAGTAACATGTTATGAAAGGTTTTAACTAACCACACCTAGCACCTCTTGACTTCCGGGGTCATCATAATGGAAGGCAAATATTTTATAAAATTAATTTGGAGTATGGTAAGAAGATAAGAAGCTAAAATTCAAGTGAATATTACCAAGTAGTCGAACCGGTCTGGACTTGGGTTAGGGTCGAGTAACTGAAACAAGAAGGTAACAGTTATCAAAAAAAAAGGGAAAACTATATTTAAAAACAAAAATTACTGAATTAATTAATATAAGTTAGGATTTCTTTCAGAAAAAACCCACGGGTATTGCTTACAGGTTGATGCTCGGGGGTGGCACAAATATCTTCCAGTAGTAGTTCATCAAAAAATGATTAAGGTGAGGACGAGGAAAGGAAGTCGAGATACCGGGGTGAAGACAGAGGGCTGAAGGGAGGCAGCACGTCAAGCAAATCGTTCTGGAAATAGACAGAAAAAGTAATAATAACAACATATTTAGCATATGAAAAGAAAAAAAAAATCCCTAATACTTACAGAAGGTTGTTCAGGTGAGACTTGGAGGTTGAGGTATTCTGATTCATTCTAGAAAATAAAAGGGTACCAATGAGATTATTGTTTGTTTTATTTCATTTTAAAATATATAATTGTATGACTAGTCGTGTCGTAGACTAGTCATACTTGAGGATGAGGGTGGAAGGAAACTCAGTTAGTAAATCATACTGGGAAATAAGGTACAAATGAGCTGAGTAAATTATAAAAAAAAAAATATATGACCAATTTTTTTTTTCTCCTTGTGTAGGTATTTCTGGATCTGCATCTACAGGTGGAGGTTAATAAGAGGAAAGAAGTTAATAAAATAAAAGGTTACTTAAGACCTAGATAGAAAACATAATTTTGTTTTTAAATCAAATTATACTTACTAGAGGGTGATGAAGAGGCCAGTGACTCCGCATTAAATTCAATCTGAAATATATATTTATGAAATTAACAGAAAAATTGTATACAGAAGGGAAGTTGGGGTGTTGTGATGATTAAAATTATAGGTACTAACTTGTTGAAGCGGGAAACTTTATTCTTGTGGCCTTAATCGGTGTTGTTGTCTAGCCTAGGAAATAGTAAAAAGGTACGTTTTATTATACATGCATTATGTAATAACTGTTCTAAATTTAAAAGGAATGAAAAGAAAGGATAGATACTTACTAGGCGGCGACGTTTTCGAGTTTGGAGAGATCTCACCCACGTTCGTATATTATTATTGTCGCACAAGACCCCAGTACGTTCATAGAGCGTCTGAATGAACACGGATTTGGCCGCCTCGCTACTCGGTCAGTATTATCCGGATGTTCACAATCACATAAAATGGGAAAATGAAACTCCAGGAGATCCAATGGAGACTCACTCATTTTTCCGGAAGAAAATTATTTAGTAATGAAATAAGGTGATGGACAAACGAAGTGGCACTGCGGGAGAGACAGCAGTAACCTTTGAAGTCATTTAGCGGCTAGGGTAGTCAATTTTCAATTTATTATCCAAAATATGTTGAAAAGTGAAAATAATATAAATTGATAATATTGCAAATAATTTATGAGAAGCTTTGGTAAAATGACGCCACGTAAATATCTTTAATAAACATAAATTGTTGCTAAAAAATATGAAATATACTTGGTAACGACTAATAAAACCAAAAAGTTGGGGAATTATTACTAAGTTTTAGCCAATCTGTTGCGACCACAAGAGCAATACCTGCCATCTTGTGTTGAGTAGAGGAACGTTGTTGTGTGAAAACAGACTAGTTAGGTCGATAAACAAGTATCATAAATTGCCAATAATGGAAAAGGTCGTCTTTACGTATTTATTTTGTATTTGTGAGAAACTGCATAATGTATGTATAACTACTGATTGATTTACAGCATTGATTATCATATACATAGGCTGCTATTTATATATCCGGAAACCGGGATTACAATCTTCTTAAATAGCATATTTGACCTCCATGGTAAAATTTGAACTTTTTTAAGTACTGGCCGGTATATTTTTTCTTTCTTATTAACGCTCGTGTTTTGTTTTTGACGGGTTTTAAATGTCATCTCGCAGCAAGAATGGAACTCACTCGTGAAAATATTCGTGCTATGATTTATATCGGCGTGGTTTAACGCAACAACAGTGCATAGATCAACTAACTTCAACTTTTGGTGATGAAGCCCCATCTAAAACTACTGTGTATCACTGGTTTAGTGAGTTCAATCGTGGACGTAGTATGTTTACGGACGAAGTTAAGGCAGGTCGCCCGAAATCGGTCGTTGTACAACAAAATATCGAGGCTGTGCGAAAACTTATAATGGACGACCGACATGTTACGTACCGCGAGATAGAGGCGACTCTGGGTATTTCTATGACCAGCATTAATAGCATATTACATAATTATTTGGCTGTAAAAAAAATTTGTTCGCGTTTGATACTCCACAACTTAACAAAAGAGCAAAAAGATGCTCGCGTCGAATGGTGCAATAAAATGTTAAAAAAATATAACCGTGGTGACTCAAAAGCCGTTTATAACATCTATACAGGTGACGAATCCTGGATCTATGCATACGATCCCGAAACGAAGCAACAATCAACGGTATGGGTGTTTCAAAATGAGCCGAACCCTACGAAAGTTACTCGTGCAAAAAGTACATTGGAACAAATGGTGGCCTGCTTCTTCGGTATTAATGGCCATGTAGCTACAGTGCCACTAGAAAACCGTAGAACGGTTAATTCAGAGTGGTACACGACCATTTGCTTACCGGAAGTATTTGAACAAATTCGTAAAACTAACCAGCGACGAAGAATCATTCTTCATCATCACAATGCCAGCTGTCATACGTCACGCGAAACAACTCTATTTTTGGAGGGTTAAAATGTGGAATTAACGGGTCATCCGCCGTACAGCCCTGACTTGGCACCCAACGATTTTTATTTATTTCCAAATATAAAGAATAAATTACGCGGTCAACGATTTTCGACCGCTGAAGATGCTGTGACGCATACAAACAACACGTTATGGAGGTACCTCAGGCGGAGTGGCAGAAGTGCTTTAAAAATTGGTTCACGCGAATGCAAAAGTGCATAGATCATCAAGGGGGATACTTCGAAAAACAATAAAACCATTTTCAGCCGTGTACGTTTGTTTGTTTTTTTGTTTCCGGATATATAAGTAGCAACCCTCGTACTATCATATATATTTACGCTCAAGGACATTAACTCAAGTTTGAGTTTGATTTGCAACTGTAGCCGTGACTGTGACATCGTATTTAAGTAATAATATTTTCATACAGGTCAAGTGCCTAGGTTGTTTCCACAAGTGCCTAGGTTGTTTGGTGAACAAGCGAAGGGACAAAAATTTAACAATGACGCGCAAATTGTCAATTTTTGTCTCGTTCTGGCTGTCACTCCCTCTCGTTCTAGTCGGTTGACTGGTCGCATACGTGAGTACTGTAGATCCTTTTATGCGATGGCATGCCGACCGATCTGTCAAATATTTGTCTCATTCTAACTATCGTTTCTTCTCATCTTAGTCGCTTGACTAATTGTTTACGTCAGTAGACCCAACTACATATCTGATCACATCTGAGCTAACAATGCATAAAATTCTTATTAAAATTTAAATTCTTTTTCTTAGTATAAGTTGCGGTTTTAATAACAGTGAAGGGAAAATAAATAAGAAGAGATAACATTTCTCGAGGCTTTAGTACTTAAACGGGTTTTAGCGTAATTTATAGGACTGGCAATACTCATAGATTATATAAGTCCCAGATAGAGTGCGGCTAACAAAATTTTGTGATTCCATAAAGAGCTACTGTCCTCGTCGTTACGCACTACACACACATACGCACAGCAATAATGAGCCGCTCCCCCGTCATTCGTGTCCAAACGTCTATGCAGTCAAGAGCAGTTAAAAAATAATTAAAATATGCCGTCGTGCGTTGTCAAATGCTGCAGAAATGCCACCGGTCGAAAGAAAAAAACGGATGGGATAACTTTTCACCGTTAAGTAAACAATTAATTGCGTAATCACATTAAATATCAGTAATTTCATAAACTATTAACTTCATGGTAGCGGTGTTGCCAGGTGGTGGAATAGGGAAACTTTCCGAATGTAAAGGGGTCTATAATCGCCGCGATATGGTGTCAACACGATAGGAACCAAACACAACTTGATGTTTTATTTCACGCACGTTTTCAACTAATATTAACATATTACCTAATAGTTCATAAATTATAAGTTTTTGAAAGCAAATTATATTCCTTAGTATCTTTTGAATAAAATTTGTTAATAAACTAAATTATATATTTCTTTAAATAATTACAAAAATTGCGTAAAACATAAAGCTCATGTATTATCAAGTCGTAGGTTGAATGCGCAAAATTATGCCACAATGAGTGATCTGTCCAACTTTTGTCTCATTCTAACTATCGCTCCCTCTCACTCTGATCGGTTGACTAGTCGCTTTAGTAAGCGACTGGTCAAGCGATTAGAACGAGATTGAACTATAGTTAGAATGAGAGGTTAGCTGTCAAACCGGTTGTGTTGATCGATCTAGGAGCATTCTTAACCGACTTCAAAAAAAGGAGGTTCTCAGTTTATGTGCGTGTATATATGTTTGTTCACGATTATCTCGCGTTTGGCTGAACCAATTTTGATGCGGTTCTTATACACAGCTGTATTTTTTATCTATCGCGTTCGTGAAAACAAAATATACGTTTAAATAATATCTAATACACTGAACTTTACTGTAATAAAATTTACCACGCCGCAGCATTGCGTAGTTCCATATTTTTCGAAAAAAAGGAGAATTTTCTGAGCTACGCTTTTAAAGGATTCACATTCAATGATTCGTAACTCATATTTGCCATAATTAATATCAGGTATTACAAAATTTTCACAACCTTGTTCAAATTAAAAATAATTTTGTGAATTCCATTGAATTACTATGGAATTTAACGGTTCGGAGACCTCCGTCTACACTAACGCCTCTAGCGGAAATTCGTACGCGATAGTCATCATATTCAGAGGCGATTGTCTATGGTTGCGGAAATTTGTCTATTGTAAGATTGTAACTGTTTTTTTTTATGGAGGCCATAGACAAATTTCCGCAACCATAGACAATTGTCTATGAATTGATGAATTCAGATCAATTGTGTCGAGCGACAAATGCCACCTTGTTATCGAACTCGGTTTTGTAGTTTAGGAATGACAGTGTTATAGACAACATACAAATAATATAGGTGTACTTGCCCTTGTACCTTGTACCCCACGTGCCTGATATAAATATAAATTCAATTCAATTTAATGATAATTTATTTCGAAAGGTTCCATATTATATTAGTACATTTTATTTCTACTAAATTAATAACATCTTATAATTGTGCCAGAAATCCCACTGTCCACGACTGTGGGTAGAAGGCTGTCGTAAGTAGGTTTTGCACGATGGAAAATTATCAGTGGGCCCCATATAAAAAAAGCCAGAACCCATAGACCTGGCTAAACTGAATCCCGCTAAGTGTGTGTTGCGCCTAATCTTACCAAAAGCAAGCCGTGTAAAATTAGCGGCCAAGACTCACAACACAAGCTCATAACGCTTTAGCGTCCTGCTAGATGGTTGCCAACAAGGCTGACGACGAAGGTCAACCTGACTGAATTTTGGTTCTCTAGTGTGAAACGGTTTGAGATAAGGTAAGTTTATAATAATACGCTTTTAGTTGGGTTCACCTTGGCCATATTAAAAAGGTATAATAAATACTTAAAATAATAATATTGGGTCGAGAAGAGAGGCCGGACACACTCAAGTCGTTTCCTTTTATTAATTTATAAATTTAGATTTTTTACATCATTATTTTTTCTTTTATCCGCCTCTTCAGAAATATATTTCATAATTTTTTTTAAAACAGGTGCTTATTAATTCTATTTAAACATATATATTAATAATCTATTTTTTTTTATTAAAAAATACTGTATTCTTCATCGGGAAAATTGTATTACATGGCAACACTCGTCTGGACACACACATTCAAACCAGCCGCCACACGGTGGGCTGAAAATCGGCCTCCATAGAAATAGAAACCGACCCAAGTAACACAAAATGGCTGAATATTGTTTGAATAATAGGACATACCGCACCGTAAGCTGAATAAGCTAGCTGAATAATGTCTGAAACAGCGCTGTTTCAGACATTATTCAGAAGGTTTGGGCACAAATTATACAGCTTCTATTTGAATAACAGCAATATAATAGCTGTAAAATGTCTGCAAAGTGGTGAAATAGCTTAATAACACTTGAATAAAGGCTGTCAAATCCATCTATTCCGCAGTTATATTGAAGTTATTCAGCTTGTCCACCATGAACCAGTTATTCAGACAAAAGTGGTGAAATAGCTTAATAACACTTGAATAAAGGCTGTCAAACCCATCTATTCAGCAGTTATATTGAAGTTATTCAGCTTGTTCACCGTGAATCAGTTATTAAGACAAAATTCAGCTTTTGATTCATTTGTGTATCTTTACAGAAAATATATTCAGATTAAAGCTTGAAACTACAAAAAATGTGTGTTAAATTATAGTTTTTTATTGACGGTCTCCGCGCCATTATCATTTCCGAGTTCGTGTAGTGCAGATTTAATAGTGCCGGATTATAGCAGAACGTAAATACCCCGTTTTTGTCTTTATATGACTCGAATTTCATTGCGCATACCACTTTACTGTGAATATGTATATATATTTTAATTGAAATTTTAAAGCGCCACTTAAATAATCCACTTTTGGAGAAGTAAACAGGGACATTTACCTACATAGTGCATTATTAAACTTATTATTATTTTGCTCTGTTTAAACGTGCTAGTGCTAAACCTCAAACTTCCACATGTTTTGCTACGATAAAAAAGTGTTTTTTTAATGAATAAACATAGGGATTCAATGTATTTTTAGTTCTTATTTAATCGGGGAGGTTAGAATACGAACAAGCGTAATGGCGTCCATCCGTGCTGAATATGTCAAATTTTCATGAAATTGGCTTTTTTATGTCAAATTTCTGAATAAACATTCACATCAGTCGCGTTATTCAGTTACCATTTGCCTTTACCACCTCACGTTCGATATTAAGCATTAATTTGAATAATACTTCTTAATTTCTTATTGCCCTAATTAAGCAGCTTTTAGCAAGGAAAGATAGTATGTACATTTAAGCTTAAATTGATGTGGTGCTGTTTGTAGTTTATTCGCAATAAATGTTTTTTCTTTCTTTCTTTCTTTCTTTACATATGTGTAGTTCGAACGCTATAACTTAAGTATAAGTATTCTTCTAGTTTAGTATTATTCAGACGTAACTTTTATAACAGCATTAATGTACTCACATATACAGCTACTGTATAATGGATACGATGTAGAGCTTATTACAGCAACTAGTAACAGAGTGATCCTTTATTTAAAAAAATGCATTAAAACAGAAACTATAAACACTATTATTCAGCTTAGTATCGCCAAGAACACTGCTTTCAAGCATATAGTAACCACTATTACTTTCTTCTTAATAACATCTGCTTAATAACCCACAACACAGAAAATACTCAGCTATATGCAGCCACTTGCACCTTCTTGGAGCCATTAGCGAATGCAAGTGTTTTAAGCGGAATAATGCCTGATTACTATTGTAACAAACAACTTTTAATAATCTTTAATATGTTTGGTATTATTCAGACGTAACCTGTATAACAGCATTAATGTACTCACGTATACAGCTACTGGATAATGGATACGATGTGGAGCTTATTACAGCAACCAGTAACTGTAAACACTATTATTCAGCTAAGTGTCGCCAAGAACACTGCTTTTAAGCATATAGTAACCACTATTACATTTTTCTGAATAACGTCTGCTTAATATCCCACAACACCGAAAATACTCAGCTATATGCAGCCCCTGGCACCTTCTTGCAGCTATAAACGAATATAAATGTTATAATGCCTGAATAGTATTGTAACAAACTAGTTTTATTCAGCTTTAATATGTAATATCAGAACTAATTCAGCCATAATTGGAATAAAGGCCCTCATTTTTTGTTATTCCGAATTTAGTATTTTCGAACACAGTTATACAAAATATATGCCACTTTAATTTGAATAAGTTGTCAGTTTTTCAACATTATTCTGTGTTCACTCACAACACTGCACTGCACTTACTACTATTTGTAATGAAACACTTCACTTGACAACTTAATACTCATTTATTCGATGTTCTATTGAACCTATATATGTGGCGTACAAAAATCTCGATAGCGCGATGTAGTCGATAGTATAGCGCCATCTACTGGCATATTGGGCAACTATAAAACTAAACATTACAGCATTTAACATTATCGGCCCCCAAGGACGAATTGTCCTTAGTAAAGATCCATGTAAATTAAACAAAGAATAACAGTGAAATTAACAACATGTGAACATCTACATGAATCTAGAATCATAAAATTCAATAACACAGTGGAACTCAAATAGAACTCATCAAAAAACAAAAAAAACACGTGAAACTTCTCAACAATTTATAGCTAAGAATCCACAGGTAGAGGGCAAATTTTAGCTATGGGCCTGCGCAAAGTATCATTCTTTAATTTTAATGTGACCACTCGTGTTAAACCGTCTCTACCAGGATGCTTATCTATTATACGACCTAATAACCACTTTCCAGGAGGGAGTCTTTCATCCTTTATTAAAACTACAGTACCGACATCAGGATCAGGATTAGTAACAGTCCATTTATACCGGTTTTGTAGTGTTGTTAAATACTCAGAACTCCAACGAGTCCAAAGCGATTGCAACATCCTTTGAAGCAATTGCCACCGATCCAAACGGGATACTGGCACGGTTACGAGACTATCTTCTGGAACAGTGATAGGAGCTTCACCTATAAGAAAATGTCCCGGTGTAATTGGAGAAGCATCATCAATTGAATTACTGATAGGAGTTAACGGACGTGAATTTACACAAGACTCCACTTGAGTCAACAACGTCGAATACTTTTCAAAGGTGAGAAGAGTCTGTCCGATCACACGCTTTAGGTGAGTCTTAATCGACTTCACACCAGCTTCCCAGAGTCCACCGAAATGTGGAGAGCCAGGAGGAATGAAGTGCCATGTGGTTTGGTCGTTCGCCAAAATCTCCGATATTTCTCCAACTACTTCTGAGTTCCTATTCCTAAACATAGTGTCAAGCTCTTTAGAGGCTCCAACGAAGTTAGTGCCACAGTCGCTCCACATATCACTACAATGACCGCGTCTAGAAGTGAAACGACGGAAGGCAGCAATAAAAGCAGCCGTGGACAAGTCACTCACAAGTTCTAAATGAATTGCCTTGGTCACGGTGCACACAAACAAAGCAATGTAGGCTTTACATGTACGTTGACATCTACCAGGGTACAATTTTAACTGGACTGGACCAGCAAAATCTACTCCGCTTTTACGGAAGGGCTTATCTGGCGTTACTCGATACGCTGGTAACTGACCCATGAATTGGTTGATCGGTGTTGCAGATTGTTTGAAACAAGGGATACATTTATGAACTAATTTCCTAACTAAATTCTTCACCGATTATCCAATATTTACAACGAATTCCATTCAGAGTCAGTTGAGGACCTCCGTGCAAGCAATGAATGTGAGCGTCATTTACAATTAAAACAGCTAAATGACATTTCGAGGCGAGAACGACAGGTGATTTGGTATCAAAGTGAACATTAGCATTACGTATACGTCCTGTAACTCGAATAATGCCATTTTCATCTATAAATGGGGCAAGTGGGGTCAACACACTAGATTTCGGAAACCTCTGGCCTTTTCTCAGCATTTGTAACTCATCTTGAAACCAAAACTCTTGAGAGAGTCGAATGCAAACAT
Organism: Pammene aurita; assembly: GCA_947086415.1. NCBI lineage: Eukaryota > Metazoa > Arthropoda > Insecta > Lepidoptera > Tortricidae > Pammene > Pammene aurita. The sequence continues at coordinate 3,096,773 of OX352295.1, read as the reverse complement.
TTGTGGCATATCTCAATTCGCTAACTGTGAGATGCTGAGGAAAAGTCTCAGGAATTGTTTGATTACGTTTGGCATCAATTCTTGTTTTACATATCTTTACAAATCGCAATAAATATGCTGTAACGCGAATCAATTTCGACAGGGTAGAGAATCTAGTCAAATGTGCAAGTCGATCGTCACTCTCATTCGATACACCAGTGTGAAGTGCAACTATCTTACTATCTTTCCCTTTTAAATTTTCTTTGGCTTCTAGTTCCGTAGTTGGTATGTCGAGAGAGAGCGAGCGACAGTCATCAAAGTCATTAGTTTGGTGAAGTGCAGTTGGTCCGCGCCACCACAGATCGCAGTCTTTAAACAGGTCGGGACGAATGCCACGCGACGCAACGTCCGCAGGGTTATCAGCCGATTTGATGTGGTGCCACCGGCCACTACTCACATTATTCACAATTTCAGTAACTCTATTAGCTACGTACGTCTTCCATGTGCTAGGGTTTCTTCGAAGCCACGCTATTACGATCATTGAGTCTGTCCACGCGAAGACAGACTCCTCAGGCAATCGAAGACTGTGCTGTACATCTTTGAGTAACTTTGAAAGCAGTACCGCGCCACACAGTTCCAAACGTGGCACAGAGACTTGTTTAACTGGTGCCACCTTTGTTTTCGCAATAACTAGTGACACGTGGATCCCATGAGGCGTGATAACTCGCAAATATACTACAGCAGCGTAAGCTAAACAAAAGACATCACTGAACCCGTGAATTTCCACCCTTTCCTTGCCGTCAAATTGTGTGTGAACCCAACGATCTAAATGCAAGGTTGGCATGTGACAGAGCTGGTCCCTATAGCTTGACCACTCTGCGGCAAGTTCGAGAGGAAGTTCATCTGTCCATCCAATACCACTCAACCAAAGTTTTTGCAAAAACATTTTTGCAGTGATGATCACAGGCCCTAAAAAACCTAAAGGGTCATATGATCTAGCAATATCTGACAGTACTGACGTTTTCGTGAAGCTTTCTGTGGGTTCTGAAATATCTATCTTAAGTTCGAAGACATCGTGATGTGAGTTCCATTTAATACCTAAAGCTTTGATGGTATCATCAAGCTTGATCTCGACACTCGGTTGATTCGTTTTTTCAGAGCTAGGAATATTCTTTAAGACGTCAGAACTGTTGGATGCCCATTTGTGCATTTCAAATTTACCTTTTGCCATAGCTTGTGTGATACGACTTTGTAACTTAGTAGCTTGTTCCACGTCATTCGCACCTGTGAGCAAGTCATCCATATAAAAATCATTACTTATGACTTCTACTAAGTCTGGAAACTCCTCTTTCTCATCCTGTGCAAGCTGCTTCAGCGTGCGAATAGCGAGGAACGGAGCACATGATGTACCATACGTTACAGTCAACAAACGTTTCTCTATAACTTCATCTTGTGAAGATGAGCGCCACAATATGCGCTGATAGTCAACGTCTTCTTTAGCCACGAGTATTTGACGATACATTTGTTTAACATCCGCAAGCAAACAAATCTTGTGAGTACGCCATCGAACGATCAGATCTCGTAGGTCTTGCAACAGTGATGGTCCAATGAGCAGTTCGTCGTTAAGAGAATAACCATCTGACGGCTGTGCAGTTCCATCGAAGACTACTCGAAGCTTGGTCGTGGTGCTGGATTCTCGTATCACTGCATGGTGAGGTAGATGATAGACTTTGTGAGTTGGCTTATGTTGTGGGTCTACATCTTCTAGATGATTCAGCTTTTGATACTGATCAATAAAGTCCGCATAATCTTTCTGAAATTTAGGCTTGTGTGCGAATCTTTTCTCCATGTGCATTAATCGTTGTAGTGCGATTTGTCGAGAGTCACCTAAGTTCTTTTCGTGATCATCTTTAAAGGGTAATCGTACGACGTAACGACCATCGTCTTGTCTGTAGTGAGTTTCTTTATAGTGCTCTTCACATTGTCTCTCAAGATGTGTCATGGGTTTCTCATTTGGCTTGTACTCTTCAGTCTCCCAGAATTTACGAAGAAGTTGATCTACCTCAACATGTGTGTGGTATACTTTAATATTGTGAGGTGGTAGACCGCTTAACGATTTTGACGCTCCAGAGATAAACCATCCCAGTTTCGAGTTTTGTGCTATGAGCTTCTCATCATCATATTTCTGAAGTCCTTCTAGTACAATACAAGCATAGACCTCGACACCCAGTAGAAGATCTACAGGTCCCGGTCGTTCCAAGTGAGAATCCGCTAGTTGCAATTGAGACAGGCCAGGCCATTGTGAGATGTCAAATTCTTTGTCAGGTACCAATCCATTAATCTTCGAGAGTACGTGAGCGTTAACTTGCATTAAATAGTGAGTGTCTATCGGTGAGTAAAGATCTAAGTTAACGACGTGCAGTTACTTTGTAGTTTGATCCTCAAGACCTGTGATATTAACTGGCTCTAGTGTCTTCTTCAGCCGCAGCATTTGCACTGCCGACTCCGTAATGAAGGTTCCTTGTGAGCATTGATCAATAAGGGCTCTGAGTTGTACGAGAGAACCACTGCTGTCCTTCACGTAAATCTGTGCTGTAGCCAGTATAGATTGCTTGTCGTTTTGTGTAACCTTCAGACTTGTGAGTTTCTTAGTTTGTGTGTCTTCAGGTTCTGTGAGTGTCTCCGTTGTGAGTGGTTTTTCGATAGTGCTCTGGTAATGCAAAAGCGTATGGTGTTTGCGATTACAAGTTCTACATGTTGTGATTTGTCTACAGTTCCGTATGGAATGTCCTTTGACAAGGCAATTGAAGCATAAGTTGTTGTTTCTTACAAAATCTTTGCGTTGATCTAATTCTAATTGTGCGAATTCAGTGCAGTGACAGATGTAGTGACTTTTCTTACAATATGAGCATTCCGTATCAACTTTAGTGGTGAAAGATCTCACATTCTTCTCTTTAGGTGCAGTTGCTGTTTGTTGATATGTGATTTCTTTCTTTTCTTTCTTTTGTGTAGCTTGTACCATTTCCATAGCTCTGAATCGTCCCTCCAAGTATGATGTGAAATTCTTAAAAGAGGGCAACTCTGTAGATGACCCAAGTGACTGCTCCCAAGCTTTGTGAGTTTCATTATCTAACTTGGATACCACAACATGCACGATAATCGAATCCCAAGTAGTTGTGTCAATCTTCAAATTTGCTAGACTACTGAGACACTGGTTTGTAGTATCAAGAAGATCCTTGAGGCCTTTAGAGCATTCGTATGTGAGTTTCTTTTGATTGAGCAGGCGATTCAGTATAATATTAGCAATCACTCTATCGTTACTATAGCGGTTTACTAAGGCGTTCCAAGCCTTCTCATAGTTGGCAGCTGTGAGCTCGAAATGACGGACGACTTGTTCTGCTTCACCTTTCAAGCATGATCTCAAATAATGATGCTTGTGTATGTCACTCAAACCTGGTTCATTATGTACCATAGAGATAAATAAATCCTTGAAGTGCATCCATTCTTGGTAATCACCGGAGAACGAAGGAAGATTTATGGCTGGGAGTTTACTCTTTGTGACAACTTGAGGTTGAGAAGCATGAGGCACTTGAAGTGAGGCAACTTCTTGAATTGTGATTGGTTCCGTCAATTCCAATAAACTAGTTTTGAACTCCATGTAGTAATCTTCAACATCACTGTAAAGAGCTTTAAGTTCCTTTTTCTCTTCAACTTCCACTGATGTCTTCAAAATTTCTCGGTGTTCAGTAACAAATTGATTCCAGTACCCTTCGAGCGACTCTATACGTATTTTCAAATAACTTGCCGTATATCGTGTCGACGAAGTCTTCTTGAAATTAGTGTAAAGTCTTTTAATCTGACTGAAAAGTTCTTCTTGTGATGCTAAGTTAGCCATTATTGTTTAAAATTTACTAAGTGTTTGACAGATTTAAAAGTCTTTATTTTATTCTAAGTTATTTTCTAACCGAAAATACGCTAAGTCCAAGAATTCACAAATTCAACTAAGTCCAAATTTTAATCAAATTTCTTCTAAGTGTTTTTTCAACGATTTTTTTCTAAGTCCTAAATCACACGAAATTGCACTAAGTCTTTTTTCGCACGAAATATTCTAAGTGTTTGTTACCGCGAAAATTCACTAAGTCTTTGACACATCACTTTTTTTTCCACTCTCACTGTACTCACGGTTATCCTAGGTTCCGAAGGACCAATGTTCACTCACAACACTGCACTGCACTTACTACTATTTGTAATGAAACACTTCACTTGACAACTTAATACTCATTTATTCGATGTTCTATTGAACCTATATATGTGGCGTACAAAAATCTCGATAGCGCGATGTAGTCGATAGTATAGCGCCATCTACTGGCATATTGGGCAACTATAAAACTAAACATTACAGCATTTAACATTCTGCTTTTGTGTTGCTTGGGGAAGTCTTAAATTTGAACTTTTTTTTATTGGAATAGCTATGGTTAGGTGTTATTATGTCCCAAAATTAATCTTAGCTTTTTTGGTTGGAAAAGTAATTAATTATAAATTTTTTTCTAAATCTTTGTATGGCGCGTATCAGAAAAATCGAGTTTTCTCCGAAAATAAAAAGTTAACCGTAATATCCTGACAGATGATTGTAAACAAAATTATTCTTAATTTTTCCACATAATAAGAATTTTCCTACGGGGTGCACTTTTTTTTTAATAATCGAAATATATTTTTTATTTTTTTTATTTTATTTTTTTATTTTAATATAGTTAAACTCGTTATTTTGACTACAAAAAATGAATTTGAGTTTAATCGAACCAATAACTTACGCGTAGTGAATTTTTGTTCTAAGCAAATGTATGGAGCGTACGAGTAAAACGGATTTTTTTTTTCAAAAATTAAAGGTATACCGTAATATCCTTGCAGATGATGTAAAAACCAATTATTAAGGATATTTTCACATAACGTGAACTTTTCTACCGTATGCACTTATTTAATAAAAAAGAAAAAACTTATTTTTTCATGCTGAAATAGCTATTTCTCATTGTTTTAATCAAATAAATAATAAACATACAAGAGTTACAAGTAGAAAATTGAAAATAAAACCATTAGATACATTAATACCCTTGCATCCTCTTTATTACATTATCTTTGTACTTAATGAAATAGTATTTAACAAATAACACATTGGAAACTGATGAGTCCAAAATTAATGATCGTTAATGAGGTCCGGTTACAATTGTTAGTGGATAATATGAATGCAGTTTAATCATTAAGGTTTTAATCATTATGCTTATAATTAGACGTAAAACTAATTACAATAACAATGATATAGAATGGTGGTGATTAGTACTTGCAATAAATAGGTAAGGGGTACATTTTATATTTTAGTTAATCTTGAGCTTCTCAACCGCTAACATACGACCATAAACCATGGACAGTCTTATTACGAACTTGGACTTGTTTGTTATCCTAAAATCTCAAGGATCTAGTTTAAATCACGAAGCTTTGTTTGAAATAGTGCTAACTAAATCAAACCTTAACCTGTCAGAATCTATCACTGATGCAATTTCACCTCGACCATCTTCTTTTAAAAGTTTTACCGCTGAAAACACAACTTCGTCTGTGTTTTCAATGCTTAGATCGCTGCATCTTTTTTTTTTCTGCTTCGTTCCGAGGTCTTCGAATGGTTTACGTTTCAATCGCGTCATAGTTCCAGTTGATGATGTGCTTAAAGTATGAGGAATGAGATCACTGCTGGTTGATCCGTGGGCTAACTGAAGATCCAACTGAAGATAAAAGTAACTTGGCCAGTCAATATTTGCTTCTAACCAAGATCCATACAATGCTCTAAATTTTTCTGTGTTCCGTTAATCGTAATTCTTGAATTTGTCTGAAAAATAAGAATAATCATAAGAAAAAATCATAATAAAAATAATATAAGTATAGGTAATAAATTGGCATAACAAAGGAGATCGTCAATTCTGGGCCACCTGATATAAACCGTATACAGTTTGTACTACAATGTAAAATAAATACTCATTTTATTACTAAAGTAGACAAAATATTACAAAAAAATGAAACGGGAATTAGAAATACTAAATAAAAAAACATTATGTTGATCTTTCCGCGATTAAAATACAGCAAGACAAGTCGTTAACGTCCTTATGGCATTGACATAAAGTTTAACTTCACCTGGACTGAAACGGGTTTGTTTTTTGGTTTGACACTGTCAATATCTACCGTTACATAATCTGCGTTTTGATACTGTTCGGTAAGTTATACATTGTAATATTAAAATAATATTTAAGCCTACGAATACGGAAGTTTAAATTAGAAATCGACTGTATTAAAACGCCTAAGATTGAAAATGCGTATTTTTGCATTTTTGATCGGAGTTTGAATATTAAAAGAAGGTTTCATAATGGCATAATATCATGCTCCTTCGATAACGAAACGCATCTTTTTTTCAATTTTGCAATGTCAGATACTAGTGCTATCGCACTTAACGGTGGTAAACCTTATCCCTTCGCAATAGGTGTTAGGAATGTTCAGTTAATAGTATCAACGATGGTTTGACAGCCGTCTTTGTTTACCGAAATACAGGAACTATAAATACGATCAAAATATTACTTTTTATTATTTCATCATGATTCCCGTTTTGTTTTTAAGTCCGCTTTTGTACATTTTCTTTACAAAACCAGTACTTTTTTTACATTAATGTATAAATCATAGGCATGCACGCTTTCAAAAATTGTCCTCGTTAGATTCAAGTTTTAAATGCATGATTTTTCAATTTTCCCATTAGATTTCGAAACTTTTTTACCACCGTCCTGATCTAGAAATTATGACGATTTTTTAAAGGTTAGAGTCATTCCTAAATGGTCCTAAATAATCTGGGCCTGATCACCTAACAAAAATTGACGATCTCCTTTGAGTCCTGAATTTGCGAAAATGTTTAGGTAGCACACCAAAACACACGTAAAGCAGTCAAATTTTCAAGCCAGTATTTAATTGTGACCACAACGTTTGAAATTAATTACCTACATATCTACTTATTATTATTAGGATCCTATAATGTCACACTGCTGGGCAAAGGCCTCCCCCCGGTTTTTTCCAATCCTTTTTTTTTTATGGAGAATAGGCAGACGTTTGACCGCGATCTCACCTGATGGTAAGTGATGATGCGGTCTACGGTGGAGCACGCTTACCTATGAGATACCTATTTACTCTCGCTTTAAAGAGACCCAAATTGTACTCAAGTGGAAACACAGACTCGGGCAGGCCGTTCCACTCCTTGGCAGTTCGCATAAAGAATGTTGAAGCAAAACTCTTCGTGCGTATATGTGGAATACTTACCATGAAGCGATGCCGGAGTGCCGATTGTCTGGTAGTCCGATGGTAAAATAGAGACGGAGGAATAAGGTTGTGCAGTTCCTCGGCACACTCTCCGAAATGTATCCTATACAAGATGGATAGACTGGCAACCTTGCGACGATGCTCCAGACTTTGAAGTCGAGCATTCGTCAGCTTGTCATCATTGATGATTCTCTTGGCCCTCCTCTCGACTGACTCGAGCGCCTCAAGCTGGTATTTTGCTGAACCATCCCACAGATGTGAGCAGTATTCTACACACGACCGGACTTGTGTTTGATAAAGGTCGAGCAGCTGCCTAGGTGTAAAACACTGCCTCACCTTGTTAAGGATGCCCAGCTTTTTTGCTGCTAACTGCGCTTTCGACTCAATGTGTGGGCCGAAGTTGAGTTTCGAACTCAGCGAGATTCCGAGAAGCTCAAGATGGTCGGTTAACGGAAGGGATACATTTTGGAAAGTAAATAAATAAATAATAAATAAATAAATATTATAGGACAATTTATTTATTTATTATTTATTTATTTATTGAACGAAACCAAAGTGGCTTCACCCCAATCGGAGACTGCCTTCAGTGACACGTTCATGCGTTCGACCATTGCCTCCCTTAAGTGTAAGCATTATTATTGATAAATACTTTAACTTGTAAGGATAACTACTTTTTATTTAGCATCATTTTAAAAGACTGTCAATTGACTATTCCTTGTTGCTCGTTCCCGCCATTTTGATGTTATAAAATGACGGGTATACAGCTGCGGCCGCCATTCGGATCTTGACCAGATTGTTGTAAAGACGTCTTGAAAATATTATTGTCATATAGTGTAATTTATTCATATTTAAACCTTGTAACAAACGAATACAAGTGTAAATACTGGTAAAGTACTGGTTTATTTTATAATCCTAGTGATATCCCCTACATCTCAGAACTGGGATCTAACAAAAATCGACAGGATTTTTGCCACGCCGCACAAAAACGTAAGGTTTAAATTTTTTATTATTTTAAATAATAAATTAGATTGATTGGTGAAACTATGTTTTCCGTAACGGAGTAAGTCCGGAGGTTTATATGGTTAGTTTAACATGGTCATTTTGCCAAAGATTACTCTTTTGGATATGCACATGTTGGATGGTATGTTTATTGATAATTGAAGGTAAACTGTATTTTCCGTAACGGAGTAATTCCGGAGGTTTATATGGTTAATCTTGCATGGACATTTTGCCAAAGGTTACTCTTTTGGATATGCACATGTTAGATGGTATGTTTATTGATAATTGAAGGTAAACTGTATTTTCCGTAACGGAGTAAGTCCGGAGGTTTATATGGTTAGTCTTACATGGACATTTTGCCAAAGGTTACTCTTTTGGATATGCACATGTTAGATGGAGATGTTTGTTATGTTGTTACATAATCAATATAATTAATTATCAGAGAGAATAGTAAGTCAGATATTGTTGTCATCATTCCTAATAAAGATAACTTCACAATCCATAAAAACATGTCCCGTTATTTAAAATCAAGTTTTATGACCTAACCTTCAATTCAATAAGTATAGTTTGATATTCGCTTAAATTTTGAATAAAATAACGCTGGTATTATTATAACGAATAATTTTAAATTAATTATTTCATACGGAGGAAATTATTTTTTCGATATCTTACGATATTATTTAAAAATGCAATTATGAAGCCCTTTTTGGAAAGCGCATATTATTTGAAAACTATTTTACGAATATCATGCCATAAGCAGGCTGCATTCAAAATACTTTGTATCTCTTTCTAATAAGTAAATTTGTAAACAAGTTGAAAATAATAATAAAAATCTTAGGAAATGGTAATTTAAATTCCTTTTCCATTAATACCACAAACAAATATAACATTATTTCGACAACGGAATATTCAGTAATGAAATGAATATGCTTTATGAATATGATTAAAATGAAACAATAATTTATTAGAAACTCCTTAATGCCTGTAGTGTGTACAATGTCTCTAAGTGGTTCATATTATTTAAATGTTTATAATTACTATTTCTTCTCGTGAACCATTATTGTCGTTAAAAATAATTATGGTTAAATGTCAATTCATGCCAAGTGCGTTTGGATATACATAAAAGTGTAGTTTTCAAGTTAGCTGTGGCGTAAACGATCACGTTAAGTAACAGCTTAAGACTGGTATTAACTTGGATTTAGTATAAATCAATTTCAGAGGTATGAACCAAGGTGATTAAATAAAGTGTGTAAAGAAAAGAAAGTATAATTTACAATAATTAATAAATGGCCTGTATAGCTTTGTCTAAGTACAAGTTATATCCCGTACATATTTCGTCTTAATAAACGGTACTATAAAGTTCATAGAAATTACCTTTTATACTTATATAAGTCTCGGTGTGGTAACTGACCGAAGTATTTTTGAGTTCTTTACTTCCTTACTGTATTCAACCCAATAAATAAAGTTGATGATTAAATCACAATAGTTAAGTTAAATGGGATTGACTATTCAGATGTCTGTTTATATACAAAATAAAGTAACAAAATAAGAACAAGAGCCTAGTCGAGATTTGTTAATCTCGTGTATGTCGTCGGCATATTACTCGTACCACGCATATAATCCCATGTGTGTATTCTGTTTTATCGAGGTACGAGTATATGATCATAAATAATATAATCACTTATAATGTCAATTGATCTCTCTTTTTCGCCTGATAAAGATTTAGATGGCAATTGACAAAGTAAAGGATATTACCGATTTTAATTACAGAGGAAGTTGATGGAAAATCGACGTGACGTGATGATTTGACGATCTATTATAATTGTGTCCACTAACGACTAATGAGCAAAGTATTGCTTAGAAATTTATGAGCTGAGCCCTTTTTACACAATATCAAAAGAAAGGAGAGTTATTATTTAATCATAGAGTGAGAAGAATACGCCAATGATAGTCAAAACGCGTATAAATGCCAATGATAGTCAAACACGAATAAATTAAACTGAAGTTACCTGAATATAATAACTAGTATGTCGCGTATAATCTTTATAACATTTATTTTAGATAGTTAATTTAAACGTTAATTCAAGCAATACCTGTATTTAACAGGTAGAGACCACGCGTACTAGAATTCATAATACCGTTTGATTATGTTGCGATATGTAGAGTCACGTGTAGAGTCGATATGTAGAGACACGTGTAGAGTCGATATGTAGAGACACATGTAGAGTCGATATGTAGAGACACATGTAGAGTCGATATGTAGAGACACATGTAGAGTCGACATGTAGAGTCGACATGTAGAGTCAGATGTAGAGTCGACATGTAGAGTCAGATGTAGAGTCGACATGTAGAGTCAGATGTAGAGTCGACATGTAGAGTCAGATGTAGAGTCGACATGTAGAGTCAGATGTAGAGTCGACATGTAGAGTCGATATGTAGTCACGTATAGTATCGAAATATAAAGTCACGTATAGTGTGAAAATATAAAGTCACGTATAGTGTCAAAATATAAAGTCACATTTGGAGTCGATGAGACATGTAGACGAAAAATGACATGTAGAGTCGAATGCAGAATAAACTTATGATTCTTATGTAAAGCCAAATGTTTGAGGTGACGCGTATGAAGTGGACTACGCATATGGTGGGGTTGATGCAACAAACGTGAATGGACATGTCAGACCTTTTTTCAGGCCTACCTAAATAGATCTATTTACCTATATAACCTACTTATGTGAAGCACGTGAATGAACGTGCAGGACTTTTATTCAGACCTACCTTAATAATCTAGTACCTATGAAACGCACGTGGATGAACGTGCGGTACTTTGAATCAAACCTACTTGAATGTATCAAGTACCTGCGCAACGCACGTGAATAATGTGCGAAACTCTCATTCAGTTTTACCGTAATATAATACCTAGCAATATTATAGGAAAGTAATCAATAAACTTTGAATATCATACGATTATGAGAATGAACGATATACATCATCATATATTTAAGAGCTTGGCTCTTGTACGTGCACGTAAAACGCCAATACTTTTATCTGTAGTCATGTAAAGTATGGACAACTCAAATGAAATTAATCACAGATAATCAAATCAAATAGGACGTCAAAAAAAGTGGTTTCAGTGGTCTCTGATTACATTTACTATTTTATTATTAAGGCTCGTCAATTATCATTGTGATATTTTGTATGTATGCCTAACAAATATCAGACGTTAATTCAATCGTTTATGCAGTTTGAGAATTTTAATTTAATGAAGTGCAATACCTATTTCTATGAATTACCTACCTACATTTAACCTAATAGTAAACGTTGACGACATTTAACATGAAAGCTGGGTAACAGGCAAATCCCTTTTACTAAATGGCTGAATGCATCTCGGAAAAGTCCATTGTTTGAATCTTTTTGAATTTATTATACTGAGCTAAACGTACAGTTAGTTAAAAGAATATAGTAACTATAATAAACTTCAAAAGAGAAATTAGAGGAATTAAACATCATATTTAATATTATCCGTACAGTTAGTTTAAATAATATAGTACCAATAATAAACATAAGAAGAATAAATAAAGGAATTAAACATTACAGTTAATATTATTCGTTATCATGTTATGTAATGAAACCAAATTAATCCAAAATGTTACTCTTTTCTTAACGCGTCAAGTTGTATATTAGCAAACGTTAATCGAACAAAAGTGACTTACTTCATAATATAATCATTTATTTCTTGCAATACTTAATAGATAGGTAATAATATTTGATTCTTAAACTTATACTTTTAAAACTTAAATAAACAATTACGTAATTGTCATTATAATATTTAGGTAATCACACATGTTATATACACATTATATGTTGAAAATAACAAGACTAAATTATTCACGTTTCTAAAGAAAGTGTTACAAGTTTCAGACTGATGACCCAGGAGCGTCCAGGTGAAAGGGCCAGGGTTTGGTATTTCTTTACCACCCAGGAGTGCCCAGGTGAGAGGGTCGGGGTGTAGAACACTTCCGACCCAGGAGCGCCAAAGTGAGATGGCTAGGGTTATGATATTCTTCTTCTTCAAGAAAGGCATCATCTTCACCTACATCTTCTCTGACGCTACGCTCTCGAAAGAATGATAATGGTCGTCACGGCATGTGTAGTGGTGTGGTTCAGAACGCCACGCCACTCTGCACGACTCTCCGCTGTCGTTATGTAGTCAACTACGTTGTGAGTGTTAATAAAATTGGTCTGAATCAATCATGTGGTTATACATGTAGTGTTGTGCGATATTCATGTGAAAGTGATAAGTATTATGTTATTTGTATGTATTTTATGTTATAAAGTTTCCTTCTAATTTGAATTTTAAAATGCATTAAACAGTCTAATCATATTTTATTCAATAACGTAAACAATAATTGCGGTTACAAATTAACTACTGGTTTGATCTTTGCTGCTGTATAGAAATGTATCAAACTTAATCACTATTGTTATTATTTAACCTTGATGATGAAGTCATCTTAATTAAATATCATGTAAAATAACTATTGGTTTGATCTTTGCTGTATTGATATATCAAACTCTATTATTATTCAATCATTTTAACGACTGTGTTACACTTTATTGGTATTACTTAAGCTTAATGATGAAGTCATGGTAATTAAATATTATGAAGAAGAATTATTATTTTGACCTTTGCTGTATTGATATATCAAACTCCATTACTATTCAATAATTTTAACTGTTATGATATATCTTATTCGTAATGCTCAAACTTGATGATAAAGTCCTAATAATTAAATATTATGAAGTCGATAAGCAATATATTATGAAATTTATGAAGTTAAGAAGTCGATAGAATAATCATTTATTTCCTTTGTTGTTTGCACTGAATGAAATATACTTGTTCTACTTTTACAATGAGCACTTATGTACTAAGGCCAACTTAATCGTAAAGATAATGAGTAATTAACTCTTTGTGAACTTCTTGTGAAGTTCTATACTTTATTATCGACGATAGTTCATTTTACATTGTATAATCTTTTATAATAATATACTACAATGATGTGAAACTAATAGTCAAGGGTTAAAATGACCATGAGTAACATAAAAACATTATTTCATTAACTTATTACAAGAGAAAATGTATTAAATCCGATGTGTTAAGATTCAAAACTCTAATTATGTTATTAATATGGGTATTTAAACAGTTTGTATTCATTACCTTTTATGGTCAGAATTGATCTGTAAATTATCTTTCTTATCGATCGTTCTATACTTTATTATCGACGATAATTCATTTTATATTGTATAGTCATTTATAATAACATACTACAATGATGTGAAACTGATAGTCAAGTGTTGACATGTTCATGAGTAATTTTAACTATAAAACTTTCGTGAGACTCTAACATATTAAAAATATTTATAACGGGTTACTCACGTAACCCGTTATATTAAGGATTCGAGGCATTTCATCAACCTGCTAACGGATATTCAACTACGCGAAGACGAACTTATGGTGAGTTTTGATGTTACGTCTTTATTCACTAATGTACCGGTAGATGAGACACTCAAGATTATATCAGACCTTTTGGCTGCTACTGATTTACCTGCCGTGTACATGGAAGCTATCGAGGTGTGTCTGAAATCTGGATATCTGATGTGGTATGGAGACTACTACCTCCAGGTTGATGGGGTGGCCATGGGTTCACCAATAGCACCCGTTACTGCCAATATTTTCATGGAGTGGCTAGAAGAGAAAGCTTTAAATAGCGCGCCAGTACCACCGAGATATTGGTGGCGATACGTGGATGACGTGTTTGCTATCGTCACAAGGGATGGCTTAGAGGGGTTCACGGAACATATCAACACTCTGCATCCAAAAGTCAAGTTCACGGTGGAGGAGGAGAGGAATGGGAAATTGCCGTTTTTGGATGTCTTAGTCATGCGGAATCCCGGTGGACGTTTAGAAACTACAGTTTACCGGAAGCCGACGCATACGGACCGTTATCTTAGGGCTGATTCACATCATCATCCATCTCATTTATCTTCGGTGCCAAGAACTCTGATTAACCGGGCTCTGAGCTTATGTGATCCGCGGTATGTTGACCGAGAGCTTTCTCACGTAAGGCGGGTGCTGGAGAGCAACGGTTACAACTGGAGGCAGAGTAATCGGGTTGCTAGTGCATCGGCGAGTCCTAGGCCTGTTCAAGTGGAAAGGTTGCCCGTATACCTGCCTTATATTAAGGGTGTGACGGATAAAATCGGACACTTGTTACGCCGAAGATATTGCATCAAGACGATTTTCCGCCCACAAACGCAGCTCAGACAGTGGATGCGTTCGCCGAAGGATAAGGAGCCCTTGAATGTTCCTGGGGTTTACATGATCCCTTGCTCCTGTGGGAAGAGTTACATTGGAGAGACTGGCCGGAACATCGTTACGAGGGTCTCTGAACACATACGTAGTATGAAAAACCGGGATGGGCAGGGTTCCGCTGTGACGGACCACATATTGGATTCGGATTCGACGCATTATATTAGGTTTGATAAGGTAACCGTACTGGCAAGGGAAAAGTTCCTCGTTCAGCGAAAAATACGGGAAGCTATAGAAATAAGTCGTCATTCGAATTTCAATCGGGATGGTGGTTGGTCATTGCCCGCTAGTTGGAAAACGGTTTTCAATACTACGTCGGTGGGCAGTGTGGACGTGCCTTTAGCAAGTGACGTCGTTAGTGTAGTGTGCAAACATTTCGGCAATAGTGAAGAAGTGAACGAGGGTAGATCTGCCACAACACCGCCGCCGCCGCCTCCCACCGCCAGCAGCAGGGCACACCGCGCGCAGGCGCGTAGTAGCCGTCGCGCTGCCGTCGCGGAAGGCAGCTCGTGAAAATGGTCATCGTAAATTGACCGAAACATGTCGAGCAAAAATCGACTTAAATTACGTGAGTAACCCGTTATAAATATTTTTAATATGTATTCGATGTGTTAAGATCCAAAACTCTAATTATGTTATTAATATGGGTATTTAAACAGTTTGTATTCACCTTTTTATTGTCAGAATTGATCTGTAAATTATTTTATTTGAGCTATTATTTCATTAAGTTTTGGCGAAGGGTCTCGCCTCGAATAGGATGGCCGAGCTGTAAGCATTATTATTGATAAATACTTTAACTTGTAAGGATAACTACTTTTTATTTAGCATCATTTTAAAAGACTGTCAATTGACTATTCCTTGTTGCTCGTTCCCGCCATTTTGATGTTATAAAATGACGGGTATACAGCTGCGGCCGCCATTCGGATCTTGACCAGATTGTTGTAAAGACGTCTTGAAAATATTATTGTCATATAGTGTAATTTATTCATATTTAAACCTTGTAACAAACGAATACAAGTGTAAATACTGGTAAAGTCCTGGTTTATTTTATAATCCTAGTGATATCCCCTACATAAGGACTGTCCTCCCGATTCTGTGCAGCATCCGGCCATTCCTTTAAAAAGGAGTCTAACTCATCTCGCCATCGCCGACGAGGTCTGCCAGATCCCCGTTTTGAGCTGGGCTGCCACTCGGTGGCGATCTTGGCCCACAGCTCGCTCGGCATGCGGCAGACATGACCAGCCCAGTCCCATTTCAGCTTGGCCGCTTTCCGGGCTACGTCGACTATTTGTGTTTTGGAGCGCAAGCCATGACTTGTTTTGCGTTTCGTATGTTTTGGCAACTTATGCATTCGGTTAATTAAAAATTGGTGAAGTGAAAATTGACAAAATAAGGAACTGCCTAAAGATTTATTTGCATATTGTTGAGTTGCTAAAAAATTGTTTGCGTAATATTTAGTTGGGAACAGGGACCGGAAAACCCCTTCATTTGATTAATCGTTTCGATAGGGTAACCCTATTAAAGTCTTACCCTAATGATAGGGTTACCCTATCATTGGGTTACCCTATCATTGGGTTACCCTATCGATATGGAAATCATTTTGAATAGGCTTAACCCTTTTCAATGTGGTTTCCGAGTCGAATGGGGTAAAGATAATATTTACCGCTTACCCTATCATAGGGCTACCCTTTTCCTGTCTCTTTTCCACGCAGGCAGGCGGTTCTATCTTTCTCATTTGAAATGGAACAGGAGAGGTGGCGGCGGAACAAATTGAGTAAATATAAGATTTGCTGTCGTTTATTCATTCTGGAAAAGTCACACTCACAGTCCAGTCCTCTGCTCACGTACACAACTTTCAATTAAAGAATTTCTGTTAAAGAAATGTGTCTTACGTTCAGTTTATTTTTGCATAGTTCGCACGTACTGATGAGATGGGCAATAATTATTTTGAATAAGAATAAAAACACAATTTTTATTCATATTCAAATCGATTTGACAAACACCAATATTCATCCTCCTAGAGTTTGTCCCGGCTTTTGCCACGGCTCAGTTGAGCCTGTGCTCCGCTTGGCAACCTAATCCCATGAATTGGCGTAGGGATTGGTAGTCGTTTTCAGCTAATTATGGGATATACGATTTTTTAAGCTCACATTGTCATTCACATTATAAATATTATTTGAAAAGGGGTATTTACCATGTATATTAGCGTTATTGGGCACCCGATATGTCGGGTGCGAGGTAAATACCCCGTTTCAAATAATTAATATTTATAATTAGGGGATGTAATTTCGAAAATTCATTCTTTTTTATAATCCAAGGTTATATACTTTTTACTGAAAAATGGTCATGGTAGTTACTTTCGGTTAATTATTCGGGGTGTATAAATTATATCTGTTTTAAAATTCAAGACAGACTGGTTTTTTTATTATTATTATTATACACGGTGAATCTGAGTAACCCGAAAGATTTCAACCATAAATTCCTGAGGTCATATGGAGTAAAAAATGTTTTACGAATTTAGGTCGATTTCGCAAAAAAATTTTTTTTTTTTTCATTTTTCGGATTTTTAAAATGCTTTTGAACATAAAAACATAAATGTTATTGGTAAAACTGTCAATTAAAATAAATTAGTACATTTTGGCCACGACCACTCTGTAAAGAGTGTAACGACAAAGAAGAAGAACTCTGAAACTAGGCTAATTCCAGAAAAGTTTATACGACATTTTAGTCTCAGTCAGTTATTTATCAGTCAATTATCAGGAATTTATGGTTAAAATCTGTCGGGATACTCAGATTCACCGTGTATATTTTTTTTTTTCATTTTATATTTTAAAAAATTCAGTGTATAATATTTTTGTTAATTTTATTTGTTTTTTTATCTTTTTCTTAAATTTTTTTTTCATTTTATTTTCGTTTTATTTTCTTTTTTTCCGTTTTATTTTCGTTTCGTTTTCGTTTCGTTTTCGTTTCGTTTTCGTTTCGTTTCCGTTTCGTTTCCGTTTCGTTTCCGTTTCGTTTCCGTTTCGTATCCGTTTCGTTTTTATTTTCGTTTTTATTTTCGTTTTTATTTTCGTTTTTATTTTCGTTTTTATTTTCATTTTTATTTTCGTTTTTATTTTCGTTTTTATTTTCGTTTTTATTTTCGTTTTTATTTTAGTTTTTATTTTCGTTATTTTTTTAGTTTTTATTTTCGTTTTTATTATAATAGTTGATTGTACAACAAGTGCATAAAACGTACGATTTTACGCGGTTTAAAAGTCGAGTGTAAAATGGGTTTTGTGGACGAGGGTTACACTCTAATTTTCACTTCATTTGCGAGGAAATGATTTATCGGTAATCGTAACACAATTTCAAGTTCTAACAAAAATATTACAAAGAAAACAAATATGGTTCCAACCAATTAATTTTTTAATATATTTTTTTGAATTTTTAACATGTGAATTTAGAAATTTTCTACCAAGTCATCAAAACATTTCGGGGCATTTCTAAACTATTATCAACTCCTATTTTATTTGATTTCATTTATTTAATTATAGAAAACACGCAATTCAAATAATTATAGCAATACTCAGATAGAATTAGCGGAAAAATCATAAAAAGTGCAGTAAATTCTTATTGGACGGGAAAAAAATTGTTTGTATAGATCAAAGTGTCAGGAATTGATATCAATAAAATTTATAAGTGATCAATATTGGGCGCTAAGGTGCCAAAAAAATGGTAAAAACCAGTTTTTCGCTTCTAGAGGAAAAACTACGGGTCGGACCAAAAATAGTTAAATGTAACAAATGTGCGCAATTATAAAACAAAGAGAATGAGCCCCGGTAGAGCAAAATCGGTCCAGAGGATCGTCCGCAATTCGTAAAAGAACACATTTTTTTTTGCAAATATTGTAAATTCAATAACTCGCGTTCCGGAAGTGCTGGAGAGCTGAAATTTGAATATGATGTCGGTTTTGTGGTCCTCTAACTACAGTTAATTGTTCAAATTAAAATATTGTAAACTTTTTGCAAACCGTCGACTTTTGCAAAAAGTGACCTTTTTTTAAATCGATTGGGAGGGTATTTTAATTTTCGAAAAACGTTATAATTTCGGTTTCTATGCATTAAGGAGGAGTTGAACTACAAATTTCCAAATTTACAGATCATTTGACAAGGAATAAACTTGTTTAAAGAGTTTAAATAGGTGCCATTTGTAATAATGCTTTATTTCTCTTAAAATTAACAACCATGTTTAGCTGACCTCTTCTGCCCTAGTAATTATTCTTATACAAAGGTCAACTTACACTGGATAATTTTTTTTCACATGAATTATAGTAAAATAATAATAAAAATAGTCAATTTTAGTCTATGAGTGTAAAACGCTCAGGACGACTTCGACACTTTCCTAAACTTGGCACTTTTTTATCTTGTCCTTTTTTTAACTTGCCATTTTTTTGGCTGGTCTCTTTTCCAAACTTGACTCTTTCCTAACTCGTCCCTTTGTAATTTTACTTAGTCTCTTTCTTAAACTTGTCCCTTTCCTAACTCGTCTCTTTTTTGAATTGCCATTTTTTTACTTTGGTCTCTTTTTTAAGCTTGTCTCATTCTTAACTAGCCGCATTTAAACCTTGACTGTTTTAACGCTATAATGATCTTTTCTACTCCACTACTTTAATCGGTCAATTATGTGCAAACGATTGTAAAATCATGTTTTACGCAACTTCAAAAAAGTATATCTTGCCTATTCTTCATTAAGACCCTAGGATTATAATGTGATATCATGCAACTGTCTGAATAACCACTACGTACTGGCTACTTGAGCGATTTGTTTAAAACCTACTTGAAAACTAATCTCAAGATACGTTGATTTCATTGTCTATACATTTTCCATGGCAGTGACATTGTCATTCGTCATAATTGCAATTTGTATTAAACAGTAATTCAAGCGGTGATTTATTGTTCGTGAACGTGAAAAATGTCGAACTTCACCTTTATTAAAACACAAAGAAACAAAGAATTGCTTCTTTATAAGAAACAAACGTATACTTTTACAAAAAAAAATTTGAATGGATCATCTAGATGGAGATGCACGGGGAACGTCATGATTGTTCCGCCTCTGTTACATTGAACGAATCGAAAACCAATATTATAAAGGAGTCCTTGCACACCTGTAGCCCAGAGCACAAAATTAGTGTGGACGTGAAAAACTTCGTTTATAATTTAAAGCAAGAGGTTTGTCACAACTTAGGTTCGATACAAGAAATATATGAACAAGAAGTTGAAAAACTAAAAACCACAATTGGTGAAGATTTTATCCATTTAATACCATCGTTTGTTTCTCTGAAAAGCACATTGTATCGAGCCCTATAAGTTGACTTTTAAAAATTTATCAGAAATCAAATTGCCAAAAGACATCACACAAGAATATTTTGTCATAGAAGACGGTGACTCGGACAAAATTTTGATATTTTGCTCGTTGCTAACAAAACAACTAATAGAATCTAACCAATATAATACGTATTATGCTGATGGTACTTTTGAGGCATGCCCTAAGCCTTTTGCCCAACTATGGGCACACACCATAGTTGGAAATTCGTGCGCGGTGTACGCGCATCCATACATGCAGTGTGCGCCAACCGCGCGCAACCGGTCAAACCAGACAGGCCGAGCGCGGGGCGCGAGGCGCGGGGCAGCGGACAGCGAAGATAACGCAGTGGCCGGCCGGCACCGCCAGAGCGCTCCAAACCGTATTCGCGCACACCCGTACTACTTTGCAGCGCGCACGCATTGTTTACGTTGTATCGTTTCCTCTTTGCAATTTGTTTCTTTTGTAACGTTTTAATTCTTACGTCAGTATATGTTTGTTAATTATCGTTCCTACGTGTTTCCTTCAGGCTCCTGCAACCTTCTGTCTACTCAAGACAATTAAATATCGTAAATAGCGAACAAATAATAACCGTACCGCTATACTGGTGACCCGCGCGTAAGAAAAGCGCTTGAAGATGGTGGATAACAACGATTCTCCCGTGCCCACGGCTTCGGGAGCGCAGGCGCGCTCGTTGGATGACGTGTCGGATGACGAGCCGAAAACGATTTTTCGTGTCGGCGCGAAGATACCCCCATTTTGGCTGGAGGACGCTGAATTATGGTTTGCTACAATGGAAGGTCAGTTCTTTAATGCTGGTATTACTGCCGATGCTACAAAATTCCACCATATAGTTTCACGCTTAGACTATAATATTGCATCAGAAGTGAAAGATGTTATTGTGTCGCCGCCAGCTACTAATAAATATGAAAAGCTTAAAGCTACGCTAATTGGTCGCTTGTCCCAGTCTCGTGACCAGAGGCTTAAACAACTATTAATGCACGAGGAACTTGGCGATAGGAAACCCTCGCAATTATTGCGTCATATGCAATCGCTAGCAGGCACAACAAGCGACCCTAATGATTTTGTGCGCACAATGTGGGTAAGCCGACTACCTACTAATATACAAACTGTACTTGCTTGTCAGGAGGATATTCCGCTGGACGTTATGGCAGCAATAGCAGACAAGGTGCACGAGGTCGTGGTTCCAGCTCTGCCAACACCATCCGTCGCGGCCACCAGCGGCCGGATGACGGCACACCACACAATCATGACACCAGGTACCAGCGCACTGGAAAGGCAAGTAGCAGCACTGACCCAGCAGGTAACAGCACTACTACATCTACAACTCCAGCTCTCTCCAAAACGAAAATGTCAGACAGCTTCACCTCTCCTCACACTAGGGGCAATAAGGAGGGAATCGAAGAGCTCTTCGGAGAATCCACCAGATCGAACATCCGCGATCACACCCTCAAAAGTCGAGAGTACGGGATACCCGATGAAGACAACCCAGATATCCCAGGAGCCGGGGCCACCGGGGGCAATGTAGATACCAGTCGCTGGGATCAATTCAAGGTTGCTGCATCTAAAATGCTACCATTCAACATCGGATTAGATGACTCCAAGGCAGCACATGACTCCACTGATGATGGGGACAATCAAGACCTCCCTCCAGAACCAGCTAATGATAGTTATGAGAATGACGAGGACCTGAAGGAAGGAATAGATATAGAGAATGCAGTAGACAAAGCCCGTTCAATCTCACGAAGCTCATCGAATGGGTCTGGACTCTCCAATAGCTCCGACATAGAGGTTATCCATCTCAAATTTCCTGGAATATCCCAGAAGACAGCCGATGACCTGACCAATCTCATGACGGATCATCTTACTTACCTGTTAAGTATAAAAAAGATTCCCCAATTTATAATCGTAGGGTCCTCCCATAGTCGTGACACTCAAACAACCGATAAAGGGTCAGAATCTCCCAGCATCAAAGACCAGAACATTGGATCGCGGACCAGATCCTCCACGCCAACTCCGACAAATCCAGAATGCAATCCCTCTTGTTCAGGGACCCCATCCTTGGCGCAACCAGGCGCGCCACCAGCGCACCCACCACCAACCCAGCCAAGGACAACGCGCAGCGGACGCCGAGTCAACTTCCCAGACTATTACCACTGTCGACCGTAGCAACGGTCTCGGCGGGGGAGTAGTATGGGCACACACCATAGTTGGAAATTCGTGCGCGGTGTACGCGCATCCATACATGCAGTGTGCGCCAACCGCGCGCAACCGGTCAAACCAGACAGGCCGAGCGCGGGGCGCGAGGCGCGGGGCAGCGGACAGCGAAGATAACGCAGTGGCCGGCCGGCACCGCCAGAGCGCTCCAAACCGTATTCGCGCACACCCGTACTACTTTGCAGCGCGCACGCATTGTTTACGTTGTATCGTTTCCTCTTTGCAATTTGTTTCTTTTGTAACGTTTTAATTCTTACGTCAGTATATGTTTGTTAATTATCGTTCCTACGTGTTTCCTTCAGGCTCCTGCAACCTTCTGTCTACTCAAGACAATTAAATATCGTAAATAGCGAACAAATAATAACCGTACCGCTATACAACTATACATAATACATCTCGATTTATTCTCCTCCGAAAAATCTGTGAATATAATTCCTGCAATTTTCGCATTTTTGCCGAACAAGACCGAAAAGACATACAAACGCTTATTTACATTGCTCAAGAGTCAACTAAATTTTGGTGTCAAGTTGTTCAAGTGTGACTATGAACTTGCTCAAATAAATTCGATTAAAGCTGTCTATCCAGACACAAAAGTAACAGGCTGCTTCCATCATTATAATAAAGCAATATGGAAGAAAGCTAAACTGACTAAACTAAAGAAAACCAAAGGAGGCGTGAAAGTAGCCCGATTATGCTCGTTACTCGCTTTACTGCCAGGTTCTTGCATAAAACGAACTTGGAACGAAATTGTTGCTATTGCCCCGTGTACACAACCATGGTACACTTTCGAAGAATATTTCAATAACTTTTGGATGAATATGGATCCTAATTTTTTGAGCTGCTCGGAAGATAACCATAGAACTACAAATTCTGCTGAGGGTTACCATAGGAGGCTGAATACCAAAATCTCAGGAAAACCGAATTTTTATTTTATTTACAGCATCCTAAAAAAGGAGATAAAACACTTCGATAATAAAATCATGCGGAGCATCTACCACAATTTTCCTAAAAACAGGAAAACAAAAGACATAATCTTTGACACAAAATATAATAAATATTTGTCGAAATTGAAGAAAAAAATTATAACTCCTATGGCTTTTTTAAGGAAAATAATTTTTTTCAAGCTAACTTTAGGTTAAATGAAGATAAAACATATTTCGCACGGTATTACTACCTATAGTGTATCCTCCTAAGGCCCAACGAAAAATTCACTGTGTAGTCATTGCATACCAAGGTCCTTCCAGTAGTACCTTTGTTTTATACTCATTCAGACCCAAGCACTCGGAACCTATTTTTTTAATGTTCTAGTACTTTCACTGCACCAATACTTTCAGGGCATCTATATTATCTGTAAATGATAACTTTTGGGACAAATTCAATTTATTTAAATAAGTACTACAGAAAGGACCATGGGCTTTAACAGAACATGATTTTCGTGTTTTTTTATATAAAGGAAAATTAAAAAAACGTCGTAATTACTTATTCTGTAGTTTTATTTAGATATTACAGAGTATTAACCTTTTCTAATCAGTCTAGAGTGGCTTTTCAGAGATCCGCACACTCCGTACAGTCTTTTTAATCACAATTAGTTATCATTTTGGTTTACAACCAGTCTTATAAATCAATCAAAATTAACAATTATTATCTAAAATATCTGCTTAGACAAAAGAATTTTAATAATTATTGGTCCTCCTGCACGTCGCGATCTGGGTCTGCCTCGGGTAGGTCTACAAACTAGTTCCGACAGAGGTACATCATCATCAGAACTAGAGAAATTGTCTCTGGATCCATTTGGCACAAATCTTGTGTCTGTGTCGCACAAATCTGTACCATCGTCGTCCTCCAATTCAATTTCAGAATCGCTGAGTGCGAATTCTATTTCTTTATCATTCAAACCTATAAAAACAAAAACGAAATTCGTCACCATAAGCATTGATCACCAATTTCAATATAAAAAAAATATTTTGGTTAAGTCCCGCGGTACTACACATAGGACTTAAGATTTTCACAGCACGTGTCTGGTAAAATATATGCATAAATTATCAAATTATTGTTTTATTCCATGGTATATCTAATAAATATTAAGAAAATATATAATTCAACACAAAATCATTCGAGATTACTTTAATTATTTAGGATTTACTAACCTCTTCCTCGCGCACCTCCCATGTTGCCGACTGGAAACTGTCAGTTTGACACTTTGTTTTTTTTTTCGACCTTCGTACTATGTTCATAGACAAGGCAAACTATTCGTTTAGAAATTGAGAAACGTCATTTTAGATTAGCGCGAAATTTTAAATCAAAATGCCGGCATTTGTTTCAAGACCTACTCGTAGGACCGTGGTACGCTATGACTACACGACCGATTATTGAGCTGGGTCTGTATGACGAACTCTCCAAGTACTACAGGTAGGCCATTGGGCCTTAGGAGGGTATAGGAATTATTGTTATGTTTAAGTTACAGAAAGTATTTTAATTTTATTATATTTTGTATGTTGTTATCGAAAGCAGAAGAATAAAATAATTTCTATAGGTATTTGGCACTTTTATTAAAACTTCCCTTGTAGATTATTTGAAGAAAGAAAATTAGAATACTGAAAATAAGATGTTGTGTTGTGCACTAGTGTTGGTACAGTCAGCGTCATATAGTTGGTAGCATCCAAAGTAGTCAAATAGTTCGATGCAACACAGAATTTGTATGGTGTGCCGGCTATTTGTCTACTTTGAATGCTACTAACTATATGACGCTGACCGTAACCGTACTTAGGTGCATCTCACTTTGTCACAGTAAACTTTATGCTCACTCACTCAGCCTATATGAGTCCCACTGCTGTACACAGGCCTACTGTCATGCACAAGAGAGGTCGGGGGTAATCTCCACGCTGGCCCAAAGGTTGGATACTTGTATTTTTTGTTAAGGTGCTAGTTAAGAATGAGACTATCTTGAAAAAGAGACGAGTTAGGAAAGGGACAAGTTCAAGAAAGAGACTAAGTAAAATTACAAAGGGACGAGTTAGGAAAGAGTCAAGTTTGGAAAAGAGACCAGCCAAAAAAATGGCAAGTTAAAAAAAGGACAAGATAAAAAAGTGCCAAGTTTAGGAAAGTGTCGAAGTCGTCCTGAGCGGTGTAAAATAATTTTGTCCAGCTAGATCGGGCGTTTGGGCCATAGTGCGTCGCCGCCGCGCGCGTAAAAAGTGCCTGAACTTCATAGATTATTTAAACAACTTTATTCTTTGTCAAATGATTTGTAAATTTGGAAATTTGTAGTTCAACTCCTCCTTAATGCATAGAAAAAAGTTTGCAAAAAGTTTACAAACATTTTCATTTGAACATTTAACTGTAGTTAGAAGACCACAAAACTGACATCATATTCAAATTTCAGCTCTCCAGAACTTTCGGAACGCGAGTTATTGAATTTACAATATTTACAAAAAAACGTGTTTAACCAGTGTAAGTTGACCTTTGTATAAGAATAATTACTAGGGCAGAAGAGTTCAGCTAAACTTGGTTGTGTAATTTTAAGAGAAATGAAGCATTATTACAAATATAGTTTAAGTTAATTATAAAAAAAATTATAATTAACTTAAACTATATTTAAGTATTTTAATTCTGCTATTCTTATATTTTAGATGCCATTTGCAATAATGCTTCATTTCTCTTAAAATTAAATAACCATGTTTAGCTGACCTCTTCTGCCCTAGTAATTATTCTTATACAAAGGTCAACTTACACTGGTTAATTTTTTTGCGGACGATCCTCTTAACAGATTTTGCTCTACTGGGGCTCATTCTCTTTGTTTTTTTATTGCGCACATTTGTTACATTTAACTATTTTTTGTCGGAGCCGTAGTTTTTCCTCTAGAAGCGTTCCATTTTTACCATTTTTTGGCACCTTAGCGCCCAATATTCACTTATAAATTTTATTGGTATCAATTCCTGACACTTTGATCTATACAAAAAAAAAATTATCCAATAGGAATTGTCTGGGCCAGAAAGCTTATTCTATCTGAGTACAAGAATATAATAAAAGAACAAGTTTCAGTATTCTACGAAATTTTACTGTTAAATTAAATTGTGCAATATATTTTGACTCTGTTTGGCTGTTGAGCCACATTCTTGGTCTTAGAAGAAAATTTTACTTTATGCCCTAGAGCTTAAAATGCGATTTTATATCGTCCACGCACGATTTAAAGTCGAACTTTACGAGCATGAGAAGTGAAAAGAGTATATCTGCCTACCGTGGATTTTAAAACAGATATAATTTTTGCTGGGCGTAAGGGAAACCACGCCTTATTGGGATTAGGCACAGAATAACTAATAGTACTACCGTACAGAAAATTCACTCCTTAACAAAAGTCAGATTTAGGTATAAAATTATACCTATACTCCCCGCCTGCAAGCAAAATTGAAACTTATAACCGCGCACGAACCGTGAATCTTCTTTGCGCGCCGCAGTTTTATGACCGAGCTGTGAGCGTCGGCACGGGGTTGGCACTTGACAAGTTTTTGTACCTATACCTACTGATTTATTATTGTTAGATAAATATGTAGGAATTACAAACGTTGATTATGTAAACACGAAATTTTTATCCGGAGATAGATTTTTTTATAAAGATTATGTCTGATTCTCACGGAAGTAGGTATGCCACAGCCGTATTCCTTTGAAAATTGTCGGTCAGTTCCTAATATTATTTCTGGGCAACCGATATTCAATAAATTAAGGATGTTTATTTTAACTATTGCTAAGTAAGGACTTTGGGACCTTTCAATATCGTCCGGAATTTAAATATGTTATTTCTGCTTCCTTGTTCTTCCGTTTATTCAGACATCCGTAAATACATATTTTATACGGACTAGATCGAAATAGGTTTCGAAGCCATTGTGTATTTTAAATTTTGCGCGAGCGCCACGTGACACGACTATCGTGCGAGCCGAGCGGCAGCCCACTGCTATACGACTCCCCGGGAGGCGCGCCGGCCAAATGTACCTAAACTGCGTAGTGAAACCCCCCTGGATTAGGTCCAGTTTCCACACGATGTTTTCTTACACCGAAAAACCTAGAATACATTCTTATACGTGGAACATTATTTAAAATAAAAAGCATGATTAAATAATTCTGTTAAGAATCAATTATTTTTATTACATTTTCTCGCATATGAATTAGTCCCGACGAAATTATTTTGAATCATTTTAACGGGAATACAATCAACATAAGTTTATTCTTACGATATTTTTTTCAAATAATCATTTTATTCTTGAGTGTCCAACAATGACTGATATTGATCGTTTCATTATACTAGAAGTATCGGTGAACGGCGTCACATTTTGCTGGAGCCATTGAAACAAAGTACTACCTATAACTAGAATAACACAAAATTATATATTTTAACACTTCACAATATGCATTTGATTTTGGTTCCTATAAGCCTGGGTCTAAGATTCAATCGACACGAGCTGTCACGCTCGAATGGCAAGAACAAAAACACCGGCACCACACAACGATCTTTTAGCGCACTAACAAGCAATAATAGCGTCTAGATCAAAGGCGTAAGTACGAAAACATACGCAAAAAGATTCTTGTTTGTCTCTAGGCTCGCTCGTGCCGCCAACTGGCAGCGCTTAGCTCGTAGGGTGCTCGAATAATAAATAAGCCAAATGTATTGGTCACAGAGTTTAAAATAGCTTAATCGCATTTGAAAAATCCCTATCTGATAGGGAAACCATATGCTGGGTTGTAACCACTTACCCGAATTAACTGTATTGTCATGGTTAGCCTTTCGTTCGGGTAAGTCAAACGATACGCTTACCGAATTGATAGGGTTTTTAAAAACAACTCTATCAAATACCCAATCTAATACCCCTTTAATGGTTACCGGTTCCGGTCCCTGGTTGGGAAATGGTTATTTGGTATTCATGTTTTTGGGAAACATTATTTGGGAAGTGAAAATCTGGCAAATAATTTTTGGTAAAATATCAGTAATCCGAATAAAATACATTCTATTTTAAATTACCGAAGAGATATTTATTTTCATATACTTCCACTGTTACTGGATGCACTATCCTCCGAAGTGTCATCATCAGTGACTGTGATAATGAAAGGCTTTGTGATAGCCGCATTATCTATGACGGTATCGGAAATCCCGTCTATTTTTTTCATTTTTACCTCCTCTTTTAAAAACACACTTTGCCCATTGTTCAGCACCGGCTTTGGCTAAACCTTCTTGAAGCAAACTTTTGATCTCCGCCATTTTGAAAGTTTTATTATTTCTGCCCACATACGACTTCACTTGTGCCCAAATCAGCTCTATGGGGTTAAGTTCGCAGTGGTAAGGTAGAAGGTGGAGCACAATTATACCCTTCGACTTCGCCAATTCGTCGACAAATTTGGTCTTATACTTTTCTTTGTCGAACTTTGTAACTAAATCCGCTTTGATCTCTTTTGGCTCGAATGGGATATTCTTCTTTCCTAACCACGCTTGAATTGCGTCTATAGCCAAGTCGTAGTTTATCCAGTAGCAAAAGTCCAACCCAATCACAATTATCAAAGTCCAAATATAAAAGCCAAGTCGCAATAAAGTAAAAAATCTGAAAAACAGAACAATACACAATACCTGTAATGACATGACACGAATGAGTTGCATTTTCATTTTTTTCTTAAATTGGTAACCGTTTTCGGTTTTCTCAAATACCCACCAATTCTGGCCGTCATGGTTAAGCCGCATACATACTTGAGCAGTCATATAATTTCAAAAAAATTATTAATAGAGTCTGGCAAATGAAAAATGAAAATGAGAAATCGCGGCAAAAACAATTTTTTTTAATGTGGTATCCCTGAAGTATTATCTAAACTTAAAGGTCACTACACACATGGCGATCGGTCGCACGATTAGAGTGAGATGAAGCCATAGTTAGAGTGAGGCAGGACGCGGGCAAGACATGTTTGTCCTACTTTAACTATCGCTCCATTTCACTCTAATCGTGCGACAAGTTGATTAATGTAGCGGCGCATGACGTATGACGATTCAGCTTATGTTGCCATATAAAAAGTTGCATAAAAAACTCATTTTTTCAAAAAAACTATTCTTTCATTTGCCAGACTCTATATTTTCAGTATTTTCCTACATATAATTTCAAATTATTAAATTAAAAAGATCCCGTGTCTACATCGAATCGATAAAAAAATGACACTGTTCATGTCCCATCATTACCAATTGAACTTTTTTCATAGACAATATAGATTTCGATGAGTAAAAAATCTCGCCTAGCCTTTGACACATATCGTAAAACACGTTCGTACATTTCTTTTTACTTTAATACTAATAAATATGAGACATTTTAACTAAAAATTTACGTGAACTCATGGTTTAAGGTTTTAAGTTGGTGATAAGACCAAGATTGTGTTCTGAAAGTGCGTGATTGCGAAATAATGCAGTTTGTAGGTTTGTTAAAGTTTTTTTCGTTTACAACTGGTGCCCACTTTAGTCGAACCAGTCTGGACTTGGGTTAGGGTCGAGTAACTGAAACAAGAAGGTAACAGTTATCCCAAAAAAAGGGAAAGCGATATAAAACAAACAAACGGCACAAACTCCCGAAATAAATTTGAATATAAATTATAAAACTACAACTATAGATAAAATGGATAATGTGACTTTCTTAGTTATAAAATTAGATAAACACCTGGATTGGAAAGAACAGATTGATTATGTTTGTTCTAACATAAATAGATTTGTTTATGTATTACGAAGACTAAGACGTATTTCAGGTTTACACGCCTCTTTAGCTGCTTATCACGGTTATGTTGCTTCGAACCTAAGGTACGGCCTAATTCTTTGGGGGGGCAGCTCAAACCTTGAAAGAGCCTTTATTGCGCAGAAAGACTGTGTCCGAGCGATTTGCAATAAACCCCCTTATGCGCCATGTGGAAAACTGTTCACGCGTTTAAAGATCCTGACACTTCCCTGCTTGTATATCTTTGAGTCATGTGTTTTCGTAAAGAATCATATGGACCTGTTCAAAACGGCTAGAACAGTTTTTCCGAGAGGCACGAGAAATAAAGGGCGTCTTGTAGATGATATTATTCCCAATACTTCATTATACCATAATCAGTGTTTCGCAATATGCATAAATATGTATAATAATCTACCAAATAAAATAAAGGACCTTCCTATTAATAAATTTAAAAGTAGTCTGTCACGTTACTTATTGGATAAGAATTACTATCGTACAAAAGATTTTTTCTCTCAGAACACTGAAGAATGGAATGTATAGTAAATTAATAATATGACAAAATATGTAATGACATTAATAATTAATTATATGAAATAATATGTAATGAAATTAATAATTAATAATATGACATACCTAATATGTAATGAAATTAACAATTAATAATATGTGACATTAGAATTGTATATAGTTTTTGCATGCTAGTATAATTAAATACATATAGCAGAATAAGCCACAAATGTCTGTACTACACCTGTTGACACTATATCTGTACTTATTCTATGCAAATAAAGATTATGATTATGATGATTATGATTATGAAAAAAAAATTACTGAATTAATTAATATAAGTTAGGATTTCTTTCAAAAAAAAACACTGGTATTGCTTACAGGTTGATGCTCGGGGGTGGCACAAATATCTTCCAGTAGTAGTTCCTCAAAAAATGATTGAGGTGAGGACGAGGAAAGGAAGTCGAGATACCGGGGTGAAGACAGAGGGCTGAAGGGAGGCAGTACGTCAAGCAAATCGTTCTGGAAATAGACGGAAAAAAAATAGTAATAATAACAACATATTTAGCATATCAAAAGAAAAAAAAATCCCTAATACTTACAGAAGGTTGTTCAGGTGAGACTTGGAGGTTGAGGTATTCTGATTCATTCTAGAAAATAAACGGGTACCAATGAGATTATTTATTGTTTGTTTTATTTCATTTTAAAATAAAGCATGACCAGAAATATATGATTATTGTCAAGAGGGCGCTATTATTCTCATTTATATGGCAACAGTCATAGAGCGTAGTATTGTCTATGATATAGTGACATCTTGATTTGTTTACCTATTGTTTACCTGTCAGCTCTGATGTTAATTTGAAAATTTTTCACGGCGAAACAGTTTCATTTCCGGAGCGTATTATTTACAGCAGTTTATTTTATACACTATTTACAATGTTTCGCTCTTGAATATGGATAATTTTTGGATTTTTTTGTGGTTTATAATTTCATATTCAACACTTTATTATTATTCAAGTATGTACCTCTTCACGCACCGCTGAACAGATTTAGATGAATTGGACGTATTTTTGCAAACGGGAACCAACCCCACAAAAATATTTTTTAAAATGCAAACTTAGTGCTTATAAATAAAGTCTAAATTTGAACGCAGATTTAAAGTGGTTTTTTTTATACCACGACGGTGGCAAACAAGCATACGGCCCGCCTGATGGTAAGCAGCTACCGTAACCTATGGAAGCCCGCAACTCGAAAAGAGTTCCCGTTTGCAAAAATACGTACTTTGGTGATAGTTTCCTCATCAATCATTCCTGAAGTGATCTGTTCCCTGCGGGCACAGATGGGAATTGGGATAGAACAGATGGGATTCGTTCTCATTTCTGACAGCCCCACGTGATCATAGGGGGGGTGGGAATACACCATTTTCGTACAGTTTGTGTTTTTTCTTGTTTGCTCCGGTCATAGTGTGGCAAGGATATTTACGTTGGCCAGGTGGAAACGTAAAATTTTGTACTCACCACGGGCAGTAAAAAAGAAAGCCCTTTATCGCATATTTACAACCCTCGCCTGCGGCTCGGGTCACAAATACCTGAGATTTCGGGCTTTCTTTCTTTTACAGTCCTTGGTAAGTAATGTGAAGTAATTTTTTTTTTATACTGCTTCCTGTTGCAAAGATAGGACTCAAAAATCTTAATAACATCTCCTCTGACACCATAGTGCTCGAGTTTATCTAGCAAGATTTTATGATCTACAGTGTCAAAAGCGGAGCTTAGGTCTAGGAAGAGACCAGCTACCTTCAGTTTATTATTCAAACCTGTTACTACGTCCTGGACCAGAGTATCTATGGCTTCACTAGTTCCAATGCATTTTTGGTACCCAAACTGTCTACTATTTATAACGTTATGCAGTAGAAGATGCCTTTGCAACCTTTCTTTTATTATCTTCTCAAATATTTTAGATAGCGTTGGTAATAAGGATATCGGTCTATTATTTTTGGGATCATTTCGACTACCTTTCTTGTATATGGGCAGTACTTTCGCAATTTTTAATTGATCTGGGAAAACACCTAATACAAAGCATGAGTTATAAAAATCAGCAAGAGGTTCCGACAACACATCTACATTATCTTTGAAAACGGTTATAGGAATTCCATCATGACCCGCGGACGGTTTGCTTTCCATATTCTTCACAATCTGAAGAATTTCTTGCGGGGTAACACTCTCACAACTCATGGACTGTTCAACCCTTTCCGAATTTTCCCTTAGGATTTGCAGAGCAGAAGTAATGTCAGTAGTTGAAATGCCAGTAGTATGATCAAATGTATTGGAAAAAATATCGGCCTGCTCTTGCGGGTCTACAATGACCTTATCAGTTTGAAGTTTAAGAACTACACTGAGAAAAATAATGGCTAACAAAGTCACAAAATACGCTTTGTCAGGTTTTTTTTGTTGTAGGCACAATAAGTATTGCATTTGTAACAAAGCGGGTCTATTTACTATCACAACGTTTTTGTTGTTAAATATATATTGCAGTATTAACAAGTCGTATTTTGTCACCGAGACAATATTTTTGGGTTTGTTGACTTGACAATAGAATTTTGTGAATTTAACTAGTTTAACATTAGTACGGCAACAAAGTCAACAACTATTAACAAGTCGTATTTTGTCACCAAGACAATATTTTTGGGTTTGTTGACTTGACAATTGAATTTTGTGAATTTAACAAGTTTAACATTAGTACGGCAACAAAGTCAACTACTTAACAAAGCACATTTGTATCTGCATTAAATGGTTTTATTGTTAGATTGACAATGTAAAAAATTGACAAAATTACATTAACGCATTAACAAAATGCGCGGAATGGAGGGGAGGCGGGGAACGGAACGACGTTGTACAGGTCAGTTGCTAATGGATGCCGGAAGTGGAGGACGTGACGGAGCGCGGGCGGTGTAATAAGCGCTTAGTGTTGTGGTTTTTCAATAGGAATGTGTGTCGAGGTCGGCGTGTTTCTGCAAGATTGGTTTCTGCAAGGCTTGTACACCTAATCCCTAGCATGCTTGGTAAGTAACTACTCATTATTTTTTATTACTTAGGTAATGTTGTACTTCAATTCCATTTTACACGCATGCGCAGGACTGTCGAATGCAAAATTGTATGCATTCCAGATTGAACTCTTCATTAGGTTGCACAATTTTTCTTTAGCTCATTACATACAACACTATTTATATTAAACATTCGGTCTAACTGGGCAACCACGCGGCCGCACGCCATCTTGCACACAAGTAATAGCACAAGTAGCTGATAATTTAACTTAATCTCTTAAATAGGTATTTACGTTTTTATTTATGATTTGTAAGTACGTGGGTATCTGCCATCAACGAAATACTTTACTGACCATCGGCAGACTTTATTGGTATGAGTATGACAATAGTAACGTCCCGTATAAGTAATCTAATGTATCTAAATTACATACGGTGTAACCGTACCTACTGTATGTCAATAATCTTAGTAAAAAAATGCATGATAGTTGTAAGATGTATGTATTGAAAAAATATCTATGTAGGAGCTGTAGGGTTAGAATCGGAAGTAGTTTTATAGCGCGTGACCTTGACGACACGCCTGTTCGGCGTGTTTCCGTAAGAACCACTAGAGGTAGACCCCGGCTCGCTTCTTAATAAGCTAAACCGTGGGTCAACTAGACCTTGGCGTGTGCCGCCATCTTGTATCACCGCGGAGCGTTTCAAGTGCTCTCGCCAGTGGGCAGCGCACCGCCGCATGGTAAGCACGCTGTACTCGCGTGCCACCGACCTACGATACCCATTCGTTACTTTGTTAACCTAGACTTTAAAATATTAGCTAGACTTGTGTCTGTATAACCCATTTGTGTTCAATTTGTTTAAATAAACATTTTTAATATCAGTGCCGCTGTTTATATACAGCCAGACCCGCTATAGTTTCTTTTTGATTTTCATAAGTGCATTGTAAAGTACCTAAATTGAAGAATAATTAATAATTATTTTCATTTTCACTTTAACATTGCCATAAGGTCTACCGTGGTAATTAATATTTAAGTGTGTTGTTGTTTGTAGCATTATGATATATGTTTGTTTCAGGTGTCGCCTGACTTTCAATGTGTGTACCCAGCAGCAAATAAAACATATAAAGAAAGATTTCCTCTTATAAAATTGAAGATTCTGAAACTACGAGTACTCGTTGAAAGAGGAGAATGTAACAAGGCTGACTTATCAACCATCGACCTTCTCGATTTGGCCTCTGGTAAGATCCTAAATATGTATTTTATGTTTTGTATTTCTTCAAATAATTTCTGCATTTTTAAAAGGTTGCTCATGACGACTTTATACAGTAGCACGTTTCGTAAAACAGTCAGGACAGTAGTATATTTAAGGTTTATGTATTAGTACACGGTTCAAAACTTGCATCTGAATTTTAAACCAGCTCCCGATTTCTGACCGATCTGAAAATTTTCATTCCTTCGTAACTCAGATAAAAATGCAATGTTTTGGTACCATCGAGCTGATCTGATTGTTGGACACTGGAGGTGACTATAAGTACTCTGCAATAAAACAACAAAACCTAATTGTGTTTGAGTCTGTTATAATTGTTTGGATGAGTAATATGACCCTAAAAGCTTATGTCAAAAATGAAACGTTTGACAAAAAACTTATATTAATTTATTTTTCAGTAGGCGAAGAGAAATGTGTGGAAATTATCCAAAAAAGAGCAAGACATGATTACCTGGCTCGTGTTGCGACAGTTTCAGACATAGGAACATACTGTTATCAAAGGGAAATGCTTTTCGGCACCAAAGAAGTCACCATCATGGATGTTGCTGATATTATATTGAGGGCTCTGCAATATACTTTGAAACGTCCATTTTAAAATAAACGAAAATATATTACTTTTTGGTTTGATCTTACGTTTTATACTCCCTAAATATTTTTAGGTCACTGTTTTGCTAACGTGAAACGCTGTTTCTTGATGTAATAATCGCGCAACAGGAATATGCTTTGTTTCAGCATCATTTTTTTGGGTCGTAATGGTTTGCACTTGCTCGCAGTTTGGTCATGATTGGCACTGCTTTTTGTTTTTTCTGTTTCAACATAACATTTAGGTACATAATGTTATTCATACAACATTGGTTCCACCTTTAATAATGTCAACGGCCTTGAACCACCATTGATCGACATTTTAACTATTTGGTCTCTCGCAATTGAAAAATATGCAATTTATAGAAATTGGTCTTTTGCATAATTATCCAATTGCGAGATATAAATTAAAATGTCGAAAATTAAAGTCGAAGGTCGTTGTTATTAAAATATTGAACTAATGTTGTATGAATAACAATAAATTGTATCTTGAAACAGAAATACCAAATGGTTAGCACAACAAAGTGCCTTTGTCATTTTGACTATAAAAAATGATGCCGAA
This sequence comes from Pammene aurita, assembly GCA_947086415.1. Classification (NCBI taxonomy): domain Eukaryota; kingdom Metazoa; phylum Arthropoda; class Insecta; order Lepidoptera; family Tortricidae; genus Pammene; species Pammene aurita. Next base: position 3,060,828 of record OX352295.1, on the reverse strand, counting down.
ACAAAGCATGTTGCTATTGCGACCACGTAAGATTTGGTTAATTTAACAACGTTAGCAGAATAGTGACCTAAAGATTTGATGCCAAAACAAAGCATTTTGCTGCTATGACAACGTTTAGTTTGGTTAGATTAACTACGTTAGCAGAATAGTCACCTCAAAGATTTGATGCCAAAACAAAGCACATTGCTATTATAACAACGTTTATTTGGTTAGGTTAACAAAAACTATTTTGTGGTATTGCCACAATACAATACAAATTTGTTGCAAGAACATAATTTAAACAATACAATAACAAAGTTACTTTGTCATTTGCACAAAGCAATTTTGTCTAGGTAGCAACTTAAACCAGAACGTACTAGGTTAAAAGTTGCCAATATCACAAAGTTTATATTGTTGTAACGACAACATATAAAGCATTGTAATAATAACAAAGTGAAAATGTTATTTATATAATATTGTCAGATTAACAATAAGAGTTTGACAACATAAAAGTTGTACTATAGACCAAGCTCCATAGACGGTTGTATAGCGTTTAAGTTTTATTGTTACGCCCAACAACATTTTTTTCTCAGTGTAGTTCTGAATCTGAGTTGGTAGGCGACTTATTACTGTGCCTAGTAACAATTTTCCATATTTTTTTATTAGAGTTATTTGCCCTACTTATTTCCAATTTAACTGCATTTTGCTTCGCAAACCTAACTACTCTTCTATAGATAGTGAAATACTTTTCGCGGTATAAATCTAAGGGTTCATTACTATTGTCTTTAATACTATTTAAGAAGCGTTTCATTTTACTTGAAACTTTTATGCCTGTTGTGATCCATGAGATACCAGTCTTGTTTTTTATCACACGTTGCCTCCTTTTTTTGAAAGAAGAGTTAAACAGAGCACTAAATTTACTAAGGAAGTCATTGATACCGATTTTCTTCCAATTCTGTTGGGATAGCCCTTGTCTAAAAGCTAACTTACTCTTTTCGCTTAGTACGCGACCTTCAGCGTAAATAATCGTTTCTTCTCTCTTGTCACCAGAACATTCAAGGATCATTTCACAACACAAACCCGCATGCCCATCAGCCAATCCATTATGATCGATCCAAGAGTTGTCTATTTTGTCATGAGATATGTTATATATAATATTGTCAATGCATGACTCGGACTGATTTCTTTTATAAGTAATTTCGTTAAAAAGAGGCAAGAAATCATAACAAGTAAGCAAGGATATAAAGTCTGCGGATTTTTTATCATTTTTTAGGAGATTTATGTTAAAATCCCCACAAATGACGCAATTTTTATTAATACAGAATTCTAATAAGCGTTCTAGCCTCTCTAAAAAGTCACCCAGATTTCTATCGTCAGGGCTCCGATAGCAGGTAATTATAAGGGTATTAGTTTCGCAGTCTTTGACTCCACACACTTCAAAACTTCCTACTTTATAAAGGGACTTACAAAAGGATAATTCTTCCGTTTTTCTGTTTCAACGCGCCAAGATTAGACTGCCACCTCTTTTTTTATTTGTTCTAACATTGTGTGTAGCAATATTGTACAATGACATATTGAAGACGAGTATGGAATCTTTATTTAAAAAATGTTCACTGATACAAATGTAGTGAATGTTTTTTGTTAAATTACTAATATAAATCTCTATGTCATCTTTTTTATTAGATATTCCACAGACGTTCTGATGAAAGACGTTAAGGTTGGTTATATTCCTTTCTGCCTTTGCATTGGATGTATAACTCGTCATTGAGTTCGTTAGGTTCGGTTAGGGTCGTCTATACTGGTTGCACTATGATTAATCACGAAAAAAACAAAGATTGCTCGTCAGATTGCGAACGCACAGTTACATTTGTGTTTATAGCTTGTTGTATGCGTGGAAAATAGTCGCTTATCTTTTTTTGTTCTGCTTTGTGCTTGACTCTAAACTTATTCTGGTTGCTAATGATTTCACTGTTGTAAGTTATAAATCTACTTATATGGCCTATAATATTTTCCATACCCAGGTTGTTAATGCGTCCTGTGATCGCTGAAAACATTTCAAATGTCAGATCCAGGTTTGCATCAAAGGAGAAATGCCTTTCATGAAGTTTTAAATTCTTGTGCAATAAAGTGTTAAATAGCTCGACTCTATAATTATGCAATGGTTTGCCACAAATATAAGTAGGACATATGACAATAACATTTGTATTTTTAATCTGACACAGAGTTTTAGCAAAACATTCGACTAGAGCATCATAATCTTTTAACCCTCTAGTGGGTAACGGCAATTTGCCATCTGACAACTCAATCATTTTATTTTTTCTCAATGAACGCGTTGTTGGTTTCTATAAATTTTAATTCCCATGGGCGAACATACTCGTACTAATTAATAAAAAAACCGGCCAAGTGCGTGTCGGACCACGCATAGGAGGGTTCCGTACCTTCAATGGAATAAAAACCAAACTAATACCAAAAGGTCGTATCTGATGCCTATGGAAGAAGTTTTTTTGGAGATAACTCAGAAATGGCTGAACCGATAATGTTCAAAAAAAATTTCGTAGAAAATATATGATACGGCGCATCTCTTCAAATTTTTTCATATTTTTTGAACTTACGGTTCAAAAGTTACTGGGGGGGGGGGGTACACATCTTTTCGAAGCAATTATTTCAGAAAATAGTCACTTAATCACAAAATAGTCAAAGAAACCTCAATGTTATTTTGAAAGACCTATCGATTGATGTGTCACATGTTGATATTTGGTTAATTTTTTTTTAAATTTAGGTACCTGTATGGAGTGCCCCCCTAAAATATATATTTATTCAAATTTAACTACGTTTTTTTTTTTATACCACGACGGTGGCAAACAAGCATACGGCCCGCCTGATGGTAAGCAGCTACCGTAACCTATGGACGCCTGCAACTCCAAAGGAGTCACATGCGCGTTGCCGACCCTTTACAAAAAGGAGGACTCACTGTGTTGACGACCAAAGGAACAAGAAGGTTCCTCATCGTCAACACACTGGGTCCTCTTTGAGCTCTTTGGCAACCTTACTCACCAGCAGGAACACAACACTATGAGTAGGGTCTAGTGCTATTTGGCTGTGGTTTTCTGTAAGGTGGAGGTACTTCCCCAGTCGGGCTCTGCTCCAGATTTGAGCGATGACATTCGCTGAACGTGCCCTACCACACTTAGCGAGATGCCATTCGCAGTGCCCATACTCGTACCTCTCTTCACTACGTAACTAAGTAGAGATACAAAATACACGTTCTGTGTAAATTTCATTCAGATACGTCGTATAGTTTCCGAGTAAAATGCCTGTGACATACGGACGGACAGACAGCCATGACGAATCCATAAGGGTTCCGTTTTTTGCCATTTGGCTACGGAACTATAAAAAGCAGAGCTGATAAAAGTTATTCTATCCCTTGTAAAATGTTAGTTATTTGGCCAGATCTTAGATATTTTGATATTGCCTACATTTATTTATTTTGATATTGCAAAAATATCTATCCAAATTTGTTACGCTTGATTTTGTTGGTAATCATATTGTCGCTTAAATTAAATAAAAAAATAACCTAGATCGTACGAGCTTGCAAATTTTTGAATTGTTGCTTATTTTTTTTGTTAAAGTAATAAAACGGAGGTCAACGCGCTAATGAAGAGCCAGAGAGAACGCGCGTGCGCTCTGATTAGTGCGGATGCTCAGAAAAAACTTAATATGGTGCTCTTGCTGAAGGATATCTTTAAACAGTATTTTGAATAAATCTTTTTTTATATTATAATACAAAAACAGCCGGCCCTGAGCGGGTATCTATGTACAGTGATCCTTACTTATCTTATCATGTTAAGTTGTAAAAATACACTTCTTAAATCATCAAATCACACTTTTCTCTGGCAGACGTTTGTTTACATGATAATATTGATAATACATATATATCCTAACATATGTAAGGATCGATCAATTCACTATAAGTAACACGAATCGTTATTTTAATTGCGTGTTTCTATTAATCGTAAGACTTTAGTTACATCACTGTAAATGTAATTAAAGTAGGCTCATTCGCCCCGAGTTGCAATGATGACCGCTCCACGGGTGTTTTAACCTACATAATGCCCAGTCAACCCTGGGCTCTGAAGGTTACAGGCTCACTCCTAATCCCATTTTTATGAGCAGGAGCGACGTTTTTTCATATGGTCGAAAATGACCCTCTGGGCATACGCCATACAGGTTGTTTTTTCAATAACTAGCCATATTTTGCGAGGTAATTTACATACTAAATAACTTTTACTATGGGACCAATTTTTTGACTGTTTCATTCATTTCGACCGCTCAGCCGTCGACGTTTTCTATGGGGGAGGCCAATTTTTTTTTGGGTTGGTCCCATAGAATAAGTTGTTCAGTTTGACTTACCTAATCACCTCTCACAATATGACTAGTTATGAAAAACACTATACACCGTGGGCCCATATAACTATACAGATTTTAACAGTGTATTCCTGATCATATTTACGAGATACTAAAATGTCCTATAAACTTTTCTGGAATACGCCTACTTTCAGAGTTAATACCAATTAAAAAAAAATACACTTTTTATTATAACTCATCACAAAACGCCTTTCTAATGGCGTTGTTGTCATTTCGACGTATATTGCCAGAAACGCAAATTACCTGATACTCACATGACCATGATTATATACGCGTATTACCATCTACGCAAAATACCATAATTTCATTTCGCAAATGACCGGATACTCAAATTACCAGACCGATCAATCTACGCATAGTACCAGAAACTCAAACTACCCGATACGCACATGACCATGATAGAGGAAGGTTAGGTCGTGGGCAACCCTACCTTATCGAGTAGCAGAATTCGGCCTATTATAAGGGGAAAGTACGTTAATACTTTCAGTTCCAAGAACTCCCCAAAGGAGTTCTCGGTAATTTGGTTTACATGCCGCATAACTCCCAAGGGAAGTTCATTATATCTAGCTAGCTAAAGGCGACTAGAGGCTATGCCGACCGACTCTCCTAGCCAGCCCTTTCGGAGCATAGAGATAAATGAACTCCCCAGGGGAGTTCTAGGAGTGCAGTCTTGTTTTGAGTTATCGCAATATCCAGCCCTACTCCCCGACCGCGGTTGCCCTCCTTCCCGACCGTTCGCACAATCGAGTTGGCCATGGCGGTCCAATGGCGGTCATTGAGAGTGTACAGCCGCTATAAACGTTTAAACCAATACTCAGTGTGACAAATGAGGAAATGACAAATCCGCGGAAATTCACATCCATGCATACTCGGCGTCATCAGTTGCCGAATATACTACAATATATTTTTTGTTGGTACAGTCGCCATCAAATATATCGGAGCGGCTAAGGTACTCAAAAATATCTGAACATGCACCATATCGCCTTGACAATAGAGGCGTTGTTCAGATATGTGTAACCACCTTGGCCGCTCCGATATATCTGACGGCGACTGTACATCAAACCAAAGTCGGTTTTTTAGTCATTTAGTCCTTAGATAATTCAACCCGGATAGAGTAGCCATGTCTGTCATTTTCTATACAAAAGTATGACGATTTTTGCGGGGGAGGGAAACGTCAAATGTATGGCTATTCGTACGTAACGTACAAATAGCTACGTCAGATAAACGTCAGTCCAGGATACATGTGTATGACCACTGGTCATATGTTTTCGGCAGAGGGGAACGCCTGTCAATGGCGACTCCGGGTGGTTGAATTCTCTAAGATTTAGTCAGTACCGAGGCGTTTCCATAGAAATCGGTCTCCACCGATTTTCTTCATTTCGAAACAATGTACGAGTACAAACTTATTTTAAAACCGTGGAGCTACACATAACTTATTTTATCTACACCCGTATCATAAATCCTATTTTCTGAGTTCGGAAACCGTATATAATCACCACCATTATTGCATTATCTGTGCCAGTGTTGTAACAATGTATAAAAATTCATTACCACATGGATATCGGCAACGTAATCAAAATCAGTCCTCCTCCCCGACCGCAGTTAACCTCCTCCCCAACCGCCCGTACAATCCAGTTGGCCACGGCGGTGCAATGGCGGTCATTCTAATGGTTTCAGAACAAGTCATTTAGGATTTATAACGTGTGTAGAACTATAGATAAAGTAATATATGCAACTGTCACAAACACACTCGCAAATTTAAGGGTCCTTATTACGTAAGAGCTACATTTGTGTAACAGGTCTTTCGCGAATAAAGTCTAGGGCGTTTGCGTATCTGGTCTTTCGCGAAAGAAAGTCAGGTCATTTGCGTATCGGGTCTATTGCGTATAAGGTACTTTACGAATGAACCCATGGTCATGTGCGTATCAGGTAATTTGCGTTTCTGGCAATATGCGTCGAAATTAATGCATGCGGAGCTTATGCGGATGCAGATGTGGAACAAGTCCGTAAAGAAACGTCTCGGCGACGGCGTACGTGCTAGGTAAAGTAGGTAATTTCACCATTACCCAATAGGAATATTGTTACATTTTCATGATTCGTCGATCGAGCTCTATGTCCTTAACGGACACAAGAAATGAACGACGAAGAAATGACGAGTTTGTTTTCTTTTGATTTTAGTGTTTAAATGCTCCTGTCCTTTTTTTCGAATAAATAATACAAAACGTTAATATTCGGGTTTTTTTTGGTACATAATCTTAAATCCGCATCCGTATCCGCGGATGTGAGCCTTTTAATATCCGCATCCGCGGATGTCAAAAAATCAGCATCCGTAACATCCCTGGTCCAGACTGGTTCGACTACTTGGTAATATTCAATTGAATTTTGGCTTCGTATCTTCTTATCATACCCGCAAATTAATTTTATAAAATATTTTCCTTCCAGTATGACGACCCCGGAAGTCAAGAGGTGCTAGGTGTGGTTAGTTAAAACCTTTCATAACATGTTACTTTTAAATATTTCATCTTATAACTGATAGACTTCTTATGTATTCTTAGGTCACTGAACCACTTGCTGATCGACCATTACAACCTGCTTAGCCCCTCTTCCATAGTGGTTAGACCCTATAATAATATTGTAAATTTTTAACTTAATTTTCATCCTTTTCCTAACTTTTGTTAACCACAATTCGCGTCATCCGTTTACTAACTTACCTACTCTTTATCTGTAATTTTCCCTTTTTTTAGAACCCACCTGAAAATGATTAAAATCCCTACATCACATTTCTTCCTCGTCATCCTTTCAAAACCCCAGCGTAAGTAGTGTCATATTTCTTTGTCTTACTTCTACACTTCCCCTTCACATTTTTTTCTTTTAGCCCTATTTTCTTTTTAACCTCAAAATATTTTTTGTAAATTATTTCCCGACCTTGACTGATGTTATATCTACATCTACCATTGTTTGAAAAAAAAAACTATTCCACCCTTCTTTGTTTCTGTCATATTTTGTCAGCAGGGCTATATAAATTTCATACCGTAGACATACCCATAGCTAAGACGTTCCAATACTCCCAAATTTTGAATTCTTCATTGCTTTATTTCCCTTGACCTATTAAATTTCTTTAGTCATTATTATTTTTATTATATGCATTCACTTTCATGTTACTATTATGTGCTTGTTCTTAAAATATCCTCTCCATCCTATCCAATCCTTCTTCCTAAAATGATTAAGCCTATGAGTTTTTGAACGTTTTATTGATTGTCTCTTTAAATCGTAGGCTGTCAACATTGTCAACATTAATAGAAATGATTGAATTTTTTTTTTCTTCTTATTGTGACGGCTTTTCCTTTCCTTTCCATACTGCGCCGTCTGCATACAACCTCGCACTCCGGCCGATGGCGTGTCACCTTTGCAGCCCGCGTACGCCCACTACTCCAGGATCTATGCTGTGCTACTTGGGTTTTCAGGGTTTTACCCAGGTCTCCTACAATAGTTGTCGTAATACAACACTTTATTAGCTTAGTTCATAAAATTTTCCTTTTTTCTACCTTTTTCATATTGTGATCCCTGCATTGTGCCATTCATACGTAATTGTACGTGGTAATATATATATATAACCAAATTTCTTAACTTTCCTTGTTTTTTTTTTTCAATATGTAAAAGTTAATAAATTCTCATTGTTACTAAATATCTCCCTCTGGTTGATTAGCTTGAAATGAATTTACAACTCTTTGTAGATATAAAGTGTATGACTAACCTTGCTCATCTATTATCCTGTAAAATGTGATCCCTTTAATTTGGCAACTTTAGTTTAACATGTATCTTTTTCAAATTTCAGACTCATTCGCTCACCTTCAACTGATGTGAGTGTGCGACTAGCTGTGCGTGGCTCTTTGTGCAATAAAGGTGAATATTGCCTATTTACTCTTTCATTTCCCTATTTATACTACTTATTCATGAGTTGATTCTAGTACCTTTCTTTATTGAAAACAATAACTCTCATGCCTCTTTTTATTTTTTATAATTAGTGAAAATTAACTCCACCTGAACTAAGTTTAGTTCTTACATAGTATTGTCCCTATTTATGAGTCCGTGGTCGCAACATAAACAATTGAAAGGACCGGAAAGGAAAAAAAAATAAATGAAAGATAATATGTTACTAATATTTATGCTTTTATTATTCCGAGAGGAAAAATTACAATGTTCTTAGATATATTTTATATAATATAATACATGCATAATGAATGAGTATGAAACACTGATAATTTTTGAGGTTTCTAATGTGATGTAAATAAACACATTTTTTTTGCGCTTACATTGCTAACGCTGGCTGAACTCTACGAGATAGATCAAAATAACGAGATAGATTAAAAGGTCTACAAAAAAGTCCCATGCGAAGTCGGGGCGGGTCGCTAGTTCTGTTATAAGTCTTACCTTGTCGCTATAATTTTTTTCGATTTTTTTTTAATCAGTTGGAGGCACGTTGAACACAAATCCTGTCTAGGACTGCCAAATCCAATATTAAAACTCGTGACGAAACATTTCCGGAAGAAACTGAGCCTAACTGAAAAGCCAGGCAGTGCTCCATCGGAATACATGTTCCATAGATTTTTTATATTAAGCTCTGCATGCAAATATTGCCGTTGCCGAGTTTTGTCCAGACTATAGTGAAAGTCTGCAAAGTCTGAATATACTTTTCAACAGCTTCTTTGCGTGAACGGTATGCGTGCGATTTTTCGTCTCCACCGCGATTTTCGCAAGCCATTAATCCAGTAAAATAATGACGCTTAGCTACACCATTGGTTAGACGCACTTAATAAGTAAATATTAAAAAATAGTCACGAATAACGTGGTATTTTTAAATCCTTTATAATATTCGTATTTAAATATGTTTTTTTTTCTTTGTAGGTGGTGCTGGTGCTATAAGGAGAAGGAGATGATACTTTAAAATGCAGGCACTAGAATTTAAAGAATATAAAAAAGAAACACGGGAAAAGTCGTCTGTGTAGAATTTTTTTCTCCGAACAACGGATGACACTTACGCAAAGTGCAAAAACAGTCAGTGCAATGCTATTATAAAATGCCAAAATACTAAGACGTGTCTACATAATCACTTAAAAAGGCATCGTGATCGTGACCAAAATCTTGTACCAGTTCTACAGAACGACAGTGTCAGTACCTCAAAAGCGCGTGGCACAGGAAGACGGTGGTGAAATAAAGAAGAAATCTCGGATTGATGAATACTTCCAAACAACTGAAGACACTACGGAAACCATGATATCGAAAATGACAGCATGCGATGGTCTTCCATTCAGAATTTTCTCTACTTTAGAGTCCATAAAAAACTTTCTTAAAAGTGGCTTCAAAAACTTACTCAAGTCATCTACAACATTACAAAAAATTGTTCTAACAAAAAGTGATGAGATAAAAAGCAATTTAAAAGAGAGTTGGCAGGCCTAAAATCTGAAGGCAAGAAGTTTTCCGTTACCTTAGATGAATGGACTTCAGACAGTAACCGAAGGTACATAAATATAAACTTCATTGTTCCCATTTCAAAGACAAGCCATTTAAAAATTTGGAATTAGCACGGATAAAGGGTCGAGCCACAGCAGATCGTTGTTTGGATATCCTGCAGATAAAATCAGCTCAATATGATTTATGCATGGATACAGATATTGCATGTGCAGTAACCGACGGAGCAAGTGTCATGTGTTCGTTGGGTAAAAAAGTCCCGTCGTACCATCAACAGTGTTTAACACATCGAATTCAATGGGCAGTAATAGATGCTATTTACAAAAAACAAGAAAAGGATAAAATAATTTGATTTGTTCTTCAGTAAAAGGATAACGAAGTACAAGAAGAGTGGGTAGACTTCCCGACTACAAGCGGCGACGAAATTGGCAGCGAGTACGATGATAGCGATACCGAGGAGGACGGTTACGGCTTTGTAGTGCAGCTAGCGAATCAAAATAGGATATACACTCTTCTGGATTACAAGGACCTGATAGACAAAGTAAGAAAAGTCGTAAAAATTTTCAAAATATCCCCTACAAGGACCGAAATCCTTAATAACCATCTCAGTGAGGAGAACAAGAATCTACGGCTGATTCTTGACTGCAAGGTGGAGTAGTTTGGCTTCTATGATAGAACGCTTTTTATTAATACTCAAAGATGCAGTCATGAAAGCACTGATTGATTTAAAGAACATTACATTCAGCGCAGTAGACTTTCGAATTCTAGAAGATTTTTCTTCATCATTGAATGTCGTCAAAGCCACCGTAGAAGCAATTTGCCAAGAAAAAACTAATCTTTTAACGGCTGAAGCAGCTCACCAATTTATGGTATTGAAATTACAATCTCAAGCGGAAAATAGCATCATCAGCCGGCGACTCTTGAATGCCATGAAAGAACGAATTGTTCAACGTTGTCACGAGGACCTTGTTTCTACATTAAAATATTTGCACAATCCGACTAAATATTATATAATGAGCAGTGCTCGGCGGGGGTGAGCTGTTTTCAGTTTTTGCATTAACATGGACATACCTTGACACTCAAGGGTAAATGCCCCATGTGTAATTTTATTTTAAATTAATGACATTATTTTATTGAGGCTGCCTTTCTGCTAGCTTTTCGCATTCAAAACAAATGAATTTTATTAGAAGAATCTACGGAATGTAATTTATCTATCTTGCAGCTTTCCGCTTAAGAGCGAAAACATTTTTGACTAGTATTAAAGCAAACTTCCGTTTAGATAATATAAAGGTATATATCCTTATTTTACAATTAAGGTTAATCAAGTGATATATCACATGATATCAAACCTCTTTAGATAGGCAATTAATCTGTTGAAAGATGCCATATTCTCTCTTCGTGAAATATCATGACAACGTCATTATTTTATTGTTACGTTATGTCAATTAGAAGTGAAAAAGCAGATAAATAATTTATAACGTGAAAGATTATTGTGATTTTGAAGATGAAATGAAATTCCGCAACATGGCGCGTGATCATATATTTCTGGTCAGGCTTTATCTATAAATGGATATTAAACTCAAGGCGAAATTCATTAAAATTTAAAATATAGAAAAACTTGGTTTTTCTTCGATTATTGCTCCTCTGACGGCACTTATTGGTAAGAGAAAGGGACGTGATCCCATCGATTGGAACGATAGTGCTAGTAAAGCTTTTTCTAAATTGAAGGATGCCTTGATGAGCGCTCCGTTGATGGCTTGCCCGGATTTTTCGAAACCTTTTATCCTTCAATGTGACGCTAGCCAGGTTGGCTTAGGCTCGGTCCTGGCTCAAGAGTTTGACGGCGTTGAACATCCAATTGCTTATTATTCTCGTTTATTCACTAAAGCTGAACGTGGATACGGGACAACCGAACATGAGCTTCTCGCCGTTGTTGATTCCATAAAGCATTTCCGCGGATATCTCGATGGAATGAGGTTTAAGATCATTACTGACCATATTGCTCTTAAATGGTTGATCACCCTTGATAATCCTACCGGGCGCTTGGCTCGTTGGGCAACTTTGATTTCCCAATATAACTTTGAGATTGAACATAAAAAAGGTGTCCTTAATGTTGTTCCAGACGCCTTGTCCCGCGCTCAAGTTGGGCTTATCTCATTCGCGCGTGGCATGGATCCTTCTGGAGATCCTTGGTATGAACGAATTTACCAGGGAGTTTTGGACAATCCTCAAATGTTTACTGCATTTGCTCTTCGGGATGGTGTCTTAATGCGCAGGGTATCTATCGAAAACCCTTTAGCACCTAATCCATGGCGTATAGTTCTTCCTGCTTCAAGGACTAGAGAGGCGGTTGCTGAAATTCATAATGGATTTCCCAACGTTCATCCTGGTGTTATGAAAACGTATTTAAAAGCTCGTGACTTATACTATTGGCCGAATATGTACCGTGATGTTACAAGGTTCCTTTCCGAATGTCAGATTTGCAAGTCTTATAAAATTGCAAATTCACAACCTCGTGGATTTCGCTTATTTCCTCGTCGTGTTGCGGCTCCAATGGATCTTCTTTCCATTGACTTAATTGGTCCTTTACCGGTTAGCCGTAACGGGTGTCGTTATATTTTGACTTTGGTTGACGTTTTTACCAAATTTGTTTGGTTGGTCCCTTTGAAGTTGGTGAATGCGAGGTCAATATCGATGGCATTAGAGTCGGAGGTTATTTTGCGGTACGGTGTTCCTACTAACATTCTCTGTGACAACGCTACAGTTTTTCATAGTCGTCAATTTCTGGATTTCCTGGCGAGCTATAATATTCCAGGTCCGTGTTATACCCCATATTATTCGCCACAAGCGAATGTTGTGGAGAGATATAACCAGGTCGTGATTACAACTTTGAGCATTTTAGTTGAAAATGACCAACGCAGTTGGTCGGGTCATTTACATCGGGTCGCTCTTTATTTAAACTCTTGTATAAATTTGGCTACTGCTTATACACCGAATTTTTTGATGTACGGCCGCGAGTTGTCAATGATTCGTGAACGTGTTGAGAATCAGGTTGTGGACCAAGATGTGGGACTCAGCCGGATGGAACACGCTTCGAATCTTCAGACGCTTCGTGAGGTGTACGATAAAGTTTCTGATTCGATGGCTTTAGCCTTTCATCGTAACGCCGCCAAGTTCAACACGAACCGTTCTTCGCCAAGAATCGTTGGTGACCAAATCGTTTGGCGCCGGAATTTCCAGCGTGGATCCGCTGATCCTTTTCGAGGCGGTAAATTCGCTCCACGTTTCGTTCGGTGCCGTGTGGTTAGACGGGTGTCTCCACAGGTATATGTACTGGCTGATACCGATTCCGAGCACGTCGGTACCTATCATATTAAAGATATCTTGAAATAGTTTCTTCTTTCGGCCCGTTCAGTTTTCTCAAAATTCTAAAATGCGCTTTAGTCCGCCATTCCCTTGTCGGTAATCCTTGCTTGATTTGTTTCTTATCGTTTTTTTGTTTTCGTTTGAGCGTTTCCTTGCTCCTTTTTCCAGATTTGACCTTTTTTACCGTTGGTGCTTAAGGCTTCGTTTATCTTTCCCGGTCTATGATAGCCTGGTTGTATAATTTGATGACTCGATGTGAGGGATTAAGATCTGTGGCCAGGTGCAGTTTCTGTCCTATCCCGGCCGTCACGTCTTGGACCGCGTGACGCGTTGGTTGGCGTTTTGTCATCTTGTTAATCTATTAGGTTAGTCTTTAGGGGTAATGTTAATAACTGGTTAGTTTTGTTTTTTTTTGGAATTCGTTTAGGGTTCTCTTGTTGTGCCTTTTTTTGGCCTTAGCATTAAGTTGTGTTTGTTTTTGTTGCTTGGGGTTAGTTTTCTTGTGTTTACTTGTGTTGTTGTTTGTTTGTTTCTTTGTTTGGTAAGGAGATTCTGTAGCATTACGCTACGTATCGTACGACATCTGTCGACTTTCTTTAGAACTTCTGAACTTCTGTGTCTAAGGCTAGGTCACGGTTGATATATAAAAAAGCGTACATTGTGATTCACGGCATTACAGGTAGATGGCGCTTATATCAGTCCGTATTTTGTAATACGTCTGGCAGTTATAAAATTGAGATAAGACTCGCGCTAATTTTGAATGTGAATTTTGAGGTATTCCAGATTGTCAAAAGAAAAAAGTTGATTTTTGATGGAGTCTGTCAGAGCGCCGTGAGATTTTGAAAGAAAAAGAGATAATCTGGATTTGTTCTGGTCTTTTTTGCCATAATTTGCTTAGCTGCATCGTGATAAAGTGCGATTTATTTCAAACATTGTATGGCAAGTGCTATTGTTGCATTGTTGGAGCAGAAATAAAACCGAAACCCTTGCCGGGCGAAGAGGCCCAATATAAATTATTTAGCAAGTGCTATACCCTGAAACCGCCTGATTCCGGAAGGCCCTTGTGGATGCCGGGCCGGCGGGACAGTCTGCAGCTGCCGCGATTTCCGCGGGTTTCTTCGCCACATCATCGGAGAGTTAGAGTCCGCATCCAGCGGGCTCTCGCAAGTGAGAAAAGGAGTTCAGCGAGCTATTGGGTCCGCCGTATCAAAGCGGACACTGGCCCACGAACTCTTTTTTAATTTAAGCAACAGCTTTTGCATCCTGCTTTCGAGAACATCAAATTATTTATATTTTTGTTAAAAAAACGTTACAAATCGGATTCCTTTTTTGTATCCAGTATTTTTGTGCCATAATAGTTTTTTTTGTTGTTTTGCTAAATTTCCCCAAATTCCAATTGCCTCGTTTGACGGGCGTATAAAGACCTGGCTCTTTAATTTAGGCTACGTTCAGCCAGCGCATCATCTGTCACCATCCATATCACCCGCCTCATTAACCCATTATTTTCCTGCAGCCAAATTATTACTAGCCGAGTCTTTATTTTTACTTACCGGTTTTGCTAACTATTGAATTTGTAATGTCCTTGTTTAGGTACAGTCGTCTTCATTTTTAAGTGAAGTGCTAATATTAAATATTTTTAATTATTGTAATTTAATTACATTCTGGTCACTAGGGAGGTTGTTGAATGTGAAAGTGAAATAGGTACAGTTCTCTTCATTTTTAAGTGAAGTGCTAAATTTAAATATTTTTGTTATTATAATTTAATTGTATTCTGACCACTAGGGAACTTATTGAATGTGAAATACCCTTATTTAGATGCCATTATTGTGATTTTTACGTGAAATGCTAAATTTTAAATAATTGATAATTTTTGCTAATATTAAATATTTTTACTTTGTCGTCAAAATTAAACGTATTAATGCAAGTAAGAAGTGTTTCACTGCAAATAACACAGAATTACAATAAGCACAGAAAATGTACAATAAATAAATAAGCTTAATACTCTTTTTGTAATCTATTTTCATTTTAGTTTTGTCTTTTTTTAATATTTCTTTAAGGTGTACCCAAACCTTATCCATATATTAATATCTACAAGACACAACTAAATGACATTAATGACGTAAAAACGGCTCACCCCCGCCGACCTTTGATAATGAGTTGCCTCCAGCTTCAGATATATTTACCTGCGCAGGAAATGATATCATCACTCAATTAATTGTCGACATCAACAATAAATACTTTGGTTGCAACCAGCCTGCCGAAATTACTTAAGTTAGTGAACACCAAAGTTACGAAGAGGCTGTGCAACTAACGGAAGAAATAAGTTTAAAAGAACAGCTTCAAAAAACAATTGACGAGACTATATCCGAGACTGCCTCAAAGTCCTCAATGACTAACTAATGAAGAAGAGTTTGAGACATCAATCCTGATGGAAATGGCAATATTTGACAGAGGAGGTCCAAGGCAGTTACATTTAAACCAGGCTTATGAGTTTTTATTGTGTATTCCACCTACGAGCGTAGAGTGTGAACGTGTATTTTCCTCTGCGAAGTACTTAACGAATCTACTCGTATCTATGCTCTCTGATCGTTTTCTATTTTGGATCATCTACGATCATAACGACATAACGATCATAACGACCGTCCTGCCCGGTAGGTTTCTTTATTAAATCATGATTTAGGCTTCGTAAAATCGTTATTTTTACTTTTTGAAAAGTAAGTACCTTAGTTAGGAGGTCACTTTTGCTCCTTATTTTAATATTTAAAATTTTCCAAATGGCTACGCCCCAGGCCCTTTTATCGGCGGATTTCCCTATTTTATGGGACATTTCCCATGAATTTCATGGAAACAATTAAAAAGGTGCTTTGAACGATTCGGCATACGTTTTGACCATGGGGATGTGAGGAGGTGGGTCAAAAACAAACAAAGACAAATGAGACGCCTACTAGTAAGTATATTTATTAGTTCAGATGTGATACTTTGCCAAGTCATAATGAAATCAAACAACCCATATCTACAATCGCTTATCAAACCACACTCGTATTTTAAGGACCCTTTACGTAACAGTTACATAAACTACTATTATCTACACAAATATTATGAATCCTAAATGCAGTGTTCGGAAACCATTAGAATGACCGACATTGCACCGCCATGGCCAACTCGATTGTTCCGGCGGTCGCGCGGGCGCGTGCCGGCTGGCTGAGAGGAGGGCATATTACCGCAGTTAATGAATTTTCATACGTTTTAACTACACTGTCACAGATATTACGTTACTTACTGGTTGCAGTAATGATGGTAATAACATGCGGTTTCCGAACGCGGAATAGAGGATTTACGATATTGGTGTAGATAAAAGTATGTAACTTTCATAAACCTAAGGGAAGAGCGGTGCCTCCCAACACAGGCATTCTTTTGCTTACCGGGTGGCCCCATCCCCTGCATCATATCCTTGTATGCTTTATAAAATAAAGATTTTTTTTTATGAGCAATGACATGCTATATTCCTATAATGATATTTCCAGGAATCTGGCAGTCAAAGCTGCCGACCAGGTCCTAGTCGCCTTACACTACTATGCGTCAGGTTCCTTCACGCGGTATGTTTGTGATATGACGGGACTTCACAAGAGTATTGTCTGCCGACTTATCCACCGTGTAACAAAAGAGATTGCTCGACTTCGACCATTATTAATTACGATGGCAAGAACGTAGCTGAACAAAGGAAGAATGCTGCAGCATTATACAATCTAGCCAGGTTCCCTAAAGAGAAACTAAGTAGCTGTAAATAGTCATAAGTTTGGTTTGTAAGAAAACCGGCATGGTCACCTCACGGTGACATGTCGCCAAAAGTCCTGTCAAAGAGTCTACGGGCGAAAAACTCGCGCGACTCGTAAAATCCTGAAAAAAAAAATTAAAAAATAAAGTCTTGAAAGCCATGGACTGTACCCAAGTGGGCAATAATATCACCATGTTAGAATAATTTAGATGAATGCAATTTTACTGTTAATATGCCTATGCCTACTTCTATTTGTGACAAATTTTGTCTAACTTATATTCAGTATTCATTAGTTTCTTGGAATCAAAGAGAAAGAGGAGCATAGCCTTATAGATTTTGGCAGACTTCAAGTTTGATAGCTTTACTAGATGGTGCTGAACAGCGCCATAAGTTTTGTGGTAGCTCTGGTTCAGATGGCAGATAAGAGTTACTGCATAATGTATGGGGCTGTATAGCGCCGTTTAGTAATCTCAAAAAGTTCTTAGACTAAGCTAGGACTATTTATACATTCTCTTTGCTTAGAATCCATGGCATGGTACCTACACCATAGATATAATAAACAAAGATGATCCATAGGCGCTCCAAAAGTGAAGCCATCAATATGAGTGATTTCAAACAACTCTCCATTAGTAGCGCCCAGGCCAGCGAGAGGTGAAGACGTAATTAGCTTACCCTCCAATGCCCCGTGATACCGTTGTTAAAATGGCTTCTTGCGTATTGATATATTTGAGATACTGCACAAACCTCGCGGGAAAACGAAAAAAAGCTGACGGTATCACATATCACTCCTAAACCATCGATAGTGGTTGCATATTTGAGCCGTTTGGGATTGAGACCTTGGGACCCTGGGGCGAAAGAGCTCACAGGGTTTTCAGGGAGTGTAGCCGTCGTAGGCTAGTTGAATTAACGCGTGAGCAGAAGGCTGGGTCATATTTAGCACAACGGATCAGCATTGCCATACAACAAATACTTTGCACTTATAGTTTAAACTTAAGTTATTTAAAAAAAAATAGCTTTTAATTTTTATTTTAGGTATAGTTTTATTGTTTGTAGTGCAATGTAATCTATTTTTTATAAATTATAAGCATTTGTTAGTAACAAAAACTAAACTAAAAACAATGTATAAAAAACAGGCCAAGAGCGTGTCGGGCCACGCTCAGTATAGGGTTCCGTAGTTTTCCGTTCGTCCCAGTAAGTGTCCCCACTTAAGAGATAAAAAAATGGGCGATTTGTTACATTGAGAAAAACTATTCAACCTATCAAGTTCAAAGTAATTTTCCTAGAAAGTTTTTATAAAGTTCTACTTTTGAGATTTTTTTCATATTTTTAAAACTAATGGTTCAAAAGTTAGAGGGGGGGGATGACACATTTTTTTACTTCTGAAGAGATTATTTCTGAAAATATTTACACTATCAAAAAATATTTTACTAAACCCCTATTCATTTTTAATTACCTATCCAACAATATATCACACGTTAGGGTTGAAATGAAAAAAAAAAAATCACTACCCACTTTACGTATAGGGGAGGTACCCTCGAGGTCATATTCGAACGCGGAACACCATTGAGAGGCTATTTGGCATCTGGAAGAGGTTCCCTATTGGTCTAAGAGCTGGCCACGTCAGATGTGACACAATAATGAGAGCAATGAAATCTGTCTAGTTAGACTGCTTTACCATCCTTATTGCTAGATCCGGGCATCTGGCAGCTTTTAATGGGTGGATGTCAGAATGACAGACCAACAAAGTTTTTAAGTTGGAAAAAAGTAATACCAAAATAGGTAACAAATGCCAAAGTTGTGTCATTTATAGAGGACAGGGCCTATATTTTAACATTAGATTAAAAACCATTGTCTATTATTGCGGAAACAAAAACAGTAGGCGACTAACTAAAAATTGCATTTTACATCATTTGGCACTACTTTCCCCGAACAGAACCTTCTGGATATGATATAACCTAATTAATTACATAATTTCCTATAATATTTCATTAAACCCAGAACTCTAGGATTTGTTTTCTCCAAGTTATTTGCATTCTTTGACCTCCACCACTTTACAGCTGCCAGATGTCCAGATCTAGAAATAATCATAGTATAGCAAAATAACTACATGGGTTTCGTTGCTCTCATTATTGTGTCATATATGACGTGGCCAGCTCTCCGTCTATATTCTTGGAATAAAGATCCGGTGCACGCTGTCATGGCTGCTAACACTCGTCAGCTAACAGTCGCTAACAGTCAATTACTAACTACTTTGACAGGTAAGTAGGTATATGTGAGTGTAACATGGGCTTTACTTGGAAAATATTTAATAAAGGTAATATGAAATATTATTTTACAAGAGGCAACAATGCAGAAGATTTCCGAAATAGAAAGGGAATCTTCATGGCACTGCAGTAAAAGGCTAGATTGGCTGCCAATTCGGCTGAGCTCCTCAAACGGCGCAAGTATGCAACCATCAATAGTTGTTGCATATTTGAGCCCTGGGGACCCCGGGGCGAAGGAGCTCACAGGGTTTTCAGGGAGTGTAGCCGTCGTAGGCTAGTTGAATTAACGCGTGAGCAGAAGGCTGGGTCATATTTGGCACAACGGATCAGCATTGCCATACAACGGGGCAATGCTGTTAGCCTTCTGGGCACGCTGCCGATAGACGGCGATTTGGGTAAAAATTTCTACTTATAGTTTATTCGTAAGTTATTTTTTAAATTTTTAGCTTTTAATTTTTATTTTAGGTATAGTTATATTGTTTGTAGTGCAATATAATCTATATTTTATAAATCATAAGTATTTGTTAGTAACAAAAAATAAAATAAAACCAATGTATAAAAAAGGGAATCTTTTTGTTTAATGTACACGTGATGCAGATTTGTCCATTCAAAATATCATACCGCGATGGCCGGAGTCTGCACCAACAGCCATGTTTTCAATAGCTCCAACCTCAGACAAAGGCTAGAGTTAATGGAGTTTGGGGACTATTGGCTTCTCGGGGACTCTGGTTAGGGGGCGTCCATTAATCGCGTCATATTGTATAGGGGGGGGGGGGTCAAGAAAAAATCACCACAGGGGAGCGGGGGGTATAGACACATATCACGTGTAATTTTTTTTTTGTTCCTCCGTTTTGTGTATTATAGTCAATACAATAAAACATATATTTCCACTACTATTTTCTAAATTATCAACTTTTAAAACAACCAAACTGTAAAAACCGGAGTTTTTAAATTTGCGCGCGGAAATTTGCCTCGCAGTTGGCAATCCTGCGTTCATTTGAGCGGGGCGGGGTGTCGCTATGAATGCTATACCTATGCACGGCGTCACTGTCCGTCCGCCATTACGCCATTAGTCTTTACGCAGTGTGTTCTAGTGCAGCGTTATCAAATGAGTGAAACATATCAAAAGGCCTTCAAAGCCTACAAGGAGTGCCATTCTGGTCTTTCAGTGCATACTGTACAAGACCAATTTAACAATATTTGGAGAGAAAGGGTGAAAAATGTCAAAGATAAATCGGAAAGAGAAAAAAATGCAGGAGCTCTTCTTGCCGAGTGGAGGGAGAAGGCCACAACCAAAAAATCTAGAAACATTCTGCAGTTTTTTTCAAAGGTAAGTTACCTATACGTTTATATTTCTATAAAGTTATAAATAATACAGTTTTACAATGTGTCGATTGAAATAACCAAAACGAAACAAGTATTTATAGACTTTAGATTAAACTTTAACTATAAAATCGTCACAGAAACCGATGCCGATCGCTTCGTCAAAAGTCGCTCGGCCTTGAACGCGGCCATTGCCCTCAGCCGTGAAGTGGCTGCCGTCAGGATGTTCTAAATATTCATTCTGGTAATATTTCAAAATTGCATGGGAAACTGCATATTCATGCAATATTTGTGAGTCCGGTGCTGCCGGTGGTGGTAAATAACTATTTAAAAATGAGATGTATGAAACCTACTGCCACTATATTAACCTAACACTTTCATCGTGCTTAATTTGCAATATTTGTAAAGACTGGTATTAATAACTACTAACAAAATTTCGACGTCACCAGAGGTTAAACATACCTATTGTAACTTTTATTATAACCTAAAACTTTCTGTAATTTTTAGCTTTCAGAATGAACTGATATGTTTGTTCCCTATAAATAGCGTTTGGGTTGTATATAACAATGTTATGATCTAGCTTTATGAAAACTATGCGCTATTTAATGCTTATAAATTTAAGAGAGTTGGTCTGTTTTTGAGTGTGACTGCATGAAATTTAATTACATACTATAAGGCCGTGTCCTATGTGGGCGAATGAAAGCGTCTAATTCGCGCGAAAATATCAAACAAACTGATCGCGTTCGCTTCATTTCGCGTCGCGCCGCTTCGCGTTCGCATGTTGTTTAGCTACGTAGGACACTTCAATCGCTATGGACTGTTTGTTTCTTTAGCGCAGCTCGGGGCTTCGCATTTGCGTTGATTCGCTCACGTAGGACACAGCGTAACAGAAACGGTAACTGAGACTACTGCCCATGAAACCCGGACCATGAAGGGGCTATGTCCCCACGTTAACGGTAATAATGTATTTACATATAACTCTTGATTGTTAAATAAGATTAATGAGTTAAATATATGTTTTAACGATAAGCTTCACTAATTATATCAGAAGCTAATTCAATACATGCAGCACGATTATCGTATAAATATCGCATTGCTTTAATTATTATAATTTGTGATAGAAACCCTCAATAAAAAATATATCTGAAATAAGTGTCTGCAAGCATGCAGGTTGATTCATGGAAAATTCTTTTTATATGGAATCACTACCATAATGCTGAGAGAGACGCAAGTGACTGTGTTCCCTTAAGGGTTGGTTACAGCCAAGCTATCTATCTTTTAAAATGTAATATATTACTACTGATTGATCATGATCAGTCTGCGTGTATCTGGTGCAATTGGCTCTTGAATCTGTTCTCTCTATTATTACTCAAAAGGTACTCATTTTCGATATGACTATTTGCATTTCAGAAAAGCACCGAGAAAATGGGTAGTGATGGTACTAGTTTGACAGTAGTACCAACCACTCAAGCTTCTGTGAATTCCGCAAATAAAATAGAAGATAGTTCTGGTAAATATTAAGTTTATTTATTTATTTAATATACATGAGCGAGAGGAGAGGCAAAAATGCTTTCGTATGTCCGGTTGTTCTCCTCTACAGAGGCGTTTTCATGGGCGTTTTTTATCGCCTGTCGTGTCGTGCATCACTATCGCAACGCCGCAGGACGCAATTCTCGACCGGTTATCCTGAAATTTTGTGGGCATGATGAGCGATGATTTATATTTAATTATATGTGGATTCAATTTTTTGAATTATTTTATTTATTATTTTAGGAGCTCGCAAGCGAAAAGTCTCGGTTTCTAGTGACGACGAGGAAGCGAATAGTTCGAATGCTAGTACCTCGAAACTACTATCACATCCTACGCCGGCACAGGATAAATTAAGAGCTGAAATTAGTGTTGCTCAGGCTGAACTGGATTTAGCTCTGCGCCGGAGAGATTCTTTGTCTGCCAGTGGTAGCGACCAGAGCAAAGTACTAAAGTTACGTAGACAAGTGGACCAACTACAAAAAGAGCTACGTAAGAAGGAACAGCACGCCAAAGCTTCTAATACTTATAGACATGCAGTGAAATCAAAGATTGAGCTTGCTTGCAACCAAAACGCTGATGTAGCAAATCTGCTAATGACTCGTATTACTCCAGGCCGACCTCGTTTAGAAGAGTCTCAGCCAGAATTAATGAAGACCATCGTCGATTTAGCGATGTTCGGTTCTTCAGCTGAAGAAAGACGTCGGTCGGAGGCAGTGCGCAGTTGTCGCACACTCACAGATCTACATGAAAAGCTCAATGAACAAGGATTTTCCATTTCAAGGAGCGCTACATATTTAAGGCTGCTGCCAAGAAACTACACCACCTTGGAAGGGAAACGTCACGTTCAGACAGTTCCCGTCAAACTGTTGCGCCCTGAGGCAAGTCATCACAAATTCCACCCTGACCAAGATTTTTGCGTAGCGACCATCCGGTCTTTAGAAACCGTGGCATCAGTCTTGGGACCGGAGCAGGTGTTTTTTTTGTCGCAGGATGACAAAGCAAGAGTACCCATCGGCTTAACTGCCGCGAATAAAACGGCACCGCTTCTTATGCATGTCGAGTACAAGGTTACACTGCCTGATCATGACTGGGTGGTTGCTTCGAGGCATAAATTAATTCCGAGTGTATACGCCGGATGCGCCATTAAACCCAATAACATGGGCCGCGCCGAGGCAGTCACTTACTCAGGGCCGACTTACATTGCCATAGGAAGCGGCAAACATTCGTCGTCGACGGCCTCCACGCATGCTATAGACTTCGACAAGCTGACGACACGACTCGTTTAAGGAGATGATGCTTAACGAAGGGCTTGTGAAACCAATAGTAATGATATCATCCGATGGAGGACCCGACGAGAACCCTAGGTATGCAAAGGTCATATCACACGCGATTAAACATTTCGTTAAATATGACTTAGATGCCATATTTATTTTCACAAATGCTCCAGGCAGTAGGGGATTTAACAGGGTGGAAAGGAGAATGGCCCCTCTGAGCCGCGAGTTGTCTGGTGTGATACTACCGCACGAGCATTTTGGCACCCACCTCGACGGACAAGGTCGAACCACCGACATAGAACTCGAGTGCCGTAATTTCAAAAAGGCGGGAGACGTACTCGCAGAAGTTTGGCAGGATGTGGTTATAGATGGCCATCAAGTGACAGTGGAGTACGTCGACCCTGGACCAGCTGAACTGGAAGCTCCAGATCAGCCAGCACACAAGTGGTACAGCGAACATGTTCGGGAAAGCCAGTATTTACTGCAGGTACAGTATATAAATCCTTGAATATATATTTGGTATAGTGGTACATGCAACATATTTACTGGTAATATAAACGCTTTTTTATTGTTTATCAGGTAATGAAGTGTGACAACAGGACATGCTGCGCTAGCTTGCGCAGTTCAATAAGATGTATCTTGCCTGAGTGCTTTTTACCGCCGCCCTACCCGCTCATTCAGTCCCCAAATGGACCTTTCATACCTGCACCCGAAGACCACGACGGGAAGTCTTTCGGATCATTTTTGCTGCGGCGATCCGTCACTGTCGCACCTACTATCAGCGGCCCGATAGCGTATGATGTTTATTGCCCATCATTTAACTGGCAGCAAATTACAGGGCGAACGTGTAAAGAATGTTGTCTGTACTTCTGCTCCAAAAAAAATTTGCAAAATCACCGTCAAATGCACCGGAAGACAAGGGAAATGAGCGATGCAAGTTTTGGAAATGATCTTGCCTGTCCCTCACGGGTCCTCGCAACGCGTCGTAGTGCTAGATTAGCTCAGCGCAGAGAAGTGTTGTGTGTCATGAGAGAAGACGACGACGCGGAGTGGCAGGACGAGGACGACATTAATATAACCGACGGGATTCCAGAACCTGTGGAGGATTCTTCCATTCCTAAGCTTGTTACTATTGAAGAAAATGTTACTAATTTGTGGAGAGAAAATTAGGAATTTTTTTTGACTTATAAAACCGACCTCGACCTGACCGACTCAAAATTATAGGTTCCCTATTCGTCTGTATGTTTCTTTTAAAGTGTGTTACCTCAGAACTCCGTCGTTTCTTGGCCGATAAAAAAAAATATTGAAAGTATATACCTACACAGATTAGGGTCATTTTTGTCAAACCAAATCAAATGATGGAATCCATGAGGAATCAAGGGAACTCCTCAAACCGTATAAACAGACGTAAAGTGATTAAATTTTTTTTATCTAAAAACCAAACATATGCATGTAAATTCTGCTATTTAGTGAAATATAAACTGCTCGTGAAGACAAGAATGGAACTCCTTCACGACATGTTTTTTTACGTCTTTGAACTAATTGTTTTGAGATTATTATTTTTCTATGATAGATTATTTTAATTAAAATAGTGAAATATGTATACATGTAGTTTCACTTTTTTACCCTTCACGTGTACGTAGGTTCATGTGTTAGAAAACTGTACTTTAGTTAGCAAAAAATTACACGTGATATTGGTCGGGGGGGGGGGGGGGGGGGGGTCCTGAAAATATCACCAAAGATCACCATGGGGGAGGGGGGGTCTAAAACAAGCCAAAAACGTATGACGCGATTAATGGACGCCCCCTTATGCGCTGAAGCCATATCTGCTCACCCCAGTAGCCAACCCTCAAACGCGTGCGGAAAAACTGTTCAAAAAGAGTCATATTCGAACGCGCAACACCATTGAGAGGCTATTTGGCATCTGGAAGTGGAAGAGGTTCCCTATTCTTGGAACAAAGATCCGGTGCACGCTGTCATGGCTGCTAACACTCGTCAGCTAACAGTCGCTAACAGTCAATTACTAACTACTTTGACAGGTACTTACCTACTGAGGTATATGTGACTGTTGGGCATTGTGTAACACGCTCTTAAAATTATCTGTTATCTATGCCCTAGTATAAGAAAAAAGTCTACCAGAAGATTGTCTATCGTGACCCGTGAATCTCTGTCATTTATATTTTCGGATGCCTGTTTTAGTTGTTTCTCAAAGATCTGTTTCGTTGTTATAAAACTTGACGATTAAACTCTTTTTTTATATAAATTGCCCGAATAACATCCTACAAATAATCTGTAACTACCTCACTAACCGGAAAGTAACACTGAACTACTCTGACGCAATAGTAACCAAAGAACAGACTCGTGGATGCATACAAGGCTCCGTACTTGGCCCAATATTCTGGAACACTATTGTCGACACCCTTCTGGACCAAGAATTAACTAACGGAAACTACATACAAGCATACGCTGATGACATATTACTCATCTGCTCCAGGAAAGACATACAACCAACCTAAAAACTTATTTTCATGAAACTTTTGACTTTGGCATTCAATTTCTCAAGATTTTGAGTGATGACGCATACTTTTTTTTATATAATTCTAATGTGTCTGTTATTGGACAACAATCATGCAGTTTCTGAATTTTCCGTAAAGTAGTTTCTGAATTTAGTCATTTTTAGTCGCGCCACTCCTTAAAACGGCGTGGTTTTACGTAAATATAATTCCTAAATCCACTTTTTTACCTTGTTCTTTTTTCCACATTTTTTGATCTAGATTACTTGTAGTCCATAAAAAAATAGTTTTAAGAATAATTTTGATGCTTGTTGTCCTGTTAGATTATCTGTAAATAGAGTTTTAAGTTTTTATAATTTCAACCGTTTTATTTTGAACTGCGTATAACTGTGACTAATTTCGATAATAGAATTAGATTCCAAAACTTATAAGAAACATACAACAGAAAACAGAACTCTGATTGGTGTATTAGTTCTCAAAATATTTAAGATTTACCTACCTAAAAACTTATTTTTATGAAACTTTTAACTTCGACATTTAATTTTGGAGATTTTGAGTGATGATGCATACTGTTTTAATATTATTTCAATGTATCTGTTACTAGACAATAATCGTGCAAAGTTTCAGATTTTTCCGTGAAGTAGTTTCTGAGAAAAGTAAAATTTAGTCGCGCCACTCCTTAAAACGGCGTGGTTTTACGTAAATATAATTCCTAAATTCACTTTTTTACCTTGTTCTTTTTTCCACATTTTTTGATCTTGATTACTTGTAGTCCATAAAAAAATAGTTTTAAGAATAATTTTGATGCTTGTGGTCCTGTTAGATTATCTGTACACCCTGTTCATATGTGTATAAGTTCGAATACACATATTTTTGCGTTGACCCTGAAGGCATACAGGCTGCAGGCCATCCATTTATTATATTAATCTAAAGAATAAGTTAACTTGAACATAATGTAATAGTAAAAAACGCCAAGGACTTGAAATTTGTCTTCACTCTTCAATGAAGTACTTTCGATTAACAATTTAGTACAAAATTTCGTAATGGCGACTGCAAAGGTGTTTTTTCAAGGCGGTAAAACTTTTTGGAATCAAACGCAATCTCGTTTACACAACAATGAGAAGGTCTTAAAATAGCTCCTCTTTAGAAGACAGGAAAAAATCTGGTCAGCTACGCAGCTAGAACCATTAAAATACTAAATATCGTGAGAGTGCGAGTTTAGAGGACAAAAGCCGCTTTATCCAAAAATCAACTTCCGATCTGAAAATTTTGAGGAGATCCTTACGTGGTATTTTGGAGGTGGATCCTGGATATCATAGCTACAATAAACGTGAAGTTCATCGTTTTTCCGTAGCAATCGAGAAAATTAGAGTTCATAATCCAACTCAATACATTCCTGGCACGCAGGAAGGAGTTGATTTTCTGACGAGAAACTCATTGAATTAAAATAGCCTTACAATGCTCAAAACGGTCGTTTGTGAGCAGCAAGTATAAAAAACAGCCTAAACCATGAGGTTAATGTTCCCAGACTCCAGAGGGAACTATTGGTGGTAGTGTGGGGTTCAGTTAAATATGTGGGGCCAAATTTCGTTATATTTACCGATAAAGTCATTAAACTCATTAATAATGAAAATTATAAATCAGAGGTTTTCGTCGAAATACGCTCCTGAAAATTTGAAAACTGTGTTTAGGAATAAAAATTAAATTATTTTTTCACAAAATTGTGCTCAAAACAGTGCAAACGTTTTTCAAGCTTTGAGAAAAGCTAATTTCGATGATTATATTGCCGAAAGTAAACGGCCACTCCATTCTCCAGATTGCGTTTATTACATTGATTTGGTATGTTTTTACATGCCTTGTAGGCACTTGTAGGTCACATTATTATAAAATAGCAAATATGGACAGTAAAAAAAAAAGATATCGAGCATATTTGGGACGAAATAACCTTGAAAGCGGTGCGTGCCGCGTGAGATTGTGTTGAAAAATGTAGTCGACTAGTAAATAGGTAAGAGGTGGAGTCAGTCCAAAATATTTTCAGCATATTTTGTATATTAGTATAGCTTTCATAAAATACAGATTTCACTACAATAACTATTCGTACAAAAAAGTTATAAAGACCTCCAAAGTGTATTCGAACTTTTTGGACACGGTGTAAATAGAGTTTTAAGATTATTTAATTTCAACCGTTTTAATTTGAACTGCGTATAACTGTAACTGATTTCGATAATATAATTAGATTCCAAAACTTATTAGAAACATATAACAGAAGACAGAACTCTGATTGGTGCATTAGTTCTCAAAATATTTAAGATTTACCTACCTAAAAACTTATTTTTATGAAACTTTTAACTTCGACATTTAATTTTGGAGATTTTGAGTGATGATGCATACTGTTTTAATATTATTTCAATGTATCTGTTACTAGACAATAATCGTGCAAAGTTTCAGATTTTTCCGTGAAGTAGTTTCTGAGAAAAGTAATATTTAGTCGCGCAACTCCTTAAAACGGAGTGGTTTTACGTAAATATAATACGAAAATACACTTTTTTGCCTTGCTTTTTTTTCCACATTTTTTGATCTTAATTACTTGCATTCCAATAAAAAATAGTTTTAAGAATACTTTTGATGCTTGTTGTCTAGTTAGATTATCTGTAAATAGAGTTTTAAGATTTTATAATTTCAACCATACTATTTTGAATTGCGTATAAATTGTAAGACGACATATAATTATTTAATAGGGTTTTGGTATAATTGTAATTGAAAATAATCGTGCAAAGTTTTAGAAGTCTGTATAAAGTAGCTTCCGAGTAAAGAAAAATTCAGTTGCGATACTCCTTAAAACAACGTGGTTTTTACCATAAATAAATCAGTTCCCGAAATATTAATTTTCAAATAAGGCAAACTACTAGAATAAAATGTATCGCACACCTCCGCAATCACCTAGCAAATTGCGAAACAATAATAGCGACACTGCAAAAATCGACGGCGAGACTATCCCGTCTAATTAGATAGCTCTGGAGACATGGAGTCGCTTCGGATGAGCCAGGATGCGGAAGCGTCCCAGCCAAATGATCTCCGCTCAGCCACTGCGACACGAGAGCCGCAGCAGCTGTCACAGCCGCAGTCGCAAATGCCGGTGCCGATACCGGCAAGAACAGCTGAGCCCTCCGAAACGGACGGACTGTTATTGAGCGGCGAGCCCGTAGCCAGCCCTAGCACACGGAATTCTAGTGGCAGGCTCAGGACAATGATAAGACAAAAAGCTGAAAAGATATACAGCATTTTTAAACAGAAGAAAAGTGTCACCAAGGGTAATAAGGCGGATATCATTGAATGCGTCAAGGAAATGCAGGAAACTGTGGACAGGTATAGTCAGGAGTGTGAAGTATTGAACGCAGAATGCCTAGTAGAGCCCGCATCCTTGGCTAGAACCCGGCTTTTAAATTCTGACAATAGTAGTTCTAACAATCTGAACAGCGCGATTGCCTGTATACAGGAAGAACTAACAGGGATAAGGCAAGAACAAACCAATATTGGCGCCCTGGTCGCTTCCGTAACAGGCGGCGCGGACAGACGACATGACGCTGGTCTCGCCTCTGACCTTGGCGGCCCCGCCCTAGGAGAGCCTGGTGAGCACCAAACAAGACCCACATACAGCGAGACAGCTAAAAGGCCGGCTCTTGACGTCCCAAGAAATTACCCGGCAATTGTGGTCACGGTCCCAACGTACAAACGGGACTAGAAGCGCTCTCTACCTTCAGGAATGAAATCTCCTTCAAAACAACACACTACGCCCCTCAAAAAATCAGGCAGATCTCCAACAATAAGCTCCGTATAGAGTTTCAAAACGAAAAGCAATTGGACGACACTCTCAGGCGAATAAACAACACCCCAAACATCAAGGCGGAACCTGCCCGTATAGCTTACTGCCAATGGTTATACTAAAAGGAATTTATAAAGATACCCCCTTGCAAGAGCTCGCGGACATTATAATCGCACAAAATCCTACCGTGAGAGATGCCGTAACAGCCGATGACGTAATTCAAATTGTGTACACAAAGAACAACAGAAATCCTAAGCTACTCAACGCTGTACTTAGATGCGCGCCGGGGACATGGCGCGCGATGATGCAACTCGGCCGAATTAACATCGAGCATCAACGAGTACATGTTAGCGAGCACTCACCGTTTAAACAGTGCCTAAGCTGCCTGCAATTCGGACATACGAGTGTGCACTGTAAATCAACTGTCAAGCCCTGCTCACACTGTGCTGAAAGCACCCATAATTACAAAACCTGTACTAACAAAAGTCGGACGCCACAATGCTACAACTGTATTGGACACAACCACAAGCACTCAACTAAATATAATGTTAACCACACAGCAATCAACCCTACCTGCCCGTTGATTATGGCAGCGAAGACCAATCTAAGACAAAAGATTCAATATGATTAATATCATAAATCTAGTTTATAAGAATGATCGTAATCAACAGTATAATTATAGGTATAATCGTATAACTTGTATAGTATAACTTGTATAACTTACTTGTAAATAATATAGTAACTACTGTGCTATGCGCCTTCAATTCAGTCGTTCGACGGGCCGCCGCGCCAGCGCACTTGCTCACTGCACCGCGCTGCGGCGGCGGCCCGACGAATGACTGCGCATACTTTCAACTGCCTGAAATGTATAACTATTCTTTTTGCTGACTAAAATTTGTTTAAAATGTGTAATAATTATCTAATTATCTATTTCTTTCATCTATCTTGTTTATCTGTTATTTCTTATACTCTCTTTTATTTATTAAATGCCTGCTCGCCTGCGTCTGTTTGCCGGGGCATCGGAACAGACTAGACTTTGGTTCTTCCGGTGCCCCGGCGAGCAGACTGCGATCAATAATCATACCCCCTACTAAACTATCACTTTTACAAGGCGGTAAAATAATCGCTCTAACAATTAAATCCCACTACCTCAATCACCCGCTCTATCACCAATCATTTTATTATATCCTTGCAAACAAACCCTAAATCCTCGATCACCCATGTGTTGAACACAAAGCGTATACCGATAGCGCTGCGTGTCCGACAAAAAACATCCTCTACCCAAAGAGGGAGGTTTTAGTCCGTAGGCGACTGAAGATGGCATTCCATCCTAGGGCGGAATGCCATCTTCAGTCGAGTCGGGCATGCCACCAGGACCGGCCTGGTGGTATCCAATGAGGATTTCCTCCCTATTCGCAAAAAAAAAACCTAACCTAACCTAACCTAACCCCAGTCGCGCCGCGCGCGCCAAGCGCCCACGCACAAACATCGTTTCCACGCCGCTCTGCGGTCGAAAAATCAAACAACCGGGTTTTTTACGACAAAAGTACAAGTATTATATTATATATCAAAGTGTGCGCGCTGACTCCACCTATCCAATCTTGAAGATCAGACAACTTCTTCTCTTTCTTCTCTTTTAAACTCTTCACACCCTGAATCATCGATTTTCGAGCTTGGTAACATCTCACCTCAGGAAATACTCACTATCCTGAAGAATATTAGGACGAAAGCCATTGGTGAAGATAACCTTAGTCTAGATATGCTTATGCTTGTGGCGGATTGTATTGCTCCCATCCTTTCTCATATTATTAATTACTCTTTTTCCTCTGGTACTTTCCCATCTATTTGGAAACAAGCTCATATTATTCCACTCCCCAAAATTTCTAAACCC
This sequence comes from Pammene aurita, assembly GCA_947086415.1. Classification (NCBI taxonomy): domain Eukaryota; kingdom Metazoa; phylum Arthropoda; class Insecta; order Lepidoptera; family Tortricidae; genus Pammene; species Pammene aurita. The sequence goes on along the minus strand of OX352295.1, from coordinate 3,029,196 downwards.
GTCACTTTTTCCCAATATCGTCCCATTTCCATCCTTCCAGTTTAATCAAAAGTTGTAGAACATTTTGTAAACCGCCGCCTCTCTTCACATCTCAACAAGCATAACTTTTTCAATCCTTTCCAGTCCGGCTTCCGCCCCGGGCATAGCACTGTCACGGTTAAGGTAACTGATGATTTTCGTCTTAATATTGAGGATAAAAAGCTTACTCTTCTTGTGCTCTTAGATTTTAGTAATGCTTTCAATACAGTCGATTTTGATATTCTTCTAGGTAGTCTAAGTAGACTTAATCTTTCTCAAACTGCTCTGTCATGGTTCCGGAGTTACCTTCTTGGTAGGCGCCAGCGAGTGAGAGTCGACGACAAGGTCTCTGAGTGGTGTGAGCTTGCCGCTGGTGTCCCCCAGGGTGGGGTGCTCTCTCCTCTCCTTTTTTCTATATTTATTGATGGCATTGCGCAATCTTTGGAGTGCAGTTACCATCTTTATGCGGACGATTTGCAGATTTACGCAGCGGCTAACATTGACGAACTCCCTTCTCTGTTCCGTAAAGTCAATTGCGATCTAGAAAGTATTCGCCACTGGGCCTTTAATTTCGGATTAAAGGTAAACGCTGAAAAATCGCAGGCGATTGTTATCGGCAGTCCCTATTTTGTCTCCAAACTTGCTGAGATGGTGGTACCCAATGTTATTTTTGACGGGACATTGATCCCTCTTTCCTCTACTGTGAAGAACTTGGGTATCATCCTAGACGAAACACTCTCATGGACGCCGCATATATCGGAGGTCAGTCGAAGGGTGTTTGCTTCGCTGCACTCTCTGAGGCGACTGCAGAACTTCCTTCCTCTTCCTACTAAAATCACTCTTGCTCGCTCTCTCTTACTACCTATCCTAGATTATGGCGACATTGCTTTTATAGACCTCAGGGAAGAACTGCTGGACAAGCTGGAGCGCCTGCAAAATGCCTGCATCAAGTACATATTTGGGTTGCGTAAGTTTGATCATGTGTCCGCCTCCCGTTCTCAACTTGGTTGGCTTCCAATTCGCCGTCGTAGGGATGTACATGTTCTGTCATTGCTTTTCAACGTGTTATTTAATCCTGCATGTCCTCCGTATCTGTCGGAAAGATTTAATTATTTGGCTAGTATTAGCGATCATCGCTTGCGGTCTAGTACAAATCTCTCTCTAGCCATTCCGCTAAAACACTCGCGTATTTACTCTAGGTCCTTCACTGCTTATGCAGTTAAATTGTGGAATGAGTTGCCAGTGGATGTAAGAAAGTCACAGTCTGTTTCCTCACTCAAGGATAAATTGAAAAAGTTGTGGCTAGTGGACTCTTAATGTTTTTTGCGAATTGAATATTTTATATATATATATATATAGGTATATATTTATTTAGTTATTTATTTATGAACGTCTGATATTATATGTGTATAGTAATGTTTATTATATTATTATGTATGTAGTTTAAATGTAGTTTGAGTATTTGTATGGTACATGAATGTACCTATATATATTTATTAGTGTTTACCTGCAGCTTTATATGTGTTCTTTCACCATTTGTATTTAATCCTTTCTCATTTTCTCATGGGTTGGCTGGAAGAGATCCCTATCAGGGATAAGCTCGCCTTTGTGCATATCTTTTATACATGTTACTGTTGTATTATGTTATACCTACTTGTTTATGTGCAATAAAGTGATACATACATACATACATACATACTTGGTGAAGTGTGGTGATTGAAATAGTGCCGGACTATATACTACTCTGAATTAAAATTCTTACTGTGAGTTGATTATTTGTGCTAGAACTTTTATTTTTATATTTAAATACTCTGTGTTGAATTTGTGAACTAGTGTATATATCCTAATTATCCGGATAAACTAAACGTAAGTACAGTGAACCATCAAACATTCAGTGACGATTAAAAAGTGATAAAAACTCCCCTAACTCCCTAAAACGATCTTTGACATAGTAAAATTAATATATTGTTGTATGTATTTTTGAACTCTACACAAGCTGTGCAAATTTGTCATTTTTCCCAATAAAAGCAAAAAAGTTATACACGAAAAACCAGTATGACGCAGTTAGTGAAAATCAACTTCTGAAATCGTGCGGCTATTTCTGACACAATTATTGTAGGCACAAGCTTACAAGGATCTCAAAACAGTTTTTAGAATTAAAATAAGTGTAACCGTTACCGAATTATTCTACATTTTCTATAAGAAGTTATTATTTTTGACAAAACCCAAACTTCAAGAAATTATTTTTCAAAAACTACAGTGACAACGTATAGTTTTTATCACCTCATTTTAAGCGCCTATTAATAGACAATAATTGTGTACATTTTCAAAATTTTCTGTGAGATAGTTTTTGTGGAAAGTAATATTAAGTAGTTTAACACCTGATATCCTAGCAATTTTACGTAATTATCATTCTGAATTTCACTTTTTTATCCTTCTGTTTTTCTAAAATTTTCTGATTTTATTGTATATATTACCACAAAAGAATGGTTTTAAGCATAATTTAGAAGAATAAACATTAATCCTTTTTGTATAATTTGTATGTAAACTTTTTTAAGATTTCACAGCTTAGAATCCAGTATCAAACGACTAAATTATAATTTTTATCCATTTTTTTGATGATACGTAAAACATACTTTTCTTGTTACAACGCACTGATTTTACACACAATAAGTGTCACATTTTTCAAAATAATCGATTTTCCGCAGCCAAAACTGTATATTTTTACAGTTAAGATTTTTTATTAGATATAATATTTAATTTTTCAAGAAATTTGTGAATAGAAGATCTCTCTCTGATGCAGAGAAGCACTATTACCTTCGGACATCTTTGCAGGGTGAAGCATTGTCGCTCATTCAACACCTGCCTATGGACGGTAGTAACTATTCGGTAGCACTGGAGCTACTAAAAAAGAGGTACCACAATACCCGTCAACTTGTGGACACCTTCATTGAACGGATATTGAATCTGCCCAATGTAGTCAGTCCAAATACCAACCTTAGGACCCAGTTTTATGATCCGTTGAGAGAGGCCATTCAAGCGCTTCAGAAGCTTAAGCAGCCGATAAGTGAATGGTCTTACTTGTTAGTGCATTTAACATTACAGAAGCTGCCCACACGCATCAGGATTCTGTTTGAGGAGCGGTGTGGCACGGACCCTCAATTACTCCCCACAATCACCCAGCTTATGGAGCTGCTGGATGAGCAGTGTCGGGTGCAGCAGGCGGTTCCTATTGCGGCAGTAGGAAGGGCGTCTGCAGCGAGGCACTCCCCATCCAGAGGAAAAGGTGCCCCCCGTGTCCTGGCAGCGGAACTTGAAGATCCTGACCAGGTGAATCGGACTCAAGAGGCGTGCAATTATTGCACGAGCACTGCCCATGCTATAAAAGCATGCCCATCCTTCCTGCGCCTAGCTATTTCAGAGCGGAAAACCTGGGCCAGGAAGACTGGGGCGTGTTTTAAGTGTCTTCGCGCCCACTACGCTCGACAGTGTATGGCGCGCAACTGGTGCGATACCTGTCAGTCGGGGTCGCATAACCCATTGTTATGCCGGGAGGAAGGGGCCGTGTCCACGTGGCAACCTGCCGCGGAAGCAGCTGATCAGGTGCACAGGGTGCACGAACGACCACCGGTCCCACCCACCAGAAGGGTAAGTACACCACCACAGCGTAGGTCCCCACCACGACACAGGGTGTCGACCCCGCCACAAGGGTCTTGGGCGCAGCGAGCTCAACAACCTCGTACGAGCCCGCCAAGGTGGAGAGAAGAGACTAGGTCGCCTCCTCCACCGCAGGTCCAGCCAGCTCAATTGATGACTGCTGGTCACATACCGCGCTCTCCGGTGGGAACGAGGGCCCGCCAGGCGCAGGAGTCTTTCCACAGCCTACGTTTCGGCACTCGAGGCAGCCCTGAGCGCCGTTCTTGAAATAAGGCTGCTGTTGATGTGCCATCGGAACCCCGGATGATGATGCCATCGATCCGGGTCAGCCCTACTGCAAAGGTTATGGTAAGGTCAGGCCGAGGCAATTATATTATGGCTAGATCCCTATTGGACACCGGCGCGGGATGCTCGATAGTTAAGAAATCATTTGCAGATAAAATAGGATTACATCAACAGTATGTAGGAAGTAACATTGTTGGGATTGGAAACCAACAGGTCAAGGTACCCGGTACCATTGCTAAAATAGTATTTAAGCCAGTAGGAAAATTAGTCCCTATAATTAGCGTTGTAGCAACCACCATGTATACAGTTACAGGAAATATTCCGGCCTGTAACCATTACCTGAAGGCCCACTTAGATACGTCTAAACTCAGCCTGGCCGATCCCGATTTTGACAAATCTCAAGATGTAGACATCATTTTCGGTCTGGATGTGCTTAATTATATGTTCACTGGTTCAAAGATGCTCACGAACATTACAGGAGTGGAGGCCTACGGTACCTGGTTTGGAGATGTCCTCATGGGAGCCATCTGGACACACCCTGCTGACACCTCGGCGCAGCAGTCGAGAGGAACGTCCGTGGAAGACTACGGCGTGCACGCTACCAAGCTTGAAGAGGTGCTGGAGAAGTTCTGGAAGGTGGAGCAGCCTCCAGAAGACCCACCAGATCATCCGGAACATTTGGAATGTGAAAGGTTGTATACTTCTACTACTAACCGTATGCCTGACGGGAAATACATGGTGCGGCTGCCCTTCTTGTCAGACAGACCCACGCTAGGCGAGACCAGAGCCATTGCTGTACGCAGGCTTCATTCGTTGGAGGCGAAGCTAGCCAAGAACCCAGTCTTGGCTGAGAAATATAAGGATTTCATGCGGGAATATGAGTCGCTAGGACACATGTCTAAATCCAGTTACCAGTTTGACTCGGAGCACTACTGTGTTCCGCATCATGCGATTTTCAAAAAAGATTCAAATAAGCTTCGGGTGGTTTTTTCCGGAGCCTCGAAGAGTAGCAATGAGTAGCTCTTAATGAATGCCTGCACTCAGGCAAGCCCCTTCAGAATGATATTACAAAGATATTGTTGAATTTCAGACGGCACCAGTTCGTGTTCACGGCCGACATCCGGATGATGTTCCGGCAGACGTGGATACACCCCAGTGATAGGCGCTATCAGCTGATCCTGTGGCGTGAGGACCCGTCGCAGGACATACAGGTTTACGAGTTGAATACTAATACCTACGGACTACGGTCAAGCCCTTTTGTCGCAATACGGACGCTGTTGCAGTTGGCCGCGGATTGGCAAGCTCAGCATCCAGGGTCTCCAGCTGCAGACGTCATACGACGTCAGAGCTACGTCGACGACCTTTTGGTTGGAGCAAACTCCATTACAGAGGCTCGGCAGCTTCAATCGGAGCTCATAGAACTCATGAGCAGTGCCGGCTACGAGCTCAGGAAATGGTCGTCTAACTGTCACGAGTTACTCCGGGACCTACCACAGGAGTATTGTGAGCTGCCTCATCAATTCGACGCTGAAGACAGGAGCCTCATAAAGGTATTGGGAATACAGTGGAACCCGGTGCACGACACCATGTCGTATCAGGTCAATGTACCGTTGGGGCAGGCGGTAACGAAGCGAAGCGTTTTAAGTACTATAGCTAGGCTTTATGATCCGTGCGGTTACTGCGCACCGATTGTCTATAGATTCAAGCTGTTCATGCAGTCATTGTTTACCGATGGAATGACGTGGGATGAACCGCTCCTGGACACTCAGGAGGTTCAGTGGAACGAGTTGGTTCAGGATTTAAACCATTTGTCTCAATTACAGATCCCTCGTTGCGTCGCGTTACCAGGATCTGCCTCCTACTCACTCCACGGGTTTGGAGATGCCTCGGAGCAGGGCTATGGAGCGTGCGTATACCTCCGGACAGAGGACACGTCTGGAAACGTCATGGTACGGTTAGTCCTAGCTAAGACCCGAGTGGCGTCGAAGAAAGTCAAACAAACCATTCCGAAGAATGAGTTGAATGCAGCTCATATGGTTTGTAAACTCCTGAATCATGTCGCAGCGGCCTATGAAGACGAAATCGAGATTGATAGCATAAATGCGTGGTCTGATAGCAAAATCACGTTGTGTTGGCTTAACACCAAACCGCATCTGCTCCAGACATTTGAATGTAACAGAGTACAGGATATTCAGCAGTCGAAGCGACCAATGACATGGCGCTATGTCCGAGGTGAGTCCAACCCGGCCGACGTCGCGTCCCGAGGCGCTACCGCGAAGGGGCTCCTCAAATGCAAGTTGTGGTGGTCGCCGGAGTGGCTGCTCAAGGAGGAGTCACAGTGGCCGACGATGCCGGTCACCATGTCACCGGAGCTGCCAGGGTTCAAGCAGCTGGTTCATGTCGCCAATGACGAGCAGACATGGGAGGACTTATTACTGTCGAGAGTCAGCTCGTATAGTAAACTCATAAACGTGACGTCGTACGTTTTGAGATTTTGCAGGAATATTCGTTTGCCGAAGCAGCAACGAAATTTAAAACAGAACCTTACTATCGAGGAAAATCGTGAAGCAACGGATCACTGGGTCAAGAAGGTTCAGTTGGATGCATACCAAGATGAAGTCATCTTACTGAAAAAAGGGAAGCTGGTATGCAAATCACTTCAGAAGTTGAGCGTCTTCGTGGACGATAATCATTTTATTCGAGTCGGAGGCAGACTACGTAATTCAAGCTTACGTTATGACGCAAAGCACCCAATGCTTACACCTAAGGACCATCGATGGTCACAATTATTGATGGAGCACTATCACCGGATCTATTGTCATGCTTCGACCAGCGCCCTGATCAATATACTTAGACAGCGATACTGGATTCCGTCAGCACGGCGTCAGGTGTCCCGTGTCATCAGGGGTTGTATGTCATGTTTCAGATTCAACGCGACAGATCAGGCACCTTTCATGGCTGATCTGCCCGCGGACCGCGTCACGGCGACGCGTCCATTTTCCGGCGTAGCGACGGATTTCGCTGGCCCCTACTTGGTTAAAAGTAGCCAGCTCCGGAATGCTAAATCTGTTAAAGCTTACCTGTGTGTTTTTGTGTGTCTAGGTACCAAGGCGGTACACCTCGAGGTCGTCTCGTCGCTGAGCACCGAGGCTTTCATCGCTGCGTTCACACGGTTTGTGAGTCGACGTGGGCTGCCCGCCCTCGTCCGGAGTGACCAAGGTACCAATTTTAAATCTGCTAGCTCATACCTCCGAGAGGTTAACCAGTTCTTGCTTGACAACGAAACCATTTTAGAGGATGAGGCTGGGAGTTCAATCCTCCCGGCGCCCCTCACATGTCTGGCCTAGTGGAAGCAGCGGTCAAGAGTAGCAAGAACCTGCTTAAACGAGAGATTGGGGACCGTATCCTGACCTTTGAAGGTCTGCAGACGGTATTCTGCAGGGCGGAAGCTATCCTCAACTCTAGAGCGCTGGTTCCAATGTCAGAGGATCCTTGTGACCTGGAAGTTCTCAGCCCAGGTCATTTTTTGATAGGTCAACCTTTGGTGTCATTACCTGAACCTTCCTGGAAGGACACGAATATGTCACGGCTGTCGCATTTTCAATTTATTCAAGCTGTAACTCAAAAGTTTTGGGCTAGGTACCACTTAGAATATTTAAATAATTTGCAAGCCCGTAACAAATGGAACAGACATGTACCTAATGTAGCATTAAACGATTTAGTCTTGATAAAGGATGAAAATTCCCCGCCTCTACAATGGCGTCGAGGTAGGGTCATTCAAGTTTTCAAAGGCTCCGACGGAGTCGTCAGGTCTGTAAAGTTGAAGACACAGATAGGCGAACTTGTACGCCCCGTTGTCAAATTGTGTAAATTACCTATGGAGCTTTAATTATTTGAGCAGCTCTTGTAAGTTAACAAATCTTGGTTTAAATTGTAGCAATTAGTACTAATAATCGTGAACTATGTACCACTGTTTCCTCGGGAAACCATGTAACTAACTTAGTAAGTAGCTTATCTTTGTTGTTTTTACACTTTCATGATTCATATTTTGATATTATCTGGAATGTTATTGAGTGCAAGTGCACTGGATGGTCACAGATTACTTATGCTGTAGACACCTCATGTAACATTTATTAGTGTTAATAATTGTTTGTTTTCATATCTCTTGTTTATGCTAGATCGTAGCGATGTAAACTTCAGGTCTTCAGCTCACCTTTTCCCTGGGCCGGGAAGGAATGTTCACGCAAATCAGCGCCATCTAGTTCAAATGTATTCGAGTCTAATAGAGTGAATGCGCACGATCTTTTGTTCTTGTCGCGCGGTCTGATATTGCTCGCTCTCTGTTCGACCAGCCGTCTTAGTAGGCAGACGTGCTGTCAGTATCGCGGTGCGCGCGCGCCATTGTAAAAATCAACATGGCGTAATTTAAGTGAAAAGGTGTAATCTCTGTTAACGGCGGTCGACGCTCGAGGTCGTACCCCGCCAAGTGATTTACACGCGTCGCGCGGGTTTACCTTGGAATAGTTGAGCTGAGGTTCGGAAAAGTGACTAAACTGTGCGTTAGGTTGACGTGTGTTTCTGGAAAGTTAATACAAGGTGTCGACTAGAATAGTTGTTTCTTTTCGAGCATCCGCCCTTTCTGCAGCAAGACCGGCGGCGTCCTGTCACGTCACGACAGTGGTGGCCCTTCTACATACCAGTCGGGGCTTTGGTGAAGACACGTTGGGCTCCGAGAAGTATAAATCCGTCTCGCTAAACGCCTGAACGAAGCGGACCGGGCGGTTTAGCGAACAGATTTGTTTATTTCCCGCACGCGTCCTTCGTCGCGACCAATATGGCGCTTCGATCAAGCAAACTGCTTAAAAATTCCAAGTTAACAATGTATATCAATTAACAGTTTGAGTTTTAAACGTTTAATAAAATACTGTTAATTTAATCAAAAAGTAAAAAAATATTGTTACAATTATCATAATATATTCAATCAATTAGTAAGATATTTGAATATACATATACTTTCAACTGCATACATATGGGGACCCACTAATACACGGCCAAATAACGCTCAACCAAGAAAGTACGAGTGACCCCATAATAGGCGTCCATGTAATGTTGTATATGTTCATTGTTGGTTTGAGCGATATCGGGCAGCACGAGCTAGGTCCGGGGCAATAATCCGAAGCCACTTTTTGTACAATGCGAAAATGCACGACCCAAAAATCCGCGGCCATTAATTAGAGTTCCTCGGCTTCGAAATATTGGATTGCGCTTTATTGGTACGGTTCGTTATAAGAGTCCGGTAAAGTTTTTTTTCGATTTTGCTCAACTTTTAGATACTATTTTACAGTAACTGATAAGACTACTATTAGTTTTTATGCATATTTTGAAAGATAATTTGTTTCTAAATGGAATAAGTGGAACACTTTTTTGATTTTTTGTTTTATTTATAAATAATTTACCTTAAACTTTCACGATTTTTGCTTGGAGAGGTGAAAGAAGTAAGATTTTTAATGATTAAAATTATTTTAAACGAATATGTAAAATTAAAACTAATACATTATTTAAATATGGGCTGTTTTGTAATGTCTAACTATATGTTTAACTATAGGTAGGTATCAAATAATTATATTAAAAACTGAATTTATAACTGGGAAGCATTTTAAGAAGCCTTTTTTTAATCGAAAACGATTACCTGTTAAATGAAAAATAAGGTACTTTTATAGTATTTATATATGTAACTGTTACATAATAAGGGTCCTTAAAATACGAGTGTGGTTTTCACAATAATATCACACGAGTGTTTTAAGACCTAATTACGTACAGTTGCATACACTGCTTTATCTACACTCATATTATTTATCCTAAATGCCGTGTTCGGAAACCATATAATGACCGCCATTGCACCGCCATGGCCAACTCGATTGTGCCGGCGGTCGCGCGGGCGTGTGTCGGCGGCCGCGCGGGAGCGTGCCGGTGTACATTATGTTATCAAAACCCATAACCTATCAATATTTGAGCATGTAAAGTTAAAATTACGTTACTGCCACAGATAAAAAGCTTATCATAGTAAAATCGGTTGTGGTAATGCTAGCCATTGCCTACCGTTTTTGAACACGTTTTAGAGGACTTACAATGTGAGTGTAGATAGATATTCACCGATGATATCTGTTTGTTTAGGTCAAAGACGTGCGAAACTTACATCTGAAAATGTTAGTTTACGGTTCTGTTGAATGTCCGCTATCGAATAATATTTATATATTTTTAATACTGGATAGGTAGTCCCCTACCTACAAATAAGCAAAAACTATCTAAGTTTTAAATTATGTTAATGGAACTCAAACGATAAACTTTTGTTTTTTGGGAAGTTGTAATATCACAAAATAATAACATTAGCTTTTTCGGAAAAAAATATTATCTTAAGATTGCTTATGTTTTGAGAAACAGAGTAGACAGACTACTCACCATTAAGCTATTACTAGGAGCACGAGGTCACCACACATAAGTTCAATTTAATTCGTAATTCTACGATTCGAACAGCACATCTCAATAGTATTCTACACCATTTTGTAGTATAACAATCCAGGTTAACCCCTATAACTTGATTTTCTTGGATATTTTTAATTCACATGAGTAATGATCAAAAACGTTAACTCAGCTGAAATAAGCGGTCGCGCTCTCATAATAAATTAGAAGACCAAAAATCATCGATCAAGACGACTGTACTTATATGAAATGAATATTAATAAGGTGCAGCTAATAAATACAACAATAGTACATTACATCAGAGGCCGGGAAAACAAAGATTTCCGGCCAAGTAGGCATAGACGGATAAAGATATAAAGATAGGCGGATAGAGATACGATGCCGTGAATCCGTTTTCACGCCGAGGCATGTATAGTGCTTTTCTCAAACATGCAATGAAATAAAATAAAGTAAAAAACCAGAAGGACAATGTTTTATTCAATCTAAAAAGCGACCATGAAGTAAAAATTAAAACGTTAAAATCAGCTGTTCATAAAACCACCCGCCATGTTTGTTTGGAAGTTTGGTTTGAAAGTTTTGGGGTAGTTCTGTTCTGTTCTCTAATTTTTTTCATTCCATATGTATTTTGGTGTGCTGAATCCGAATCTGAGGTTTGCGGAAATTTCGTGACGCAATATTGAAAAAAATCGCAAAATATCTGCTTTTTTCCGGTTTTTTGCTTAAAACTCGAAAACTATTAACTTTTAGTAAATGGTCTGTTTACATACATTTAAGTACTTAAAATTTTCTACAAATATCACTGTTTAGTTATTTTTTTCAGATGAACCCAATATTGAAAAAATCGCAAAAAAACTGCTTTTTTCCGGTTTTTTGCTTAGGGCATAGTTGATTTTTTTGTTTTAAACATGCCAAATGTCCAATCCCATTTATGTCTGCATTACTGATGCTATATACATACATACATATGGCAGTGTTTATAATAAATCTATGACTCTAGTACAGTATCAGATTTATTGGAGCACCCAAGATGGTCACAAATATCTGAACAACGCCTTTCACGGTGATTAAGTCCATGATAAGATATTTTAAGTACCTTGGTCGCTCTGGTATATTTGATAATAACTGTACAACAATATAGTTTAAGTTATCGGTAATATTATACACTAGCCCCACAGAAAGATATTAATTAGTTTATTATATTGTTTTAGGAAGATGGCATGGCTACACCAGTGCAGCGGACCAACCAACAACTAGCATCAAATATTATTGCAAGAAATCCAAACTATCATCCGTTGGTACTAGCCTTAAATTGATGATTGAAAGAATTGAAACAAGAGCAAGCAAGTTATTGAATGGACATTGTTAGTTTTATAAATTATTTGCAGATACTAGCAGAGACTAGTCTCTGCTAGTATCAAGTAATGTTAATTAAGATTTATGTGCAGTACTTACTATTTACCCCTATTATTGAATAAAAATAAAACATATGTAAAATAGAAATCTTTTTATTATTAAACACAACCTGCATGTTTACTTATCCACAGCTACCATTATTACCTTGTCTAATACAGATATTAAACTATGGTCTACTGTAGCGTGGGGCTTCAACATGTGGAGCTCTCGGAGCCTATAGCATTTAAGTATAGCAAAACTCCTTTCTTTAATCGAAGTGGAACTTTTACCACACTTTCCTTCATTATTTTATGTTGAATGTCATTTTCTGTATCCTCTTCGACCTGAAATGAATACATATTTTTATTTTACAAATCTGTACAAGAAAATAAGTCTTAAAGAGTCCTAAAAGAAAACCTTTCTTAATGTTAGTAGTTGGTACAATATCATAATAATATGGTCCTACATTGTTCCAAAATTGGCTCCATTGTTGGTAATCCTTAACTAGGTATAAAAAAAATGCAGCAGTACATAGAATTTAAATTATAAACTTATATAGGTATGTCATATACAGTCGCGGTTGGTTTAATTATCAAAGACAGTCGCCATCATTCTTCATGCACTTTATCGCCTTGACAATATAGGCGTTGTTCAGATATTTGTGACCACACCGATATACCTGATGGCGAATTTACAAAGGAAAAATGTGACCTAGGCCTCCTAGGTACCCAGGGCTGAGATCGAACCAGCGTCTTCTGCATTCGCAGCAGATATTATATAACGATTTCTTAAGGTACGCACCGTTCCCAGTGCACCTACACTTGCAAGTAACGTTATTAAGGTATATGTAATTGTAGACACAACATTACTCTAACTAGGTATAAATATATTTGAATACAAGATAAATAGTTATTTACTTACGTTGAAGCGTTCTTGACAGCAATAAAAAGTCGTAGTCTTCTCATCATTTTGCACCATGGTTTACAAGTTTTCACGTCTTTCGGCAGATAAAAAACACCTTATTGGGTGCTCTTATTATATTGTTCATGCACTTTGGCACTAGGTAATACCCGTATATAAGGGTTTTTTAGTTTCATCCATGGTTTAAGCGAATATAACTTTGAAATATTTGAAACACCAACTGAAGTAGGAACTAATCTCATACTAACTTGATACTAACCTATAAAATTTTGTGAGATGTGACGTCATCACAATCTGTCATTTTCGCGCCAAAAATTATGAGCGTTTCAACCGCTCAAACTTTTTTAAGATTTTCAATATTTTTTTATTAAATAACGAAAAGCTTTTTGAACGAATTTTTGTTTTTCCTAGTGTTAAAACAATGTAAACAGTTAAATAAAAAAATAAAATTAATTCATGCATGTACTCAATTACTTTTAAGTGGAACTTCGATAGCTCTGTAATTGTACATATCGGGAAAAAATCTGACGTTCTGTGTTTCTTTTTAAGCATATTATTCGACAGAATTGAAAAAAAAAATCAATTGAATTTTATCCAATTATCAGAGTCAGACGCCTATTATTGCGCTCTGCATTATTGGGCCGTGCGTCAGCTACGCCGCACGGCCGCACCGCTTCCGTCAAAAAATGGCGGTCATACCAGTTATAGTCGGTGGTGTACACTTATTTATACGGAAAATGATGATGATGGAATTTCCATTTGCAGAGCTAATCCTTTAGGCTCTAAGATTAATTTAAGAAGGGGAGCCAATCAAATTTCTGATGCAAATTTTTGACGAAGTGGGGGGTCACAGTGTATTAAAAACCCTCATTTTGTCTCATTCTGTTTTTATTCCAAAAATGTATAGTTTTAATCATTTTCAGCAGCCTACAAGAACTCCGGTTTGCCAAAAAGTTGTAGTTTTTTATGTAATCAGGGGTCAAAGTTATACCCGGGGGTATAGGTGGAAAAAAATGCAAAATAATTTATAGTCATAAAACTAAGCAGACTGTATTATTTTAATTAATACACCAGTATTGTAAATGATATGCCTAATATTTATAAAAAAAATTGTTACTGTAAGTACCTTGAATAGTCAGGAAGAAAAATAGATTTTTATGATTTTTCGTTTTATTTTTTTTTACAGCCAAGTACCGCCGTATTAGCCTGTGATTCTGGCACTAAACGATTGCTCAAATATGTCTTAATTTACAGAATTAAAATCTCGAGCTAATTCGGTGGAACCTGGAAGATATTACAATTTCAAATTTTTGTTCAGGGCTGTCACTTACGAAATCCGGATGCCCGGTAAATTTTGATGGGTTTAAATAGTTTGTCAACATTACAACTAGATAGACCGATGATCTGGTGAAGGTGGCGGGAAACCGTTGGCTGAGAGCGGCCAATGATCGTTCTTTGTGGAGAATCTTGGGGAGGCCTTTGTCCAGCAGTGGACGTCTTTCGGCTGAGATGGTGATGATGATGATTTATTTATTTATTTAGACTTTATAAAATAAATTTTATAGTACAAAGGGCGGACTTAATGCCATAGGGCATTCTCTACCAGTTAACCAAACACACATCACTTATCAGTTCACAAAAGCCCCAGTTTTAGATTGAAAATCTTATTACTAGTTACTAGATTTTATATGAGGCCCAGTTTACACATTGATTATGATTACTTGATTAGTGTTAAGTGCGAGTTCCTACAGTAATATACTCACCGTAGGCTCCGCGAGTTTTAAGAAGCGGACTCATCTTCGTTTTGAAGTACTAAATTATCGTCTTCGTCACAAGTTCCAGACTCGTATACTTCTGTGCACTGTTCCGCGTTCAAGTTGACGGGTTTCAGCAACGATACAGCAGCAACCGGAAGAGGAAATTTTTTTGTATTGCGGTTCCTTTCAGCCATAGTGTAATTTGAAATAACTGGGTCAGATGAAGCTAGAGCTCGGTGGAACAGATCACTCATGTTTGCCAACCGATTTGTTTTGCGGCAGTGATGCTCCCTATCAGATCGCCAGTATTTGTTTCGCGACTCTGCTCCTTGTTCAGAGATCATTGACACAGGGACAGGTGTCAAGGCTATTATCTTTGCTCCGTGGATTAAGATTTTGTGAATAGTTACGGTCATATTAAGCCACCCATACTCTTCAACGTACTTTTTTGCGACACCTTTACAAAATGTGTCGAACTTGTTAGCGTCAATTTCCATATTGCTTGACAATACCGTCAATATAATGTAGAGATCATCTAGCAGCCACTTGCTGACATTTATAATGTTGGCCAAGGTACCACGATGGCGATCGGAAAACGCTTTCCTGGCCGTGTTTCCGTCATTGGTTGTACCTGCAGTTGGACGAACTACGTCTACCAGTAAGCCCAGTTTTTCTCGAATTTCCGCCTGAATTTTGGTTTTTCGTTCTTCCAGTATGGTTTTACTAACGCGCCATTGCTTAACTTCAGCCTTGTATCCAAGTTTCAAAACAAATTCTAAAGCTCTGATCCAAGCGTGTAGTGGACTCAAGCCGTAAATTAAGCGATCTTCAAACACTGGCTGGGATAGGGCTAATTTCAAGTTATTAAAATATTTCGATGTCAAATCACAGTATGGGCATCGCATTTGGGAAGATGTGCCTGTAATTGCGTTTAATACTTTTCCGTTAATAGCTCCACAATATAATTGTAAAATAATTTTGATTGTGTGGCCCTTAGATGTTTTGGCGACAAGCGGCTCAATATTATCGATTTGGCTCTGAATAACTTGTTTTTCAGCTAGTATTAGTTCTTTGCTTTCTTTCATATATTGTATATGTATTGGCCTGCAATATCTATATGATTGCGACGAGTGGTTCATCCATATTGTGTCGCCGGTGTTGGTCTTGATGAGCAATGGGGTAAGAGTTGTCGCAAACATACTATTTTCGGTACCATTGGAATCTGAAAATGACTGTTTGTATAGAGATTGACCAGATGATCCATCAAACCACCAATTAGCAAACATAATACATTCCACTGAATCGATATGTTTCTTAGTGCAGTAATTGATGAAAACCTCATCTGTGAGCTGCAGAATTCTATCAAAAGTGTGTTGCAGCAAGTCTTGCACATGTACAGATGCTTCTCTTTCAGAAACTTGGATATTTTTTGGGTAACATGCACTTTTTGCCTCTTTTACCTTATAGTATGGCGGATACACATCAAAGCCACGAGATTTCATGTCAGAGTAAAGTTTGTTATAAGTATCAACTGTCAATTTTCTGTCAATTATAATAGAAACTGCTTCTTCGGGTGTCATAGGTTTAGCCTCAGGCGAGCGTTCAAGTTTCTTTAAAATATCGGTAGCCGAGTTTTCAGATTCAAGACACATGTTGATAATAGTCTCTAAACTTTTAGCAGATGAACGTGGTAGCGGTTTATCAGATATTTTTAAAGAATTTACAAAAGCTTTTATTTTGTTCGGTGTTGCGTTATCGTCCAAAATTTTCTCAAGTTTTTTTGTACTCCTAAATTGATGACCTCGACTCAATGTTTTAAATTTTTTAGACTTTGGAGATATTTCTACCTCGTCAAAAATGTTCGATTTTGGCTCACCAATGACCAAAGTTTCACTTAACCAGTTTGCATGCTTTGAAAAAAAATATGGTTTATTTTTCTTACACTGCTTCAACAACGCCGAGCATTTACTTAAAAATACCGATAATATTCTTTTGAGCTCTGTGTTTGTTTTTGACAAGTTATATTCGGGGCCAAAGTAATTATTGATGACTTCTATGCCACACATGGTGTCAGATGATTTGATTTTTCATTAAAATTTTTAAAAGCTTCTAGGCGTGTAAGTCGTTTAGTTCCGGAAGTAGATGGGAGATCGTCCACACCTTGTGTACTGTTATCCATAGTTTTACAAAATTCTATAAAATTCCAATACAAATAAAAAGTTTATCCAACAACACCACTTTTATATACACCACCATTTTTATGAATAATACAAACTATATACAAAGACGCAAACCTTTTTAAGCATTAATATACATTTCTCTTCTATTTCTCTCTTCTAATTATAATACAACAAGAATTACAATTACCATCACCATAAGTCCTTACTTGACATACATGTCACATAACGACAAGCAAGTTCAACAGCCAGTCGCAAGAAACAGCAAAAAGGTTCTTCAAGACACTGATGTAATCTTTCACCTCAACTCTATAACTTAGTAATAAAAATATAAAGCCGGATCGACTTTACGGAACGAGACAACCCTAGGGTCGGAAAATCCGGGTAAAATTTAAAATACATATTACTTCCAGGTTCCACCGAATTAGCTCGTGATTTTAATTCTGTAAATTAAGACATATTTGAGCAATCGTTTAGTATTACAATCACAGGCTAATACGGCGGAACTTGGCTGTAAAAAAAGTAAAACGAAAAATCATAAAAACCTATTTTTCTTCGTGACTATTCAAGGTACAGTAACAATTTTTTTTGTAAATATTAGGCATATCATTTACAATACTGGTGTTTTGATTAAAATAATATAGTCTGCTTAGTTTTATGACTATAAATTATTTTGCATTTTTTTCCATCTATACCCGGGTCAACTTTGACCCTTGATTACATAAAAACTACAACGTTTTGGCAAACCGGAGTTCTTGTAGGCTGCTGAAAATGATTAAAACTATACATTTTTGGAATAAAAACAGAATGAGACAAAATTAGGGTTTTTAATACACTGTGGGGGTGCCCCCCATAATTAATTAAAAATAAAATAGAGCTATATAATCAAGTTTGTCATCATTTTCGTGTAAAGCAAGGCTGCTGAATTCATTTTTGGTATTTTATTTATACCTTTCCATATAAGAAAACTGAGAAAACATAAAAAATATGAAATCATTGTTTGTAATTTTTTTGAATAAATGCCTATATTTTTTAAATTAATGGTCGTTACATGAAAAAAATATTTTCATGATAAAGCCCTATTATTCCCCTTTATAAAAAGTATATAAATCCTATATTGGTTATAATACCTTTAACGAAAAAAAAAATATTAATAGGCCTGTTATCAACCACAATCTAATTATGTAGGAAAAACGATGTGGTTTGAGCTCTAATGCTTTGCTAATTATATCTTTCACAACTAAATGGATGTCAACCATTTTAAACGCTATTATTTACCTTGCCTTAGTATGCTTGTTATAATCCGTAAGTGAAATAAAGAGGTCGTTTAGAAGATACCGGAACCGGTTACCAATAAAGGGGTATTAGATCGAGTGAGTATTTGGTAGGGTTGTTTTTAAAAACTATCAATTTAGTAAGCACATCATTGCGTTACCCAAAGGTAAGCGCATGTCGGGTACGGATTGGAGGAGTAGAGCAGAAGATCGAGCACAGTGGCGTGCCATGGGAGAGGCCTATGTCCAGCAGTGGACTGATACTGGCTGCTACTGCTGCTGCTAATAATGATAATGTAGCGCTTACCAAATTAAAAATCCAAAATGACGTTTACTTATTAAGCTAATTTTATCTCTATTGCTAAGACATTAGACAGGGACATAACATTGAATATAGGGTAACCATATAATTTTGTAACCAAATAAAAGAGTTATCAAATAGAGGAGTTCCCCGGTCCCTGTTATCTAGTGACGTTTTCAAGTGAAAGGTATGTCATTGGGGTTTATCAATAAGGGCCCGTTCATTTTTTTTGAGAGAAAACTTAAATGGTAGGTATACATCTTCAACTGAGGACAGTCTGTTGGCGAATAGTACGCTCTAAAATAAAAATAACAATTTTGTGTTAGACCTACTTAGACATTACACAAACTTATTTGAAAATTTGTTATTATAACTAATATTTACATAACTAAATGCAAGTCTGCATATCTACATGCTTCATCCCACATCTCCATAATTTTGTGGTTGAAATTTTACCCTCGTCCTGTTGACAAATTGATCCGATATCTGGTGCACACCTTAAGTTCTGATGACAATTACAATTTAATAGATTCAGTATCATTGTAAATCCAAGATAGGTGCCGCTACAGTATGCCACGTATTACACATTTCTTAACAAACCTCTCAATCAAGTATAAAATGAAAGGGATTTATTAGTAGAACACAGTGCATTGCGTATCGTAAAGTAAGCGGAGTTTAGACAGGTTTAGTAACAGAATAACTTGAAAAGGAAATAAGTATTGTTTAGGTACATTCAAAAGCTTTTATTGAAAATAAACAATGATATAGATAATTTACAAAAAGCTATAAAAATAATTCGGTAGATTCTAGGTACCAGTCATCACACCACTCTTCTCATCAATGTAGCTAGAGCATTGAAAAGACAAAAAACTGAAATCGTGGGGCGCTTGAATCTTTTATCAACGGACAACGCCTAATATCATTATAATATATATAAACTTAGGTTAGGTACGCTACGCTGGTGGCGTGATGAGTGGTACCTAGGACCTATCGATTATTTTAGCCTTGAGTACATTACCTGCATCATTATTATCATTATTTTCAATTAAACCGTTTAATATACGATTTTTAACATACTAATTTAACTACTATTAGAAACGGGGTGTTTACCTAACTAAAATATACATAGTAAATACCATACCAATAATAATATTTTAATAGTATCTAGTCAACACAGGAAATAATTATTTTACTTATTTTATTTGTGGCCTGGATACGAGACTTTCAAGCTAAATCTTTATTGGATAACTCTGCACTATACTGTGTTACAAATATAACAATTGTTTTCCCCACTTCCCACAAAAGTAGGTATATTCATACATTTTTTGCAAAAACGGTTGAAGTTACCACAAAACTTTCAATGAAGGAAATATTCATCATAAAATTCTCTACAATTATTGCCTTTGAAGTATGTTGCTTATAGTTTTCAATCTATGTGTTGCGAAAATTTTAACCCCCCCTTTTTACCCCCACCGCACCATAAATTTAGGTGGCTCTGCTTCTTAAAATGGCATATGGGTCCTTAAGTCTCACTATGCAAAAGGTGATCCCATCATCACAAAAATCCGTATAATGCCCTTTGTTGTCGTGTGCACCACCGACTATTACCATAGCGGAGTGACGTATTGAATGTTGAGAGTTTATTAAACATTTTTATGTTCATTTAAGTTATCAGTGTGTAATATTGATAGCGTATTGTGCAGTGAAATGGAGAATTAGTCTCAAAACGAGTTTACGAAAAAATAAAACTAAAGGACGCTTAGTTTCCCGCCGAAACAAATCGAGTTATATCATTTTCAGCATTCCAGCACCAGCAGAGTTGAGACAAGATGGCTGCATGAAATATTTGGTTTGGCATTGTGATAAAGTTTTTATCGTTACTGGACATAGGTAAGTAAGTAGGTTAATACTTTAATTTACTTATGTAATGACTTTGTCGTTTTTAACAAGAATATGGCCAATCTAATTGAAAGCAGATATCATAGCCTATACACGTCTTCAACCCCGGAGGTGAAGCTTTAAAGAAGAATTCACTGTGTTGACGGCTAAAGGGAAACAATATCATGAAATGAGTCGATAAGGAATGATATTGGTATAGTTAAAAGTGTTACATCTTATTAAGATATTTACTTATTTTTTAACTAAGTTGCATTGTTATTTCTTTAGGAAGAACTCAACATGTCGCGAAAATCTTTTGTCCTAATATCTAGGCAGGGACAGTTAAAAAGGATAAAAAGAGAAATGGAACAAAACACACAAACAAATAATATTTCCACCAATGACAGCCACACAGAGGAAAACATATTGTTTTCGATCACAACTCTCATCAAGAAGTGGTGCAGAACGAATTTGACAAGAATAGCCCGGGTTCCTCTTCACATTGTTCCTATCCTCCTCAAAATAATTTCAATTCCTCTCCAAGTCAACAAAATATTCCAGCTTATAATGATTATTCGGCATTTAATAATTTTATGAATGAACAGCCTTTATCAGATAGTGATTGTGATGACCAAATTAACCTTTTGGCCGCCAAGCATTGAACAAAAATGCCGCGCCACCGACGCCACATAATCGCGTTTTGTCAAGTGAAATTGAACTTTGCGGAAGCCGCGTAGGTCCCTATTGCATTACAAAGCCAGTCGGCTGTAGCCGTCGTTGGCGTCCATGCGACAAATTTTTGCTGTCGGCCACAGCCGACTGTGGCGGGCAAAGGGTTAATCCAATTGATATGAATGATTCATTTACAAATAGTTTGAGACATTGGGCTATCAAAATCAAATAACCCATGTTGCCACTAATGAATTGTTAAATATATTAAAAGATCATAAATGTTTTGACTTGCCAGCTGATGCTAGATCATTACTTAAGAGACTCCGGCAAATGTTATCTGTCGAGTCGTTGACCCAGGGCATTACTCGCATATAGGTTTGGAGAAAATTTTGAGGGAAATATGTAAATTTCTTACGGAAAATGATGATGAAATTCTTCTATTAATCAACATTGATGTGTTACCATTGTTTAAAAGTAGTACAATGGAGTTTTGGCCAATTTTGGGTTCAGTCTATAATATAGCTTCTATAAAATCGGTGGTATCGGTGTGTATTGTGGCCCTAAAAACCTATTAGCTGCACATCTTTTATGGAAGAATTTACTTCTGAAGTTGCTAGTTTGATTAACTCTGGTTTGACTATTAATGGCAAAAATATTAAAGTGGCTATTAAAGGTTTTGTTTGTGATACTCCGGCAAAATCTTTTCTATTAGGAGTCAAGGGACACACTGGTTATTATTCATGTACAAAGTGCAAACAGCCT
The DNA here is from genome assembly GCA_947086415.1 of Pammene aurita. Classification (NCBI taxonomy): domain Eukaryota; kingdom Metazoa; phylum Arthropoda; class Insecta; order Lepidoptera; family Tortricidae; genus Pammene; species Pammene aurita. Next base: position 3,007,622 of record OX352295.1, on the reverse strand, counting down.
GGTGTTTATTTGGAAAACAGAATGACATTTCCTGAGTGTGATTCCACTCTAAGAACCCATGAAGAGTTTCTCAAGATTGATGATGAAGATTTTCACCATACCCAAACGCCATTGATCTCAGTACCTGGCATAAATTTTATTAAAAGTTTCCCATTGGATTATATGCACCTTGTTTGCCTAGGTGTTGTGCGCAGTCTTATTTATATATGGATGTTTGGACCAGTACCAATAAAACTGCCTCGTCAAATTTTAAATAACATCAGTGCTGATCTGGTTGCTCTTGCCAAGCACATGCCTTTAGAGTTCAATAGGAAACCACGTTATTTGGATGATGTCAAAAGATGGAAGGCAACAGAATTTCGCCATGTTTTGCTATACACAGGGCCGTTAGTACTTTCAAAATTAAAGTCTGAATATTTATCATATTATAACAATTTTATAAGCCTTACTGTTTCTATGAGTATATTACTAAATCCCGAATATTGCTTTAAATACAATGATTAAGCTAGAAATCTGCTAAAACATTTTGTCAAGACTTTCATCAATTTATATGGCTTCCAAATGGCAACTTATAATTTACATGGTCTTGTACACCTCAGTGATGATGTATTTGAATTTGGTGCACTTGATTCTTGCGCAGCATTTCCATTTGAAAACTTTTTACAGGTTTTCAAAAATAATATCAGAAAAGGGGCTAAACCTCTTCAGCAAATAATTAAGAGGTTCGGGGAAATGAGTAATACTAACTTTTCGACAAAAAACATATTACCTTGTGGTTCTATTTACCCAATATTTTTAAAACCTCACTCATCAGGCTTGATATTGCCAGGCTGTGATAAATTACAGCAGTTCAGCTCAATTTAATTGCAATCATTTGTAATAAAAACAACACATCCGGATTGTTATTGTGTTTGAAAAGATGGTAATATTGTAGCAGTATGCAACATAGTGTTTTCCAATAATGTGCAGAGCATGGTTATACTCTGTAAAGAGTTTGGAATTAAAGAAAACTTCTTTGGTGCACCATTAATAGAAAGTTCTAGTATAGCAATAAATATTGTAAAAGAAAAAATGAGTCTTTGTGAAAAACCTGTATCGTATCGGATATTGTCGGCAAACTTGTTCTTATCCCTTTTCATGAGCACCATGTCGATCAAAATGCTGCATTCATAGTTAGGCATTGGCACTATTTGTTTATTCCTAAAATCCATAATGTTCTTTTCTCCTATCCTTTAGTCCTTGTGGGTTTTGTCAAAGCGGAGGATTACTTACTACAGGTATTTGGATATCAGACAAGGCCTATTTCTCAAAAGCTTGTAACTTGTAATACTAGCGGAAGTTACTTTTTGACACATTTGATACATAAGATACAAAAGATAGTTGAAGGAAAAATGGAAGGAAGGCGAGGAAGGGGAAGACCTAGAATTAATTATATAGACCAAATTAAAGATAATGTTAAGGTCAGGTCGTACCAAGAGATCAAAGAGGAGGCCTGGGACCGAAGCAAATGGAGAGCCCACTTTGAGTTGCACCGACAAGAGCATGGCTCTTAAGTGTTTCATTGATTGATTTGATTAGAAAGGGACTTCCGCTTGTTTTGCCGAGCTGAATGTGTATGAAACACAGTGTCACCGCGTCGTCAAGATGAAATTTGGCTTCCATAATCCGGGAAGGAATAATTGACGGAGTCGCTATCGCCGGATTCGGCGAGGAGAGAATAAATATTGATGGATTTTTTAAAAGTGTAAGTGTACGTTGCTACAAGAGTCCGTGCCGCTACGCAAAAATAGTTTTGGAAACTTTTTCTAACTTTTTATTTTTAAATAACAGCAATTGTTATAGGTATCCAATAAAGCAAATAAATAGAGTTTAATACTTGTTCATAATGTTATTTTGTTTCTATAAATACATATTTGGATTTTTCATAGAACTTTGCACTCATTTAGATCTCCATTCTTTTTGCGGCGAAGCCCACAGCCAAACATAATTTTTGTATTGAACTTGGCTATCCCTTTTTACATTTATGTTTTTGGCAGCATTTGGATACATGTTACAAAGACATGAGGCCCGATGAGTCTTGAATGTTATCAGATTAGCTTGATATCAATCACTCCGTAACTTCACAGGAGTATATTTTTCAATTATTCGGAATTCCGTTCTACTGTGTAGCATTTATCGATGCATGACATGAAAATCGACATTTCACATCCCTAATACGCACACCAATAAACATTTCACACGCACACCAACATACAGTGTCAGCAGCAAACGGACTAAAGTGATACATTAAGACGAGTTGTCAAAATATAGTTCTTATTCATCATATGACAGTTGTGACTTACGAAGTCAAGTAGGACAAGTGACGTGGGGTCTATTTAGTCTGAGAGTAACGCCTTTTGACGGACACTTTTGTAACATAGAGATTGACATCCTTCTTATACCATCCATAGATTGTAATACTTGTAATAGTTAAAACTGAAAAACGGTTTTCATGATGAGTGGTGAAATTCCAGCACCCCTAGAAAACGAAAACGCAGTGCCACTTCGGAGAACGCCTGAGTGGAATAAATGTATATTCGGCGGCTGCCCCTACACCGATCTACATGATGTTCCCATAATGCAGAAGGCAAGACTCTTGGTGAAATACAATTTGTACATTTCACCGATGACGTAAGTGTGTGTATTTCATTTGGGGAAAACTACGGAAGATTGGGAAGAAATAGCAAACACTGAAGACCATTTGGTCAATTTTAACGCGTACTATACGCGTGATATCCATACTAATATTATAAATGGGAAAGTGTATCTGTGTGTTTGTTTGTTTGTGTATGGAGAGTGGCATAGGCTACTTTTACTAGGTCTCTTTCTAACCCCCCACTTCCCTAAAATGGGGGGTGGAAGTTTGTATGGAGCATTCCGGGGGGCAATCAGGAAAGGGGAACCGTGTTACCCCGAATTTAACGCGAGCGAAGCCGCGGGCAAAAGTTAGTAATTAATATCTTTAAACATATCTTGGACCTCATTAGTTTTACCGTGTCCGATGTTATAATAGTAGTTTATGTAACTGTTACGTAATAAGGGTCCTTAAAACATGAGTGTGGTTTTATGAAACGAGCCGCATGTGAGTTTCATAATAAGATCACACGAGTGTTTTAAGGCCTAATTACGTACAGTTGCATACACTGCTTTATCTACACTCATATTATTTATTCTAAATGCCGTATTCGGAAACCACAGAATGGCCGCCATTGCACCGCCATGGCCAACTCGATTGTGCCGACGGTCGCGCGGGCGCGTCTCGGGCTGTCGGCGGATGCGCGGGAGGGTGCAGGTGTACATTATGTTATCAAAACTCATATCACATCAATAGTTGAGCATGTTAAGTTAAAATTACGTTACTGCCACAGATAAAAAGCTTATCATAGTCAAATCGGTCGAGGTAATGCTAGCCATTGCCTACCGTTTTCGAACACGTTTTAGAGAACTTACAATATGAGTGTAGATAAAATAAATTCAGTTACAAATGAAGCACGTTTTTCAATTTAAACAAAATGTATTCAGTTTACTTAACATTGCAATATCCCACGACTATGCTAGACCTTATCACATTACCTACACTCATCGCGGTTTATCGTGAGGTTTAGAAAGAATGACATTCCGTATTCGGTAGGAGTTTCTAAAACTGACTTTGCTGCTTTCTTTTTAGGAAACCCGGTTTTCAAAAAAGAGGAATAATTCCGTTTTCTCTACTGGTTTCGAAAATTTGGTTTCGTAAGTGTTCGAAAGGCTTACAACTATCGTTGACAGAATTACACGAAGAAGGGGCGCGGTAAAGTTAACGCGAGGAAGGCCCACAGCTATTGATAAAGAAAATAACAAAGGGTTGCAGGCCTTGCAGCTGGTTTGCTAACACTCGAAAAGTAGGGGAATATGGGGAGGCGTCGTACACTTTTTTCTCGGAGCCTTGTAAAACAAAAACTAACAGCTGTTTTACAATAAAATGAATGCTACTTTATTGTCCATTTATCTGCCTATAATAATAGCGCATTTCTGGCTTGATACAAAGCAACTTGGCCAATCTATAACGATTTTCCCAAAAAATGGGAACTGTACGAATTCACGTGGGGTAGCTTTATACACTATTAGTTTTTCCCCAGGATCTGTTTTTGCAATTATGATATTTTTGATTATAACTTACATGGGGTGCGCATTTGTAAATTTTTAGTGTACGAAGGAATCCCATTCCAAGCGAAATAAAAAAATAATCATTGATATAATCCCAAAACTATTGTTTACATTAACAATCTTTAGCATCTATTTACAAACTTAAGCATTATTTCTAATTCCATTCAAACTCACACTCTCACATATTGGCCCTATATATAAGCACCTAGCACGTAACTTTATCCATTATACGCATATACTACAACCAAGTTGTTTCACTCTAACGTCGCACACTACATGGCGACCCTGCCAGTGCGGCCTCGTGCTGAAAACATTTTTTTTTAACAAATAGAAAATGTGAAAAATATATAGACTACTGAAATAAACGTGAAGTGGAAAATTTTGAGACTGAGTGTAAAAAGTTTAAAGTATCAAAGACTTTTTAAAAAGTAGCCTTGGAGCAAAGTGGACTCTAAAAACATTTAGAGAGTATGAGAGAGTAGAGTAAAAAGTGAAAAAAAAAACTGACATTACCTATATCCATTCAATAGTGTTAATAAATTTACAACAAAAAATAAACATACATAAACATTTGAATACAATTGAAAAGTGATTTGATGGTTGCTGCTGGGAGTTGTTCGTGTCGGTGGATATAAGGACGTGGCCTGAAGTTCAGTTTCTGCTGCCCTTGGTTAAGAAACGAGGTCCCGCGCATCAAAGTGGAAGTGAAATTTTGGGTGCCAAGTATTAAAGAATGTTGGACATGGATTTTATTTTTTTAGTAATTTCTATTTTTTATATGTTTATATCTTATATTTCTAAGAAATTTATTTTGTTGTTTTTTCTCGTTCATAAATACTGTGAAATCTGGGAGCATTTAGACACAAAAGGTAAATTTTTTTATACATATATAAAACACTAATTAACCCGAAGTAAACCGTTATTGTAAGAATCATTACATACCGGTATGGTTACGGTGTGTACCTACGGTTTAAATGAACATCTGTAGCATAAGTATTTTAATAATATTTTGTTTAAGTGTGTAACTTTTATGCCGCTCGATGACGAAACACATGGTTAAAAGAACGGTTGTCCTACTAGTATACCTACTTAATATGAGAGTAATTATTTTTCAGGCTTTGATATATTTTACAGATGCATACTTAGTTGTTTTTTAAATTAAATTATTCCATATTAATAATTTGTATACATAGTCATAGTCAGGTAAAGACTGTGTACGATAAAATCCGGCCATGCATGATCTGGTATATCTTTTTTTCGGTACCACATATTCAAGCATTTCTTTTATTTTAATAATCTGGAATTATAGTAATATACACTAAAAATAGAATCATATTACAATTGTATGGGCTTGTGTGAGTTTTTGCCAAATACATTCCATCATATCTTGAATTTTCTGTCCAGCATTTTTTGATAATCTTCACTCACTTCCTGATACAATGCCACAATTGTATTTATATTTTCACAAGCTGTTTTATGCTCATTAGAATGTTATCTTACAAAAAAAATACGATTTGAAACTCTTTTCTACTTGAGGCAGTCAGGAAAACTTTCTGCTCCAAGCACTAAAAGTAGTTTTTATATGGGAGGCATATTTTTGTAAAAAAGTCAAGCACACCAAAGCTAGAACACCTCAGAACTATTTACATCTAAGTACAATTAGAAAAATGTAAGCTATTATGAAAAGATAATGTAATAAGGTATAATTTGGTTTACCTAATAAAAAATAAAAAACTATTTTTCACAGGAAAATTTGGTAAACACCGTCAGAACACCGTGGACAAAAAAATATAGGCACTGTGGAATATATAGTGATCAAAGTCACAGATAACGTAACGTTATATTATGTTTGTAATTTTATTATGTAGCTTGATGACCACAAATTATTTAAAAGAAGTGTTGCTTGAATATGTGATACCGAAAAAAAGATATACCAGATCATGCATGGCCGGATTTTATCGTACACAGTCTTTACATGACATATCGACGGTTGAAAGGCTATTTGGTTTAAGCGACACATTGGGCGATATGTTATATATATCATCGGAATCAGCAGATTTTTCTCCGTCGAATGAGCTCGGTTTCGTTGCGATCAGACGACTTTGATGGCGCTTAATCCTCCCTAAATTTTGGTCCACTTTAAAAATAATTAAGTATGAAGTACCATAAAAATCGCACTTTTAAATAAAACGTGACTTAAACTAAGTATATTTTTGATCCGTTCCCGCTTAAACTGTTTTTCCCTTCCCAATTTTGCCATTCGTTGTCATTTGAACCATTTTGCCAAAATCTATCATACACTAGGAACATCGGTTAAAGCAATTAAACTTCCACAAAAGAGTACCAGTATATACACTTAAAGCATTTAGTCTCCGTTCAAAACAAAACAGAAATGTCGCTTAAACCATTTAGCTTTCTTCAACATGAGTCGCTTCGACCAATTACACAAAAACCCAAAAGTTAAGAAGTATGTTGTTTCAGCATTTTGAACCCGACTTTTACAGCTATCATCGTTGGTTCAAACAGAGTATTCATTTGAGCAATGTTATTTAAAGCCTTATAAGTAAATGACAATATTACATATAAGTGTAGGTTAAGCATAACAAAATATCTATGAGAGATTTTTGTTTCGGCGGTACAAACACACTTTTGCCGGCGTCGGCGCCTTTGAGTCGCTCGAGTATAAATACCCCCGCCCCTCGCGCGGGCGCGTCATTCACTCGTAAACTGTGGCGTGAGTTACTTGTGCTGTGTGTTCTTTGTGTAAGACGTCAGTTTGTGAAGAAAATAAATTATAGTAAGTTGGGGTTTTATTTTAGGATAATGTACATCTGAGTGTTTAATTGCGAACTGTACGTTGTTAGAGTTGTGTATTATTATATTTTTAATCAATATTACACGTTACTTATGTAAATTCGGAATTTACAGTAAATTTATTTTTACCACGCATTGTTTTAGAGCAATTTTTAAATCTTTGATGTAACATTTGCACACTGAACTATTCTATACATTTTATCATTAGCCTGTAACGAAAATTTAAAAAATTATTGTTAGTGTTATGCTTACCTTTTTATTTTTTTCTTGCTAATCTGTATAAACCAAGAATCTGTCCATCATTTATGACTGTCTCTGTCTGTCTGTCTGTCTGTATGTAATTAAATCTTGTTGGTTAAATGCAACCTATCATCAGTTTCCGCTTGAGTTGAAATTGTACAGACGTAGATTGGATTCCATGAAACTGATCTAATTATGGCGCTGAAAGGTGTTACGGGAACTCTGTACTGTAATTGTAATAAAACAATGTCAACCCATGGGCATGCAAATATAGTTTTTCATTTTATTTTCAGCTAAACAATGGAATCGGAGCGGCAAAAATTTTTTAGAAAAAAAATTAAAAAATATGATACACGAGGAGATTAACGTAACTTACGTTCGAAAAAAGTTACAAAGCAGGGCCCTGAAAATAGTTCAGATATCGGCGTAACCATTTTAGGAAGTACTTCGTATTTTAATCAAAACAAAGACAAACGCATCTTATCCCCGTCCAGCGGAAAGGAAAATAACCTAGAAACTAGCCTGGATCATCAGCAAGAAAGGGATAACGATAGCAGTGGGAATCAGGTATGATGAAAATGTAAACATAATAATTATGGTTTTTAAATTTACCTGAGGATGAGTCGGAATTAGAAAAGCCTCGTTCAATTATTTATAAACGACCTGCCATCAAACATAGTAGCTGGTTTGTCCGTGTTGTTTGCGGACGCCACAACTGTGTTGGTAAAGGCGAAATCCTATGACCAGCTGAGCGTAAAAATTAACGATGCTTGTAACCAGTTACAGTCATGGTTTTCAGCAAACGGACTGTTATTAAATAGTACAAAATCAAAAATAATGTTATTCTCTGGTCGAAGGGTTCCGCTACCATCATGTATGGCCAGTTGCCCGATGCCACTGAGTGATTTGTGTGGTTTCCTTGGGTTTACGGTTGATTCTAACTTAAATTGGAAGTGCCATGTCGACAGTGTTTGTAATAGATTGGGCGGGGCAGTCTTTGCGTTGCGAAAACTAAAACCGCTGATATCTAGTGAAGCCCTCAAACAGGTGTATTTTGCTCATTTCCACTCCATAATGTCATACGGCACGCTCATTTGGGGTACCTCTACAGATGCTAAAAGGGTACTATTAGTGCAGAAACGTGCCATTCGTGCGCTTGCTGGAGTCAAATTCCGTCACTCCTGTAGAGAACTTTTCATTTCGCAACGCATATTGACTGCCTACTCGCAATGTATATTTGATATTATTATGTTCGTGCGTAACAATATATACCAGTTTCCACGAGTAGACTGCCCAGGAAAACTGCTACGTTCTACAGGGCGTCTTAGATCAGTCTCTCGTCGCATGGCACTTTTAAGAAGGAACCCACGTGTCATCGGGCCCACTTATTTCGAGCACCTTCCTGCCGAACTAAGAAATGAGCCATGTGACGAAACATTCAGACGCAATTTGAAAAACCTTTTGTTGAATAACCCCCTGTACTCAATAAAAGAGTATATGAAATTAAAATTCTGATGTATACTTATATATATATACATTTTTTTTTTGTTTGTTTTACTTTGAGAGTTCTAGTTATTGTAATGACGATCCTTATTGGGAGATTTTAAGTTTAAATGATGATACTCTGGTTTGATTTGCATTTTATTTTATTTTCGTATTTTAAATTATTAAATCGACTTTATGTACCTACATGTAATAAATTTTTAAGTATTTCCATACTTGATTTTTGATTTTTATTGCTTTTAATTGTATTTTGACGATCCTTATTGGGAGATATTAATAAGATTATTGTACATATTGCTATTATTTTTATAATTTTATATATGACGATCATGACAGAAATTCCTCTAACTTTGAAAATAATGCAATATCGCTTGTTGATGTAAAATTATAATGTAATTGTCTTTCGTGAAATAAAACAAATCTAATCTAATCTAATCAAGAAAACGCAAAAAGACGCAAATTAATAAGAACTATGTCGATTTTCTGTCGGAGGAAGAAGATTTTGTATGGGATTCTACATCTTGGAAAGAAACAGACGATTCTTCATCAGATGAAGAGCCAGTTAAAAAAAATAAAAAAAATAAAAGGACACAAGAAGAGATAGTAGGTGACAACGGATAAAAAAAAAAAGTAAATAAAAAAACAGCGAAAAACGGCACGAGCAGCTGGCCAAGAATACGTAAAAAAAAAGGGATGGTTCGATTTCAAAAGCAAGAAACATGCAGGCTAATCATTAACGAGAAACTTTTTCGGAATATTTTTAACGACGAGTTTAACCTAGACTTTCACGTGCCCAAAAAAGACAAGTGTATTAAATGCCTCAAGTACGAAGGAAAAAATAAAACTACCGAGGAAATTATAACACATTTGGAAGAAAAGGAAGCTGGCAAGAGTAGATTGGAATTTCAACGTGAATTGCCTAAAAAGAATCCTGCTATTATGTGCACATCGTTCGACTTGCAAAAAGTATTGAACACTCCTTATGGCAATAGTATGCTTCTGTACTATTCCCGGAAGTATGCAGTATTTAATTTGTGTTTATATGAAAGTGTGACTAGGAACGGCTTTTGTTACGTCTGGGGTGAGACTGAAGGTAACAGAGGAGGCGTCGAAATAGCCTCAATTTTGCAGAAATATGTGGAAGACGTCGATCAACGTAAAACCATAAAAAATCTAATTTTGTACTCAGACTCCTGTGCTGGTCAAAACAAAAATAAAATGGTAGTAGCAGCTTTGCACAACGCACTTCAGAATTCAGAAAATCTTGAGTCTATTCAGATGAACTATCTATTACCTGGGCACACGGAAATGACAGTTGATAGTATTCATTCAACTATTGAAAGTTCTATCCGAAACACAATAGTATGGGCTCCGTCTCAGTGGTTAACTATTTGCCAACTGGCTAGAAAAGATCCGAAACCATATTATGTACAAACTCTGATGCACGACGAGTTCAAAAATTATGACGACTTCGCAGAAAAATATTTCAAAGGCAACCTAGTCGGAAAGATCAGTAAAGTAAGGATTGCAACATTTAAAAAAACTACACCGAATGTGATGACGGTGAAATATACCATGAAAAATGATGCTAAAGAAGAAACCATCCCGATAACATCGAAGGGGACATCGCTTACTTCAAAATATAAGGCATCTTTACCCATCACGAAAACTAAATATAATGATCTCAAAAAACTTTGTGATACAGGGGTTATACCAAGAGTTTTTCATCAAGAGTACCTGCAGTTTCCAAAGTATAATGGCCAAGATGTTCTCATCGATACAGATGTTGAAGACGAAGTTGATAATGTGGAATAAAAAATAATGATTGTTACGTGGGTAAAATACTATTAAGTAAAACCAAAATCTGATTTGATTGTTATACAATTATTAAAATGGTAATTATAATTACGGTTGTTATGTTTCATAACGTAGCAATGATTACGTTATTTTCTAATTATTTTATGAAAGTTACAATAATTATGTTCATTTTTGCTAATTGCTGCTGGCTCAAAAAAAAATTGTTTTCATTGTTTTTTTTTAATTATTTTATGAAAGTTACATTTTTGTCAGAAAAAATATTTGATTTCGTTAATATTTGCAAGTTAGTTTATTTTTTTCTCTTAAACATTGTTAAAAATTACAGACCTCTGTTCCAATTTCTAAAATATTGATTTTCACGAAAATATTCTATTGTCGAAAATGTTGGATAATAATGAATACGAGGTATAGTTTGAATTATCAATTATCTTAAAACTTTAAAAAGACTATTTTGATTTATCTAAGACTGAGTCTGCCAAATAACTTAGTATTAGAACTTATACGAATAGAAGAAACGTTTATAATTTCTTTATCATCTTAATTTGTAATAAAACTTAAGAAAAAACTATTCATGCATTTTATTTTATTTATTATGACGTCTGCTGAATAATCATGCCTTGCTCTCTGAATACGAGTATCAGTGTTTCAACCGCCATTCTTTATAGTATTTATTGAGGCTCTGGGATTTCAACAAATTTATTTATCAATGAGCACGTGTTATAAGTCAATTAGAATTACCCCTAATTCTGCTTAACAAAACGCTTGAACTTTTTGCCTTACCCTATAATATATGGACGATAGTGGTTCACACATTTCGCCATTTTCTGAAAAATGTGCTTATAGACATTTCAGCTATTTAGCTTGTCTCCGGTGGCAGATGCTGGTGGCAGTTAAACCAATTAGCCTTTTTCTAATATGTGGCTGATTTGTATGAAACGACACTTATTTCGAGATATACTATGCTCATTTTTTCACCAATATATTCAAATTACGTGGCTTTTTACATAGAATATCTGGTGGCAGTTTCGTTTAAAAATACCAAAATGGTTTCTTTATTTTTTATTTTTTGAAAAAAAAAAAAAAACTTTAAATGGCTCTTTTGTAAAGTTCAATAAATGTCGGTTAAACCAAATAGCCTTTCAACCGTCGATATGTACTTTCATCCTTTACAAAAATGGCACATGACGGCAGCGCATGCCCTCCATATAAGGATTAGCATGCGACGTTTGTAATTTCATCTTTAATTTCATAGTCTTTCTGCACTGTTATAGATCACTAGAATTTAATCGTAATGAAATCAAATAATACTTTATCATAATTAGCTCATTCTTTTTAGATAGTAAATGCAAAAATATTTCACGATGTTTTTAATCATATATTTAGTTCGTAATACGTTTTATTTAACGTTTAATTTAATTACGTTTTAAAATTATTATTAATTATAATAAATATAGCCTTCAAATAATTAAAGCCTTCTTGAGAACCTCTTACCTTCTTTCGACCACCATGTCATTATGGGAGATTTTAACACCTGCCTTCTTAAAGGTGACCATCGCTCTCGAGCTCTAAAGTCAGTGGTACATGCTTGTAAAATGAATATTCTCCCCTCCGGCCCTACTCATCATTTTCCAAACTGTACACCTTCGCTCCTAGATCTTAGTTTAACCTCTTCTGTCACTCATGTTGCTAAGTTTGGCCAGTACGCAGCTGATGCTTTTTCGTATCACGACCTAATTTACTTATCATATAAAGTTAGACCTCCAAAGCCTAAACCTAAAATTCTCCTTCAGCGTAGTTTTGGTGGAATGGACATAGACAAACTTCGTGATAGCGCATCTAACATTGACTGGGATGTTATATCTAGAGCAGTGACTGTCGACGAACAAGTTTCCCTCTTTAATTCTCTTCTGACTCAGCTCTACGATGTACACGCCCCCGTCCGTGCTATCAAAGTAAAACATCTTCCTGCCCCTTGGCTTACGAATGAAATTAAGACCTTAAGCGATAAAAAGAATTCCGCCAAGGCGAAGTACAAATCAAACCCCTCAGAGAAGAACAAATCACGGTACCATGCGCTACGAAATCGTTGTAATACCATCTGCCGTGATTCGCAAAGACAGTATATCCATCAGTCTGTTGAGAACGGTGACCCAGGGAAAGTATGGAAATTCCTCAAATCACTCGGAGTGGGTAAGCCTAAGCATGATCATCACTGTAACAAGGACACTGACTTCAATTCGCTAAACCAGCATTTTTCCACTTCCGCTGCTTTTAGTGGCCCTGTTAAAGATAACACTCTCCATTATCTCTCCACTGTTTCAGCCCCTAGCACCTCTCCTTTTTCTTTTAGATTTTTCTCTGAGAGCGACATTAAGCGGAGCGTTCTATCCATTACTTCTAATGCCGTTGGTGTAGATTGCGTTAGCCGGAAAATGATTGTACCCATCCTCGACCTACTTGCCCCCGTAATTTCCATCACCCTTAACAATTCTATTTTCTCTGGTTCCTTTCCTACTCTTTGGAAAGACGCGTACGTAATCCCAATCCCCAAAAAGTTAAAACCTTCCTCTTTTTCCGAGTATCGTCCGATTTCAATCCTCCCCTTTTTATCCAAAGTGCTTGAACGCCTTGTCCACCAACAACTCACTTCTTACTTAAACAAATCCAACCTTCTGAATCCATTTCAGTCCGGCTTCCGTACGGGTCACAGCACAACTACCGCTCTTGTAAAAATCACCGACGACATACGGGAGGGAATAAATGATCGAAAGCTGACGGTATTGACGCTGCTTGACTTCAGCAATGCGTTTAATACCGTCGACTTCGACATTTTAATTGGTATATTGCGCTCCCTTAATGTTTCTCCCACAGCAATTAGCTGGTTTCATAGTTACTTGTTTGGTCGTCGGCAACGTATTAAGGTGGATGATTTATATTCTTCTTGGTCCAACACGCTGGCTGGCGTTCCGCAAGGTGGCGTGTTGTCCCCTTTGCTATTCTCCATTTTCATTCATTCCATCACTCAAAATCTTTCTTCACGTTATCACCTGTATGCCGACGACCTTCAGATCTACTCGCAAGGTGAAGCTGGTGATCTCCCGAATGTCATTGCTACTGTAAACAGAGATCTGGTGAGCATCCTAAATTGGAGCCATAATTTTGGTCTCAAGGTCAATCCTGATAAGACTCAAGCCATTGTCTTTGGTAGTCCCAGACAAATATGCGGAATTGACTTTGATAACCTAGCTCCGATTGACTTTGATGGTGTCCTTATACCGTATTCACAACAAGTAAAAAACCTCGGTGTCATGATGGATAGAACCTTATCGTGGATGCCCCAGGTAAACGAAGTAAGTAGGAAGATGTTTGCAGCAGTAAATTCCCTTAGGAGACTACGTAATTTCCTTCCTATTGCAACCAAAATTGCGCTAGCTCAAACTTTGCTTCTTCCCATCCTGGATTACGCTGATGTATCCTATATCAATCTCACCCAAGAGCAACTTAGTAAGTTTGAGCGCATCCAGAATGTCGCTATTCGGTTCATTTTTGGGTTACGCAAATATGACCATGTTTCTCACTTCAGGGCTAAGCTCAAGTGGCTCCCTGTTCGTCTTCGTCGTAACTCCCATGTTCTGTCCCTTCTGTACAGTATTCTATTCAACCCCGCAACTCCCCATTACCTCAAAGAGCGTTTCAGTTACCTTCGTTCGGCTAGATCAGCCCAAAACCTGCTTCTAAATGTCCCATCCTCTTCGTCAAAAGTATATAATAGTTCCTTTACCTTTCAGGCCATACGCCTGTGGAACTCGTTACCTCTAGAAATAAGGCGTGCAAAATCCCTAACTATTTTCAAGAAACACCTTAAAGAGTATTATCTATCTCTCGCTTAACACAAATGTTTGCTGACTGTATTTTTATTATTTTATTTTTATTTACTCTGTGTATGTAGTATATGTATGTTTATTGATTATTTTATTTGTGTATGTTTATGTATAATTAAGCTATTGTATTATATGTTATTTCAAATAACATATAATACAATAGCAAATAAGTCACTTATTTGGTATTGTTTACTGGATTTTCACTGTTTATTTTGCCTTGCACCTACTCATACAATTATTTTCGACTAGATTTCCGCTACCCTAAGTTTGTCTGGAAGAGATCGCTCTCTAGCGATAAGACCGCCTGTTGACTGCCTCTACTTTTAATCTGTGTACTGTACTGTTATATGTTATTGAGGTGTGCAATAAAGAATATTTGTATTGTATTGTATTGTATAAAATATATTTTAAAATGTAAAATGTGCCGGATTTGACTACATTTTTAGATGGATTAGACATTTTTTTTTTCAGGAATGGATTAAAAATTGAAATGAAACATTATGTACAGGTAGGTAATGGTTAGTTTACGGAAAGATTTCGCGTTGGATTTTAAAGGTTGCGGTTGTAAAAGGGTTGCGATTGTGTTGTTGAAATAATGGTTTGATTTTAGATTGATAAATTGGGCGATGGAGTTCGTACGATGTCTGGAAAGTGCATTTGCAATGTGTCTGGGAAAACTGAAATAAATAAGTTTTCAAATGACGATTAGACTGATCATCTAAGAGTTACTGAAAATCTTATGTATTGAAGTTTTCATGGTGTTTGAGTGAACTGATTGCGTATTTGAATGGTTTTTTTTGAAGAAAGGGGCATGAATGTAATATGAAACTAATTAAATAAATATACCTATAGCGTCTTCGATGCCCGAGATGCGGCCTTGAGCGAATAGGTATAACAAGGGTACGCCAGGATACAAGGCAGGCACGGAATCCTTGGCGTCTGACCATGATTCGATCGAGTATCAATCGTGGAGACCCTTGGACACATGGAAGGTTATGATGTTTGGACGTGTTAAAAGATTTGCCTGTATGAGTATATAAATAGTATGGTTGCGCGCTAAATAAAATAATAAATCCTTGTATCCTGAGCAAATAAAAAAAACATAAAAAAGCCGACCACTATGTAAGCGTTGTGAACCCTTGACGTAATAGAGATGCACGCTAAAGATGCACAATTTTAATAAGTTGAAATTATAATGAGAAAAATAGAGAGAGATATATAATGACATGAAAGAAAAATAGAAATATAAATAAATACATAATTTAAGGTTGTAAAAAACCTGTATCACGGAAATGACATAACATAATTTTAATTATATACCAAGACGAAAAAAAAAGATACTAGGTACCTAGAATACAAATGGATGTGGAACACCGAAAAGAAATTAATATTTAATGTTATTAATTTTAAATTTTATTAATTTCATTGCATTTATTATGCTATTTGTAATTGTTATTAAATGTGTTTTTTTTGTTTTAGTCTTAAATAATAGAATTTGTATTATTTTATTTTAAGGTTTTTATATGTATTTAAGTAAAATGTTTCGTTTCGTTATCAGAGAGAGCATACATTAGTAATTAAGTAAGCGAAATGTTACATTATTACGTAGTAAGTTAGTATAATTAAAATTGTTTGATTGTGTGAGTGTTTAGTTTCAATCTTTGTATCTTCAATTTTATTACTATATAGGGTAATTCCATGACAGAGATCAAAATTTATCAATTTCTAAATATAGGTTTATCAATACTATTTGCAGCTCAATCGTTTGTCTATAGTCTGGAGTAACGTATTATGACCTTTTTTGTCACTTCTGTCAATGTATTTTCGCATATTACGTGTCCTTTATTACACTTGAAAACTCAAGTTCAATGTGAATAGAAAACGGACCAAAAGATCAGTAAATTTTAAAGTTGTTTAAGAAGTGATCGGTAAGTATTTCTTTACAATTTTTAGTCCTGTTATTACTTTATATAAAACTACAAACAAAGTTACATTTTACTAAACGTAGCCAAAGTTATTGCAAATCAAAAATATATACTTGTTAATTGAAACGTAAGTTACCATTTTGTATTATTTTTCCAATATATCAAAAAATACTAAAATTAGTTCAGTGATTCTGGTGATCCTCTTTAATATTGTTATAGCGAGTTATATAGCGTTATTGTTTTTTTCTCAGAACAAAACCTTTCTTTTTAATTAGCTATCAAAATTTGAAATGTAAGTTACCGGTAACTTACGTTACACGCATGTAACAACAGTTACCCTTATAATATATTATGAATTGCAGTTGAAATGCCACTCAGTGCTGCTGAAAAGATGAGAAGAAGAAGGGAGAAGTTAAAGGAGAACGGAAAATATGAGGAATACAAAGAAAAAACGAAACTTGCAACTCGAAAAACAAGGCAAAAGAAAAAAGAAGAAATAGAGCGGTTACCGTCATCAAAAAAAGTAAAAATTATTAAAGAAAATCGAAATAAAATCAAAGAAAGAGTATATAAGCATAGAAATCAGAAAAAACTGAATGAACTGACCAACGTAACTACCAGTGAAACTTCTATACGTATGACTCCGCAATCTATTGGTAAAGCTGTAGTTCGTGCCCGTAATTCATTGCCCAGGTGTCCCATAAAAAAACGATTGGTGCTAGAAAAACTTTTGGCTGAATGCCCGAAAGAAGAACCCGTTACTCCAAGTGGTGCATATGGATTAGACAAGAAAACAATTCTGGATATAAAAACATTCTTTGAACACGACGACATAAGCCGCCAAGCTCCTGGCTTAAAAGACTATATCACGGTTGTCAATGAAAGAGGAGAAAAAGAAAAAAAGCAGATTCGTCACTTATATTCTTCAGTGACTGAAACGCATAGCCTCTTTGTTGAAGAATTCGGAACTGTTGTGAGACGCAGTAAATTTGCTGCGCTCCGACCAAAGCATATTTATCTGTCTAACAAGTTGCCACATAATGTTTGTTTATGCAAATACCATGAAAACTTCTCGCTTGCTGTAAACGCATTGCATAGCATAATAGGGAGCCCGTGCTACGATCATAATTTTTTAGATGGCTTCGTTTGCACAGTACCAACAAAAGCTTGCTGGCTAAAAGACTGTAACCACTGCAAGGATCTGCTGATAATAAAACTTCAGGAATATTTAGAAAGTAACGAAAATGTAGGCCCTGAAGTCGAAATAAATTGGTTTGTATGGGCAAATCACAATGGAAAACTAAGTAAGATACAGGTAAGTGGCACAGTAAAAGAATTGATCCAGAAGATAGACGAAATGGCTCCAAAGTTTTACGAGCATTCTTACATCAAACGCAATCAAGCTTCTTCCTACCATAATCACAGAACTGAATTTTCTAATAGAACTGATTCGGAAAAAGTACTGATTCAGGTGGACTATTCTGAAAATTACACGTGCCTAGCTCAGGATGAAGTGCAGAGCTTTCACTGGGTGCAGCCTCAAGTTACTTTGTTTACAGTCTCTCTGTGGATGACAGGTAACCAGCATCCAATCGTACTAGTTTCTGATGATCGCCGTCATGATAAAAAAACAGCGATTGTATATATCGATCGAATACTAGACGACTTACCAGAAAACGTTAGGGAGGTGCTCTTGTGGTCGGACGGGCCATCTTCTCAGTTTAAAAACAAATACGTTGTGGAATGTATTAAACAGCTGGAAAAAAAGCATAACCTTCACCTAAAATGGAACTACTTTGCTACGTCGCATGGTAAAGGCCCGGTCGATGGAATCGGAGGAGCATTGAAACGGTTGGTACGAGGGCAAGTTTTAAAAAGAAAAGCAATCGTATTAAATGCCGAACAATTTGCTTCCGCAGCACAAACATCGACTGTGAGAGTAGTTGTAGTTCCAACAGAAGAAATTGAAGAAAGAGCACAACTTCTTCAATTGGATGAGTGCTTTTCAAAAGCTCAAGCTGTTCCTGGAGTATCTAAGTGCCATGTTATATGCTGGAAAAATGATAAACTTCAGAAGAGCATGATTTCAAAAGACCTCGAAGAGTAAACAGAAAAAAATATTGGCTGAGGACTATTAGACTAAACTATTAGTCTAATAGTCCTCAGCCAATATTTTTTATTGTATTTTTATGCAAGAAAATGTGCAAATCTAACTATCTTGTTCGGAGGTAATGTAAGTTACTATTTGCATGTAACGAAAGTGTATTATTTTTTTAATTAATTCTGTAAGAGAAGTTGGCTATTTTTTGTTGTAGCATTAAATAATTTGATTCTTGACTTAATTGTTTTTATTAGTGTAAAAAAAAATCCGCTGATATTATCAGAGAAATTTCCACTTACAAAAAGGTCTTAAAACGTCGTGTCCTTTTTATGTAACGTGAGTTACCAGCACATTATATTGTGTTGGCGTGAGACTATAAGTTGGTTTCGTCTGATCTTAAGTTTAATATACAGGACTCACAGTGTTGTATTTAAATGCACAAAAAAAGAACAAGGATTGCTTATTGTTATAAATATAATTAAGGAGTATATTTCATAGTGAAAAGTTCTGATTGTAATGTAAGTTACCATGGAATTACCCTATAGCATATATATGGCATAGAGCAGATATTTTAACCAATTTATTGTGTATGTTTTAAGACTTTTTAAATTTGTTTGTATTTTTCTTAACTGTATTAATTTTGTGATTTCAAAAAAAAATAGATTTACTAGCTACTAATAATCTATTTTTTTTATTTAAGGAAGGGAGGTGTAATGTGAGCGCTTCGCCACACTCACACTCTCACATATTGGCCCTATATATAAGCACCTAGCACGTAACTTTATCCATTATACGCATATACTACAACCAAGTTGTTTCACTCTAACGTCCCACACTACAAAAACTTATTGGAAACAAACTCATTTAAAGAAGAACTCAAAATGACTTTCGAGTAGCGAAAACACAGCTCTTTCTGGCGAAGTCTTATACCGCACTGCCATTACTTTTGGAAGGAAGCCCTTGCACTTAAGTGGCCGTGTTGTATACAAATATGAAAGCTTCAGTGAAGTGTACGGTGTTGAGGGGTTATAATAACAACTCAAGAGTCAAGGGAATACTGTTTATTTAGCTAGAAAACACTCAGCTTATATACTATGATTTTAATAGGTTTAATGGAGTGAAAGTTATGACAATGGTCGTTAATCATTGTATCTCAAATTACTAATGTACTTTCAAGGTTTATGGCATCGTAAAGTTAATGTTCTGATGAGTAATAAGATACAGTTGGTAAATAGGTATCAACTGTCTATCAGCTGAGTACCTATCAGCTGTTACAATGGTGGTTGCTATACTCACTACAGCTTTCCCGTTTTTTTTTGAGACAAAAAATAGTAAAATATAAGCACTTGTTTTTGGCTTAAGTTAGTTTAATTTACTATGGTTACATATGGGTTCAATTTACTTATAACTATGGTTACATGTTTTTCTTATAACTATGGTTACATATGGGTTAAATTTAATTATAACTATGATTACATATTTTTTTCATAACTATGGTTACAGATGGGTTCTTAATTTATCTTTAGGAATACATTGTTGCTTTTGTTTTATGCGTAGTATGGTTTTGTTCTGTTTTTATGCGTAATGTATTCTTTTCCTAAAAGTAATATTTTTACATTCGTACCTTGATCTTCAATTACAGTATATGGTCCCTTATATACTGGGTCCATTTTATCTCTATCTTCCTTTTTAACTAATATTAAATCACCTATTTTATAGTTCATTGGATTTGTTTTTAAATCGTAACTTATTTTTCTAGATAATTTTGTCTTAATTAAATTATTCCTAGCATCCTCTTGGGATTTTTGTAATCTATACTTAAATTCTATAGAATATGAATCAAAAGTATACATTGGTTCTACTTGATTAATAATATTACTTGGTATTCGACATAATTTACCGAATACTAATTCATACGGTGTATATTTAGTCGCTGAATGCACTGTCGTATTATAGGAGAAACACCAATATTGCAACCAATCTGACCACTGGTGAGCCTGGTTATTTGTTTGTATCCTCAAAAACGCTCCCAGGGCTTTATGTGAATTTTCTAAGGAACCAAGGCTTTCATGGTGGTAAGCGGTTGATTGCAATTGTTTTATACCTAAAATATCACAAATTTCGCGCATAGTTGATGAGATGAATTCACTTCCCCTATCTGTTCCGATTTCTTTGGGAATTCCATATCGTAATATAAAATTATCAACTAAGGCTCTCGCGACTGTGTCTGTTTCCTTATTTAGAAGTGGATACGCCTCTACATACTTTGTGAGCTCGCACTGTAACGTAAGTATATAGCAATATCCATTCGTATCTTTAGTTAGGGGTCCGCATAAGTCTAAGAATACCTTATCGAACGAAGCTGTTGCCGTACTAGTAACATAGCGGTTGTTTAACGTATTTCTGGAATTTTTGTTTTTGACATTTATCGCATTTTCTTACAAATTTCATAATGTCGTTATCCATTCCGGGCCAGTAATAGTAACGCTTCACGTTATTGGTCATTCTTCGAATCCCTGCATGGCCGCTAGTGGGCAATAAATGAAAATCGTTTAATATGACACGTCTGTCATCTTTATTTGTTATCTTTGTGACACCTTTAATAATACATAATCGGGGTCCGGACCCTGTACCGTAATTGTTTATACATTGAGCTAGCTCTGTAAATACACGCGGTGTCTTCGTTATATAGTATGCATACTTCTTTTATTTGTTGTGCCTTGCAAAATGCGTCTAATTCTCTCGCGAAGAAAGCTCGTTTCGTACGCGATAGAGTACTAGGCTCGACACACACTGTCGCCAAGGATGGCGAGTACACAATTAAATTGTTTTGGCTCGTGACGCGATCTGTTTGTTGTATTATTTTGCAATAGTCGCGTCTATCGAAACTTAATTCAGGTAAATTCTCAGGTTTTTTAAGAAGTTCCACTATTTTTGGTTGCGCAGGCCAGTGATAGTTGGAACCTTTACTTTCAGAATTATTGTCCTTTACTTGCTCTTCCATTCGTTTCCTCTGTGCTCTAGTCATTACTGATACCACTTGCTTTGTCATATTTTTTAGTTCTTCACTGGAAATTTCAATCCTAGATAGCGCGTCTGCAGCTACGTTATCTTTACCTTTCAAATATTCTACAGTGAAATCGTATTCTTCTAGGCACAAACGGAACTTGGTGAGTCGACTTGATGGATTGTTCATGCTGAATAAATATATTAGTGGGCGGTGATCGGTGACAATTTTAAATTTCCGCCCATATAGGTATGGTCTAAAGTATCGCACTGACCATACTATAGCCAGCAATTCTTTGTCCGTCGTGGGATATTTTTTTTCTGCTTTGTTTAGAGGTCTACTTGCGTATGCTACTGGTAATCCATTTTTATTTGATAATACACATCCTATTGCTGTGCCCGATGCCTCTGTGTGTATCGTGAACGTGTTATCGTTTGAGAAGTCCGGATACTGTAGTAAAGGTGGGGTACTGATGGCTATTTTTAACCTTTTAAATGCATCTTCGCATTGTTCAGTCCAATTAAATTCTACATTTTTCTTTAATAAATTAGTTAATGGTTGCGTTATTTCGGAGAATTTTTTAATAAATTTTCTATAATAATTTACAAAAGCTACAAAACGTCTGACCTCGTCAGAGTTTTTTGGTACCGGATAGTTTTGTACTATTGAAATCTTTTTTGGATCGGGTTTTATTCCTTCGGGAGTTACTACATGTCCTAGATACAAAATTTCTTTTTGTAAAAAATTACATTTTAATGGGTTTAATTTAAAGTTTACTTTTCTTAATCTTTCAAAAACATCGATAAAATTTTTATTATGCTGTTGTAGATTTCGACCCATGACAATGATGTCATCTAAATAAACAATGCACTGTATGTAGTTTAGTCCGGACATAGCTATGGTCATCGCTCTGCTGAAAGCATTTGGGCTATTTTTCATTCCCATTGCTAGACGTTTCATTTGATAGTGTTTATCTGCTATAAACGCGGTATATTTTCTACTTTCAGGATCAAGTTTGATTTGATAATATCCCTGGTTTAAGTTCAAGGTGCTAAAATACATAGCACCGCTTAAGGAATCTAGGATTTCGGTAATGTTGGGCAATGGAAATTTATCGTTTTCAATTACTTCATTTACTTTCCTGTAATCTATCACCAATCTCCATTTCTTTTCTCCATTTGAGTCTGGTTTTTCGGGAACGAGGAGTATCGGACTCGCCCATTCCGACTGGGACTCTTCAATGATGTCATTTTCCAACATTTGTTTTATTTGTTTATTTATCTCTGTTTTCTGTGCAATAATGACCTCTTCTTTTTTGTCTTCCCTGGTGCACTGACCTCCCATATCTTCGTTAGGCTTCAATGGAACTGGTTCTTGCTGATTTGGCAGGTGCTGTAAAGCTGACTGGCGGAGTGGAGCTGGTTGGCGCAGTGGAGCTGGCTGGCTTGCTGTTTGGGCGGCATCTAAACTGGGGCTGCCTCGAGCAGCCCGACTGGCAGGGTCGCCATGAAGTGTACGGTGTTGAGGGGTTATAATAACAACTCAAGAGTCAAGGGAATACTGTTTATTTAGCTAGACAACACTCAGCTTATATACTATGATTTTAATAGGTTTAATGGAGTGAAAGTTATGACAATGGTCGTTAATCATTGTATCTCAAATCGACGGTCCCAATTAAAATAGTCGGATCTGTAAAATTGCCATTTTTATTTTATTGCACCAATCCCTCAAAAAAACGCTATGTTTTATAACCACATTCATAGTTTTTTATTTTTCGTATAGTTTTCCGATATATTCAAGTTAAAATAGGCGTATCTTCTACAGCGTCCGTTTAATAACGTCGGAATAAACGTTACGACAATATTAGCGGGGCGCGGGGAGGGACAACGCGGTCGGTAGTGCCAGTACCCGCTATGTTGCACGGACAGACGTTGGCTTCGCGGGGTCCTCGCAAAATATTTAAAAAACTAAAGTTTATGGTATGGGTTATACTCACTATGGATAGTAACAGATCGAAAAGGATTCTACAATCAGTTTTGGGGGTCAATACTGATACCATTCCCAAAAAAAAGAGGAAAGTACGAGACGCCGTAAATTCAAATCACAATGATGTTTGCAAGGGTAGAGGTAAGTACAAAGCAATTTAAGTAAAGTTCTATAAACAATAGCGAGTTTTATCATTGTGTTACGATTTAAAATCCATAGTATTTAAATATTATTGTTTACAATGTTTAATGTGTAAATATTTGTATGTCCCGTCAAGAATGTTGGATGTGGTAGTTCCGACTTTTTTTACGGATGTGCCTTAAGTGCTAGTGTCATATGTACCACATCCTACATTTTTGTGCGGATTTAAACTATCTTCGTATGTCGTAAGTACCATTTGCGACATTTTTACAGGGAAACAAAATTATTGCTGACATCGTAAGTAAGACTTACGACAGTTTTGCATGGATCTTGTAATATGTGTTGTTTTTTTAAGTAGCATTACCGACATTTTAAATAAATTAAAAATGTATTTTTTCCTGTTTGAAGTGTTTATATTGCACCAATGTCCTTTTAATAAAAATGCATATTTACTTTTAACTAGTATTTATTAGAATAAACAGTGTTTTGATTTTTAAGGTGCACCTGAATCGCATGTGTCAAAAGGCTTTGAGGATGAGTTGGTGCAACTGCAAGACTTGTTAGGAGATGTTTTTAACGACAAAATTGAAAATTATAATATCTGGGACACCTTAATAGACGAAGCAGAAACTGACTCAATTCCTGATAAACAAATAATCCAGCCAGATCCTGCTACTTCACTTACCATCACTTCAAGTGACAGCGGCGGGAACGTTACAGTGAGAGGAAATACAGATGCACACTTAAAAAAAGTATGCGACAAATCTTCAGGAACTAATTTTCTGACCTCCACTCATTCAAACCCGGAAACTACAGAAATATTAATCTTTGCGCCTTCTCCTCTAAAAAAACCAGGAAAAGAAGTATTTAGTTCTGATTATAGTCCATCAATCACTGCAAATAGTAGCTCCGCTGCCGCTGACGTTGAATTAAGTAAAGATTTGGATATACCGGTACAAATTTTACCAGATAAATCTTCAGAAATAGATAATTTGAGCCATATTGATAGTGAAGTCTCAGATTTGCGTAAGACCGCATCGCAAAGATGTATCTATGCTGATGACCTGGCTCTCGTGATACAGGAGAACAGCTCGGGTATTGCAGAGGCTACGCTCGAGAATGACCTGGAGCTACTTGACGACTACTTCTCCCGGTGGCGCCTGAGCCTCAGTACTTCAAAGACCGAGGTATCCTGGTTTCAGCTGTGCAATTAACAGGCCAGCAAGCTTCCTTCCGAAGTACCTTGGAGTCACCTTGGACAGAAGCCTCAACTACAGAGAGCACCTGAGCGGCAAACACAAACATTTTTTCTTTCTTTCTTTCAAAACTGAAGACCCGGAACAGCATTATTCAGAAGCTCACTGGTACCACCTGCGGTGCCAATGCAGCCACACTCCAAACAACTGCGCTTTCACTAGTGTACTCGTCTGCTGAGTACTGCTCAGCAGTGTGGCTGAATAGCACACATACCTCTGCGGTCGACGTCCAGCTGAACCACACGTTGCACCTTATCAGCGGATGCCTGAAACCCACTCCCACTCACTGGCTACCAGCGCTCAGTCACATCCTACCGTCAAACTGCCGACGAGAAAAGTGATTGGATCGTGAAATAGCGAAGATTCGTGCGAACACTAACTTGCCTATCCATCAAGACCTCGACACGCTTAAGGCCCTCAGACTGAAGTCCAGGATACACCCCTGCTTTGAAGTTCCACGACTCAGGACCACAAGCAAACCCGATACAATCGTAGATAGCTGAATGGGAAGCCAGGTCACTACCTAGGGACTTGTTTGAGCTCAATGCAGGGGCCCGACCAGTATGGTTTGAGGAACGTCGACGGATATGGTGCATTTTAAACCGGATCAGAACAGGCGTCGAAAATTGCGCATCTTTATGGTACAAATGGGGATGGTGTGAGTCAGCAGAATACCAGTGTGGCTATCCAGATCAGACGGTACACCACATTATATTTGAATGTCTCATCACCAAATTTAGTGGGAAACCGGCAGATCTCAAATTACTTACGACGGATGCAATTGCATACCTAGATTCAAATATTTAAAAAAAGTAGAGAACATATTTATGCCATACGATAAATAAATAAATAAACTATCTTTCAAGACTGAATAGAGTGTGTCCGTCTTACAATATTAAATTTTACTTTACGTTTTCTTACTCAGAGAGAGTTTTATTTCCATGGTAAGCCTTGAGAAACATTTTTATTTTTGTAACTTTGTATGCTACAATGCTAAAGAAGTAAAGTTGTTTAATGTTTAAACTAATACAAAGTAGTGACGTGATTTTGTTTTTGACTTTTGTAATAAAACTGTTGAATAGTTTTTTAATTACCTTTAATATAATCATTTATGTGACTCGAATAAACAAAGAGTATTTATAACAAATACTAATATTTTCTTTTATTTCATGGATTTAATATTGACTAAAAAGTATAATACATCATCACAAAATTGTGCTAAACCTTTACGCGTGTATAAATTACATTAACTACCGAAATAATGATTCAATGGTAAGTTCTTAGTAACACATACGACATGCAAAAGTGATCTTTGTCCATAAAATACTGTCGAATGTGGCACTTCCAACAAATGTCAGCCATCCGGATCCAAATAAAATAGTTGCAAGTGGCACTTCCGACAAACGACAGTGACACGCACCCAGGCAAAAAAGTCGTATGTGGTACTTCCGACAGATAATACTTATAAAATCTCGCTTAAAAACGTATCAGCTGTCATTTCCGCTATTTAGAGTGTTTTTTTTTCTATATCTGCCTATACATATTTTAAGGGTATATAAAAATAATGACATAGTCCAAATTTCATAACAATATTGCACAAATCAACAAAATTATGCACAACAACTTCTTTAGCAAACTTTGATCGTCTCTCCTGTAAAGTAGCTATTTAGCAGATCCGACTCTTTTAATTGGGACCGTCGAAATTACTAATGTACTTTCAAGGTTTATGGCATCGTAAAGTTAATGTTCTGATGAGTAATAAGATACAGTTGGTAAATAGGTATCAACTGTCTATCAGCTGAGTACCTATCAGCTGTTACAATGGTGGTTGCTATACTCACTACATCAGCATGTTGGATAGCCAGTTGGGGAGCGCATAGGACTACCACCCACTACTATTAGGACTACAGGAAGAGGTTTGGTATAGGCAATACTTGAATAGGGAAAAATGGGCTCCAGGTCAGGTAGTAGATAGGTCTGGGTCTGATGATTATAGGGCCCGGGGGTCTGATGGTTCAGTTATACACAGACACATCGATCAATTAAAGCGGCGATCGGGTAGACAGTCGCTTGTATAACCTACACTTTCTACAGTAGAACCGGATATAGGAGTCTGTATATAGAGCACAATGAATGAGGAGAGCCCGAGAGACTCAGCGGAGCGATCGGCAGAAGCGGTGTCACCCGTCACGGTGGTTGCGGAGCAGGTGCCACAAAAAGGTGGCAGTCTCACCAGTACCTCAGGATCACCGCCCGGCTCGCCAATTTTCGAAGATGCTTTACCGAACGAACCGTCACCGCCCCAAGCTCGTCCTTTCAGGCAATGCCGCCTTAAAGGAATTTGTAGGTTAGATCTATAGTTTTATTTATAAAATTATATACTTTTGATTAGGTTACTCGAGTGAGTTTTTAATTTGTTAAAATTGTTCTTATCTGTTGAGGAGGATTGTAATGTAGGCTGTCTATAATTAAGAAATATGTTTTGTGTCAGTTCTGAAGTTGTCAATATATTATGTTCTGGTGATCTACATTCTTATTTATTTTATATCCGGGAGTATGGATTCTACAGATATGACCACTGTACGAAGGCTCCCAGTGTACGAATCCACCCTATCTTCCCCTACGAGTTTGAGTTATCGTCTTAAGCAATGATTTTCAAAGTAGTCCACGTCCCCAGGGGTCCACGCTGAGGCATGTAATATTTGGGGGTCCAGGAAATTCAACTGGGCGTCTATGACAGTGAATCGCATTCAAACTGTTCCTACGATCATAAATCCGGTTTACGGGTAGGTCCGCAAGCGCCGGTTTTTATAGAGTCACTTGAAATAAGACCCGATACGAGTGAAGCAATTTATAAAAATCTTTCTCAAAGGTGATATCAGACGGTTCACTTTTTTGTTTCATTTTGCATCTTTCACTCAAAGTGATACGTCTAAACGAAAAGTGAAACAAAAATGCCGAATGAATTCATTAGTGAACCTATCGATGGTATATGGAGGATGTCAATCTCTATTATTAGCGCCGCCAGGTCACATCCATGTTTGCACCAATATGTCTGTTTCTTATTCATATAAATTAATCTATATTTCACAATCCTTTCGAATCATAACTCAATCGGTACTAACTAGATGCGTCTCGCTTGACAGTTCACAATCGAATGCCTGCTCAGGTGGTCGCTTTGTTATATAGCCGACTATTCCCGCCAATCTACCCCCTCAATCGGTCCGTTAGGCAAGTCACGCCACAGATCACGTGACTTGCCAAAAGAATCAATTGACTGTCCCTTAAGAAGTAGAATACGAGCAGTTACTAATAAAATCGAATCTAAGCAACTTGTGAATAAAAGTAAATATTGTTACCTAACAGCTCGGCCATCCTAAACATAGCGAGTCCCTTCGCTGTTAATACCATAAATAGTATGTAATTATTAAAAATATAAATAGTAGTTAATATTTCATAGTCATGTATTTTTTCAAAGAATAGTAATTAATCAAAACAAACGATCGATGACAAGTTAGTAGCAAACTTCTTTGTCTATTCTTAATTGTCTTTATACTTCTCGCTCCCTGTTTCATCTTCGCCGGCAGTACGAGTGACACTTCAGATGACTCAGAAGACGAAGAACTCCTCATCCTAATTATCCTCCTTTTCTTCCTCCTCCATACTAATTTATATGACACCCACAAGTGCTGATAACATTATCAAAATTATCACTTCCTTGAAAAACACTAAAAGTACTGGCTACGACGGTATACCTTGTAAAATCGTGAAAAAAGTAGCACTCTTAATAGCACGACCTCTCAGCTACATAAAAAATCTGTGCATCGAAAAAGGTAAATTTCCGGAAACGCTAAAAGTCTCCTTTGTAAAGCCCATCTTTAAGCAAGGTGAAAGAGACAATATGGATAATTACAGGCCAATAGCGCTCATTTCCGTATTTTTCATAAATAATAGAGAAGGTAATTTATAATAGTTTATGTCAATATTTTGAGACACCAAAATTTACTTTCTGAAGAACAAATAGGTTTTAGGAAAAACAAATCTATCAATATGGCAATTTTTGCTCTTTTACATAAAATTATGATTCAAATGAATGAAAGTAGACCGGTCTGTGCCTTATACATGGACTTGTTCAAAGCTTTCGATTTTGTGGATAATAACATATTATTAAATAAACTGTATGCCTACGGCGTATGCGGCAACGTTCACGATCTAATTAAATCTTACCTAATTGGACGAAAGCAACTCGTAAGAATTAACAAAATATATACAAAAATCCAAATTTAAAGAAATTAAATACAGAGTGCCTCAAGGCAGTGTGCTTGGTCCATTGCTTTTAATAATTGATATTAATGATTTGCCACAAACTGTAGAAAATCCCATGATTCTTTTCGCTGACGATAGCACGATTATTTTTACAGGACAGGACTCCTTAGCCTTAGAGATCAGCATAAATAAAGCACTAGAGACAGTAATTGATTGGCTGAATAAGAACAATCTACGCATTAATTTAAGCAAAACCAAAATTATGAGTTTCAAGCAAAGAGTTGACAGGACAACTAATCTAACTGTAAAATATAAAAAACACCATTTGACGAGACAGATCTAACGAAATTTTTAAGCTTAAGTTTAGACAATAAATTGATTTGGAAGGATCAGATTGACATTATATATAAAAAAACATACTACCACCTGAAAGTTGCAAACCGCTTTTCATTAGATATAACGTTTTGACATTGCCCTTCCTGTATATTTACGAAACAGCGGTATACGTTAAAAACAACGATGGCCAATTTTCGGTTAGCAATAGTAATCAACGACGCAACAGAATTTTCACAAATGCTAAACAAACTCCCTTTCTGGCTAAAAGTATTTTCGGCAGGCCCTATATATATAAATTACCAAAAGTATCAAGAGAACTTGATGACACTCCAAACCTTAAAAAGAGCCTGTTTAAACCGCTAGTTAGGAAAGCATATTATTCAGCAGGAGAACACCTCTCCGACCTAGAAATTTAATCGTCCTACAAATTATTGCAGCCTTGTAGCTATAATCAGTGCTTGTATACAAATTACATTCGTGGCCTGCGCCATCCCGACATTAACATTTGTATGCCCAACAATTGGCTAAACATGGTGGTATCCCATCTATGTAAGAACTGCAAAACCTGTGTCTACAAATAAATGCTTGATTTATGATGATTTATACTCTTCCTCACAGTCATAGTCTGTTGATCGATGTGTCGAGTGGCTCCTCCTGCATGCCGTGTTTTGTCCACGTGCTGCCCGCTCAGTCCGTGAGCCTGACGCAACCCCTGCCAATATATCATCCTTTCCTTTGCCCTTAGCCTCGGGCATTCCTCTGAATGTCTATGTGACAGCCCTTCCCCTCGACTGTTCACATAGCCTTCATCCTTATCCAATCCTTTCCAAACGAGTACTGGGCCCAGTCCTCGGGCCAGCCTCGCTGGTCATGTCAAACGTGGTTATCTGAAACATACATCATCCTTTCCTATGCCCTTAACCATCAGAATATCTATGTGACAGCCCTTCCCCTCGACTGTTCACATAGCCTTCATCCTTATCCAATCCTTTCCAAACGAGTACTGGGCCCATTCCTCGGGCCAGCCTCGCTGGTCATGTAAAACGTGGTTATCTGAAACTTACATCATCCCTTCCTATGCCCTTAACCTCGGGCATTCTATCTGAATGTCTATGTGACAGCCCTTCCCCTTTCCTATTAGCGCCGCCAGGTCACATCCATGTTTGCACCAATATGTCTGTTTCTTATTCATATAAATTAATCTATATTTCACAATCCTTTCGAATCATAACTCAATCGGTACTAACTAGATGCGTCTCGCTTGACAGTTCACAATCGAATGCCTGCTCAGGTGGTCGCTTTGTTATATAGCCGACTATTCCCGCCAATCTACCCCCTCAATCGGTCCGTTAGGCAAGTCACGCCACAGATCACGTGACTTGCCAAAAGAATCAATTGACTGTCCCTTAAGAAGTAGAATACGAGCAGTTACATGTTACAAAAGTGTCCGTCAAAAGGCGTTAAACTGATGGCGCCACAATAGCATGAGCATACATTTCTGGCCCGGTCGGTAGTGACCCTGCCTACGAAGCAGAGGGTCCCTGGTTCGAATTCCGGTCAGGGAGTTATTTTATTGTTATAATTATGATTTTTGATATAAAAAAATTAAAAAATCCATACATAATTGCAAAATAATTAATTGCGAAGAAAAACACTCCAAATATTAATTTTATTTAGAAACTCACATAAGTATTAAATATCGATAATTTCAAATGAAAAAATGTGATAGGGAAGCGTATTTAATGCAGTTTTAGAATATTTACATTTTTAGGCACTTAATATATAAATATAATTTCATACGCTCAACTACCTAGCGCCACCCGGAGAGATTTGGAACTATTGTTTACTGCTTACAGCTGGACACTTTCGACCGTTCCCCTGTATGAGATACTAAATCCTTTTACCTCTATTATCCGTAAGTGAATCGATCCATAGGTGTTGGATATTTCCATTCGGCATCATTAATTCCCACTCAGAATTGAACAATCTGAATACAGAGAGAACATTCATTCGGATTCGGCCATTTTGTCTCGAATTTTGTAGCAGACCAACGTCGCGTCAAACGTCGCGACAAAATGGTGTTCAAGTGGTACGATCAAAATACGCTGCTGTTTTTGGAGCACTTTAAAAATTATCAATGCCTTTGGGATCACAAACTTGACGAGTACAAGGACAGAACAATACGTGCAAACTCTATTAAAATCTCTAATTAGTGATGTAAACTTAGAGGTTATTGTAGATGACATTAAACATAAAATAAAGACGATATGGACCCCCTATAAAACAGAATTGACCAAAATAAAGCAATCTAGGTGTGGTTGCTCTTCTGACGATGTCTATGTACCGACTCTGTACTGGTTTAAACATACAGAATTTTTTTGCAGTGTATGTGTCCCACGACACAGTACATCAAATTTAGTTAGTAGTTACTTTTACATATGTAAATAAATTAATATAAATTACAAGGTCAAGATTAAAGTAATTTATTCTATGATCAATATTTTTGATTTCTAACAATTTATTAATGACATAAATGTCAAATCAAATCAACGTAGATAATAGCACATTATGATACAAGTGTGCTAAGTTGATCATTCCATACGAAGCGATATTGTGCGCACGAACTCACGTGAGTCCGTATAAGGAAGCTGGGGGTCTAACGGGACCTCTTTTAAATCCTGTCACTTTCCAGTGAGTTAACAGTGCGCTGAATTGCTTTTAAGTTAACGGTACGTCCTTATTGCCGCTCAATAGACAACTATACTATAGATATAGTTCAACTTTGAGTTACCTCAGCGAAAACATGGTGGAAACTGCCCGTTTGAGGTAACCTTTGTCTATGACTGGAAAAAGTTAAAGCGAAGGCTTGTTCAGAAACTGAATAAAGTGATGACTTATAATTTTCTTGATGTAATGCAAAAAAAATATACCTTTAATAGCTAGAGAAGAAAGAAGAAAAAAAGATAATATAAATTTTGCAGTTCTTTTGAGAATTATTTTGACGATGTACTTAATTGAAAAATGTTACGAACGCTCTTCATTGGTCTCATCTCACGATTCCGTTTTACAAATTATCGTAAGTTATTAATTATTATTTTCCCAAAACAACAAAAAAATATTTTTATATAAATTATCAACGCAATTTTATTAGCCTTTAAAAAAAGTTGTAACATATTTGATGATAAATTAAAAAAATATGTTTAAAAATGCAATCTGCAAAATTCATTGTCCTTCGAGAGCTCGAGCGTTGAAAGTTTGAAGTATGTTTGAAGTTTCGTGTTTTGTTGTGGCACTTATGCCAATGCCAAAGCCAAATTTTATTTTATCTGCAATTTTCAAACAAGCACTAGCCCTAGAGGCTGCCATTTCTCTTTTGAATAATTAAATAACTAGAATAAGCTGGTGTAGTGCTATATTTTCAGTGTAGTACTTACTTTACTCTTTGGTGTAGTGTGTTTTTCTTGTGTTTTTTGGCAAGTTTAGTTCCAACATGTCCAAATTCTCCTTTATTGTCCGGACAACGATGCCGTGTAAAACAACAAATCGACATAAGATTCGGTGCCTAAGATCGATTCGCTTAGGAATTTGGATAGCCTACCTCGTTCCGGCTTCTCGTCAGTCTTTCACACGTAGAATTCGGCAGTTTCAACTGGTAAATCTCCATTTATAAGACACTTTTATGGAAGATAAGAAACGACTAACGATATAAATGACTTACCCTACTTGAATCCTTATCAAGTTATCATGTTAAACTTATTCTTTAGAATTTATCAATAAATCATTATGTACCATAGATCAATACAAATAAACACAAGATGTTTATTATTATTAAAGCTATGTAATGATCAAGCACACTCGTTTCATACGACGTTTTTCAACACACTTGCGAGTAAAAAACAGAATAGTGTAATTAATAACTTTTGATAGATACATTAATCGTCAGAATGTTTACAGGATAGAGGTACTTACGAACCTGAGGTAATTAAATTTAACTAACCTTTTTTGTGATGTAATTACTGTCTGGAACACTTTTTATAATCATTTCATAAAATTAAAGACTTCACATTTTACACATTTTTTTGAGGAAGGCAAAAAAGCATTTATTAAATTTTATTCAATTCAATTTATTGTGCAATAAATTATAGTATTTTTTTCTTACGTATTGCTCACTACATTTTTATGATAACATTTTACTAGTATGTATCACAATTTTGAAATGTATCCAGAGGATAAATTAACGCTAAAATTGTCTTCTTATTCACTTAAAATATAATTTGTTTAAATTAATAAAACACAACGAGAAAAATCTAACAAGTAAACAGCGATTTGAGGTAAACTTTTAAAATGGCGCGCAATTTTCTTTTTTGGATATGCGTGCAGCTTGAGGCAAAGGCGCGGCTATTATGCCACACAGCCAATATTGAAACAGACAATTCGTGTTTAAAACATAATTTATTGTGTATTACGAGTAATATAACAAGTGGAAATAATTATTTTAACAATCAGGATTGTATAATTTTGATTCGATAGTAAATGTGTATATTTTTAATATATTTACTTTTTTAGAATACAAACTCCTAAAGAGTAAAAAACAATAACGGTAATACCCGACTAAATTACAACGATTCGTCTGCGTACATACAACTTGGTACTAGAGTACAAACGTCACTTGATCGGATTATTAAATTATTGCACTAGTTCGATAATTATTGTGAAATACACGCGTGTTTAATATCTAGGATTATGAGCATAAAAGCGGTGGAATAAGAAACTCGTGCACATTGTGATTTTTGCATAGCATGGTGGTTAATCGTTTAATGCGAAAGCTGGTTTCATAGGAAAACTTACAGCTAGGGTAACAAGATAGGCAGTAATGTAGAAACAGTGAGCCAATTAAAAGTTTCCACATGTAGAAACTGCGTAAAATAAATAGCGTGCGAAAGTACTAAGTACATCAATTAATAACTAAGCTTATAATTATGGTTGCTTATCAGCAGGAATGAAATTAATCAGTCAATAAGAAGAACAAAATAGAGATAAACAAGATATAATTACATACAAGTGATATCAGAGGGAGGTCTTGGATCATTAGCTTACGTATTGAATTAAGGCTATCGCAGAACAGATCGATGAGATTGTGCCGTTTACAGAGCTGATTAAAAGACCGAGCAGCTCTTAGAAGAAAGGATCATGTGTAGGGCTGCCATCCGTCCCGATATATCGGGACTGTCACCGTTATTGAAGTCTCTGTCCCGACGTCCCGACATATACCAAAATGTCCCGATACTGTGCAAATCGTAATCGCGGGGTGAGGGGGCGGACCCACCACACCGCACCGGCGACCGCCCGCGTGAGCCAGTACCCCGCTAGCCCCGCTGCCAACCGCGCGCAAACGCATATAACGGTTTTGTGTTTGTGCATTTTTTGATTAGTACGTGGTGTGGTGCCGGCAGTTCATAATTATTTAAAGTTAAACGAGAATGTCTACGGCGAAAAAGAGAAAGTGTCATTTCTCGGACGATTATACAAAAGAGTGGAGTTTCATAAAGAGAGGACGTACAAATGAAGAAGCGATGTGTAGTATTTGTAATTGTTTTATATCAATTTCTCACGGCGGTAAGGGAGACGTAAAACATCACATTTCTACAACCAATCACAAAACTAAATTCATGACAGTATCGACAGCAAGGCCCATATCTGGATTTATGATTAAAGAAAATACCCAAGAAGAAGTACTTATTGCTGCAGCGGAACTAACGACAGCATATAAAGTTGTTAAACACCATCAGTCATTCAAATCTCTTGATTGTACCGTGAAATTGAATTCCACAATGTATCCCGACTCAAAAGTTGCTGCAAAGCAGTCTACAGCTAGGACAAAGGCTACAGCCATTGTAACAAATATTCTCGCTCCACACTCCGTGAATGAAACTGTAAAAAAAATTCAAGAAGTTTCTTTTTACGGTATAGGCACGGATGCGTCCAATCACAAAGCTGAAAAGATGTTTCCTTTACTTGTTCAATATTTTACGGAAACTGACGGTATCCAACAAAAACTGTTGAAGTTTGATTCTTTAAAAAATGAAACATCGGAAACAATATCGAACTATTGTATTAACTCATTAAGAGAACTGCAGATTTCTTTGGATAAACTAATAGCTTTTTGTGGAGACAACGCCAATACCAACTTCGGAGGACTTAATCGACATGGTCAAAACAATGTTTTCAAGAGAATGAAGGAAGAATTAGGAAAATCGTTAGAAGGAATTGGGTGTCCGGCCCACATTCTGCACAATACAGTATCCAGCGCTGCTGGAATTTTATCTGTGGATGTTGAAGTCATTGTCCTAAAGATTTTTCACTATTTTTCGATATACACAGTTCGCACAGAGAGGCTGAAAGAGTTCTGCTCATTTATTGATATAAATTACCAAACTCTTTTGTCGCACTCAAGAACAAGATGGCTGTCGTTAATGCCCGCTGTTGAGAGAATCCTAAAACTTTGGATTCCGCTTAAAGATTTTTTTGACGCTGAAGAACGGCCACCTAAAATAATTTCAGATTTCTTTAGAAATCCGGTCAGTGAAATTTATTTTCTATTTTTGCTGTCCAATTTGAGCTTATTCGAACGAAATGTAAGAAGTGTTGAAAAGAATAAAATATCTATAATTGAAATAAAAAACATCTTAGATGAAACACAAAAACAACTGCTTGAAAGAAAAGCTGACAAGTTTATTGGCATGCAAACTAAAATAGAATTGAATAAACTTAAAAGGGAAAATCCAACACCTGAAACAGGAATATTGATTTCTAAATTTGAGGAGGAGACGGTACTGTTTTATAATACAGCAATAGATTATCTGAAAAAGTGGTCTGTTTCATTTAATAAATATGAAATTTTCAATTGGATGACGCTAACTGAAATCCCAGAATGGGCGAAGATTGAAGACACAATTCTATATCTTACTGAACATGGTGTGGAGATTTTGGGTGACAGATGCTATGAAGAATATACGTATCTGAAAACCTTTTTGGAGTCTGAACGGGCATCTGAAGAATGGAAGTCGAAGAAGTCTCTGGAAGAGAAATGGATGTACTTTTTGAACAAAACCGAAAATCCCGAAAGAAAGTGCCAAATGCTTAAACTATGCCAGTATTTATTTGCAATTCCAGCCCACAACGCTACAGTGGAAAGGGTGTTTTCTTTAATGACGGCTCAGTGGACTGATGAAAGAAATTCTCTGCTGCCGAAAACAGTGGAGTCAATATTACAGTGTCAGATAAACTATAATATGACATGCATTGAATTTTACCATTATGTTAAAGGCAATATAGCCTTGCTAAAAAAAGTTAAGTCCTCGGAAAAATATAACATGCCGAGTACTTCTTCTGCTAATTCCTAAGTTATGTAATAAGAAAATAAATATTTGTCTTGCCTTGCCCTAAAATTTGTTTTTTTTTCTTACTCGCCATTTCAGCCAGCCAAAGCGTCCCGATGATACCTTACCAAAATATGGCAGCCCTAATCATGTGAAAAGCAACCGCCACAATTACCGTTCGGGGCAACCAAATAGGAAACATCAATTTTATTTCGATTTAATTATTTTTCTTATTTCATGCAACATACCATGGGCAACAGTCAACAACAATAATTTTCGTCATTTTTTTAACAAGTATTTATGTTGCGACTGCTCTATGACTTCTTTACCGGACGAATCGACCCTGCGAAAAATTTATTTAAATCTCATGTACAAAAAAACTATACAGGGTATAAGAGAGGTAAACAAAACCAATTATTTGTGGATATCTATAGACGAAACACCAGATTTCATGGGAAAATGTGTGACAAACGTGGTGATTCGGTCTTTGCAAAAAAATTGTTCTAAGCAATTTTATCTTTTGGGGTCGAAGGTTTTAGAGAAGGTAAATGGGGAAACAATAGCAAACCTAATAATAAACCAATTAAAATTTTTGTTTCAAAATTCTTTCAATGATAACGTAAACAATTTGCTTTTACTTTGCACAGATAGTGCCGCATATATGCTTAAAGCCGGTCGTATTTTAAAAGCAATGTTTCCTCGTATGAAACACATTACGTGTTTAGCTCATGGTCTGCACCGGGTTGCCGAAGAAGTGCGAGATAATTTCAAAGGTGTGGACGGACGGACGGACGGGCAGACATGGCGAAACTATAAGGGTTCCTAGTTGACTACGGAACCCTAAAAAAACAAACACTCCATATTATATGGTACTAATCGATAGTATTATTATTCAGGATAAAATTTCTAAAAGTAAAATGAGCCAGCTTAAGTATTTAAGGTGGTTTCCCTCCAGGGCCTGACTTATTTTTGTATGTACTTCATTATTGAATTGCACTTCCTATTTAGTCAAAGTATGTATAAGAACTTTTTACTCTGAATACTATTTTATTTTAAACACGAAGACACTAACGTGACATTGTCAAGTGATACACTTCAATATTATCTTGTCAAAGTAATAATTGTATCAGAACATTTAAGTATTTTGTATTCAGTTCATGCCAGATTAGGATATTTAATGGTGCTAGTATTATAAATTAAAACAACCATGCATTATTCCCCTGAATATTGCGAAATTTCTACAAATAGGTCAAACACCGTGACTCAAATAGATTTTGTTAGTTCTAAAAGAGGTGGTGAGTGTATGGTAATTGCCGGCCGTAAATTTTACAAGAAAAAGATATACAGCGATGGGAAAACATTTTGGATTTGTGCAAAATCAGGATGTCGAGGAAATGTTACCTTAAATCCCGATCGTAAATTGATTGCGAAGATGACAGAACATGCGTCGAATTGTTTGTCTAATCCTGGTATCCTATAATAACAGAATTCGACCGTCTTAAAAAGAAAACTTCTGAAAACTTTGAGCCAATCCAAAAACAGTACCAAGAAATGATTTGTAACCTCGAGCAAAATAATGTTCATTTGCATCATATTGTTCCAAATTTTACAAGCGTCAAATCGACTCTTTATCGTAATAGAAGGAAAAACTTGGCAGTTTCAAGGATTCGCAATAACGATCCGTCCAGAATAGAGATACCGATACAATTCCAACAGTTTTTGCTTGCGGATTTTAATAACGGGGAGGACAGAATTTTAATATTTTTCGACAGAAAAAATACAAAACGCATAATAGGGAAATAAAACATTACTTAGCAGATGGTACTTTTAAGTCCTGCCCGAGTCCCTTTCGCCAAATTTATACGATTCATGGATACCATGAGGAGTCAAACTCGATCATTCCCCTGATTTTTGCTTTTCTGGTGAGACAGGACGAGAAAACTTACAAGATCTTATTAAACCTCATAAAATCTCGACTTTTAAGTCCAGATGTGAGGAATCCTGGAAAAAAGGAATCCTGGAAGCCGGAAAAAATAACAGTCGATTTTGAAACGGCTGCTATGAATGCTTTTACAAACGTTTTTCCAGGCATCGATGTAAAAGGCTGTTACTACCATATTGGCAATAGTCTTTGGAGAAAAGCTCGCGAACTAAACTTAAAACTGAGAACCCAGCGTAGGCACGTATCACGTTGCATTGCACTGGCTTTGTTACCAGTGAGCAAGATTGCAGAAGGAGTAGAATACGTCTCAAGTCGGCAATGCGATTACGGAAGCAACATGGTTGAGTTCAACTCATATTTTTCTGGTCAGTGGCTAAAAAACGACGAGTTTATTCAAAAATGGAACTGCCAAGGCGAAAATTT
The DNA here is from genome assembly GCA_947086415.1 of Pammene aurita. Lineage (NCBI taxonomy): Eukaryota > Metazoa > Arthropoda > Insecta > Lepidoptera > Tortricidae > Pammene > Pammene aurita. The sequence goes on along the minus strand of OX352295.1, from coordinate 2,968,419 downwards.
TAAAACAAACAACTGCTTAGAAGGTTGGCATGCAAAAGTGAACAGGTTTCTTGGCCGAAAAAATCCAACTTTACCTGAAATATTGAAAATTTTGCAAAATGAAGCAAAATTTTACAACATATCAATGTCGGAACTGAACAAAAAGTTCAACGAAACGAAAAGATCAAAAGAATATGAACGAATAGCAGCAGAAATTAATAGAGCCGGCAGAGAGCTACAAAACGGTGAAATAACCGTAGGTCATTGCATCGAAATAACAAGCCCATTTGCTGTTTAAAATAAACCCTTTAAACGCATTTTGTCTCACCTGATTTTTTTCCCAAATTCATATAGTCAACATGGTTTTAAGCCGTAGCGATGTCGGAGTTTTAGTCTGCTATTTAAAACCTTGTTAACTATAGGAATTTGCGAAAAAACCAGGTGAGACAAAATTGGGGTTTTTAATACACCGTGAAACGGTAAGATCCACTAAAGTGGCTGTAGGTATGCTGTCGTGCCTACCACGCCAATAACCACTCAATAGGTTATCACAAACGCTGTCAAAGCATTTTTCTGCTAAGAGATAAGGTTTATTTTCGCTCTTCATGTTTCAACTACTTATTGGCGTATAAGCCACATTTTGACATGTGAGGTAAAGCGTTCAAAAGGAGTAAAGACACTATTAGGATGTTAAAACAATACCTGCATGCCCATGTAGTTTTTAAGTAATTACAAAAGTTGTATTTTTGTTATATAATATGTTATGTTAATTAATAAAGGTTATGTTTCTTTACATTTTGTACAGTATTTTTACAAAAAAAGTTGACCAGAGGTCAACATTATTCGAATAGGTAAGTAATGTATTCAGCGTTCAACGACAAAAGAAAAATCTTTTTTGTACTTAACCGGTTACAACACGGGACTTTTTTCCGCTTTTGAAGCTGGCTAACAATTGCGATTACAAATCGGTAATGATAAAGTCCCATTTTATAACCAGTTACAACACGGGATTCTACTTCCCGTTTCGAAGCTGATTTCTAATCGGTAATGGAAAAGTCCCATTTTGTAACCAGTTACAACACGGGATTCTATTTCCCGTTTCGAAGCTAGCTACCAAACGTGGTTACAAATCGGTAATGGAAAAGTCCCATTTTGTAACCAGTTACAACACGGGATTCTATTTCCCGTTTCGCAGCTAGCTACCAAACGTGGTTACAAATCGGTAATGATAAAGTCCCATTTTGTAACCAGTTACAACACGGGATTCTATTTCCCGTTTCGAAGCTAGCTACCAAACGTGGTTACAAATCGGTAATGATAAAGTCCCATTTTGTAACCAGTTACAACACGGGATTCTATTTCCCGTTTCGAAGCTAGCTACCAAACGTGGTTACAAATCGGTAATGATAAAGTCCCATTTTGTAACCAGTTACAACACGGGATTCATTTTCCCGTTTAGGAGCTAGCTGCCAAACGTGGTTACAAATCGGCAAATTAAAATTCCCAATTTGAAGCCAGTTACGAGTTGGGATTTTATTCTCAATCCGAAGCTGGTTACGAAACTTTGGCTACCAAACGGTACTAAAGGGATAAAGGTGGGAGTTCAGCACAAAATAAAGTATAGTCTCTGTATGTATGTCCTTTTTAGGGTTCCTATAGGAACTACTACAGGAACCCTTATAGTTTCGCCATGTCCGTCTGTCCGCGTTAGTACGAAAATCAAAAAAGTCGAAAAAGTCGTATACAGGTCACGATATAAAATCGGAATTGCGAGTTATTTCATTTTTATAGGTTAAAAAGGCGTTCCCGTACTGAACTTTTAAGTCCTGTTACTCGCGTGTTCTGAGTACATATGTTCTATAAATATCTTGCAGATGTGCCACTGCCAATGGAAGTGGCCGTAGCAGGAGTCAGTAACGTTGTTCCCGTGTCTACTGTATCTTCTGCAAAGCCTACGCCTGTTCAAGGTAAGACATGAAATTAAATTATTATTTAAAAATAAACAAGTTTTAAAATTAAGCCTAAATCTAAACTATATCACAATTAAAGTCTCCATGCTTATATAAAAAGTAGCTTGTTAAAAGTTGGATTGTTTTAAAAGTTTATCCTCCATAAACTCTTGGATGGAATAGTAAGCTTTTTTTAATAGAAGAGACTTCAGCTTAGTTTTGAAAAGGTGTTTCTTCAACACAATTTCATTTGGAATTTGGTAGCATCATAATTTAATTTAAAAATATAAGCAACTGTCAAATGATACCTATTTATAATAATATTGTTTCAGGTTTTTGGAATCCGAAGCTCCAGTATCTACGGGTTAGCGGGGAAATAACTCCAATGACTTTAGGTATTGTTGCGTAAACATTTTAATTTTATTATCTCATTTAGATATACATATATTAGGATCAACGCACACGACCACAGTCAGATTTGTATAGGTAACGAGTGCTGATAACAGGTCTTGATATTATGGTGATTATATGTGTCATTTTCAACTAAAAGGTCATTGTTGGTTGTCAATAAGGCGTTACTGCTATAAAAATTCATTCATTCGTATAAAATGACCTGTTGTGTCACTTTTGCTATAAGTAAAGGAGGTTTTTGGCAATCTATCCTCAAGACTAACCTTTTGCAAAAGCGATTGCCATCTGGACTTTAAACTAGTTCAAACCCAGAGCTTAACTAGACCTTATTGTGAGAAGTTTGGTTTCCTAACGATGTTTATTTTTACTGAATTCCTAGTAACTAGCGAATTATCCGGAATACGCTACCGCTGATTTAATTTTAATACTGCATTTACATTCAGCCGAATTGAGCAGGCAAGTGGGCAGGGAAATGGGAAGGACGAGTGTGTAAACATGATACTTCTCATGCCACTGCTATTGCCACTCGCGCTGCCCGGCGCTCCCCTAAATGGCGGTTTTTTTGTGCGAAGTCAAAGGACCGGCAGCGCGAGCGGCAGTACGTGTTTACAATTACATTCTCCTCCGTCGCTCAGTACTCGTCGAGCACCTGGAGGATCGCAAAAGACACAACGCGGCCGCTGTAATTATTTCAACGTCTGCCATTGCCGAGACTTGAAAGCGAAGTGAGTGGTAGGGCAGTATGTAACCACACTCTTCTCAATCCTGCTGCAGCAGTATTTAGGGAATTAATGCCGGCAGCGCGAGGGGCAGCGACAGAGGCTGAATGTAAATGTCGGATAACGAAGCGCTTTGTTGGTTCTTTGTGACTATCAATTCCATTAGTATGATCGAATGTCTACGGCAAAAGCCGGCTTGAGCGACGCCTTTTACTGTGCCTCTTTTTGTGTACTGACTTTAATGATTAATCTCATAAAATAACACTATGGTCGTGCACACATAAACTCTAAAACATGCTATGGTCTCTTAGAACTTTGACAAGAGCGTTGATATTTTTATACTTTCTGCGCCATCTACAAACTGCGAGCTACTTGTGATTTTGGTTTTTCTAAAGTACGCTAGATAGCGCTGTGCAGCATGTGACGGCTGTGTTGCTGTTTGAAAAACATAGAAGTTTTAAATATTCTGGGTTTAAGTTTTGTTAAATTAGTTTATTATTGAACCATGTTTTTTTTTATGCCATTTATTATTTAATTACGGTTAAATAGTGCAATAGTTTGTTTCTTCACGATTTACATAGATTTTTAAAACACTAGTAGAAAGTAGTAGATATTGTGGCAACATTTGTGCTAAATAAAAAAAATCGGGATCATGATGGCGGCGAAGTCAATTTTTCTTTCTTTCTTTTAGCGCAAGCTTTGAAGATAGTGACAGTTGTCTAAAATAATTAAATAGTTTCTGGGTGCACGGTAATTAATTATTATATGAATTATCATATAAAAATGTCGCTTCCAAATTGCTGCGTGCCCTTGTGCAATAATCAACGAGGACAGGGCTAGTATAATATTATTTTTCTATAATCAATCTGCCAAGAGCGTGGACCGGATCAACTTAACGAAAAATGATGCTTGTTTCAGGAATTCAAATGCATGCATTCCCAAATCCCACCAATCTCAGGAACCCTTCAGAACTTGAAAGGTTCCGAACGTGGGCAATAAGGATCGGTGGAAATATTGTGGGCAAGGCGGACACGGCGATCTACAATAATGCGCGGGTATGCCATCGCCATTTTGAGGCCAAATATATTTACCCCAATGGGCGCCTCAACCGCTTGGCTATACCAACGCTTCATTTACCAGGTTAGTTTTAACGCTATAATGTAATCAGCTTAATTAGAATCACCATCATCATAATTCGACTAGCGTTCGTCTTGTTGCGGTTTTTTTTGCTACGGCTCTGAGCCTGGGTACCGTCGGCAACCAAAACCTATGAACTAGTGCGACTGCTAGTTTTTACCCAGAAGGAGGTCCGATTTCCTCACGATATTTTCCTCCAGAAAAAAGCGACGGGTAAATCAAATTACATTTTGTACAAAAATTCATAAAAACGCAATCGAGTCGGGGTTTGAACCCGAAAGCTCTGGATTGAAAGTCAGACATCTTACCGTCAGGCTACCAGCACTTCAGTGTTCGCTATAAGGATGTGCATGACTAAATTAGAATTGTTCCCATTAGTGTCAAAGCTATTGAGGCTATGGGATCAGGAATCACTGTGTTTATACTATACTTCGTTTTTTTTTGAGATTAGAAATTGAGTAAACATAGAAACAGTAGTTGCCAACCTGTTCTAAATGTTCAATTTAAACACACTGCAAACACACCAACAAGCGATTAGTTAACATGATTAAGAGTTCACATTTGTGAATAAATAATAACAATTTGCAGATTAAATAATCCAACACAACAATAAAAACACAATTTCGTTTTGATTATCACGTAAGAGATACTTACGTGAAAATTTAAAAACAGACAGTGAAGCATGTACGTTCTAAAACGGAAACTTAACGTCTAGTTCTTTATCAGTATTCACGAAAATTATTTAATTGACAATCATAATTAAACATCGGTATCAACGTTCAAATTTCGTGGCAATGTACGGTTGGCAGAAAAATAAATACAAACAAATCACTTAGTATTTTTAACCTTTATTTTGTATATGTAAATAAAAAAGCCCCTAAATAGTACATTTCCTAATTAGGGTGGTAAAACAAAGAAAGGCCGCGCAATCGCAATTGTTGCGGCCCAAGCTGCAAGCGAGGGACGTAATTATGCGATCGAGGGCTTTCTTTATTACCTCCCGTGTTGGAAAAATATGTGCACATTTGGCCAGAAAGCGGCTCTATCCGTACGCGTAGCGTGCGGAAAAAGCCACTTTATGTCCAGGTGTGGCATACAATATTTTACGAGTTAGAATAGATCACTAAAATTTGTTCCATAGATTTTGCTGTCAATCTTTGACGTCTGTAAGAATATATCCATTTTAAATGACTAAAAGATCTTTCCACGCTGACTGAGGTAATAGGAAGGTATGTCAAGCATTGAAAATTTTGCACACAGTTTTTATTTACACTTTCTGGTATTTCAGCCTCGTTGTTTTTAGATAGTTGGTTAATTATTTGTACAGTCTTATAACCAGGATTTTTCTTTAATACACTTTTTAATTTAAAATAAACTTTTCTGGCATTTTGATGTAACCTTAACGTTGATATTTTTTTTTGCAAACCATGAACAATGTTTAATGATTCTGCTAGACTCAGTTTTGGATCCTCCAATAATTTTATTGACTTAGCAATTATACTAAAGTGTGTATCGACGAATAGTAACTCAGTTTTTAAATTCCGGTTACGGAAAATTTTTTTTGCTTTAGAAATTGCACTCGCTTCACGCGGATTTAAGGCATCGATGACAGATTTGATTTTATCATAATGCATGTGATAATATGAGGCAGCATTTAACCATGTTCCCCATCTTGTTATCACGGGTCGGGGTGGTAGAGGAATATTTACACACATTTGATGAAATAAATTTGTCCTTGAAGGAGCGTTACGAAATATTTTTTTGATACAGTCAATCAAACTGTTTATGGTCGGGTAAAGACTTCTAATTATCTCTGCGACTCGATTACATCCATGATCCATCCACATTCCATCCACTTATTAATAAAATTTCGTAAACAAAAGTTCTTCTAAACGATATTTAATCGTTTTATTATATAATATTAAATAATAAAACAATTGTCTTAGGTGATGGTAAAAGATTTGTTGGACTACGAGGTGGCTTTTATTGTTGTATGCCACTCGGACCTGCCTCTGATTGCTCCATAACCCTCCAACCAATCGCACAATAATAGAACAAGCAAATACCTTTACTATAAGCTTTAACATTAAAAACTATCCAGATATGTCTGAGAGATACGAATGACAGATGACGCGAGAAAATATTTAAAAATCTAACCATCCGTCTCGAACCTCTTCTTCTATAGGTTTTATATTGTGCAACATTTACAAGAACATTAAAAGTGTTAATAATAAAATAATTCCAAAAAATAATTACTATCAAAATATTGTTAAATACTCAATATAACATGGCTTTACTATAAATACAAATATATTTATGGCCTATTTCACAATCTCCAGTTAAAGCATATCTGTCAGATAAATGTTTGCTGTCCTTTTCTTTTGTATGACTGGAGAAAAGGATAGCAATAATTTTCAGTGGCAGATAAGTTTATCTGGAGATTGTGAAACAGGCCCTTAGTATATTTAATGACGGCGTAGGCACTCTGACAGATGTGACATGTATCTTGCCTGATAAAGAAACCTGTACATCGTTCTGTCAACTTTTTGCTAATCTCAAATAAAATGAACAATAGGAATAAGTAAACTGTTTGATTGAACCAAGGTTGATAAAGGTGGGAGTTCAGCACAAAATAATAGTAGTTTATGTAACTGTTACGTAATAAGGGTCCTTAAAACATGAGTGTGGTTTTATGAAATGAGCCGCAGGCGAATTTCATAATAAGATCACACGAGTGTTTTAAGACCTAATTACGTACAGTTGCATACACTGCTTTATCTACACTCATATTATTTATTATAAATGCCGTATTCGGAAACCATAGAATGGCCGCCATTGTACCGCCGTGGCCATCTCGATTGTGTCGGCGTGGCCAACTCGATTGTGCCGGCGGTCGCGCGGGCGGGTGTCGCCGGCCGCGGGCGCGTGCAGGTGTACATTATGTTATCAAAACTCATAGCACATCAATAATTGAGCATGAAAAGTTAAAATTGCGGTACTGCCACAGATAAGAAACTTATCATAGTGAAATCGTTTGTTGTAATGCTGGTCATAGCCTACGGTTTTTGAACGCATTTTAGAGGACTTACAATATGAGTGTAGATAAAGTATATATAGTCTCTGTATGTATGTCCTTTTTAGGGTTCCTATAGGAACTACTACAGGAACCCTTATAGTTTCGCCATGTCCGTCTGTCCGCGTTAGTACGAAAATAAAAAAAAGTCATAACAGTCAAAAAAGTCAAAAAAGTCAAAAAAAATAAAAAAAGTCAAAAAAGTCGAAAAAGTCAAAAAAGTCAAAAAAGTCAAAAAAAGTCAAAAAAAGTCAAAAAAGTCAAAAAAGTCAAAAAAAGGTAAAAAAAAGAGTCAAAAAAACGTCAGTCATAAAGTCATCAAGTCAAGTCAAAAAAGTCAATAAAAGTCAAAAAAAGTGAAAAAAAGTCAAAAAAGTCAAAAAAGTCAAAAAGTCAAAAAAGTAAAAAAAGTCAAAAAAGTCAAAAAAGTCAAAAAAGTCAAAAAAGTCTTAAAGTCTAAAAAGTCTAAAAAGTCTAAAAAGTCAAAAAATTCAAAAAAAGGCAAAAAAATCAAAAAAGTCAAAAAAAGTCAAAAAAGGTAAAAGGTAAAAAAAAGAGTCAAAAAAAGTCAGTCATAAAGTCATCAAGTCAAGTCAAAAAAGTCAATAAAAGTGAAAAAAAGTCAAAAATGTCTAAAAATGTCTAAAAATTCAAAAAAAGTCAAAAAAGTCAAAAAAGGTAAGAAAAGGTAAAAAAAAAAGTCAAAAAAACGTCAGCATTAAGTCATCAAGTCAAAAAAGTGAAAAAAAGTCAAAAAAGTCAAAAAAGTCAAAAAAGTCAAAAAAGTCGAAAAAGTCGTATACGGTCACGATATAAAATCGGAATTGCGAGTTATTTCATTTTTATAGGTTAAAAAGGCGTTCCCGTACTGAACTTTTAAGTCCTGTTACTCGCGTGTTCTGAGTATGTTCTATAAATATCTTGCAGATGTGCCACTGCCAATGGAAGTGGCCGTAGCAGGAGTCAGTAACGTTGTTCCCGTGTCTACTGTATCTTCTGCAAAGCCTACGCCTGTTCAAGGTAAGACATGAAATTAAATTATTATTTAAAAATAAACAAGTTTTAAAATTAAGCCTAAATCTAAACTATATCACAATTAAAGTCTCCATGCTTATATAAAAAGTAGCTTGTTAAAAGTTGGATTGTTTTAAAAGTTTATCCTCCATAAACTCTTGGATGGAATAGTAAGCTTTTTTTAATAGAAGAGACTTCAGCTTAGTTTTGAAAAGGTGTGTTTCTTCAATAAAATTTCATTTGGAATTTGGTAGCATCATAATTTACTTTAAAAATATAAGTAACTGTCAAATTATACCTAGTTATAATAATATTGTTTCAGGTTTTTGGAATCCGAAGCTCCAGTATCTACGGGTTAGCGGGGAAATAACTCCAATGACTTAAGGTATTGTTGCGTAAACATTTTAATTTTATAATAATAATAATAATAATTTGACGGCTGTCAGCGTCAGACGTGTTTTATACAAATTTTGCTTCTATTTTTTTGTAATTATGTATTTTAGACGTATTCTTTCTCGTAAGTGTGATATTTTCTACCTTTTCGTCACTAAAAATGACCCCAACGGATACGATACGGGCTGTCACAACATGTGACACGAAAAAGATACGCGGATATAAAAATACACTACACGGATGATTACAAGAAGCAAAGCACGTCAAAAAGAAGCCGAGACTACAAGCGCACGCCCACCATCTACGCCCGCCTCGTCCGTCTCCTCGCCATCCTCATCGGGCGACAAATTTGCTACAGCGCCCGAGACCAGCGAGTCGAGCGACGAGTGCGGGCCGCCGCCGCCGCCGCGACGACCACCAGCGCGACGAGGACGGCCACCGCTGTCGGCACGCTTGGGGCTTGCGGGACATCCTGTCCCGCCCAGGGCCCCCGCTGCCGGTGGTATAGTGCGTCGCATGAAATGGACTCCTTCCATGAACGAGAACGTCATGCGCGCCTATTATGGGGCTACAGAGGGGGGCACTAATCTGTGCGCGTATCGTGACCGGATACTTCCTCTGTTTCAGGCTCTTGAACCAACTATTGACACGACTGCGCAACGCCTATCGGATCAGGTGCGCGTCATTCAGCGGCTAAAGCGGTTGAATGACGCGACACTTGATCGGCTTCGCCTGGAGGCTCTCTCTGTTCGCGCGGCCACCACCTCGGCGCGGGATCCGCCCGCCACGTCGCCGGATCCGATACCCGCACCCGACCTGGCATCGGGGGCGCCGCGGGTTGATCTCAATGCCGATGAGGAGGAGATCGCGAATCAGAGTGTGAGTACTACAGCCAATGAGCAACTGAGGAGGACTTTGGAAGAGGCAATTACGCAGTATCGCTCCACAAATACCCCTAGGCCACGATTACCACGCTTGCCTATGAATAGACGCAATCTAGCGTTAATGGGAGCCCTGAATGATTTGCTAGATCCACTCCTGCGGACTAGTAAAGACTTAGATGATACGCACTCGATCATGTACTGCGGAGCCATCGCGGCGTGCCGTGTTGCTCGAGTCAAGTTTCCGGACGCTGAACGTGCACCTAGGACCACCGGGGGTGTCCCCGCATGGCAAGTACGGATCGAGCGTCGTATTAACTCATTTAGGACTCTCATTGCAAAGCTGATCTGCTTCAGGGGGGGCAATAACCGCCCCCGAGTAATGCGCTTTGTGCACCAGGCGTTCGCGGGGACGAATATCGAGCCCCGCGACTACATGGCCAATGTCATAGAGCGCATCGACTTTCTGAAGCAGAAAGTTTATGCATGGGCAAGCCGTATTCGCCGCTACAGAGAGCGTGTGGACCGATTCAAGCAGAATCGTCTTTTCCAAAGTGACCAAAGGAAGGTATACCGAAGGTGGGAGGAAACCGACCCCCGTGTGTCCGACGTGCGACTGCCGGATGCTACTGCCATGACTGATTTCTGGCGTAGCATCTGGTCGGCGCCGGTTGAACACACGGAGGGCGAGTGGATGAGTGTTGTCGAACGTGAGTGCGAGTCCATCGAACCTATGGGGGCTATCACCATCAGCCCCGATGACGTAAGTTGTGCAATCCGTACGGCCCAGAACTGGAAAAGTCCCGGCCCGGATGGATTGCACAACTTCTGGCTAAAATGGTTTCGATGCTCGCACTCGCGTCTGGCAACGCAATTTCAACAAGCCATCGAACTTGGCTCCCTCCCGCCTTCCTTAACAACTGGTGTAACCTTTCTGCTCTATAAGTCCGGTAGTACCACGGAAGCGAAAAACTACCGACCCATCACGTGCTTGCCTACACTTTACAAGCTCCTTACATCCATTTTGAGAGCAAAAATAAACGCGCACATGGTCGCAAATAACATTTTGGCCTCGGCTCAAAATGGATGTAGGGTGGGGTCCCGTGGTACTAAAGAGCTCCTCCTCATAGACATGACCATTTGCCAACGAGTCCGGCGGAATGGGGGGACCCTCTCGGCCGCTTGGATTGACTATAAGAAGGCCTATGATTCGGTGCCTCATTCATGGCTGGAGAGGATCTTAGAGCTGTATAAAATTGATACAGCTTTAAGATCCTTCCTTGGCGCGTGTATGAGGCGGTGGACCACAGTCCTTCGTCAACCAGGAGGCGGGGATGACCCCCCTGGTCCGCAGGACTTTATAAGGATCGAGCGAGGAATATTTCAGGGCGACAGTCTGAGTCCCCTGTGGTTCTGCCTAGCTCTAAATCCGCTCAGCAATCTGCTGAAGGATTCGGGGCTAGGTTGCCGGCTTCGGAGAGAGGGTGAAGTCATATCTCACCTTCTGTACATGGACGATCTTAAATTGTTTGCACCAAATAACCGAGATCTGTTGGAACTACTGAACACCACTGAAGTGTTCAGTAGTTTAATCAAGATGGAATTTGGTGTTGATAAATGTGCGGTTATGCATGTACAGCGGGGGAAAGTAGTAAATTCAACAAATCTACAGCTTTCTGAGACAATGACGTTCAGATCTATCTCTGAATCAGAAACCTACAAATACCTTGGTATGTCACAGTCTTTGGGTGTTGAGGATGTGGGTATTAAACGGGCGTTGAAGGAGCGCTTCTTTAGTCGGCTGACAAAAGTACTTAATAGTCTTTTGTCAGGTGGCAACAAGGTGCGCGCCTTCAATGCCTGGGTAATGCCCCTACTCACATACTCCTTTGGCATACTAAGGTGGACACAGACCGAGCTGGATGCCCTGGATCGGAGAGTCCGTCTATTGCTCACCACACACCGTATGCTTCACCCACGCTCGTCTGTTATGAGATTGTACATCCCACGGAAGTGTGGAGGTCGCGGCTTTTTAAACGCCAAAAATCTCCACAACCGTGAGGTGTACGATCTCAGGAATTATTTCCTTAACAACGAGTGTGGGATGCATCGTGATGTGGTGGCAGTAGATAAGGGTCTCACGCCGCTCTCCTTGGCAAACAAGAACTGGCGCAAACCTGTGGTGCTAAGCACCGAGGATCGCAGGGCGGTATGGAAGAGCAAGGAGCTACACGGGCGGTTCTACAGGGCCCTCACGGGACCCGACGTAGACCTACTCGCGTCGGTGAACTGGTTACGATTCGGGGACCTCTTCGGAGAAACCGAAGGTTTTGCCTGTGCAATTGCGGACGAAGTTATCATGACGAATAACTACCGGAGGTATATCCTGAAGGACGGTACGGTCGACATTTGTCGGGCATGCCGCCGTCCCGGAGAGTCACTCAGGCATATCATCTCCGGTTGCTCTCATCTTGCTAACGGCGAGTACTTGCACAGACATAACCTCGTAGCCAGGATTATACACATGCAGCTTGCTCTCCTATACGGTCTTGTGGACCACGAAGTGCCGTACTACAAGTACACACCTGCGCCAGTTCTCGAAAATGGTCGTGCCACGCTCTATTGGGATCGATCTATTATCACGGACAGGACTATAGTAGCCAATAAGCCTGATATCGTGGTAATAGATCGATCGCAACGCCGGGCCATGCTCGTCGACATCACCGTCCCATGTGACGACAACCTCGTGAAGGCCGAGAAGGACAAGTCCAGCAAGTACCTAGACTTGGCTCACGAGGTAACCGCCATGTGGGAGGTTGATTCGGCGATCATTGTGCCGATAGTTGTCTCTGCGAACGGTCTCGTAGCGAAGAGTCTCGACCAACATCTTGAGAGACTTTCGCTACGAGGTTGTGGTTGGATCAAGGGTCAGATTCAGAAGGCGGTAATCTTGGACACGGCGCGCATAGTCCGAAGGTTCCTCACTCTGCGGCCCTAACCACCGGCAGCCTGGGCCCTGCTCCGTTGCCGGCGGCACCCTAGTTTAGGTTTTTTATAATGCTTTTATTGTTTTCATATGTTTTAGATGTATTTTTATATTTTAGTTTTATAAAAATATTGTAAAAACCCTAAACTAAGTAAAAAGATAAATAAAGGAAATAATAATAATAATAAGAAGGAGCGCTTCTTTAGTCGGCTGACAAAAGTACTTAATAGTCTTTTGTCAGGTGGCAACAAGGTGCGCGCCTTCAATGCCTGGGTAATGCCCCTACTCACATACTCCTTTGGCATACTAAGGTGGACACAGACCGAGCTGGATGCCCTGGATCGGAGAGTCCGTCTATTGCTCACCACACACCGTATGCTTCACCCACGCTCGTCTGTTATGAGATTGTACATCCCACGGAAGTGTGGAGGTCGCGGCTTTTTAAACGCCAAAAATCTCCACAACCGTGAGGTGTACGATCTCAGGAATTATTTCCTTAACAACGAGTGTGGGATGCATCGTGATGTGGTGGCAGTAGATAAGGGTCTCACGCCGCTCTCCTTGGCAAACAAGAACTGGCGCAAACCTGTGGTGCTAAGCACCGAGGATCGCAGGGCGGTATGGAAGAGCAAGGAGCTACACGGGCGGTTCTACAGGGCCCTCACGGGACCCGACGTAGACCTACTCGCGTCGGTGAACTGGTTACGATTCGGGGACCTCTTCGGAGAAACCGAAGGTTTTGCCTGTGCAATTGCGGACGAAGTTATCATGACGAATAACTACCGGAGGTATATCCTGAAGGACGGTACGGTCGACATTTGTCGGGCATGCCGCCGTCCCGGAGAGTCACTCAGGCATATCATCTCCGGTTGCTCTCATCTTGCTAACGGCGAGTACTTGCACAGACATAACCTCGTAGCCAGGATTATACACCAGCAGCTAGCTCTCCTATACGGTCTTGTGGACCACGAAGTGCCGTACTACAAGTACACACCTGCGCCAGTTCTCGAAAATGGTCGTGCCACGCTCTATTGGGATCGATCTATTATCACGGACAGGACTATAGTAGCCAATAAGCCTGATATCGTGGTAATAGATCGATCGCAACGCCGGGCCATGCTCGTCGACATCACCGTCCCATGTGACGACAACCTCGTGAAGGCCGAGAAGGACAAGTCCAGCAAGTACCTAGACTTGGCTCACGAGGTAACCGCCATGTGGGAGGTTGATTCGGCGATCATTGTGCCGATAGTTGTCTCTGCGAACGGTCTCGTAGCGAAGAGTCTCGACCAACATCTTGAGAGACTTTCGCTACGAGGTTGTGGTTGGATCAAGGGTCAGATTCAGAAGGCGGTAATCTTGGACACGGCGCGCATAGTCCGAAGGTTCCTCACTCTGCGGCCCTAACCACCGGCAGCCTGGGCCCTGCTCCGTTGCCGGCGGCACCCTAGTTTAGGTTTTTTATAATGCTTGTATTGTTTTCATATGTTTTAGATGTATTTTTATATTTTACTTTTATAAAAATATTGTAAAAACCCTAAACTAAGTAAAAAGATAAATAAAGGAAATAATAATAATATGTGGTGGCAGTAGATAAGGGTCTCACGCCGCTCTCCTTGGCAAACAAGAACTGGCGCAAACCTGTGGTGCTAAGCACCGAGGATCGCAGGGCGGTATGGAAGAGCAAGGAGCTACACGGGCGGTTCTACAGGGCCCTCACGGGACCCGACGTAGACCTACTCGCGTCGGTGAACTGGTTACGATTCGGGGACCTCTTCGGAGAAACCGAAGGTTTTGCCTGTGCAATTGCGGACGAAGTTATCATGACGAATAACTACCGGAGGTATATCCTGAAGGACGGTACGGTCGACATTTGTCGGGCATGCCGCCGTCCCGGAGAGTCACTCAGGCATATCATCTCCGGTTGCTCTCATCTTGCTAACGGCGAGTACTTGCACAGACATAACCTCGTAGCCAGGATTATACACCAGCAGCTTGCTCTCCTATACGGTCTTGTGGACCACGAAGTGCCGTACTACAAGTACACACCTGCGCCAGTTCTCGAAAATGGTCGTGCCACGCTCTATTGGGATCGATCTATTATCACGGACAGGACTATAGTAGCCAATAAGCCTGATATCGTGGTAATAGATCGATCGCAACGCCGGGCCATGCTCGTCGACATCACCGTCCCATGTGACGACAACCTCGTGAAGGCCGAGAAGGACAAGTCCAGCAAGTACCTAGACTTGGCTCACGAGGTAACCGCCATGTGGGAGGTTGATTCGGCGATCATTGTGCCGATAGTTGTCTCTGCGAACGGTCTCGTAGCGAAGAGTCTCGACCAACATCTTGAGAGACTTTCGCTACGAGGTTGTGGTTGGATCAAGGGTCAGATTCAGAAGGCGGTAATCTTGGACACGGCGCGCATAGTCCGAAGGTTCCTCACTCTGCGGCCCTAACCACCGGCAGCCTGGGCCCTGCTCCGTTGCCGGCGGCACCCTAGTTTAGGTTTTTTATAATGCTTTTATTGTTTTCATATGTTTTAGATGTATTTTTATATTTTACTTTTATAAAAATATTGTAAAAACCCTAAACTAAGTAAAAAGATAAATAAAGGAAATAATAATAAATACTCTTTATTGCACACCTCATACAGTTACAAGCACAAATTTTACAATTAGATAAATTTCGGTAGAGGTAACAACAGGCGGTCTTATCGCTAATGAGCGATTTCTTCAAGACAACCTTTTATTATCTCATTTAGATATACATATATTAGGATCAACACACACGACCACAGTCAGATTTGTATAGGTAAAGAGTGCTGATAACAGATCTTGATATTATGGTGATTATATGTGTCATTTTCAACTAAAAGGTACATCATTGTAGGTTGTCAATAATGCGTTACTGCCATAAAAATTCATTCATTCGTATAAAATGACCTGTTGTGTGACTTTTGCTATAAGTAAAGGAGCTTTTTGGCAATCTATCCTCAAGACGAACCTTTTTCAAAAGCGATTGCCATCTGGACTTTAAACTAGTTCAAACCCAGAGCTTAACTAGACCTTATTGTGAGAAGTTTGGTTTCCTAACGATATTTATTTTTACTGAATTCCTAGTAACTAGCGTATTATCCGGAATACGCTGCCGCTGGTTTAATTTTAATACTGCATTTACATTCAGCCGAATTGAGCAGGCAAGTGGGCAGGGAAGTGGGAAGGACGAGTGTGTAAATATGATACTTCTCATGCCACTGCTATTGCCACTCGCGCTGCCCGGCGCTCCCCTAAATGGCGGTTTTTTTGTGCGAAGTCAAAGGACCGGAAGCGCGAGCGGCAGTACGTGTTTCCAATTACATTCTCCTCCGTCGCTCAGTACTCGTCGAGCACCTGGAGGATCGCAAAAGACACAACGCGGCCGCTGTAATTATTTCAACCACTGCCATTGCCGAGACTTGAAAGCGAAGTGAGTGGTAGGGCAGTATGTAAACACACACTCCTCTCGATCCTGCTGCAGCAGTATTTAGGGAATTAATGCCGGCAGCGCGAGGGGCAGCGACAGGGGCTGAATGTAAATGTCGGATAACGAAGCGCTTTGTTGGTTCTTTGTGACTATCAATTCCATTAGTATGATCGAATGTCTACGGCAAAAGCCGGCTTGAGCGACGCCTTTTACTGTGCCTCTTTTTGTGTACTGACTTTAATTATTAATCTCATAAAATAACACTATCGTCGTGCACACATAGTTTGGTACAAAAATTGACTAGATTTGTTAGATCGTAACTGTATGTACAATTATTCTCTACTTTTATGTTCTAGGTATACCTAAGTCGGCTTATGAACCCACCAGAATACGGTGATGTAGCAACATAAAAGGCTGGAGCCCTATCACTTCAAGAAGAATGTATATTGTACACTTACTTTCTGTAAATTACGGTATATATGTATGATTGTACCTTCCTACGCATCGTTATTATTGTCAACACCAATAAGACTTAAACTTTCACGGCTTTTACGTATTATGATTATTAACTAAAACGGAACTAAATTGCGTATATTAACTTAATAGTTACCTCCGATGTTTCGAGATCAATTATTGTTTCTGTGGTACCAGATTATATATCAGATTTGCGTAATTAAATTTTTGTCGCCACAATTAGGTAATATACTAGTAAAATAAAATTTCCCTGTACCTAGATTTATGTCAATTGTTAATTGTGACTGAAGGTACATTTCCACCAAGTATTGTGGGATAGGTCACGTCAAATAATAGAAGAAAAAAATTCCTCGTAATAATTTTCTTTCTGTCTGTATGTCTGCTTACTAGTTAAGTGATATATTGTTAGTATAAGAAAGCTCAAATGACCCCGCAGCAAACAGGGAAAAAGTGGTTTCAGTCAAATCTCACGAAATTTTAGTACAATGTAGATTCGAGTCTCTTGATTATTTTTTTATAAGGGCACAACTCACTCAAAAGTATACTTTCAGAAATAATCAATAAGTATTGTTTCATACAAAGCATATGTAACATACCAATTTTTCGTAAAATCTTTCTCTTTGCTTTTGCTTAATATAAATAACTAACAAAATGCGATTTCAACGTGACAGAAACGTTATTAAGATCATATTTAACGCCAGTAAGTATCATTGTGGGTCATTTCAAAGTATAGATTTTAAGAAACACGTCATAGAAATATAATAATATAAACTTGATTATTTCTGACAGTGTACTTCTGAGGGAGTTGAGCCCTTATAAAAAATTAATAAGGAGACCTGAATCTACATCATACTAAAATTTCAAGCGATTTGACTGAAACCACTTTTTCCCTATGTTTGCTGCGGGGTCCTTTGGTATGAGTGTATGTATAAATCACACCGACAAAGTTGTAAAACAAAGTGGTTTTGTTTGGGTACCTCCCGTACACATAAACTGGGGGTGAATTTATTCAGTTCAACGAGTATTGTGTGAGATCTTTCAAAAAGAATATCGTCTAAGATAGGTTCATTTTATAACTGCTATCAGGAAATGCCTAATTTCTAGGCACCACCGCACCATGTCTGTCATTACATTAAGGTTAATATTTAAATTAGCTTTTCAAATTAATATATTTAGGTATAATATAGTATTTACTAAACTGATATACCTATTTATGGCTCTTGGCCGGTTTTTAGGTTTTTGTCAGATATTAAGTTATATGTGGGTATAACAATTGTGCATAGTATGTACCTAATGAAATATAATGATATGTACAATAAATATTGTATGCATTTGACATAAACTTAGTTTTATTTACAGGACGTCCAAACTTAGATTTCCCGCCGAACGGCTGTCAGGAAGGGGCGAGGGGGACGAGGTCTACCCCTCCCCTCCCACCCCCCATACCCTGTCAACCCCTTCCCCCGTTCCCCTGTAACGTGATCAAATGTAGCACTATGAAACTAGATGGTGGCACTAGCTGCTGCAAGTACGAGCCGTAGAGTTGCCTATCTATCTCAGTTATATACATATTCATCTATGCTCTAAAACCTAATTAGATTCCAACATACGTCAAAAAAGTGTTGCCATTAAAATGACATATTAGTGGATCGGTAAATTTTCACTTCTGTAAATGTTATAGGTAGCTGTTTATTTTATTTATAATATTAAAGGCAACATTTAATTTTCCTTCTCAAATAAACAATCTTATTTAAATACTCGTCGCAAAAAAAGATATTTAGTTAAATTGTTTTATAGGAGAAAAGTTTAAATTACAATGGCAATAACTCAGGTTTTAATAACATTTGGTACCAATTATTATTCTCATTATGTGCGATTACATTTTTAGGAAAAAAAATCAATCATATTTTTACGTACGTCTTCAAAACTTGACAACTGATCATGTGTGGTAGCCTTTATGGTGGACATGGTTCTGTGGCGGCCATAACATCTATTGTCACTTCATTCGACATCTGACGTTTGGATAGCTCGAATGTTTTCTGTATTCTGTGTTCGCCCCGTGGTGATTTCCATTGTTAAGTTTTTGTTTTCCGTTAAGTTTTTGTTGTTTCATTTCGTTATTGTTTCAAGTTTGTGTTTTGCTCGTGGGTTTTGCTTTATCGCAAGTAAAATGGAGCCTGTACCAGGTTCCTCTCACAGCAAAGAGAATGATCCTATATCTCCACCAAAAAAGCGTCCTAAAAGTCATATGAGTGTCTCGGAGAAATTCATGGTCGTGAACTGTTACAAACATACCCACAGTACATGGCCCACGGGAAAACATTGATCACGCGTGGACTGTGCAATGAAAGTGGCTCAAATATTGGGAATATCTGATAGAACTGTCAGGCAGATTATGAAAGACCACAAAACGGATGAAAACTTTAGTCCTCCCAATAAACCTGGCCCCAAATTAACCATTATTGAAAAACTTGATGAGTTTACCTTCGCTGCAATTAGACGTGTAGTTCATCAATTTTTTCATCGGAATGAGCCACCAATCATTCAGAAGGTGAGTAATTTATTATATATATATATAGCTGATATTACTTGATTTCAGTATTTTCTTGAATAAACCATGCTAATATAACATTTCTTTGTCTGCAGGTTTTAAAAGTTGTGAATGATGATGCCGACTTGCCAAATTTGTCAGCAAATACAATGCGACAGGTACTCAAGCATCTGAATTTTAAGTATGCCAGCCGGAAACGCCAAAGCTGCCTCATTGACCGAGCAGATATCATTTTATGGAGAAAGCGTTACTTGGTCAAAATAAAACAATATCGCAGAGTAGGACGAACATTATATTATCAAGATGAAACCTGGCTTAATGAAGGTAATTTTTTTGGATACTAGCCATTGATTTGTACTTACTATATTGAACTGAATGCCCAATCAGAAAAAATGGCATGTGACATGTTTATAAGAATTTAATTAAACCTATCATAAATTAATCATCTTAAAATTAATTTTATATGATATGAATGTGGTGTTAATTTTGAAAAATGATTAGTGATTATGATTATAAACTTACCAACCTGTCATTACAGGTCACATGAAGAACAAGGTTTGGCAAGATCCCCAGGTTTTGTCATCTCGGCAAGCTTTTTTAGAGGGGCTTACAACTGGACTAAAAGGTCCCTCAGGAAAAGGAAGACGATTAATTATTAGTCATATTGGCAGCGAGGAAGGTTTTGTGGAGGGAGGGCTATTACTGTTTGAGTCAAAAAAAAAAAGTGACGACTATCACAACGAAATGAATGCGAAACATTTTGAAGAGTGGCTGGCTAGTATTTTGCCAAGGTTGAAACCGAACTCTGTGCTTGTTATAGACAATGCACCATACCACTCTAGAAAATTAGAAAGTGGACCCATAAAAAGATGGAACAAGGGCCAAATAATTGAGAGGTTGCAAGGAAGAGGCATTGAATGCGATGCTAGTATGTTAAGGACAGAGTTGTGGGAATTGGTAGAAAAAGCAAAACCAAAATATGATAAACTGGCAGTTGATGAACTAGCAGCCACTCACAATATTACAGTTTTAAGACTCCCTCCCTACCACTGCGAATTAAACCCAATCGAGTTGGTGTGGGCTCAAATAAAAGGGCATGTGGCCTCAAATAATAAAACTTATAAAATGGCTGAAGTAAAGTCGTTATTTGAAGAAGGTCTGCAGAAGGTGACAGCGGAACGTTGGAAGTCTTGCATAGACCACGTTATAAAAATTGAAGACAGAATGTTCAACTTAGACAACTTAATTGACGATGTGGTTGAACCTTTTATTATAAATACTGAGGAGGATGATCTAAGCTGTTCAGAAATTGAAGAATAAATATTGTTATTAAAATGGTTGTCTTTTTATTTATTAATAATACAGATCCCGCCGTCGTTTGCCCGTCCGTTGTGGCCTAGTGGTTCGGACGTTGGATTTGCAATCCAGAGGTCTCTGGTTGAAATCCTGGCTCATACCAATGATTTTTTTTGGGCTTTATGTACGAAGTGTCATTTGATATTCTCAACTAGCTTTTCGGTGAAGGAAAACATCGTGAAGAAACCTGCATAGGTACATCTGAGAAAAAAATTAAAGGTGTATGTAAAGCTGAAGTCCCTAACCCGCATTAATATTATTTATTATTGCAGGTCCCCAGTCAGTTTAAAAAAAAATCTTACTAATATTATAAATGTGTAAGCTTGTATGTATAATACTCAATCACACAAAAACTTTTTAACTGGTTAGGTTAACTAATGCACCGGCTAAAGCTAGCATTTATCTTCGTCAACCTTACCAAACAAAGACCTTTTAGGCGATGAATGCACAGAAAACATTGATTAAAATCAGGATGACCTTTATCATATTGTGGAAATAACTTTATTGTTTTATTTTAACATAATTATTGTACCAAAAGGTTGGTTTTCCCTGAAACGTCACAATGATGATGACATGTGTAACTGTGACATTCCGCCATCTTTGGTAGTTTTTTTGACGTATATTGGAATCTAATTAGGTTTTTTAGTTTAGTTTGGTACAAAAATCGACTAGATTTGTTAGATCGTAACTGTATGTACAATAATTCTCCACTTTTATGTTCTAGGTATACCTAAGTCGGCTTATGAACCCACCAGAATACCGATGTATGATTGTACCTTCCTACGCATCGTTATTATTGTCAACACCAATAAGACTTAAAACTTTCACGGCTTTTACATATTATGATTATTAACTAAAACGGAACTAAATTGCGTATATTAACTTAATAGTTACCTCCGATGTTTCGAGATCAATTATTGTTTCTGTGGTACCGGAAAAAATACCATAAATAGGTATATCAGATTTGCGTAATTAAATTTTTGTCGCCACAATTAGGTAACATACTAGTAAAATAAAATTTCCCTGTACCTAGATTTATGTCAATTGTTAATTGTGACTGAAGGTACATTTCCACCAAGTATTGTGGGATAGGTAAAAGAAGAAAAAAAAAATCCTCGTAATAATTTTCTTTCTGTCTGTATGTCTGCTTACTAGTTAAGTGATATATTGTTAGTGTAAGAAAGCTCAAATGACCCCGCAGCAAACATAGGGAAAAAGTGGTTTCAGTCAAATCTCACGAAATTTGAGTACAATGTAGATTCGAGTCTCTTGATTATTTTTTTATAAGGGCGCAACTCACTCAGAAGCATACTTTCAGAAATAATCAATAAGTATTGTTTCATACAAAACATATGTAACATACCAATTTTTCGTAAAATCTTTCTCTTTGCTTTTGCGTAATATAAATAAGAATAACTAACAAAATGCGATTTCAACGTGACAGAAACGTTATTAAGATCATATTTAACGCCAGTAAATATCATTGTGGGTCATTTCAAAGTATCGATTTTAAGAAACACGTCATAGAAAAATAATAATATAAACTTGATTATTTCTGACAGTGTACTTCTGAGGGAGTTGAGCCCTTATAAAAAAATAATAAGGAGACCTGAATCTACATCATACTAAAATTTCATGCGATTTAACTGAAACCACTTTTTCCCTATGTTTGCTGCGGGGTCCTTTGGTATGAGTGTATGTCTTTCCCCACCACGGAACAATGGTGTTCCGGACCTTTGGGAGGCGTATGCGGAGCCGAAGCCAACGCGCAGAGGCCCTTTCGACAATTTAATGATAAGTGAGGGGTACACTATGCGGATGCTGCCCCTGCCCGTGTCATGGGACGCATGCAGAGGCAGCACCCGCCATGGTGTAAGGACTATTGAGAGTTAATGGAGTCTAAAATGTACTAGGCTATTGGGTGAAGAGAATGGACTAACTACTGGTCTATTGGATGAAAACCGGACGCCTGCCTAACAAAACGGTATCCAATTTTATTTCCGGCAGACGGTGACTCGCCCTCCGCAAGATGGGCCCCCATAAAAAGCGACATCAGGGATGGCTCAAGGGCAACACCGGTGCGGGGGCTGGGGGTAGAGAGGTGTCACTGGACTTTAAACGAGTGTATGTATTATTAATCACACCGACAAAGTTGTAAAACAAAGTGGTTTTGTTTGGGTAGGTACCTCCCGTACACAAACGTATTTCACACTGGGGGTGAATTTATTCAGTTCAACAAGTATTGTGTGAGATCTTTCAAAAAGAATATCGTCTAAGATAGGTTCATTTTATAACTGCTATCAGGAAATGCCTAATTTCTAGGCACCACCACACCATGTCTGTCATTACATTAAGGTTAATATTTAAATTAGCTATTCAAATTAATATATTTAGGTATAATATAGTATTTACGAAACTTATGGCCCAACAGACTCTTGGCCGGTTTTTAGGTTTTTGTCAGATATTAAGTTATATGTGGGTATAACAATTGTGCATAGTATGTACCTAATGAAATATAATGATATGTACTAGAGATGCGCCGAATATTCGGTAATTATTCGGTATTCGGCATATTCGGCATGTTTTTCAATGTTCGGTATTCGGCCGAATTATTCGGTAAAACTGCCGAATATTTACCGAATAAACATATGATATTTATCTGATAATAAATAAATCATTCATACTATTTATCGCTCTTAAAAGTTAAGTTATATATTTATTGTTATTACTTATTTTATTAGGCATATAATAAAACAAGAAGACTTGATTTTAGTAAGCTTAATTATTCAGTTCATCACCATATCAACGTCTGTCATCAATTCACCATCAATAACAATTGCAAATGTTGACATTGACAATGCCAAGGTCGCATACACATATTATTTTACTAGAAATAAGGGCGAGCGGGAGGGGTCGAATTCGCGCTCAGCGAGCCGCGCGGACCTGCATAAACCTGTTTAGTTTTACCGAATAATTCGGCCGAATATTCGGTTCGGTAAGATCTGAACCGAAGGTTCGGCCGAATATTCGTATTCGGTAAAGTCTATATTCGGCGCATCACTAATATGTACAATAAATATTGTATGCATTTGACATAAACTTAGTTTTATTTACAGGACGTCCAAACTTAGATTTCCCGCCAAACGGCTGTCAGGAAGGGGCGAGGGGGACGAGGTCTACCCCTCCCCTCCCCTCCCCCCCATACCCTGTAAACCCCTTCCCCCGTTCCCCTGTAACGTGATCAAATGTAGCACTATGAAACTAGATGGTGGCACTAGCTGCTGCAAGTACGAGCCGTAGAGTTGCCTATCTATCTCAGTTATATACATATTCATCTATGGGCTGTCCCTTCTAGACTCCCGAAAGAATCCTGAATGTCTGACATAGAATGTATGCATTCTAATTTTAAATAACACCGTGCCGGACAGTGTTCGAGAAGAGAGGTTGTAAAGGTAGACAACCTTTACATATCTCGCCTCCTCGGGTGTAAGGGGCAGCCTACACTTACAAATACTACGCCCTATCCTAATCTACCCTGACTAAGAGTTTCCTTACCTATGCTTAGGACCCCTACAGAGTTGAAAATTTCCTAACACCCCTTTCTAGAACCAGCCTTATGTACAAGGTAGTCAACGTCAAATGACAAATGAGAAGTCAGCCTATGGCCTTAAGATCTCTCAAATTGCCTTGACGGGGGCTAAGTCAGGTTTGAAAACCTGCTAAACGCCCCTGACTCTGGTTTTACGAACTAAACCTCTTTTAATTTCCTGACAGCTATTGTCTATGTCCGTGTCTATGAAACTTGACATTAATGACATAGATAGATGTCAGAAAATTTTATCTAACTGAATACAACGGCACAAAAAATATTTTATTGAACAGAAACATCACAATATGAATAACATCAAAACATCGCAAGAAAATATCGTTCTTGCGCAGCAGTAGGCGTTGGCGTTGAAGTGATGGCTGCCTATGGCCATCAGTCTTCCCGCCGCGGCAGTGCTGCCGGGTTTGGAAAGCAGTCTGCTCAGTGCCATTGCATGGAGATGCTGCAGAACAGCAGAAGTGTGTCATCTAGGTCCTTTTCTCTTGTTGTTACATGCAAGCAAATGAAAAATATATATCCTACTCTTCAGGGCAGCAAGGAACTTAACCGGGCATTCGTAAAATATTACCTTAGAATCTTACAATTGTGATTTATAAATAAATATATTTACATTTAGTTGAGTTTTATTTACTGTAAAGATATCACTCTTATAACTTATTCTCAATATAAGGTAAGTCACAAATAGGTAATTATTAATAAGGTTATAAGTTACTTTGAATAAGTACAATTATATTATTGTGCTAACAAAATGCATAGGGTTATTTATATACCTTGCTGGCACATCTTAGGTTTCTATGCTATGATTTATATACACATTATATACAGTTCAGTTACCTACAAGTTTATACAATGGCACCTATGATATTAAAGTGTGAATGATTAAATAATTAGATTCTTATGATTGAATAATTAATGCAATTAATCAAATTTTAGAGTTATAATTTCATTGTTCTAGAGAAATGGTATTTAAGAGTGTGTAATTAAATACTGCTCCTCCCAAAATTATATTATCATTTATTAAGCCTATCGGATTAAGGAGGGCGACACTAATTGTTCTCAATAATGAATTACTAATATTATTAAATGGATTATATTTTAAATGGTACTTCTCTACGATTGATGAACTAAGACAGGTTGCTGCTGCACCTGCATTTAATAAAGCTTTAAGGTTTTGATTAAAAAAAATTGATTTATAAATAGCCTGTCAATATTGATGAGTTGACTAGTCGCTGGCCGTAGCTTGGGTGATCTTCATAGCTTCTATTCTGCCATGAAGCAAAACCTCTTGGAGATGGTTCCTAGTGTTCCTACTCTTGCTGGCGTGTTTGTCTTCTTGCATCGTAGTATTAGTTCCTAGATTGTGGTTGTCGCTGCGGTCTTTGTCTGAAATCATAACGGGGCTGGGTACCACGAACGGGTTCCGTCCATTTGGCATAACTTCCGTGGCCAGAAACGCATCTGGCATAACATATTTGGCATAAATTGTTTTCGAAGAATATTAACATTGCAGAAGTCATCGTTTCGCATAATATACAATTGGCCAAATATTTGCGTATTCGAATTTGAAATGGGCTACTATTATTATGGCCGCTTTTTGATAAGAATAATTTCATTTTGCATATAATTCATATCTCCGAAACTGATAATCTGCATAATCTGTTTAGCATAATAGGCTTTAGCAGAATGTTTGCATTGCAGAAAACGAATTATGCATAACGTATAGTTAGCAGAACTATTTTCTGCTCGAATTACATATAAATACTACTTAGTAAGTACATAAATACCTATGCATAATTACTTAGTTTATACATATATGCATAAGGAAACGTCCCCTGTTTCGGCAGGTTAAGGTTGTTAAGAACAGGTTGAGAATTCGTAATTTTTTTTAAATATTACCATGCATGATAATATTTTTTTAAGCTTTTGAGAGACTTATATTGATTCTTTGGGAGTAATTTATTGTATAAACTATATGGTTTTGGTTAAATAAAATTTTATATGAATTTATTCGTGAACCAACCTCGTTACTACCTATTTGAGGTCTATTTCGTGATTAAAAATTTGCTCAGCTCCTAAGTACGTGAGCTCGTGGACCGTTTCGGTATAAAGTATCCCAGAGTAAATTATGATAATTTGTTGATAATAATCTTAAATATTTGGCGGGCTTACTTAAATATGAAAACAAAACAAAGGAAGAAAAGGAAAAGAAAATAAAACAAATGACCCTTTTTATATTGTTATATTTTCAATTGTTACTTGATTGGGATATTTATTTGAAGCAATAACCATATTATAGGGTTATTTTTTAACAACATATAAAGGTATTGTATAATATATTAAGTTGTAGCAATATATATATAGCCAATAACCCGAATAGCTGCTCAGAGTGTGTTAGGTTAGATTAGAACTGTGACCCTCAAACAACCCAAACGGCTATTAAATAGTGGGTTAGGTTAGGTTAGAACTGCGACCCTCAAACAACCCAAATAGCTGTTAAAAAGTGGGTTAGGTTAGGTTAGAACTGTGACCCTTAACCAACCCCAATAGCTGCTTAAAGAGTGGGTTAGGTTAGGTTAGAACTGTGACCCTTAACCAACCCCAATAGCTGCTTAAAGAGTGGGTTAGGTTAGAACTGTGACCCTCAAACAACCCAAACGGCTGTTAAAAAAGTGGGTTAGGTTAGGTTAGAACTGTGTTTCTCAAACAACCCAAACAGCTCTTAAAAAAGTGGGTTAGGCTAGGTGAGAACTGTGACCCCTCCGACGTGCTGTCACCTTGCCGTGGTGAAGGGGCTTGCGTGCTCCAATGATCCTCAGGGCTATGCCGGACAGGGCCTCCCAAACCGGACAGGCCTGAGGAGAGGGGCCAGACAAAGAACAGCACCCGTTGTGCGGCTCCGCGTGTCCCTCTGAAACCAGCAGAGGGCACAGTGCGAGACGCCAGGTCCCCCCTGGGACGGAGTAGGAGCTCAGCTTTACGAGCTATCCTAGGGTGGCTCAGACCACCTGGCGCGATGTTGTGGCTACGGCCACCTACGGGCAACCCGTAACCCGCAAGGAGCGGACCGGGGACCTCCCTCACTGAGAGGAGGGTCACGTGGAGTTAACCACTATAAAAAATCCCCAATCCCAAGGTGTGACTGGCGTGCCGATGGGATGCGTGGCTGGGGGGAGTCCAGTCACGAACGTCAGAGAGGGGGGGCATACCTCCTAAAAAAATAGCTAAATCATGAGTGGCCAAAATAGTAAATCACTACCCCAGGGGGTCCCTATCCCCTGTGACACCACAGAACGGGCAAGTGCCCGCGCTGTGGTGTCATGCTGCCCACCGTATTCTGGGGGGGCACACCGCTCAAGGACGAAAACCGACGATTATGGCAAACGTTTACTGGACATCGATGCATGCGGAATAGTTTTAAGGTTGCGCGGAGGAGGGGACGAGGAAGGTGCGAAAGCGGCTGCTACGACACTCGATCCAAGCCCCCCAACCATGGAGTTCCAACCAGTCAGGGACAATCGGGGGCGTCATATTCACCATGCCGTCCCCGGTGGCGAGGACAGAGAGGAGGAGGCGCCCGTGGCACCGCAAGAGTTCGTGCGGTCGCCTACACCTATCCCTACGAGGGTTTTTCGTGGGAGGAGGGCTCGCGACGTGCTGGAGAGACTTTCGCCAGATAGGGAGGAGTTCTTTTCCCCCGCAAAAGTCGACACGCGTGACCTACCCAGTGGAAAGTTCTTCATGTCGCCGTTGCAGACGGACGCCGACACTGAGACAGCCGATTCGGATGGTTCGTTGCCTATTCCCGCCTCAAACCAATCCGGGGAAGGACGGAAGCGGCTGCTTAGCGAGGAAAATGGGTCAGAAGTATCCAGTGATGATGCTTCCGATCCCGGAGTAAGGCCCAGCTTCGGGCCTAATAAGAGAGGACGAGGCCACCCTACAACAGCACATGGCGTGGGGCTGGCCCGGGCCAAAGCCCAATTCTTAAAGCTGAAGCAAAATGAACTTGAGCTGCAAGCTGCGAAAGAGGTGGCGGAGGCAACTCACAAGGCGGTGAGCAGGCGCCTTGCCCGCCTGTCAGAGTCTCCCCGGACACCAAGCGGAGACGAGGCCGAAGACGCCCGTTCAGCCTTGGCCCTAATCCAGGAGGTGCAGGACAGCTTGGGCGTCATCAACCACGTCGCCACTAAATCAAAAAACTTAAAAGGGACGTTCGTGCGTGATCTAAAGCAATCCATAGTAGCGATCCGCAAGGCGGCCACGGAGTTAGGGGGGCGCTCGGTCTCAGATGAGACCGAGAAACTGGCCGCGGAAAATGCTCGCCTAAAGGCAGACATCGCCGAACTCCGCAAGGAGATAGATGAGCTTCGCGTCAGTCTCACGGAAGTCAGGACAGCCACAAATGGCCAGGGGCATAGCTCCCTTCGGGGCAGCCCGCCGCTCCCTTCGGTACCGAGCGATCCTTCGGTCTGGGATACAGAGAGCATTGCCCGTGCTGTCTCGATCCAAGTGGGCCAGATAATCAACGCTCGATTTGACGGATTGGAAAAGGAAGGCCGGCTTTTGCCAGCACGTCTCCGCCCACCACTGGCTGGTGATAAGAAGAAGGACACGGCTCCTAACATAATACAGAAGCCGTCAACATCAGGGGCGTCTGATGCTCCAAAGAAGGGACCTCCTAACTACACACAGGAGCCCCAAAAGCGTGGCGGCAAGGGTAAGGGGAAGGGCAAGAAGAGTGTTGCCCCCCAAAAACAAGAAACCCTTGCTCGCGAGAAATCAGCGGCCCCTCTGCCCCGGCCAACGCCTCCAGATCCTGCGCAGGTGGAAAATAAATGGCAAGTAGTGGGTCATAAAAAAGGGGGAAAAAAAGATAAATCAGTTAACACACAGCCACAGCAGAGCCGGCAAAAGGCTCAGCGGCCCAAAAAGGCGAAGAAGTTAACACCTCCACGCTCTTCAGCAGTAGTTCTGACGTTGTTGCCAGAGGCAAAGGAGTTAGGAGTGACGTATGCGAACGTGCTCTCCGAGGCAAAGAAGGTAGACCTGACCAGTATCGGCATCACCAAGATGAGAATAAAGCGTGCTGTCACTGGTGGTCAAGTACTGGAGGTACCAGGGACTGCGAGTGACGAAAAAGCCGATCAGCTGGCCAAGGCCCTGGCGGAGAAATTAGGTGAGCAGGCTGTCCGTATTTCAAGGCCAATCAAATGTGCGGAACTTCGCATATCAGAGTTGGATGACTCTGTGTCACCGGAGTCAGTGGCAGCCGCGATCGCTAGTATCGGCGGTTGTCCCGCTGAGAAAGTGAAGACTGGCGAGATCCGTCGAGGCATCCGCACCCTCGGCACACTATGGGTGCGCTGCCCTATTACGGCTGCCAAGAAGGTGGTCCAGGATGGGCGCCTTGACCTTGGCTGGGGGCTCTCGGCCAGAGTTAGCCTATTAAAGGAGCGGCCAATGAGATGTTTCAGATGTCTCCAAATGGGGCACACCAGTGTCAAGTGCACAGAGACGGAGGACTACAGTAACCTTTGTTTTAGATGTGGTCAGCCAGGGCATAAGAGGGCAGCTTGCACAGGGACACCTTCTTGTGTCCTGTGTTCCGCTGCGGGTAAGCCTGCAGGCCATAAAATCGGGTCCAAGGCCTGCAAGAATCCCCGCTCTAAGAAGGATAAGCGCGCTGGCGATGGCTCTCGAGCCCCCTCCCAGGCTGCTCTCCCCTCCACTAGCTCGGTGACAGAGGTCGAGATGGAGGTAGTGGAATCAGAAAATTTTAATGGCCCTTAAAGTTCTGCAGACTAACCTTAACCACTGTGCCAGGGCTCAGGATCTTTTATTCCAGTCTCTGGCCCAGTGGGGGATACATGTGGCGGTTGTGGCTGAGCCATACTCGGTTCCGCTCCGTGACGACTGGGTCGCAGACCTCGATGGGACTGTTGCTCTTGTGTCGAGAGTGGGCGCAGGTTCTTCTGCTTTTGAAGGCGTGCTGAAGGGGAAAGGTTTCGTCCTAGCAAGATGTGGGAGTGCCACATTCGTTGGCATATATTTCTCCCCGAACCGATGTCGTGTGGAGTTCGAGCGCTATTTAACAGAGGTGGGCGCTCATGTCGCACAACTTTCTGGCCCGCTAATTGTCGCAGGGGACTTTAACGCAAAATCCACTGCATGGGGTTCACCGGTGACTGACGTGCGCGGCGAGGTGCTGGAAGAGTGGGCGGTTGCGACGGGACTCATTCTCGCTAACACGGGAGCAATTCACACGTGCGTGCGGCAACAGGGCGGCTCCATTGTGGACTTGACTTTCACGGATACTTCTCTGGCGGGCTGTGTTAATGGTTGGAAGGTAATGGTGGACGTGGAGACGCTGTCGGACCATCGCTATATCCGATATGACGTTTTCACGTCGCCATCAGGCTCCGTCCCAAGTCGAGATCCACCTGCCGGCAGCGGTGGGCGCCCGAGGTGGGCTCTAAGCAAGCTTGACCGAGACCGGCTTACAGAAGCGGCAATAGTTCAGGCGTGGCTGCCCGTGCCAGAAGGTGAGGTTGTAGTGGAGGCGGAAGCATCCTGGTTCCGGGAAGCCATGACGCAGATGTGCGACTCGGCGATGCCCCGGGCAAAGCCTCCATCACAAAAGACTCAAGTCTACTGGTGGACAGCAGAGCTTGCACTCCTGCGCAAAGGCTGCTCAGATGCGCGGCGTCAGTACCAAAGACAGCGGAGACGTCGGCGGTCAGATGAAGAGGCGGAGAGGACCCTGTATGCTCTGTACAAGGCAGCGAAGGAATCTCTCAAGACAGCTATGTGCCGGGCCATGGATGCTGCGAGAGAGGAATTTCTCGAAATCCTAAATGCGGATCCCTGGGGCAGGCCCTATAAACTTGTGAGAAACAAGCTGCGCTCATGGGCCCCTCCTCTCACGCAAACCCTAGAAGTGGAGTTCCTTGAGGAAGTGGTGACGGCACTGTTTCCTTCAGTGGCAATGTCAATCCTCCAGTAATGGCGCCGCCGCGTGCTGAAGAGACCGAAGAAGTGCCGGCAGTTTCTGCCGGGGAACTGCGAGCAGCAGTTCAGCGAATGCGGATCAAAAATACGGCCCCGGGTCCAGACGGACTTCCTGGCCGCGCATGGGCCCTCGCAATGGCGGAGCTGGAATCGCGTCTTATTCGCCTCTTCTCGGCGTGCCTGGAGCAGGGACGCTTTCCTGTAGCGTGGAAAACAGGAAAACTAGTCCTGCTGAAAAAACAGGGTCGCCCGGCAGAATCGCCCTCGGCTTATCGGCCAATCGTTTTGCTTGATGAGGTAGGGAAGCTATTCGAGCGCATCATAGCGTCCCGCCTCATCAAGCATATGCAGACAGTGGGGCCAGACTTAGCCGAAAATCAATTTGGGTTCAGGAGCGGCCATTCCACAGTGGATGCCATCCTGTGTGTCAAAACCCTGGCCCAAGAATCTGTTTCCCGAGGTGAGGTCGTTCTGGCAGTGTCATTAGACATTCGCAACGCCTTTAACACCATGCCTTGGGAAACTATAAACGAGGCTATGCGCTACCACTGCGTTCCTCCTCATTTGGCCCGTATTATCCGGGCCTATCTGAGCGATCGGTTTGTGGAGTGGCCTGGGCAGCGCACTTGGGGTCGAAAACAGATGGAGTGCGGCGTTCCTCAGGGGTCGGTTCTAGGGCCACTTCTTTGGAATGTCGGTTATGACTGGGTCTTGCGGGGAGAAAACCATCGCGGCGTAAATGTGTTTTGTTACGCCGATGACACGTTGGTGGATGGCCAAGGGACTCAGTTATCGTGACGCGGCCATTCTGGCTACGGCGAGTGTTGCCCAAGTCGTAAGCCGCATAAGACGGTTAGGGCTGGAGGTCGCTCTCCAAAAATCAGAAGCCATTTGCTTCTACGGGCGTCGGAAAGCACCTCCAACGGGTGCCCAAATTACTGTCTGTGGGGTCCCGATTGCTGTCAAGCCAACCCTGCGCTATCTGGGAGTTGTGCTCGACAGCAAATGGAACTTCGAGGCTCATTTCGAGTGTCTCGCCCCAAAATTGGTGAGCGCTGCGGCGGCCCTCGGGCGTCTACTCAAAAACTTGGGAGGGCCCAAGGCCTCGTGCCGCCGCTTATACACGGGAGTTGTGCGCTCTATGGCCCTGTATGGTGCACCCGTCTGGGCTGATGCCATCGGCAGGAAGTGCACAGCCCACCTGCGGAGATCGCAGAGGGCGATGGCGCTGCGAACGGTGCGTGGGTACAGAACTGTATCCACTGATGCTGCATGCGCCTTGGCTGGATCCCTGCCCTGGGACTTGGAAGCCAAAGTTCTAGCGGAACTTTACTTCTGGCGAGTGGCGGCATGGGAGCGGGATCATTGGCCTGCTGCCTCTGAGATTGAGGCCCGACGCGTTGATCTCTTCAATGACGCGATGGGAGCCTGGGAGTGCCGTCTAGAGCGGCCAATAGCTGGCTCCCGTACGATAGAAGCCATCCGTCCCGTCCTGAAGGACTGGGTGGAAAGGCGGCATGGGGTCCTGACCTTCCGTTTGACCCAGATCCTGTCGGGGCACGGTTGCTTCGGCCGGTTTCTGTGGAAGATCGTGGGTCGGGAACCAACCCCTGAATGCCATCAATGTGGAGCAGGTGAAGATACGGCCCAGCACACACTGGAAGTCTGTCCGGCATGGAGCTCGCAGCGTTCAGATCTGGGTTCGGTGATAGGTGCGGATCTGTCCTTGCCGGCAGTGATTGCTGCCATGGTGAGGCAAGATACGGCGTGGCAGGCGATGCTCTCCTTCTGTGAGGAAGTGGTGGCGCAGAAGGAGAGAAATGAGCGCGAAAGGGAGATTGCGGCGGAAGTGGACTCCATTCGCAGTCGAAGAGCAGGGAGGAGGCGCGCTGCGCATGAGCGAAACCTCCCACCCTAAATAAGGGTAGCGGGCGGCGGAGATAGAGGGTTTCCGTCGTACCCAGCTTAAACCCTCGAGCGGGAAGCACGCGGAAGCTAGGCAAAGCGCGTTTCTGCAAAGTTAGCCGGGGGGAAGGGTGATCTCTCCCCGTTATTATACTAGTCATTACTAGTTATAACAGCTGCTGGTGGGTTCGCGGAGAATACGCAGGTGGTCCCGTGTTCCCGCCTACAGACAGCGAAGCGGCCAACGTCAGTTTTTAGCAGGTATTACGGGCAATTTACACCCGTTGAGTCCTGCATAACCCGAGCTCCCTCTACAAGACCGGGTATGCGCAAAAGCATTTTCTGACGAAAAAAAAAAAAAAAAAAAAAACTGTGACCCTCAACCGACCCGAACGACTGCCAAAAAAGTATGTTAGGTTAATAGGTTTGAACCGCAAGCTTAGGTAAATAATACCAGAATATACCCATTTACAACGAGTATTAGTCCAGCTTCGAACAAAAAAACTGAGCGGCTATATAAAATATAGAAACTTGCTTGGTGCAGCCCTGTGCCCGAAATTTAAGTTTCGAAAGTGAATATAAATTTAGTTAGTAACTGGGTTATTGGTCTAAAAACCACGTTCCATATACAAATGTTGTACGGTTGCATTTATTAAATACCTAAATAGATTTTCATTAATACCCACTGGTACAACGAATGAAAAATAAATTATTCCTCGTGATGATTCGGATCATATTTATCATATGTATAGATTATTCGGCCTTAATATATGTATATCCGTATTGCAAGTATGCGAAACTTCACTATGCCATAAAATTTTATGCCACTAGTCTTTTATGCTTAAAGTGATTTATGCAATGTTGAGTTATTACAAACAAACATATGCGAAATAAAAATGATATCTTGCGTCGATTCGGACATTAACTTTATGCCAAACGTTACTTCGTTCGATGAAAATTATGCGTAGAGTACATATGCGGAACATGGCTATGCCAATAGAGTTTATGCTAACAGTAGTTTATGCTTAAAGTTGTTATGCAACACAGAATTATTACAAAAAAAGTTATACCAAAGATAGGGGAACCACCACGAACAGGTGTGCTGTTTGGGTCGGTTACAATGTTACCCGCTGAGGTAGGTGTTCCCGATGAACCTGGCATCATAGGATGCTGGAAAGAAGTGAATGATGGCAACAATTGAGGCATTATTAGTTGCTTAGGCGTCGCGGTTGTGAGATGCTCCGTGAGCGGAATATTCAATTGCGGGGTTTTCTCCGTTTCAAAAATATCCACATATTGCCATATTGCATTGCGTAAGTCCTCTTTTGTCTTCACTTGTACAGCCGCGAAATACAATATATATTTGTCTAGGAGGTTGCGCTGAAAATGTTTATAAATGCTTCATCATCTATAGCAGCGGCTTTTTCTGCTAGTGTATTAAGCTCGTAATAGTAATCCAGAGGTGATTCTTGTGCATTCTGGGTTCTGTAGTAAAATGTCTGCGCATAATTAACACGAGATGGAAATTCTTTTTTGAGTTTCTCTCAATCGGTTAAACTTGTCCGACGCCATTTGTGTTATTTTTGCATAGATATTTTATGACAATAAATGTTCACAGTAAATACAGTCAATGGGTGATGGGATTATGATACGAAAAAGAAAAATATCACCCAAGGGATCCTTTTGTTGTAAACACTCGTAACTGGGGCAGCTTCTGGTATAGCACTCGCTTCACTTGTGCGAGATTTATGGGGCTCGGTCCTTAATTCAAGGCACCACTGGACCTCCGCCACGTGTGGAGAGTATCCTAAATTAATACTCTCAAAATATATTTGTTAATTATTTAATATACTTTTTTTTATATCATTCGCTAATACATGCAAATCGACCATCTGTCTAGGCTGTCCCTTCTAGACTCCCGAAAGAATCCTGAATGTCTGACATAGAATGTATGCATTCTAATTTTAAATATCACCGTGCCAGACAGTGTTCGAGAAGAGAGGTTGTAAAGGTAGACAACCTTTACAGTACCTACATGCAATTGATGCGATGCGTATTCCGACCCTGTAATGTCGACCGCGTGAGAAGTGATGCAAATAGAAATTTATGAATATTTCGATGCGTGATTCGACCCTGTGAAGTCGAACCAAGAAAGAAGATGTATTCGTGGTGTAATTAGTCTCACATTGCGATCGAGCGGAAGGCACAGGTGTATAATTTTTTCAAAAAAAGTTTTCCGTCTAGAGTAGCTATTAACGTATACATATACGTATAATGTATAACTATAACGAATTTTTGTAACTTATATTTCCTTTTATTGTTATCTGATAATCTGCTGTTGAGCTAAACCAATATAATTTTCCCAGTGCCTGTCTAACGCTAAACAATTCAAAATTTGTACCTACCATACATTTTACAACCATGCAACAACATTGTGTATGTTTAGGAAAACCAAGTAAATTTAGAAATAACTGACTAACCTTATTCAAGTATGTGAATTGATGTCTCGTGTTTCAAGTATCTAAAATGATGAAAGTATAATTATAATGCTTGTAAAAAGATGTGGTTACCAAAAAATGTTGCATGAACCCATCCCTTTTACCTATGCCGTAAGCGACGGTCCGTTTACGGGTCGAGCCCATGAGTCGCATGACGCAGAGTCTCGTCTTCACTTTTGTCGAAAAATGCTTTGTATGGGTATCTGACGGTAAGCGTTCACTCGCAGAGGCTTGGCCGCGAATGGGTTAAAATATACAATATGGCCATTTTTTTTGTGTTAAGTTTATTTAAATTTTAGTTCGCACTCTTAAGAGTAAAAAATATAACGCTTACAAGGACTTTTTTGTGTGATACTTTCTAGCCGTGACATGGTATCGTACGTAATGCAAACTCACATAAAAAATATGTACGAAATTATTTAAAAAAAGTACTACGCGTACTTACAAGAAAATAATGATCAATCTGTCACTGCCAGGAAGCATACTTTCTGGGGGACACTATCTATTTCATTATGTAGCAGTCTAGTTTTCAACTATCTTGTGTGTCAGAAAATATGTACGAGAAGTGTACGTTCAGGTATAGCCGAATATCTCCGTGAAAATAGTTTGTCAGTTCTAATATAAATAATTATTAATTACTTGCATACAAGTCACATAAATCGAGTGGACTGATAACTTCTTGCCTACGAAAATTCTGTATTCAAAATAATAATAAATCGTGTATAAGTTAGTTTAGAAGAACTAAAGTGTGCGTTCAAATGGTTTAAACAACTTTTTGAAAAGAATGTTTCTAAAGCCCTTCAAATTCGTTTGTCACCACAAGCATTGTATTTGTCAGTTAAACTAAATTATAATTACTTTTCTTGAGAAAATGTGACTTGTAGTAAAGTTATAGAATGTGACAATGATGTCCAGAATGATTCTTCCTCAACAAGCAGTAGCCGCTCGACCGTGTGTACAGATTCAACAAGTAAGCAACCTGAACCATGTGTGTTTGAAATAGACTTAGAAGAATGGGATATATTAAAACCAGTTGAATATATGTGAAAAAGACATGATCCATTGAAGTGTATTTTTAGATATTATAAAAGAAAAAGCTTGCGAGTACGTAAGTGGACCAATATTTTTAGCGAATTAATTTGGAATTTTCAAAGATAATTTGCTTATGTACCGATAATTACAAAGTGAAAATAAATGGATCTTGTATAGAGTTTGTGGAGTTGTCAAGAGTTTGTGGTGCAACTTTAAAAATAAATACTGCAAAATTAGAACAACAATACGTTTTCATTGCATTATGTCGGGTGTTGATCATAAAGAAAATCACGGTAAAATAAAAAACCGGCCAAGTGCGTGTGGGACCACGCATAATGGAGGGTTCCGTACCTTAAATGGAATAAGTTTTTTAGAGATAACTTAAAAATGGCTGAACCGATAATGTAGCTGAAGCTCACGATCGGGAATTAATAGGCGGTCCCAACGATATTGTAGAGGTGGACGAAACCCACCTATACACTAGAAAATATAATTTTGGCCGCCTGTTAAAAAGCCAGACGTGGGTTTTTGACTGCATAAACCGCCTCTCTAAAAAGGTATATGTGGAGATAATACAAAACAAAAGTCGCGTAATGCTAGACCCTATCATTGGAGCTAACGTAGCACCAGACACCTACATAATGTGTGATATGCATCGGGCATATGTAGGTGTCATGTTGCGGGGGCATGCGACTGACAACCACAGCGTCGAAAATGTGGCGGGAACTAAAAATATTCCAGCCAATGCTGCTCTTGGTGACCCTAGGCCAGTGTTATCAAATGTACAAGTCAAAATACATACAAACACCATAGAGCGGCAGTGACTGGAATTCAATAAACAAAAATTGGGTGGTACATGGGTGAATTTTAAATCGTGAATCGTAATATTTTTTTTGAAGTCTATACATAGTTAACAATAACTTACAATGCTTTTAAACCTAAATTAAGTACGTTTTTATTTTGTCCACTTTAATTTGATTTACCCTAATTTTTAAAATCTCGTGGTCACCCTACATCTCAGAGAAATAAACCAATGGAGTGGTAATTGTCAGGCGTCCCCCTCTGCCAAAGTACAAGACCACTGGTCGTAGCGGTTATATAAAACTAGTTGTCGCGCGTCAAACGCCATTCAATGAATGTCTGTCAGCCCGGAACGATCTGAGGTAAAAATGCCGAATTGCTGCGTGTTTTCATGTAAGAAAAGATCTGAATTATCTAGTTTACAGAAGGATAACGTTTCTTTTCATCTGTAAGTATAATTACGTCTAAATATCATCAAATAGTGCACGAAATTAGCAAAAAACTAAAAGATATTGTCAATCAAAAAGTGTTGCCACTTAATGGTACTACATCTGCTTTAGGGTAATTTTTAAACTTGACTCTTCATAGTACATTGTACCATCGGGTTCATAATTGCATACCCAATTTATCAATGAATTCATTCATAAATTGGGTATGCAATTATGAACACGATTACATCGAGGGAGGTAAGTGAAATATTGCAAACAAGAGTAATCGACTCCAGTGCAGCAGAAATACGTCCGCCATTATGCCATTCGTTGTCATTGTTATGACAGGTTAGGCAATACACTTAAAAGATACTCCGTGGGTTAGGCAGAGACCCATTCGGCATACAGCCATAATTGTAAAGCATTGCTCTGTTAAAAAAGCAGTGTGTCTATGTGTGTGTGTTGTTATTAAATTGTTTCTAAACATATTTTAATCGACTTTTAAATTATTCAAATTACATATTATTTTTAATCATTAACAAAAATGAAAAGATTAACGTCAGTACTTCAAAGGTAAAACTGATTCACACGCATAGCTTTTTAAATTATATATGTCGTCGAGGACCGCCGAGGGAAGGGCTGTAAGGTGGTAAGAGCGTGTCGGGCCACGCTCAGTGTAGGGTTCCGTAGTTTTCCGTCCGTCACAGTAAGTGGGAGTTTTTGAAAGCACGTCATTTCATTGTGATTTTGTATAAATTACAAGTACAATAAACACCTGCTTATACGGTTAAAACAAACTTAGTTCAGAAATTATTTTGTAATTTTTTTCAAAAACTATTCAACCTATCAAGTTCAAAATAATTTTCCTAGAAAGTTTTTATAAAGTTCTACTTTTGAGATTTTTTTCATATTTTTAAAACTTATAGTTCAAAAGTTAGAGGGGGGGGGGACACATTTTTTTTACTTCTGGAGCGATTATTTCCGAAAATATTTACATTATCAAAAAATGATTTTAGTAAACCACTATTCATTTTTAAATACCTATCCAACAATATATCACACGTTAGGGTTGAAATGAAAAAACATTTTTTTCCACTTTTTATTTTACTACTTTGTCGGCGTGATTGATATACATATTAGTACCAAATTTCAGCTTTCTAGTGCTAACGGTCACTGAGATTATCCGCGGACGACTACGTACTAGGCTATTGGGTGAAGAGTATGGACTAACTACTGGTCTATTGGATGAAAACCGGACGCCTGCCTAACAAAACGGTATCCAATTTTATTTCCGGCAGACGGTGACTCGCCCTCCGCAAGATGGGCCCCCATAAAAAGCGACATCAGGGATGGCTCAAGGGCAACACCGGTGCGGGGGCTGGGGGTAGAGAGGTGTCACTGGACTTTAAACGAGTGTATGTATTATTAATCACACCGACAAAGTTGTAAAACAAAGTGGTTTTGTTTGGGTAGGTACCTCCCGTACACAAACGTATTTCACACTGGGGGTGAATTTATTCAGTTCAACAAGTATTGTGTGAGATCTTTCAAAAAGAATATCGTCTAAGATAGGTTCATTTTATAACTGCTATCAGGAAATGCCTAATTTCTAGGCACCACCACACCATGTCTGTCATTACATTAAGGTTAATATTTAAATTAGCTATTCAAATTAATATATTTAGGTATAATATAGTATTTACGAAACTTATGGCCCAACAGACTCTTGGCCGGTTTTTAGGTTTTTGTCAGATATTAAGTTATATGTGGGTATAACAATTGTGCATAGTATGTACCTAATGAAATATAATGATATGTACAATAAATATTGTATGCATTTGACATAAACTTAGTTTTATTTACAGGACGTCCAAACTTAGATTTCCCGCCAAACGGCTGTCAGGAAGGGGCGAGGGGGACGAGGTCTACCCCTCCCCTCCCCCCCATACCCTGTAAACCCCTTCCCCCGTTCCCCTGTAACGTGATCAAATGTAGCACTATGAAACTAGATGGTGGCACTAGCTGCTGCAAGTACGAGCCGTAGAGTTGCCTATCTATCTCAGTTATATACATATTCATCTATGGGCTGTCCCTTCTAGACTCCCGAAAGAATCCTGAATGTCTGACATAGAATGTATGCATTCTAATTTTAAATAACACCGTGCCGGACAGTGTTCGAGAAGAGAGGTTGTAAAGGTAGACAACCTTTACATATCTCGCCTCCTCGGGTGTAAGGGGCAGCCTACACTTACAAATACTACGCCCTATCCTAATCTACCCTGACTAAGAGTTTCCTTACCTATGCTTAGGACCCCTTTCTAGAACCAGCCTTATGTACAAGGTAGTCAACGTCAAATGACAAATGAGAAGTCAGCCTATGGCCTTAAGATCTCTCAAATTGCCTTGACGGGGGCTAAGTCAGGTTTGAAAACCTGCTAAACGCCCCTGACTCTGGTTTTACGAACTAACCCTCTTTTAATTTCCTGACAGCTATTGTCTATGTCCGTGTCTATGAAACTTGACATTAATGACATAGATAGATGTCAGAAAATTTTATCTAACTGAATACAACGGCACAAAAAATATTTTATTGAACAGAAACATCACAATATGAATAACATCAAAACATCGCAAGAAAATATCGTTCTTGCGCAGCAGTAGGCGTTGGCGTTGAAGTGATGGCTGCCTATGGCCATCAGTCTTCCCGCCGCGGCAGTGCTGCCGGGTTTGGAAAGCAGTCTGCTCAGTGCCATTGCATGGAGATGCTGCAGAACAGCAGAAGTGTGTCATCTAGGTCCTTTTCTCTTGTTGTTACATGCAAGCAAATGAAAAATATATATCCTACTCTTCAGGGCAGCAAGGAACTTAACCGGGCATTCGTAAAATATTACCTTAGAATCTTACAATTGTGATTTATAAATAAATATATTTACATTTAGTTGAGTTTTATTTACTGTAAAGATATCACTCTTATAACTTATTCTCAATATAAGGTAAGTCACAAATAGGTAATTATTAATAAGGTTATAAGTTACTTTGAATAAGTACAATTATATTATTGTGCTAACAAAATGCATAGGGTTATTTATATACCTTGCTGGCACATCTTAGGTTTCTATGCTATGATTTATATACACATTATATACAGTTCAGTTACCTACAAGTTTATACAATGGCACCTATGATATTAAAGTGTGAATGATTAAATAATTAGATTCTTATGATTGAATAATTAATGCAATTAATCAAATTTTAGAGTTATAATTTCATTGTTCTAGAGAAATGGTATTTAAGAGTGTGTAATTAAATACTGCTCCTCCCAAAATTATAATATCATTTATTAAGCCTATCGGATTAAGGAGGGCGACACTAATTGTTCTCAATAATGAATTACTAATATTATTAAATGGATTATATTTTAAATGGTACTTCTCTACGATTGATGAACTAAGACAGGTTGCTGCTGCACCTGCATTTAATAAAGCTTAAAGGTTTTGATTAAAAAAAATTGATTTATAAATAGCCTGTCAATATTGATGAGTTGACTAGTCGCTGGCCGTAGCTTGGGTGATCTTCATAGCTTCTATTCTGCCATGAAGCAAAACCTCTTGGAGATGGTTCCTACTCTTGCTGGCGTGTTTGTCTTCTTGCATCGTAGTATTAGTTCCTAGATTGTGGTTGTCGCTGCGGTCTTTGTCTGAAATCATAACGGGGCTGGGTACCACGAACGGGTTCCGTCCATTTGGCATAACTTCCGTGGCCAGAAACGCATCTGGCATAACATATTTGGCATAAATTGTTTTCGAAGAATATTAACATTGCAGAAGTCATCGTTTCGCATAATATACAATTGGCCAAATATTTGCGTATTCGAATTTGAAATGGGCTACTATTATTATGGCCGCTTTTTGATAAGAATAATTTCATTTTGCATATAATTCATATCTCCGAAACTGATAATCTGCATAATCTGTTTAGCATAATAGGCTTTAGCAGAATGTTTGCATTGCAGAAAACGAATTATGCATAACGTATATATAGTTAGCAGAACTATTTTCTGCTCGAATTACATATAAATACTACTTAGTAAGTACATAAATACCTATGCATAATTACTTAGTTTATACATATATGCATAAGGAAACGTCCCCTGTTTCGGCAGGTTAAGGTTGTTAAGAATAGGTTGAGAATTCGTAATTTTTTTTAAATATTACCATGCATGATAATATTTTTTTAAGCTTTTGAGAGACTTATATTGATTCTTTGGGAGTAATTTATTGTATAAACTATATAGTTTTGGTTAAATAAAATTTTATATGAATTTATTCGTGAACCAACCTCGTTACTACCTATTTGAGGTCTATTTCGTGATAAAAAATTTGCTCAGCTCCTAAGTACGTGAGCTCGTGGACCGTTTCGGTATAAAGTATCCCAGAGTAAATTATGATAATTTGTTGATAATAATCTTAAATATTTGGCGGGCTTACTTAAATATGAAAACAAAACCAAGGAAGAAAAGGAAAAGAAAATAAAACAAATGACCCTTTTTATATTGTTATATTTTCAATTGTTACTTGATTGGGATATTTATTTGAAGCAATAACCATATTATAGGGTTATTTTTTAACAACATATAAAGGTATTGTATAATATATTAAGTTGTAGCAATATATATATAGCCAATAACCCGAATAGCTGCTCAGAGTGTGTTAGGTTAGATTAGAACTGTGACCCTCAAACAACCCAAACGGCTATTAAATAGTGGGTTAGGTTAGGTTAGAACTGCGACCCTCAAACAACCCAAATAGCTGTTAAAAAGTGGGTTAGGTTAGGTTAGAACTGTGACCCTTAACCAACCCCAATAGCTGCTTAAAGAGTGGGTTAGGTTAGGTTAGAACTGTGACCCTTAACGAACCCCAATAGCTGCTTAAAGAGTGGGTTAGGTTAGAACTGTGACCCTCAAACAACCCAAACGGCTGTTAAAAAAGTGGGTTAGGTTAGGTTAGAACTGTGTTTCTCAAACAACCCAAACAGCTCTTAAAAAAGTGGGTTAGGCTAGGTAAGAACTGTGACCCTCAACCGACCCGAACGACTGCCAAAAAAGTATGTTAGGTTAATAGGTTTGAACCGCAAGCTTAGGTAAATAATACCAGAATATACCCATTTACAACGAGTATTAGTCCAGCTTCGAACAAAAAAACTGAGCGGCTATATAAAATAAAGAAACTTGCTTGGTGCAGCCCTGTGCCCGAAATTTAAGTTTCGAAAGTGAATATAAATTTAGTTAGTAACTGGGTTATTGGTCTAAAAACCACGTTCCATATACAAATGTTGTACGGTTGCATTTATTAAATACCTAAATAGATTTTCATTAAACCCACTGGTATACATAACAACAACGAATGAAAAATAAATTATTCCTCGTGATGATTCGGATCATATTTATCATATGTATAGATTATTCGGCCTTAATATATGTATATCCGTATTGCAAGTATGCGAAACTTCACTATGCCATAAAATTTTATGCCACTAGTCTTTTATGCTTAAAGTGATTTATGCAATGTTGAGTTATTACAAACAAACATATGCGAAATAAAAATGATATCTTGCGTCGATTCGGACATTAACTTTATGCCAAACGTTACTTCGTTCGATGAAAATTATGCGTAGAGTACATATGCGGAACATGGCTATGCCAATAGAGTTTATGCTAACAGTAGTTTATGCTTAAAGTTGTTATGCAACACAGAAAAAGTACCAAAAAAAGTTATACCAAAGATAGGGGAACCACCACGAACAGGTGTGCTGTTTGGGTCGGTTACAATGTTACCCGCTGAGGTAGGTGTTCCCGATGAACCTGGCATCATAGGATGCTGGAAAGAAGTGAATGATGGCAACAATTGAGGCATTATTAGTTGCTTAGGCGTCGCGGTTGTGAGATGCTCCGTGAGCGGAATATTCAATTGCGGGGTTTTCTCCGTTTCAAAAATATCCACATATTGCCATATTGCATTGCGTAAGTCCTCTTTTGTCTTCACTTGTACAGCCGCGAAATACAATATATATTTGTCTAGGAGGTTGCGCTGAAAATGTTTATAAACGCTTCATCATCTATAGCAGCGGCTTTTTCTGCTAGTGTATTAAGCTCGTAATAGTAATCCAGAGGTGATTCTTGTGCATTCTGGGTTCTGCAGTAAAATGTCTGCGCATAATTAACACGAGATGGAAATTCTTTTTTGAGTTTCTCTCAATCGGTTAAACTTGTCCGACGCCATTTGTGTTATTTTTGCATAGATATTTTATGACAATAAATGTTCACAGTAAATACAGTCAATGGGTGATGGGATTATGATACGAAAAAGAAAAATATCACCCAAGGGATCCTTTTGTTGTAAACACTCGTAACTGGGGCAGCTTCTGGTATAGCACTCGCTTCACTTGTGCGAGATTTATGGGGCTCGGTCCTTAATTCAAGGCACCACTGGACCTCCGCCACGTGTGGAGAGTATCCTAAATTAATACTCTCAAAATATATTTGTTAATTATTTAATATACTTTTTTTTATATCATTCGCTAATACATGCAA
Organism: Pammene aurita; assembly: GCA_947086415.1. Classification (NCBI taxonomy): domain Eukaryota; kingdom Metazoa; phylum Arthropoda; class Insecta; order Lepidoptera; family Tortricidae; genus Pammene; species Pammene aurita. The sequence continues at coordinate 2,924,160 of OX352295.1, read as the reverse complement.
ATCGACCATCTGTCTAGGCTGTCCCTTCTAGACTCCCGAAAGAATCCTGAATGTCTGACATAGAATGTATGCATTCTAATTTTAAATATCACCGTGCCAGACAGTGTTCGAGAAGAGAGGTTGTAAAGGTAGACAACCTTTACAGTACCTACATGCAATTGATGCGATGCGTATTCCGACCCTGTAATGTCGACCGCGTGAGAAGTGATGCAAATAGAAATTTATGAATATTTCGATGCGTGATTCGACCCTGTGAAGTCGAACCAAGAAAGAAGATGTATTCGTGGTGTAATTAGTCTCACATTGCGATCGAGCGGAAGGCACAGGTGTATAATTTTTTCAAAAAAAGTTTTCCGTCTAGAGTAGCTATTAACGTATACATATACGTATAATGTATAACTATAACGAATTTTTGTAACTTATATTTCCTTTTATTGTTATCTGATAATCTGCTGTTGAGCTAAACCAATATAATTTTCCCAGTGCCTGTCTAACGCTAAACAATTCAAAATTTGTACCTACCATACATTTTACAACCATGCAACAACATTGTGTATGTTTAGGAAAACCAAGTAAATTTAGAAATAACTGACTAACCTTATTCAAGTATGTGAATTGATGTCTCGTGTTTCAAGTATCTAAAATGATGAAAGTATAATTATAATGCTTGTAAAAAGATGTGGTTACCAAAAAATGTTGCATGAACCCATCCCTTTTACCTATGCCGTAAGCGACGGTCCGTTTACGGGTCGAGCCCATGAGTCGCATGACGCAGAGTCTCGTCTTCACTTTTGTCGAAAAATGCTTTGTATGGGTATCTGACGGTAAGCGTTCACTCGCAGAGGCTTGGCCGCGAATGGGTTAAAATATACAATATGGCCATTTTTTTTGTGTTAAGTTTATTTAAATTTTAGTTCGCACTCTTAAGAGTAAAAAATATAACGCTTACAAGGACTTTTTTGTGTGATACTTTCTAGCCGTGACATGGTATCGTACGTAATGCAAACTCACATAAAAAATATGTACGAAATTATTTAAAAAAAGTACTACGCGTACTTACAAGAAAATAATGATCAATCTGTCACTGCCAGGAAGCATACTTTCTGGGGGACACTATCTATTTCATTATGTAGCAGTCTAGTTTTCAACTATCTTGTGTGTCAGAAAATATGTACGAGAAGTGTACGTTCAGGTATAGCCGAATATCTCCGTGAAAATAGTTTGTCAGTTCTAATATAAATAATTATTAATTACTTGCATACAAGTCACATAAATCGAGTGGACTGATAACTTCTTGCCTACGAAAATTCTGTATTCAAAATAATAATAAATCGTGTATAAGTTAGTTTAGAAGAACTAAAGTGTGCGTTCAAATGGTTTAAACAACTTTTTGAAAAGAATGTTTCTAAAGCCCTTCAAATTCGTTTGTCACCACAAGCATTGTATTTGTCAGTTAAACTAAATTATAATTACTTTTCTTGAGAAAATGTGACTTGTAGTAAAGTTATAGAATGTGACAATGATGTCCAGAATGATTCTTCCTCAACAAGCAGTAGCCGCTCGACCGTGTGTACAGATTCAACAAGTAAGCAACCTGAACCATGTGTGTTTGAAATAGACTTAGAAGAATGGGATATATTAAAACCAGTTGAATATATGTGAAAAAGACATGATCCATTGAAGTGTATTTTTAGATATTATAAAAGAAAAAGCTTGCGAGTACGTAAGTGGACCAATATTTTTAGCGAATTAATTTGGAATTTTCAAAGATAATTTGCTTATGTACCGATAATTACAAAGTGAAAATAAATGGATCTTGTATAGAGTTTGTGGAGTTGTCAAGAGTTTGTGGTGCAACTTTAAAAATAAATACTGCAAAATTAGAACAACAATACGTTTTCATTGCATTATGTCGGGTGTTGATCATAAAGAAAATCACGGTAAAATAAAAAACCGGCCAAGTGCGTGTGGGACCACGCATAATGGAGGGTTCCGTACCTTAAATGGAATAAGTTTTTTAGAGATAACTTAAAAATGGCTGAACCGATAATGTAGCTGAAGCTCACGATCGGGAATTAATAGGCGGTCCCAACGATATTGTAGAGGTGGACGAAACCCACCTATACACTAGAAAATATAATTTTGGCCGCCTGTTAAAAAGCCAGACGTGGGTTTTTGACTGCATAAACCGCCTCTCTAAAAAGGTATATGTGGAGATAATACAAAACAAAAGTCGCGTAATGCTAGACCCTATCATTGGAGCTAACGTAGCACCAGACACCTACATAATGTCTGATATGCATCGGGCATATGTAGGTGTCATGTTGCGGGGGCATGCGACTGACAACCACAGCGTCGAAAATGTGGCGGGAACTAAAAATATTCCAGCCAATGCTGCTCTTGGTGACCCTAGGCCAGTGTTATCAAATGTACAAGTCAAAATACATACAAACACCATAGAGCGGCAGTGACTGGAATTCAATAAACAAAAATTGGGTGGTACATGGGTGAATTTTAAATCGTGAATCGTAATATTTTTTTTGAAGTCTATACATAGTTAACAATAACTTACAATGCTTTTAAACCTAAATTAAGTACGTTTTTATTTTGTCCACTTTTAATTTGATTTACCCTAATTTTTAAAATCTCGTGGTCACCCTACATCTCAGAGAAATAAACCAATGGAGTGGTAATTGTCAGGCGTCCCCCTCTGCCAAAAGTACAAGACCACTGGTCGTAGCGGTTATATAAAACTAGTTGTCGCGCGTCAAACGCCATTCAATGAATGTCTGTCAGCCCGGAACGATCTGAGGTAAAAATGCCGAATTGCTGCGTGTTTTCATGTAAGAAAAGATCTGAATTATCTAGTTTACAGAAGGATAACGTTTCTTTTCATCTGTAAGTATAATTACGTCTAAATATCATCAAATAGTGCACGAAATTAGCAAAAAACTAAAAGATATTGTCAATCAAAAAGTGTTGCCACTTAATGGTACTACATCTGCTTTAGGGTAATTTTTAAACTTGACTCTTCATAGTACATTGTACCATCGGGTTCATAATTGCATACCCAATTATGAACACGATTACATCGAGGGAGGTAAGTGAAATATTGCAAACAAGAGTAATCGACTCCAGTGCGGCAGAAATACGTCCGCCATTATGTCATTCATTGTCATTGTTATGACAGGTTAGGCAATACACTTAAAAGATACTCCGTGGGTTAGGCAGAGACCCATTCGGCATACAGCCATAATTGTAAAGCATTGCTCTGTTAAAAAAGCAGTGTGTCTATGTGTGTGTGTTGTTATTAAATTGTTTCTAAACATATTTTAATCGACTTTTAAATTATTCAAATTACATATTATTTTTAATCATTAACAAAAATGAAAAGATTAACGTCAGTACTTCAAAGGTAAAACTGATTCACACGCATAGCTTTTTAAATTATATATGTCGTCGAGGACCGCCGAGGGCAGGGCTGTAAGGTGGTAAGAGCGTGTCGGGCCACGCTCAGTGTAGGGTTCCGTAGTTTTCCGTCCGTCACAGTAAGTGTGAGTTTTTGAAAGCACGTCATTTCATTGTGATTTTGTATAAATTACAAGTACAATAAACACCTGCTTATACGGTTAAAACAAACTTAGTTCAGAAATTATTTTGTAATTTTTTTCAAAAACTATTCAACCTATCAAGTTCAAAATAATTATCCTAGAAAGTTTTTATAAAGTTCTACTTTTGAGATTTTTTTCATATTTTTAAAACTTATGGTTCAAAAGTTAGAGGGGGGGGGGGGACACATTTTTTTTACTTCTGGAGCGATTATTTCTGAAAATATTTACATTATCAAAAAATGATTTTAGTAAACCACTATTCATTTTTAAATACCTATCCAACAATATATCACACGTTAGGGTTGAAATGAAAAAACATTTTTTTCCACTTTTTATTTTACTACTTTGTCGGCGTGATTGATATACATATTAGTACCAAATTTCAGCTTTCTAGTGCTAACGGTCACTGAGATTATCCGCGGACGGACGGACGGACGGGCAGACATGGCGAAACTATAAGGGTTCCTAGTTGACTACGCAACCCTAAAAAACTGACACTATCAGGATAAACTAGCCTATAGCACATTACGCACGGTAATGAAATAAAACATAAACACTGGTTTAACAACTGTATTGAAATCAAATCTTTTTAAAACCGTATTAGGGGAAGGGCAATAAACTACTACTGGTTCGGAAAGGAGCCCCAACTGAGAAGAACCAGCGTAAGAAACTCAGCGTATGTGTGCTTGTAGTACGGCACAATAGCTGAAATTCGTCTATTGTCTCAAAAATACAGCTACCATAAACAAATTTCCGTTTGAATAGACAAATTTCAGCTAGTGTGCTGAATTCCGCTCTAATGTGTGGCGCCTCTTAAGTGAAATATACTTGTAGATGCTTGAAATAACGATATTCCTGTTTAGAAATTAATTCGTTCGTTTATTTTCACCATACATTTTATGTAGCATTTTAATTTTGTATGGATTATACTTTATTTATTATAAGGTACGGTATACACACTTATCCCCTTAAATAGGCACTTTTAATTTCTGACTCTGGTATCACTGTACCTAACAGGTAAGTTTTAGTGATGGGGCAGCACAAAAATAAATGTCGATATTAACATTAGCAGTATGTTCTACTTTTTATTTATAATAGAAAATGAAGAAGAGATAATAGAAATAGAAACACAAATTGGAAATAGATGCCCATTACAATCAAAATATCAACTGCGAAGGACTCTGGAACGATGTCGGTAGTGACTGATTCATCATTGTTCATTACACTGAAAAATTCACTGAGGTGGATAGAGGAACGTCTAGTGTAATTGGAAGCACATTGGAACGGTAATCTAAACACGTGGGTTCGAATCCCGTGATGTTCCAGAGTTCTTTGCAGTTCAATGTTTCATTGTAATAGTTGTTTGTTTCCAATTTGTAGTATTTTCCACTAAATTTAACAGCAAAACACATCAAAATATTAAATTGATAATATAAAAGTTATTCTAAATCAGCTTGCAAGATTTGTCCTGAACAAATAGACAAACTAACTTACGTAGAATACTAACATTGTAAGTAATATGCTGGTGTAAAAAACTTGATATTTAACCACAACTTAACATTATAATTTTATCAATAGCTAAACCTTATACTTGGTAAACAAACAAAAATATATAACTAACCTACGATCAATGTTTCTCTGCGTCCGTAGGAAACACCTTAGACAACCCTACACGTAATCCCTGGGTGGTGCTAAAAGAGTTACAAACTTGGCAGCTCTACTGTCCTACCTGCACCTCGCAGCACTCACTGGATTTTCTTCATCATCTGGTTTCCCACTACCCTAGGGAAGAAATGCCCATCTATATCCAGTTACATGTAGGCATACGATAAAAAATGTGGCATTTTCAAGTCAAAGGTACATTATTATCGACGCGTTCCTCGCACTGTGTACGTTTACTTAAAGATGACATTATCTCGTTCACGGACAGGTTGTCTGTGTCTGTGTTCATACTTGTGTGAGTATATTTTATGCTAGTGTTTGATAATTTTATCGTGTGCGTGTGTAGCGACGTCAATGGAAAATGTATTAGTGTTAACAGTATTTGTGTGCGTTTCCTCGTCCCCCGCGCCGAAATTGGCAGACTTTTTCTAAAGCCGGCCACACACGTTAGGTTATGCCTGCACAGTTTATTTGTGCAGGCATAACTGAACGTGTGTATGACATGCTCGTTGCCTGCGCATGCAAAATTTGAAATATGTAAATTGATATTTTTTGCCGCTCGGTTATGCTTGCGCACTACGCTTGCGCATGCATAACTGAACGTGTGTGGCTGGCGGCGCGCGCGGCCGTCAGTCAACCAGTGTTCGCGGAGAGGATAGGTCGCACGTAAGTTGCGCAACAATGTCGACTCGCAGACGAAATACAATTCTAGAAGAATTTATTGAACTATATAAATCGGAGCCCTGTGTTTGGCGAGTGAAAGATACAGACTATCATAACCGAGAAAAAAGATCGGCAGCGTATGAAAAACTTTTAACTCAACTGAAGAAATTAGAGCCAGATGCGAAAAAAGAGGATGTTGTTAGAAAAATTAACTCACTACGAAGCAATATACGAAGAGAAAAAAAAAATTGAAGATTCCATGAAATCGGGTGCATCGGCTGATGAAATTTATAAACCTTCATTATGGTACTACCACATGTTTGATTTTCTTGGAGATCGGGATACTCCCCGTACCTCACGGTCCAATATAGATGACGGCGTTGAAATTGAGGTAAGAAATAGTAGATTTCGACTTTTTAAGTGTGAAGTGTATTCATGGTTTGTATGCGTGTATATATATACCTAGCTGACGAAATATTAACTGCGCACTGGGGGGCGATTTTTGAGATTAGAGCGCTCGAATCAGTCATTTTAAACTCTGTCTGAAACGGTGAAACGGTGTTTTAAAAATAACAGCGAAAGGAATTTCAGTTCGTTATTATTTAAATTACTGAGTTTATCCGTAAATAATAGCAAAAAAAATTGGTTGTTTGTAAAGTAGGTTTACGATCGAGATGTTTACGTGATAACGTCTAACCGCTCGTGAGGATTCCGCGTGACAAGTTTCACGGAATGACTGGCAGCGCTCGAGATGAGACGGGAGATCGGGCCGTCTCTCTCGATCGCGCTCGTGAGGTTTTGGTGTGACACAAGTTTCTGAACATGTCACCCGACTAAAACGATTTTAAAGACGTTATCACGTCAAAAACGTTTGTGTTCGATTATATTCTAGTTTAATTTCTTTAAATTCGAGCGTTCGAAAGTCGAAAATCGGCCCCCTGCACCGATTCCTCGAACAAGTCGTATGGTGCAATTATATTTCGTCACCTACCTGCACTTGTGCGTGTATGTGGGTGGGTGCGTGCGACTGATATAGTCCGAGTGGGACGCTCACGTTCAAAGACACAAAAATAAAAAAATGCTGTAAACGTAATGAAACATTTATTAATAATGTTATAATTTTTATTACAATTACTTTAAACACGAATACAAAGCTTAAACCTAAATAGAGAACTATTCTCATTAGTCATTACATTCATTATTACATGGAAAAACAAGTGCGGTTATTGTAAGTTCAATTGTTTCCCTTCATGGGCGAGTCCGACTCGCACTTGGCCGCTTTTTTGTTGTTTACTTAATGATAACTGCCGAACTTTTTTAAATGTTTCATATGGGTATTGTAATCAACCATTAACTTAAGAAACAATGAAGTTATCTTGCCAAGATACTCTGCCTTCATTTACGAAGTAAGTAATTAATTTATCTCGTACCTGTTTTGCATTACTTAAAACATTTCGTTGCCTTCGCTGCAAGTTTAACATAGTCGAATGGGTAGTATTTATAGCCTTCCGTGATAATCGTACCATTTGTGGTATTTTCTTCATAAAAACATTCCCGGGGCGCATATGAACTTCCTAGGTGTTCGATTAAAAAATTATGCAATACGCATGTTGCCATCACAATTTTTTCTATATTCTTTGGCTCTAGGTTTATTGAAGTATGGTATATTCGAAACCGTGATGCTAGAATACCGAAAGCGTTCTCAACAATATGTCTCGCGCGAGACAATCTATAGTTAAAAATCTTTCTTTCGCGTAAATGTAAGTCAGCTTGTCGAAATGGTTTTAGCAAATCAGTTCTTAAAGGGAATGCGTCATCAGCAACAAATACGTATGGCAGAGTTGTTGAGCTGTTTTTGACGACTTCGTCGTTTGGAAGTACAATTTTGTTATCCTGTAGCATTTCAAAAAACTTGGTATTCTGTAAGACTCCTCCATCAGAAATCCTTCCATTAGTTCCAAAATCAACTAGTAGAAATTTGTAATTAGCATCTACTATTGTCATGAGCACCATACTGTGTCGTTTTTTGTAATTGTATTAATACGATCCCATATCAGCAGGTGGAATGATGTCAATGTGCTTACCATCAATTGCACCTATACTTCGTTTTTTTTGAGATTAGAAATTGAGTAAACATAGAAACAGTAATTGCCAACCAGTTCTAAATGTTCAATTTAACACACTGCAAGCACACAAACAAACGATTAGTTAACATGATTAAGAGTTCACATTTGTTAATAAATAATAACAATTTGCAGATTTAATCCAACACAACAATAAAAACACAATTTCGTTATGATTATCACGTTAAGACCCTGTTACACTTTTTTTGTATCCTAATTAGGATCCTAGCTCATTTTCATAGTAAATTTACTTGCTAAATGCGGTTGCACTCGACTAAATTTAGAAACTAACTCATTTAGGAAGCAAACTAGGACAAATGTAACAGGGCTTTTAGAGATACGTGAAAATTTAAAAACTGACAGTGACGCATGTACGTTCTAAAACGGAAACTTAATTGACAATCATAATATGCACTTATTAATAAATTTCGTAAATAAAAGTTGTTCTAAACGATATTTAATCGTTTTATTATATAATACAAAATAATAAAACAATTGTCTTAGGTGATGGTAAAAGATTTGTTGGACTACGAGATGGCTTTTGTTGTTGTATGCCACTCGGGCCTGCCTCTGATTGCTCCATAACCCTCCAACCAATCGCACTAATAGAACAACCAAATACCTTTACATAAATAAGAAGAATCACAATAAGCTTTAACCTTTCGAGACCCGTCGGCTCCCTGGGTAGCCAGCTTCAAAAACCTCTAAAACCCGCCGGCTCCCCAGGGCGCCAGTAACTCTGCACTCAAATTGCAAACGAATTCTACTGAAATAAGGTTTATTTTTGATATATCCTTTATAAAAATGACAGGTGGATGAAGTAAACTATAAACTGACGCCAAACACTCTATGCACGTCCGTTAGGGAAATTTGAAATTGACAGTTGTTCATACGGCGGATTCGAGTGCGGCAGCTCTGTAGTTTTTTGTGAAAAAGTGTGGTTTTTAGAAGAAATACGTAAGTATTTGATATTATTTCAATACTATTTATTGTATATTATCTAAATAAGTAAAAATATACATGTAATAACACTGTAAATTCTGTATAATAGCAAAATAATGCTTAGTTTTACTCGGTCTAGTAGCACGCCGCCGTTGTGACGCTTTTTTTAAAAAATTCTATGAACACCTTACTTGCTTGTTTATACTGTTTTATTGAGAATTTAGTTATGTATTTATTTATACAATTCAACAATTTATATAACATATAAGTAAATTTATTATAGCAAATAAATGAAAAACGGTGTTTCTAGAGCGGCCATTTTCAGTACGAAATGAATACACAGGATGTTCCTTTCTCAAATATAGCGAGCGTACCCGCCGGCTCCTCGAGGAGCCGGTAATGTTTTAGTTTTGTGTAGATGCGAAATTACTGTTTTAGTGGCTGATAACATGAATGACCAAGCACAGCCACCGCCGAACTTGTCGTTCGCTTACCCTGTGGCGGTAACACCTGGCGGATCTTTGAGGCTTGGATCTGAGGGCGCCATGCTAATATATAGAAACGATCGTGGAGTTCAGGTATGCGATTTTTTTTTTAATTCTGCGCAGATATTAGTTTTGCTGCAGGATACTTATTTTTATTGTGTGGTGTGTGGTCTTATGTGTCTTTTTCATCTTCTATATCTATACTAATATTATAAATGTGAAAGTGTGTTTGTCTTGTCTGCCTGCTAGCTCTTCTACCGTTGAACCAATTTAGATGAAAGATAATTTGAGTCCCGGGGAAGGACATAGGATAGTTTTTTCATCATCATCATCAGTATCATCACGCACATTGAGGTTGCAGGCAGAAGCTTATAATATATATGGGTCCATATCGGGTTGCATGAAATTTAAAGTATAATTGACATTTGGCATTAAGTATAATCTATATTAGTAACAAGGGCTGTTTGGTTTGTGCTTATGCAATTTGTGCTTGCATATGTGTATCAGTATAACTGATCATATGTTGAATGCGGGTTTGGGTGATTTGTAAATTTTTATACTCATTTTGGCTTTGACCTGGGGCAATATTGCATGTGCATTGTGTATATTTCTAGCCTTGGCGGCCACCTGTAACTCCAGAGATCGGAACACCTCTTAGTACACCAAGCTCCAGACGCGGCGGAGTGTCACGCCGTCGATTACGGCGTCGGCCTCCGCTACCGGATCCGCGTGTACTTGACTATTTATCTCGCGATTCCGGCAGCGAAATTGAAGGAGGCGATGAAAACGATGAAAATGACGATGTTGAAGAAGATGGACAAATGTTCGAAGACGTTGAGCGCCTGCGAGCTGCCGCAAGGATTTTAGAGGATGCGGAGGTGGAGCTCAACGTCGAGGAAATGGCGGAAATTGCTGGGGACGAGAATAATGAAACCGTTTTTATCCCTGGACCAGCTGAAACAAATGATAACTTCAACTGGTCTACGGATTTCAACCATTTTACTTCTCGTCCTGAGGAGTATCTGCGAAATCCGGGTCCAACGTATGGGCATCAAAATTGCTTGGAGATATTTATGCTCATATGGGAGGACATAATGCCAACCGTAGTTAACGAAACCAATAACTATGCGTGGCAATGTATCGCTGCAATGTCGGAGCACGATCGCCTCACCGAGAATTTAGATACTTGGTATGAGACGAGTGTTGCCGAAATGTACCGATATTTTGCCATTCTAATGTACATGGCCATTGACCCACGAACATCCCTCAAAGAGTACTGGTCTACTGGTGTCATGGGGATGCCAGAATTCAGGTTACTGATGTCAAGGAACCGATTTCAAATGATTTCGCGGTTCCTACATTTCGTCAACAACGAAGACATTCCTCATAACACCAGTACCTACTATAAAAAGGTTCAAAAAATTCAGCCATTGTTGGAGTACCTGAATACCAAATTCCAGGACCTTTATACACCTGAGCAGCAGCTAAGTATCGATGAGTCATTGCTGCTGTGGAAGGGTCGTCTTTCATGGGTACAGTGTATCCGGTCCAAGGCGGCCCGGTTCGGCATAAAACTTTTTGATTTATGCGAGGCTTCAACTGGTTATCTGCTCAGGTGTATAATATACGCCGGAAAGAATTCAGCTATGCACGAGGGACCTATCTATGGCTTTTCAGCACCTACTGCTAAAGTAGTGCTAAAACTAATGGATGGGTTCCTCGAGCAAGGGCATATGCTCTACATGGACAATTGGTACAACCAATTGCTCCTAACTAGATTTTTAAAAGAGCATAAAACTGATGTCGTGGGGACTCTCAACCGAAATAGGCGGCACGTGCCAGAAATTATAAAAAACCTGAATGAACGTCAAATGCGTGCTGGGCAGCGAGTTGCGTGTCATTCTGAGGACATAACAGTCACTACCTGGAAAGACGTCAAACTAGTGACAATGATCTCGACGTGCCATGGAGACGAGATGGTGCCAGGCATGAGGGCAGGCGCGGAACGGGAAAAACCAATCTGCGTTTCCGACTACAACAAGTACATGGGTGGAGTTGATCTTAAGGACAAAAAACTGTCCATGTACTTGTTGGAACGTAAACGTGGGTTAAAGTGGTATGTAAAGGTGTTTAGGAGGCTCTTGAATACAAGCCTCCTAAACAGCTACATAATGTACTCCAAAAACCCGATGTTGCGAGTCCTGTCACACAGGGAATTCAGGTTTAAACTTGCTGAAGACCTATGTGCAAGATTCCCCAAAGACAGACTGCATCACCCCCTTGCGCCCGCCCCAGTCCCTGACCGGATCCAAAAATCTATCAGGTTGGACAAGCAGGCAGACCACTTCCCGATCCCCACGGAGATATTGGCCGGTAGGAAAAGGAGCAAACGACGTTGCGCCCGCTGCACAGCACACTCAGTCCGCACTCAGGTCACAATTATGTGTAGTGCCTGCCAGGTGGGATTGTGTATCGGAACTTGTTGGTCAGAATACCATAAGGTGCAAAATTTAAAACTTCAATGCACTTAATATGTCTGAGTCTAACGAAAGTTTTGTGCTTAAAATAATAATATTAATTTGTAACGTGTAATATACGTGTGTTGGCCTTGTATTGTTACCTAAGTCTGATGTTTTTTTACATGTTAGTAATCGTTAAACGAAATAAATAATAATTCTCACCTCTGCCGCTCGAACAAGCGTAATTTGCTTCGCAAAAACAGTAAGGAAGATTGTATTTTGCTCACTGCACGAGAATAAGCAAAACACAGTTTTGCTCACGCTGCTTAGTTTCGCTACATAAGTTGATTATATCATTTTCTATTATTATTATTCATAATTTATTTGAATATGTTACTAAGTGTCATGATTTATTAATATTAATATGTATACTACTTAGTACAACAGGCAAATAATAATTTTGATGTGGTAACTTTTTTATGATACCTAGTTAAATGCCGGGGTAGTTGGGAAATTAAAATTATACTCCTGTCAACACGGTAGTTATAGAATGTGGTAGGGGAAAAAAAAGTTAGACAAGCGCATACAGAGACTCGTTCACTTGGATTGAGGCAGCCGACGAGTAAGCATCATAAAGGAATTAACAGACCCAGTTTGGCTGTGAGTACTTGATAGGGTGATTCTAGTAATCAGAGTAACCATACGAATTAAATTACAATATATGTTCTCACTGCAGAAGTGAAAAGTTGAATGAGCAACACAAGATCAAATTTATTTGCATCTCGTGTATTTGAGCCCGTGACTACGCTCAAGATTCAAGAACAACGCGTTAACAGAATCCTGTTATGATATATCGAATGAGTTAAGAACTTAAATATATTCTTATTGTTTCTGCTATTTGGTATTTTATTTCCTAAAGATATCTATCCCCCTATCAGAAATCTGATTTTTGTTTTATTTCCATTGATTTATTATTTATTCTACTAGATGTGACATCTGAAACAAATTTTGTATGCCATGTTTGGCGGTTGACAGCTATGAATAAATCGAAGAGTAGTAAAAGACTTGTAGTGATTTTCACTACAACTTTTGGGACAAAAAATTTCTTAGGGATGTCATCTCCTGTTACTCAATGTTTATTTCATTGTATTATGAACGTCTTTCGACTAATATTATGATGATGATATAAAATGATTTATATCTAAGATAAACCACAATCTAATTATTTTCAAAAAATGAAACAGAAGAAAGTCATCCTGTACTATGGTAACCCTAAATACCCGTCGGCTCCCCGGGGAGCCAGCTGACGCTGTCAAAAAATCGCTCGGGTTTTGACGGAATGTCGCCATATTTGTCCGGGTCTCGAAAGGTTAAACATTAAAAACTATCCAGATATGGCTGAGAGATACGAATGACAGATGACGCGAGAAAATATTTAAAAATCTAACCATCCGTCTCGAACCTCTTCTTCTATAGGTTTTTTATTGTGCAACATTTACAAGAATATTAAAAATGTTAAAAATAAAATATTTCGAGCAGATAACTACTATCAAAATAATGTTAAATACTCAATATAACATTTACAAATACGTAGGCATGGCTTTACTATAAATACAAATATATTTAAGTATGTTTGATGACGGCGTAGGCACTTTGACAGCTGTGACATGACAGAACGATATACAGGGTTCTGTATCTTGCCTGATAAAGAACCCTGTATATCGTTCTGTCAACTTTTTTCTAATCTCAAATAAAATGATCTATAGGCAATGAGGGAAATTCCACCTGTCTTCAAATTGTTGCGCTATGTTTCTCCATTTTTCGACAGTATTAGGAAACTGTAAAAAAAAATAGGTATATATTATGTATATTGTTTTAGGAAACTGCTCATATCGGAGATACCTACCAATACTGAAAACACAACTTCGGATACAGAAATAGCTCAAGAAAATACCACACAAAACTCCGTGGCTCAAGAACAGCAGGAGCAGTCAACCGAGAAACCATTAAAAGTATCAAGACCGGGTAAAAAAAACCAAGAGCAAGATAAATTAACAAACGAAGTATTAATGTCAGTCAGGGACCATTTTAAACGACCTGCAGCGGCACCGCCACAGCAAGATGACCGCTACGATTTACTAGGTAAATCCATAGCTTTGAAATTAAGGACAATGGAAAAACGCCAGCGGCTTATAGCTGAAAAAATTATAAATGACACATTATTTGAAGGAGAGATGGGAAATCTAAGCTCAGAAAGTTTCCAGAACAAGAATATTCCACATTATCATCAAGAACGATACATATCTTCTCCTAGTTCGACATCACTCTCAAGTACCCCACGTCATACGCAGAGTCCGTCACTGTTGCAACAATATCAATATACTCAATTTTCAGACAATTCTAACTCATCTCAGAACCCTGTGCTCATACAGCTCCCTTCTACATCACCTGCAATAAATAATGCTCCCGCCAATGTACAAATTTCCATTCCAGAAAATTCTACAGCGTCAAGTTATTTCTCAAATTTTGATTTTAATTAGTAGTATAGTACTGTGTTCTAATTTGTATTTCTTAAATAAATAAAAATTATCGACTTTTATTTTTAATTTTTACTTACCTTCAGATAATCCTTTTGTAAAACTGTATATATTGCAGCGCAGGTTTCAGGTATAATTTTGTTTAGAGCTTGAGGCGATATCAAGGCCGAATATTTTAAGCATTCATATGGCCGTCCTGTCGCAAGGAATCTCAATGTCACAGTTAACCTCTCGTGTGGTGATATAGCGTTTCTCATAATGGTATCCTGTTTTTTTATTAATGGAGTCACCTTTGATAGCAGCGTAAGATACGTTTTTTCGTCCGTTCTTAAATAAATTCTATAATCTTGCGGATAAAATCTTAATTCCTTTAGTAAGTTGACATGGCCGAGTTGTCTCCTCCTTAGTAACCATTTTTTACACCACTGACTTCGGTTTAGTCGTTTACTTTTCAGTTTCAAAATTACAAATAATAAACCTAATAGCGCTATTGCGTCGACGTCAACTATCGCTACCGGTGCCATGATGGTTTGAACTGAGAGTTTGTGCAGTTTTTCCGTTACGTGTGTGTGCCCTGTGAAACTCGGTTGAGCCTGTTGGTATTGCTTGCACATGCAAAACCGACACGCAAAACCTAACGTGTGTGGCCGCCTTAATAGAAATTAGTGCGCGTCTCGCATCCGGTTGGTTTAATAATCAAAGCCCTACATTCATGTTTCGCACTTGTCATGAAAATTTCAACATTAGATATCTAACCTCCTAATATTGAAGTTGGCTGGATAGAATTTTGGCACGTATTGTCAATAATGTCAACATCGTCGACATTTACTTAAGTATTTAAATAGTATTTACTCATAAAATAATTCAGCTTTATTACGATTAATGGTATAAAAATGCCTCCACCGTATCCGTACACGAACATACAAAGGTTTGATATGGTATCTTGGTACGCTCAGACTGGCAGAATTAGTCAAACTCAAGAACTATTCGGAAGAAGGTATCCTGAGTCGCCGGTACCGAGACAAAATTTAATTATGAGGATGGTGTTAACCTACGAGATTATGGCCAATTTACTGTGCCTATGCACGCTCAGGCTCGCGGTCGACCACGATTTCATCCGGATAGGCTGTACAGAAACATACGATAATTTTTAATCGTAATCCTCAAGCGAGTACAAGAGCTGCTGCACGTCTTTTTCACGTAAGTCGACGTTACGTTTGGCAGCTGCTTTATGCATCAGGACAACATCCGTACCACTTCCAGCCAGTCCAAGATCTCATGTTGGCTGATTACGGAAGAAGGAGGGCCATATGCCGTTGGCTATTAGAAAACCTGGACACGAACATACTATGGACTGACGAGGCAACGTTCACGAGGATCGGGCTATTTAATGTTCATAATGAGCATTGGTGGAGTGGAAGAAATCCTCACGTTACGAGAAGAGACGCCTATCAAGTAAGGTTCAGTCTTAACGTGTGGGCAGGTATTCTGAATGATGCATTGATTGGACCATATTTCATTCAAGGACGATTAAATGGACAAAACTATCTCCAATTTTTGATAAATGTGGTACCAGATTTGCTAAGAGAAGTACCGGAAGAGTACTTGATTAATTTGCATTATCAGCACGACGGAGCCCCGGCTCATTTCCACCGCGAAGTTCGTGCTCACCTGGACAGAGAGCACCCAGGCCGCTGGATCGGACGAAACGGGCGTATCTTATGGCCACCGCGAAGTCCCGATTTGACTCCCTTAGATTTTTATCTTTGGGGAGATATCAAATGGCGAGTTTATGAACAACCGTCTGAAACTGTAGCGGAACTGCGTCAAAAAATCGAAAGAGGCAGTAAAAGCCGACGTTTTTGTGTTAAGAAGAGTAGAGAAAAATCTCAGGCGACGAGCAAAGTCCAGGGCGAGCATTTCGAACATTTATTAAAATATGTGTAAATAAAATTTTTGTTGCAATATCTGTTTCTTTTTTATGTGAAAGGAAAATTTTATGAGTGTTTAATTAACAAACTGCACAATGCATTTAATGCATGATATTGATAAGATAACCTTTGCACTTAGGTAAACATTGCGTTGGAAGTCACGTGTAGGGTGACCAAGGCGGATGACAAGTGGGGACGCCCTTTCTGTTTTTGTTCATAATTAATTAAGCGGGTCCTTAATTGTAATTAACACTAGTGCTCTGTAATAGTCTTAAGTAGCTTTACCGGTAAACGTGGTTACGATTCACGATTTGAAATTCATGCACCCTGTATGTACCGGCAGAACATTTTGCGGTCATTGCCATCAGATGCCGCACGATTCCAGCGCCTCCTTCGGGATATCCACCGGGTACATCCAGGATTAAGGAGGCGCGGAATCAAATGCAACCAATTAGTTACTACGCCGCTCGACTTTCTTACTTTAAGACAGAATGGTATTAAAGCTTGTCCCAGAAAAAAATGTCGTTTATTAGTTAGTATGAAATAATGTAAGCAATAAAAAGTTACCAAATTTTTGACAACAGTTTATTAGAAATGTAGTAAACAAAACGTATTTTTGTTATGTTTTTGTTCTATTGTTTATTCATCCAGAAACTTCGTAATTTCCTTTTGATACCTGCCATCAGGTTTTGTACATCAGTGTCTGTGATTAGTTTTGAAGCTGCATTCCATTTTCGCTTGAAGTTTTCAACTGATGTGGCGTTAGTTTTATGTTTTAAGAGCTTCTGCTTCATACGAGCCCAATATTTTTCTATAGGTGGTAATTCAGGACAGTTAGGAGGATTTTGGTATTTTTCCACAAATTCGACATTATTGGCTTTGTACCATTTTATCACATTTCTAAAATAGTGGCACGTGGCCAGATCAGGCCAAACCAGAACTGGCTTCTTGTGTCGCTTATAAAACGGCAATAATCGCTTTTCCATGCACTCTTTAAGGCATATATCGCCTTTCATAGTTCCTTTAACAAAGTATGGAGTGCTGCGTTTGCCGCAAGAACAGATCGCTTGCCACACAAGAACCTTCTACACAAATTTATCCGTTTTTATAACATTGTACTCGTCATTGATAGTTTTTCTATCGGTCCCCGAATAAAAATGATGTCCCGGCAGTGATTTAAAATCAAGCTTGCAATATGTTTCGTCGTCCATCACAATACAGTATTTTTTTGTCGTTAATTTTGAATACAGTTTTCTGGATCTCGTTATAGCGTCAGTTTCTTGTTTCGAATTTCTATTAGGCACTTTAGTTTGTTTGAAAGTCTTTATAGAATTATTTTTCTTTACTCGTTGCACAGTGGATTTAGACGTTTTAAACTTTTTAGCTAAATCTCTTACAGATGATGTAGGTTTTTTCAGCAAAGCAGCTATGATACTCTTCTCAATATTTTTCTTAACAAACCCGGTCTTCCGACCACTTCCAGGACGCCGTCGAATACCGCCAGTCTCTCTGAATTGTTTTAGGACCTTTGCACAGTTCTAACAGACGTGTTTAGCTCCATTGCCACTTTTTTCGTGAAAATGCCTTAATATTGCATATTAAGGCATTTTAGCTCCATTGCCACTTTTTTCGTGAAAATGCCTTAATATTGCATATTAAGGCATTTTCACGAAAAAAGTGGCAATGGAGCTAAACACGTCTGTTAGAACTGTGCAAAGGTCCTAAAACAATTCAGAGAGACTGGCGGTATTCGACGGCGTCCTGGAAGTGGTCGGAAGACCGGGTTTGTTAAGAAAAATATTGAGAAGAGTATCATAGCTGCTTTGCTTGTACAATATTTTCTCATGAAGTTTTTCTTGTGGAGACGAGATCTTTGAAAATGTGACTGTGACAGATTTTGTTCTAATATTAAATAAAGAACCGAGATGCATTTAACATATAACCAGCCAGTTACAACCATTTTCATTGAAACCTGATATACCAACGCTGCGTAAACTAACGACATTTTTTACTGGGACAAGCTTTATTTGAAATGATTTTTTTCCTGTCAGGTGGGCTTGCTATCCAAAATTATGAAAAAAAACCGGTCAAGTGCGAGTCGAACTTGCGCACCGAGGGTTCCGTACAAACCTGTAGGTTTGATATGAATTTCAATTTAATACCCCTACGCGTTCATGAGGAAAGGAGTAGTAACTTTAAAATTATTTAAAAAAAAATTGTTATATCATGTAACAAAAAATTTACGGTTTTCGCAATTTTTCCTTTATCTGTGCTATAAGACGTTGCTTCATACCAAATTTTAAGATTCTGAGTTCACGGAAAGTACCCTGTAGGTTGTCAAAGTGCATGAACAATATAATAAGTCCACCCAATAAGGTGTTTTTTATCTGCCGAAAGACGTGAACAGTTATATAGATCACTACGACTTCTTATTGCTGTAAAGATAACTTCAACGTAAGTAAATACCTATTTATCTTGTATTCAAATATATTTATACCTAGTTAGAGTAATGTTGTGTCTAAATTGTCCCGGTGGGACAGAGAAAGACCAACAAGGTCGATCCGTGGAGAATTTTCTTCAAGAAACATACCTATAATACACGACAATTGAGACAGTATAAATTATGTTTATTGCAGAGTTCGAAAATATCCGATATTTATTATAAATATCAAAATATCGGATATTTATGATATATATCCGATATATATCAAAAGTTTGATATATATCCATTTTGTATGAAACCCATATTATTATTTTATTGTATTATTTATGTATACTATTTGCATATGTGTTACATAAACATAATAGATTATTTAAAAAAGAACCAAAATGTTTTTAATGTTTTATTTATTTTGGGTACATAAAAATCTTAAAATCCGACAAATTAAACCAAAACATAAAATCTTCTAACTCGGGCAAAAGCAACTAAAAACCATAAAATATAAAAAAAAATTTTTTTACGTTTCTGCATATAATATAATAAATAAATAAATATTATGGGACAATCTTACACAAATCAACCTACTCCCACAGTAAGCTCAATAAGGCTTGTGTTGTGGGTACTATACTAGGCAAGGATATATATAATAGTAGATAAATACTTAAATACGTTGGAAACATCCATAACTCAGGAACAGATATCCGTGATGAACAACAAATACATGCCCTGACCAGGATTCGAACCCGGGACCTCCTGGTTCACAGGCAGCGTCACTACCGACTGGGCTAGGCTAGGAGGCCGATATTTTTAACATTTCTGCATTGATATATATCATAAAAAATCATTGGATATATATCAGATATATATCGGATATATATCATGATATATATCCATTGATATATATCCTCGAACCCTGGTTTATTGAGGGTCAATCAACTTTTTATGTTTTTATTTGTGACTAGCTTTCCGCCCGCGACTTCGTCCGCGTATAATACGGTTCCTCATACAGAGTTTCATATCCAATTGCATCTTCTTAACTAACTTTTGTTAATCGCCGAACCATCTTCTTAATCTACATATTTATTTCAAAAAGGTTATCCATACTTCCATACTAATATTATAAATGGAAAGTGTTTGTCTTCGTCGTGGTATAAAAAAAATGACATTATAAATTATTTATGATATACTAGCTTTTGCCCGCGGCTTCGCTCGCGTTACATTCGGGGTAACACGGTGTGTTTTAGTCACAAATAGTCCGCATACCAATTTTTAGCTTTCTACCTTGAAAATGGCGGAATGCTCCATACAAACTTCCACCCCCCATTTTAGGGAAGTGGGGGGTTAGAAAGAGACAAAAAGTAGCCTGTCACTCTCCATCCCTTCAACTATCTCCATTTAAAAATCACGTCAATTCGTCGCCCTGTTTTGCCGTGAAAGACGGACAAACAAACAAACACACACATACACTTTCCCATTTATAATATTATAGTATATATACAGGGCCGGATTTAGGGCAGGGCAGGCGGGGCAACGGCCCGGGGCCCCCACAACAGAGGGGCCCCCACAAGAGAAAATATCCTAGTCACGACGGGTCTCCCAAACATTATATTTCCGCATTTTTACCATGCCTAGTTACATTTACGTTCACATAATTGTTTTCGAATATCAATTACAATTTATCCAAATTACGTTAGGTAAGTAACTTTAACACGAAAACAATGAGAACTAGATCTTTGTTCATTCTAATAATGTTGAATGTATTCTAAACGCAAAAGTCAATGCAATTTCAAAACGCATTATTGGAAATGTCAATCCAATAATGCGTTTTGAAATAGCATTGACTTTTTATTTGCGATTAGAATACATTCAACATTATTACAAAAAACAAAGATTTCTTATCTAATTTACAGTTTTTACTGTTATAATAACAAAATATAGCGATTTTTTTAATTTTTACCAGCTTTTCAAACCATGAATTCAATGATAAATATTATCGAAAGTACCATATAAATTATATGATATAATTATGAACAAAACGTTTCGTTATCTGTCAAATGCATGCTACTTAAGTATACTTCAAGGCCAAATCACTTTAATCACTAGCGGATAAAATGAGTTTTTACCCTCTTCTCTTGTATTAAAGAAGGATAAACAAGCGCTTTACGAGGGAAAAAACAATTTCAATCTTATATTACGGGTTGCAACACTGTTGAAACTTGTCGAGTCGCGTCGGCAAACTCGACGCGGCGTCGCGGTGTCGCCGTGTACGAGGTGAATCCCCGCTTATTTTTAAAAAAGGAAGCTAGTTTTTCAACAAGTGAACGTTCGTCTGAACATACAAGCACACGTAAGTACGTTCAATGTTCAGCTATGTTATAATATAATAAGTTCCCTTTTCGTTTACTTCATGGAGCAATTATGAAATTTACATTTCTTTTCTAGATTATCGATATGCGACTTTAAATAATAAATTCTTTAAAAGATGATGAAATGTAACGTAGTTTTTCTGATTGAAATTATTAATTATTATATTCATTGATTTCAACGAGATTGTAATACACTAACAACATACTTGCATAATTTAACTAAGAAATAGGTAAGTATTCAATATTACACGGACGGCAACTACTGCATTGCAACTTATTGTTAGCCGATCGCACGCTGTTATAGTAAAGTATTAAATTATTTTTCATGTAAGTAGCTTCACTAATGTTTATTTAAGTCGCAGAAATAAATTCTATTAATAAAATGAATACACAGGGTGAGTTTTAGTGGCTAGCGAAATTGTGCCCGATGATTAGGTAAATCGTACTGAACAACTTTTATTATGGGCCCATCTGCGCAATCCGAAAAAAAAATATATTTTTCTCCTCATACAAAATGTTGACTTCCGACGCCTTACCGCGAACTACTTCGATAGATCGATCGACTATTTTCTTCTCTACCGTGCATGCATATACGAACGATGGAGAGGGAAATAGTCGATCGATCTTAGTGGTTCGCGGAAAGGCCTTTGATTCGCCGAAATCTATGAATCAGCCAGTTTTTTTGGGATTTCAGATTTGGCTCTATTCTAAAAGTTCTTCAATATGGCTTGCGTAATCACCTCGCACATTTTTGTTAGCGACAATAAAATCATTCTGTATAGAAATGACGTTATCACTCTTTGGTAATTTATTTTTCGTGTGTTTATACCTAGCAACGTTGTTATTATTTATTATACATTATAATAATACACGATGAGACCTAGAAGGAATTTTCCATAAATCTTTAAGTTAGAGGGGTACCTTTTGTGTTTCTGCGGCTATACGATTATTACTATTATTTAGGATTTTTTTTTTCAGTGTTATCATGAATGATCGTCATAAAATTCCTCGAGTTTACGCTAGTGGATCGCATAAGAGAAAATTGCAAGCAGAACGAGAAAAAAAAAGTGAAGAAAATGTTGCTAAAATATCCAAATTGACCAAGTATTTTACACCGACACCTAAACAAGAACTCCCGCGAGATCCTGAAAAACCAGAATCAGTAATAGATGAAGATGTGGCTATTAGCAGTTGTAGTCAAGATAAGACAGCTCTTGCATCAAAGGACACCGTAGAATCTTCAAAACCTTGTATCCGCATTCAAGAAGATGGGGAAATTTATGGTTTCGATAATGACATTGGCCTTTGGCCTGACGTCATAACAGAAGATATTATCAAATATTGGGCGAAGAAAGGTTCTACAAAACTGCAAAATTGTGATGAAGTCTCTTTGCAGAATTCAGTTCTCCAAGACCAGTCGAGAGACAAGACAAACCTTATTCGAAAATGTTCAAAGAGTATTTTCACACGTCGCAATAAAAATCAAGAAACTGTCAATAGATTTTGGCTCTGCTTTTCACCAACTACGGGGAAAGTATACTGCTACGCATGTAAATTAATGTCCACTCAAAAAACGAAGCTAAGTGGAGAAGGCTTTAGTGACTGGAAACATGCATCTGAACGTCTTTCCGAACATGTGATTTCGAAGGCTCACTTGGAGTCAGTAATGAGTTTAGTGCAACGAGGAGAAGTTGGAGGACGTATCGATCAAGAGCTGGCGATACAAGAGGCACAACAAATTGAGTATTGGCGAAAGATTCTTAGAACTATCGTCAGTACGATTAAATTCATTGCTGAACGGGGATTAGCTTTTCGAGGAGATGATGAGATTATTGGTTCACCGAGAAATGGAAATTTTTTGGGTATTTTGGAGTTGCTAGCCGAGTATGAACCAACCTTGGCAACTCATTTAAAGCTGCATGCAAACAAAGGGAGCGGTCACGTCAATTATCTTTCCTCTACGATATGTGAAGAATTGATAAGTTGCATGGGTGATCAAGTACTTAATGAAATCGTAGCAAGGATTAAAAAATCTAAGTATTATTCGGTTTCAGTTGACTCTACTCCCGACGAATCTCATATCGATCAACTTACGATAGTTGTTCGTTATATTGAAGGATCGAGGCCAATAGAACGATTTCTTACTTTCTTACCAAACTGCGGCCACACAGGTGAAGCAACAGCAACAGCTTTACTACATTTTTTATCTGACCATAACATTGATATCCTTGATTGCCGTGGTCAATCTTACGACAATGCTGCAAACATGAGTGGCAAATACAAAGGAATGCAAGCTCTTATTTTGCAGAAAAATGATTTAGCAGCGTTTGTACCATGTTGTGGTCACTCACTCAACTTAGTTGGAAAGGCAGCTGCTAACTCTTGTGCATCCGCCGTTCTGTTCTTTAATTTCGTTCAGAATTTATATAACTTTTTTACAGCCAGTACACAACGCTACCAAATTCTGGCTGAAAAATTATCGGAGAAAAAAAGCGGACAATCGTTAGTTTTAAAAAATCTTAGCGATACTCGTTGGTCATGTAGAGCTGATGCTACGAAAGCTATTGTCATGGGATATTCGCAAATCGAAGAAGCTCTAACTATCATATCTTCTGACAGGGAGCAGAAAGATATCGTAAGAAACGAAGCTATACATCTACTGGGTAAGATGAACAGTCTTGAAACCGCCCTATATGCCATTTTTTGGAATGACATTTTGGAGCGATTCAATGCGACTAACAAGATTTTACAAGACCCCAAAATGGTCCTCGAATCAGCTGTGCGTGCTTTGGAGTCGTTGTCGTCTTTCGTTAAATCTAAAAGGGACGATTTCGATAAATACGAAGAAGCAGCGAAACTATTATCCAAAACTGATGAATATATACAGTCACGCATTAGAAAAAGAAGTGTGAAGTTGACTTCAATTGGTGATGTAGCAGCACAAGACACAAATCTGTCGCCAAGAGAGAAACTTAAAATATCTGGGTTTTTTCCAGTGATTGATCAACTTTGTGTTTCGCTCACTGAAAGATTGCAGGCATACGAAGCTGTTCGCTCGAGATTTGGATTTCTTAACCACCTAGAGGAGATGGATGCCAAGAATTTGTACGCTGCTGCAGAGGAATTGGTGAAAATATATAAAGATGATTTAGAGCCTAGTCTTGGTAACGAGTTAGTTCAATTTGTATCTTTGATAAACTTATACAAAAAAGATTGCGAAAAACATCAAACTAAGGAACTTTTTACTATCACATTCTTGAAGATCAAAATCTCAGAGCTACGTTCCCAAACATTGAAATAGCACTGAGAATGTACTTAGTTTTGATGGTCTCGAATTGCACTGGAGAGCGCTCATTTTCAAAAATGAAAATTATAAAGAATAGGCTCCGAACAACGATGGGACAAGACCGGCTATCGAAGCTAGCTTTACTTAGTATTGAAAATGATTTACTTCGGGAGCTAGATTTCGGCGAAATAATCAACGATTTCTCGTCCAGAAAAGTTCGTAAAGTTCCAATTAACTCGTTAATTTAGTTTTTTAAACTAAGTATATTATATGTTATTGCAACGTAAGTAATTACATCATACATTATTTATTTGTTCAAATAATATAATTTAGTGGCAATAAATGTTTAAAGACTTGAGAAAAAAAAAATTGACTCGAAAAATATACCAGATGTCGCCTGATAAATTAATACGTAGAGTAGAGTACTCTACTCTTCAAACAGTAAAATTATTGCTTAACAACTCTTTTAAAAAAAGACCCCCTTATTCATAAACATACTTCAAATCTGTTCCAGCTAAGATATGTTTTGTTCTTATCGGTCACTTTGACAATTGCCGTTGTGAGATACAGACAACGCAAAATATAGCTGGAACAGGTTTAAACTACGTTTATTTATTATTGTTTTCCAAACAAACTAAATAGTGTTTTTAATGTACCTTAAAATCCGTTTTATTGACAATTGTTTATCGGTCTTCTCCCCACAGTTATAATATTCTCGCAATACATTGCTCGTTAGAATATACTTTAAAGTGTACTAAAATTCAAACAACATTAAAAGTCGCTGATCAAATGTTGTTTAGTTTGAGTTCGTGTTCCAGGAAACACCCGGTATAGGCGTATAGGGAGGGGCCCCCACTTTTCAATTGCCCCTGGGCCCCCACACCCGTAAATCCGGCCCTGTATATATATATATATATATATATATATATATATATATAGTATGTAAGAATATCAAAAATAGATTACATATTAAGATATATAGAGTAGGTAGGAACTCGACTACTCTAAAAGTAAACTACATTTTATACGAGTGTTTTTGTATGGAGATACAGTTTTGATCCACGCAAACAACATTCTTGTAAACAGATCTGCAAATAGAGTGTAATAAATAATTAAAAGCACCTTAGTTTTGTAAAAAATAAGCGCTGACGCCGGCAAATAATGACCTGACTGATCAACTGTAGAAAAGGATAGCGCTAAGGGCTTGTGCACAACTTAGGGGAGCGTGGGGGAATCAGAGCGGGCGGGTAGTGAGAGCGGTGTCAAAATAGACTTACCCAGCGCTCGTATTTGTGCAAACGGCCTTCGGACATCTTCGGAAGCGCTCGGCAACGCTTCCCTCCCGCGGACGACGCCTCAGTGCCCCGCGATCAGTAGCACGAGACGGATGTGTGTTTTTGGCTCCGCGGTTGTAAAAAATTGTGCAATTCGTCGTTCACGGTAAGCGTTAAATTATGTTTATTATGATTGTGTTTTCCCAAATATGTTACGTTAATATATCTTATTTACGTCGATGCATCTCAAATCGTGACTGCGAATCAATTTTTTTTTATAAAAATGTTTTTTTGTGTTGGTAGTCATGCGGGTAGTGGGAGCTATAAATAGCTCCCAATACCCGCATTGCTAAAATTTAGCTCCCATTACCCCAATGCAGTTAACTTATTTTATACTGAAATGGTTTTCTTTATTTTCCCTTCCAGATGCCACGAAAAAGAGTCCGTACCACATCAAGAGCCTCTTGGACGGTAGATACTTTAGAAAATGCTATTCAAACCCTTCGAAACGGTGGCACGTCAGTATTTAAAGTAGCAAAAAACACAGGGATACCCTACAGCACGCTAAAAAAAAGATATAATCTTGCTAAAGCGAATAATGATAATTACAAATGTCCTCCAAAGTTGGGTAGATACACCGTGTTCACTCAGGAACAAGAAAATAAACTTGCTGAACATCTTCGTCAAATGTCGAATATGTATTATGGATTAACGAAATCTCAGTTTCGTAAAGTATGTTACGATTTAGCTGTGGATTTTGGCGTGTCAAAAAGGTTCAACGAAGTCAATAAGCTTGCTGGAAAGGATTGGTTATATGGATTTTTGCAGCGACATCCAGATCTCAGTATCAGAAAACCGGAAGCCACTAGTATTAATAGAATACTTGGTTTCAACAGAGCTGAAATAAACCGTTTTTTTGAAAATTTAGAGACAGTTATGGTCAACCACAAATTTGAAGCAACTAATATTTACAACGCCGATGAGACTGGTATCACAACTGTGCAAGAGACTGAAAAAATTATTGCTCCTAAAGGGCAAAAGCGTGTTGGGGCAGTGACGTCTTGGGAGAGGGGAAAAAACGTTACAGTGATATGTGCCATGAGTGCTTCAGGACTGTTCATACCACCACTTTTTATATTTCCTCGTCAACGCCACTCGCCCCAACTGGAAAAAGATGGACCACCAGGAGCAATTTACACCTGCACGCATAATGGTTGGACCAACGAAAACAT
Organism: Pammene aurita; assembly: GCA_947086415.1. Classification (NCBI taxonomy): domain Eukaryota; kingdom Metazoa; phylum Arthropoda; class Insecta; order Lepidoptera; family Tortricidae; genus Pammene; species Pammene aurita. Next base: position 2,897,149 of record OX352295.1, on the reverse strand, counting down.
ATTTATTCAGTGGTTGAAACATTTTATACACCACTCAAAACCTACAGCAGAAAAACCAGTCCTGCTCATAATGGACAATCACAACAGTCATGCTACTTTGGAAGCTTGGGAATTAGCCAAAATTAATCACGTTATAATGTTGACCATCCCGCCACATTCATCCCACCGTTTACAACCTCTGGATGTATCTTTTTTCGGGCCCTTAAAGAAAGCATACAACAAGGAGTGTGATATGTATATGAAATCAAATAATATGGTAAAAATAACACCATATGAAATCGCAGGGTTATTTAATAAAGCTTACAGTAGGGTTGCAAGTTTAGAGAAGGGGATTTCTGGTTTTAAGGCAACTGGGATACATCCTATGAACCCTGCGGTTTTTAATGATGATGATTTCCTTGATAGTATTGTAATAGAACAGCCAGCTCTTACTAATCGTGATGTTATTCAGTCTGCACCAAATGAAACACAATTATCAGAAGCCGTTCAACAGCAAATTATATCTGAGTCTTCTCCAGTTCAGGCGACATCAAATGCACAACAGCAGCAAGATAATAATATACCAAATACAATGGATGAATCCGAAAACTTTCAACCACAGCCGGGCCCATCTTCTGATTTTGTTTCTGCTCTCTCCGTGTTGAGCCCAAAACCTATCCCTCAGATCTCTACAAGAATGGTTACCAGACAGAAACAACATTCTGAAATTTTGACAAGTACGCCGATGAAGGCTATATTCGAAGAAAAACATAAGAAACGTATAGAAAAGGATAAAAAAGTGACCGAAAAAGGAGGAAAAGCAAAATGTACCAAACAAAAAGGGGATAGAAAATCAAATGCAAAGACCAAAGTTCCTAAACAGACGGCGAATACTATTGACAAAGGACAAGAAGATATATTAAACATTAAAATTGAAAAAGGTGCCAAAGGAAAAGTTACCAAACCAAAGGAGACTAAAAAATCAAGTGTTTTGACTAAAGGCTTGCAAAGAAAGGTTACAATTAAAAAGGATAGAAAGAAAAAAGTAAAGAAAAATCTCTTCAACAGTGATGAGTCGTCTAATGAAGGAGTAGATGAAAACCAAATTTGTGACGATAACTCCGAATACACACTCGGACATACTCGGACGAAGAAAATTTATGTAACGTATGTCTGGACACAGGGAAAGGAAAAGAACTTTGGTATCGCTGCAGAAGTTGTGGAAAATGGGCGCATGCGGAATGTTCCGGTAGTCACAGCCCGGTTGACTATATATGTGTGTTTTGTTTAAATCCTTAAGTGTCTATTTTTAACAGTATTATTATTGTTTGTTGTTGATTATATTGTAGTTGATTAGTAGTTACTTAAACAATTAAAATAATTACTCGTTGAGACTGATTGTAAGCAAAGAAAAGACTTAATCTAAATATATTATATTACTATGGCTCCTATTTGACATATAGGGCGTTTTGTAGCTCTCGTTACCCGAAGGTGAGGGTAATGGGAGCGAATGCCATTTTTTTGTTTTTAGTTTCTCATCATTAACGATGACATTATTTTCGCATATTTTTTGTTGTTATGGGTTGCCAGATAAATAACCCTTACGTCCATAATTAAAGATATTTTTTACTACGCAAATTATGAGTTTTATTATCAATCATTCTTAGTAGGCTCTAATTCCCCCACGCTCCCCTACGCGAGGTTTTTACTAGAGGAAATATCTTAGCTATTTATTTTAACTAACCCGAAATTATCAGTATTTATTTCTACTGAAGTGTAAGTAACATGCTATTTAAGTCTCGAGCGCCTCGTTGATTGATCATAATAAAGATAATTCTAAACTTGTTTAGCTAAAGGTAGACTTTCTGTGGGACAGAAAAGTTGAAAATTCAACGACGACGACACATCGGGGTCACTATTTAACAAACCAAATCATTTTTTGGTCTGTTCAAGAACTTCAAGTTCTATTAACAAGAGTTCAATTATCAACTAGATATCAGAATGTCACAATAAAAAGAATTCGCGCACGTCTTATTATGACGGGAAAAATTGAACGTGCCATTTACACATCGTGACTTAGACCTCTTTAGACTGCCTGCAGCCTTTATGAGTGAGTTATACTTAATGTTGCCATATGTGGCTTTGTATGGCTACTTATAGCCAGCGCTCCCCTGCTGCTGCGTGTGACTCGAGCGTCATTAGTTGAAATATCTTATTTATTTTGACGAACTACGCGAAATAAGCAATGGTAAATATTAAATTGGCTTAGATTTGCAGTTTGCGCTTAGTCTCGAGCGCCTCCTGACGGCGAAATATGATATATTTTACAATGTCGTTAAAACGAACTGGCAAAATGAGAAAACATTTTTGAATATTTAACGACGACGGCACATCGGGGTCAGTGTATAACAGACCAAATCATTTTGTGGTCTCTTCAAGAACTTTAAGTTTTATTAACAAGAGTTTAATTATCAGAATGTCACAATAAAAATAAATCGCGCACGTCTTGTTGAGGGGAAAAATTGTACGTTCCATTTACACAACGTGACTTAGATACCTTTAGCCTGCCTGCAGCCTTTATGAGTGAGTTATACTTAATGTTGCCATATGTGGCTTTGTATGGCTACTTATAGCCAGCGCTCCCCTGAGCGCGGCCCTGCTGCTGCGTGTGACTCGAGCGTCATTAGTGAAATATCTTGTTTATTTTGACGAACTACGCGATATAAGCAATGGTAAATATAAAATTGGCTTAGATTTGCAGTTTGCCCTTAGTCTCGAGCGCCTCCTTGATGACATATTAATAAGCTCCAAAACTTAGTTTTGCGACAAATTGAGGATAGGTGGAAGAAATGACATGAAAGAACAACGACACACCTGGGTCTATCTTTTTGATAGACCACCACATTTATTGTTACCAAGCAAGTTTTTGGAAATATACCTACATATAATGTAAATTTTATCAGCATATCAGCCTGGCGTTGGCGATGGATCTGCGATAGCTATGATCTACGGGTTCTTCATGGAACTGAAATTGAAATAAAACACGCAAGTATATGCTACCGTAGTTTAGAGCGCCTCCTTGATGAATAATATAATAATAATTAATATATGATTGTGATGAGAATGAGTTACTTAATTGCTACTTTTTGTGTACTGTGCACTTATCGGGAAAATGTTTCCAACTGCCGTGCACTGGTGGCTTCTTCGGTGGGCTCATAAATGATGTTGCCGAAGATTTTGGGGTCAATTGTATAAAAATGGTTAATACTCTGTTAACAGACAGGGACGCGAAGACGGACACGCATGTTCAAGGTCACACAGTTGTATTAAGACTTTCATACATGCATAAACTGTTCCGTGGTCTCGAGCGTCTCTTTGATAAATAAAGAACCTTCTAAACATAAGAGTCGATTACTATTCTCTGTGTACAGGGTTGGGCACATAAAGTGTCCTAGTCCTATATCTTTTTTTTAACGTAATGGACCTTTTTTTCCGTATAGGTATATATGTTTTAAAATAGACAATTTATTCGTTTTCAACAATGGATGCGAAACGTGAGCTCGTTGTCAGAAAAAATTTCGCCCGTGCCATATATTAAGGAAGCTGAAACATTTAAATGATTCAAGGAAACAGGGTCTTCGCGAATCAGGCCCGAAGTGCAATTAAACTTGCGAAAGATATGAAAAAATCCCGACGATCAATGAGTCGTATATAACGCATGATCATGGATTGAAGGCCTACAAGAAACAAAAAAAATCACGGATTAACGGAAGCCCAGAAAAAAGCTAAAGTGAAAAAATTTAAGGAGTTACTAGCATGGAACGATGGCGATGACATTATTTTTTCCGATGAAAAAATGTTTCAATTACAAGATAGACACTCAACAAAATGATCGTGTGTATGGCGTATCGTTGACGGACATACCAGTGGACAAATTAGCTGTACAACGATTTCAAAGTGCGTCGGCTGTCATGGTGTGGGGTCCGATATCGCCTAAAGGCAAGTTACCACTGCTGTTAATTGATCGAGGAGTCAAAATCAACCAAGAGTACTATATTCAGAACGTATTGCAGGGTCATCTGCTGGAAAATACCCGAAAGTTATATGGGAATGATTATTTTTGTTTCCAGCAAGACAGTGCCCCACCTCAAAAAGCCAAACGCATTCAAGATTGGTGTCGAACAACTTTATACCTTGGCAAGAATGGTCCTCATCTTCACCAGACTTGAATCCGTTAGATTTTTCAATATGAGGATTTATGCTGGGAAAGATTGGGCAGGGCATGAATTTAAATTCATTTAAGCATTGGTTAGTGAAGATATGGGACGATATTCCAGATGAAGTAGTGCGTGCCGCGTGTAATTCCTTCTATGGGAGAATGCGTAAGGTAATTAAAGCAAATAGAGAGACCTTATATGTATATTAATTTTATAATTTATGGTCTTATGGATATTTTAAAGTAGGAAACTGTGACCAACCCTGTATTTTAGACTTTTCTGAAAAACGCTACCGGAAAAATCACGACACTAACGCCATAGTTAATTGCCCAAATGAGTGGAGAGAAGCGGGGCACAAGTGCTGAAATAGTAGTATTTGCAAGAATAACAGTGACATGATTATAACAGAGATTGCCGGTCTCTTCCGTGGTTTATTAATAAAAAAAAACTAGATATAATATAACAATTAAGGCCTTTGCATTTATATTATTCACTTATTTACTATCGACTAGGATATGGAGATAAACATGGATACGGACAGCACCGACATGGGCATGATTACAAATGTGCATGGACAAGGTCAGTGTTGAATATGTCCGATGATTTATCTATTTTTATTGTGAGATATGTTTGCAACTCTCAACAGTGGTAATAAAACCATAACAGGGCTTGTTGCCAAGCTAGAGACTGAAACAAAAAAGAAATGAACAGGCAGAACTGACTTGCCGGACTGTTTGCTCCAAATAAACTGCAAGTTGTTTTAATGGATACGAATATTGCCAAAGGTTTAGAAATGGGCAAAACTAAAGCTACTGCTATATTCAACCAAATATTAGGCCCTGAATTTACAATGGAATTAATATAAGTTGAGGAAAACAGATAAGTCCTCAAAAAAAGTCTGCAACCACTGTTATTCTTTGTGACAATGATAACAAAACTTCATTCGGATATGGTTGACCCTGATTGCTTATTAAAATGCATTGAAGATAATAGTGGACGTTTCGCAAAAACGCTATTGGAAAAACACGGCACTGACGCCACGATTGTTTACTGGCCAAATGAATGGAAAAGCGGGGAACAATTGGCGAAATAGTAGTATTTGCAGGGGTAGTTTAGTGGCTTAATTGTAACAAAGATTGCCGCACTCTTCTGTGGTTTAATTTATAAACATCTAGATCTAACATAACAATAGAGAGGCAAACAAGCTACCGCCATCACAGTGCATTGCATCGCATTACCAGTGCATTGATTTTATTCACTCGTTTACTTTGACTTCGACATGGAGATAAACATGGACACGGACAACACCGACATGGACATGAACACCTGTGTACGCCATTAAACTCTCTGCTGTTCAACCTGATTCTTTCAAATCTGTACATGTCTTACATGTAGGTACAACAGCAATCTTGATCCTAAATAATAGCAACCTGGCTTCGCGGATGGATCTTCGGCCGCTTCTTGTGCGCGTTCTACGAAAAATTACCGGAGTGCCAAATGCTATTGCGAAAAACATGACACTAATACAATTATATACTGGCAGAGAATGTATGCAGAAGAACCAAAGCACTAATGCTGACACGGTGGTTGGCAATTCGGCTGCACTGAAAAAATAGTGTTAAGTACCGAAGATTTTCTGGACAATTCTATACAAATGCTGAGTGCTCTGTTAACATTCAGGGACACGAACACAGACACAAGTACAGTCGCCATCAAATATATGGAAGCGGCCAAGGTACTCAAAAATATCTCGACATGCACTTTATCGCCTTGACAATAGAGGCGTTGTTCAGATATTTGTGACTACCTTGGCCGCTGCGATATATCTGATGGCGACTGTACACGGGGCAGATCTTCTAAATACCGTTAAAAACATCTGCCATTTATTTAAGGAACATTTATTTATTTATTTAAACATTGCACAATGAAAAAAATAGTACAAAAGGCGAACTTAATGCCAAAAGGCATTCTCTACCAGTTAACCGTCGGGCCAAATACAGTTTTAAAAAAGGTAATAGGTGCGGGAAATTATTACAACCATGGGAAATTTTTAACTGAATATAGCTGCTAATGCATTAACATTCGAGTTTCTTGCAACGTTTCTTCTCATCAAATATCATTCTGAACGTAAGCAAAGTATAACTTTCAGTTATTTCGGGTTATTTTCACTTTTTGATAGTCATAGACCACGGTTGGTAAATGAAATATGCTAATAATGATCATGAAGATCGTAGATCATAGCTGCTCGACCGCGACCGACCAAATGAAGAACGCCATCACCGTAAAAAACGACGAAATTCATCGCCAAAGTCACAACAAGAAAACAACGGATGATTTCTAAGGCTATGGCAATAGAGCTTTACTATATATTGATTGATTTTACAAACGAAGAATTGAACTAAACTGAATTATCTGAAGGTGCAGCGATCGATTGTCCCCGCCAGCTCCGCACTCAAGAGAGTCGTCCCCCCCCCGTCCCCCCCCGGACCCCAGCGCACTCAATTTTGCGCCGGTCGTTCAATATAATTTAATTTGTTGTGTTTCTGTATAGCTCATTTCGATGTCCTTGCCTCTAAGCTACTTTGCTCATTGCATAGCAAAACATTGCGCTATTACTGTCGCGATAAAGTCGCATGTTATATACCCGCGTACACGCGTCTGTATCGCGCTACAGCATCGATGCAGTCGCGATTCAGCAGCGATACAGTCGCGCAACAGCATCGATGCAGTCGCGATTCAACAGCGATACAGGGGCGCTTCAGAAAATTATTTGATAGGGAAATTTATCACATTACCAAGTAGGTAACACAAATAAAAAAGCTCGGCATGGTTAGTAAAACTCTCGGAGGAATAGCACCACAATTGATAAATTTTAAGGAGCCGTCAAATTCGGTCAAACATCAACATGAATTATGAATTGCGGATGCGGAATGTTCATTTTATAATTTAAAGCGATTAAACACGAGGGGTACATTTTATTTATTCCGAAGAGCCCACACAGGGAAGCAACCACTCTTCCTATACCCGTAGCAATGCTGAATCAATATATTCTAATAATGGGACTGTTATGTTAATCGCTGTGTGCAGTAATTCAGCCCGAAGATTATATAGTTTTATTCAAGAACAGGAAAAAAATCTTTTAGTTTTCGACTGAACTCGAGTACCTCCAGACAGAATCCTAAGACAACCCTAGGAAGGGGATTAAAAGGAGTATGAAAGGTAATTATGGCCTCAAGAAAATGACTTAAACAATCATATAACCAGTGGGATATTAAGTTTGGTTTATTTTGCCTTACTTTAGTCTCGTTTTGAAATATTTCTGCATTTGACTTGCATGATTTCTCCTTACTAATTAAAGTAAAAAATTTCAACCATTAGGAGTACCAAAGGCAAAATATTCCATCAACTTGAGTCAATTGTAAAAAATTTTTTTGTAAAAAATTTCACACTTCTTCAAAGGTTTATAAATAAACCTATTCTATTCTGCAGACTATCTTCAAGTAACGTCAGTCCCAGACCACTCTAAAAGCTTCATAATCTCCTGGCCTGCTACCAAGGCATCCTCTTCCCTCATACAGTTCAGTCTCTCAGTAACATGACGACTAAAGAACCAGTAGTTGTTAGTCTCCAAAGGAACATTTGTTAACGGCTTCATAGCAATCAGAAGATCATCTAAGACATTTTTACACTTGTTCTTCTTTTTAGTTTTTGGTACGGCTCTGCGTCTGGGTCGGTCAGTTCTCTGCCCTCGCTGGCGGATTTGTAGGACTTCAGAGTCTTCCATATCTTCAAATTCAACTTTAACTTCTACATTGTTAGTCTCTCTATAGTCCATTGGATAGCCCTGTGAAGCAGAATAGTGATAATTAGCAAATTTTATACAACTAATTAATACTCAGTGGCGTTACTTTAGGGTGGCAGAGCAGGCAAAATACCATGGGTCCCCGGCCAGAAGAGGGCACCCCGTCTGTAAGGCCATGACTAAAGGAGGATTCTAACATTTTCTGTAGGCTCCATACAATGAATTTGGCCCACTTAGCATAGTTATGCGACTGAATATACCAGTTACAAGTTAGATGGCTGCAGTCAGCTGCAGAAGACACCCCCGGAATACAAACTTTGTATGCAGCGTCGTCCTCTTTCTCTGCAGCTGACCGTACAAGTACTAATGACCTATAGGTCAAGTGTAATTATCAGTAGGCCTAGCATATGAGTGTAGCGACAGTATCTCGCGGTCGAGATAGACATCTGTCACTTTCTGATGAATACAGTTAGACAGTGACAGATGTCTATCTCGACCACGAGATACTGTAGCTACACTCATGTTGTAGGCCTACAGCACAATACTGCCACTACAAAACAAATAGACCAAAAGTAACCAATTGACAAATTATTGACTTGATGGCCTAGAGAAAGAAATTGTATTTTGAATGATATTCTGTTTAACACATTCATTGCCACTCAGTCAAACAAGACATCCACGCCCGGCCACAAACATTTCATCATATAAAGCTGTAGTACCACGATCCCGACTATCGGGTCGTCCAGCCTGGGAACGAAATCATCAAATACCCGATAGTCGGGGTTTTGGGCACTGAATGTTTTAAAGACCATGATTACTGAGGTTAAAAGTTTCATCAAAATCATAATATTACTAACAGCCGTAAACTCCACTTTGATTGCATCAAATACTGAGTAACTAGGCACAAATGTGCACTTGGTCTGAATTCAATATTTAGATACTTTAAATATTCAGCACTGCTGAAAATTGTGTATATACATACAAAAAACCAGAACCAACAACAACTCGAATTCAAGCGCAAGTATTTGGTACAGTCACCAGCATTAGTCTCTTCCTACACGAAAGCCGCAAAAATATGTGACACGTTCTTATGGACCTACAAATAAGAGTGTCACATATTTTTGCATCCCTCTTGTAGGAAGATACTAATGCCGGTGACTGTACCCTGAAGTTACAATAAACTTTCTTACCTCATACACATCATCTTTTCTAGAACCTTCCCGGAGGAACTGCAGTGGCTTCCAGAGCGGCCAGCAGGGCACGTAGACCTCTTCCTGAGATTTGGCAGTCTCTCTGGACCGCTCGATACGTCTCACGTTGTGGTTGTACGTGCTACGAATGTTCACCCAGCGATCGCGGACCGAGCGAGCTGCGACATTGAAACAAAGTTAATCAAGAATTGTAGTCATCGTAGGTAACAACGAAAAAATACAAGATTATGAGTTTAAAAGGTCAGTTTTTGTAAACAAATACCTGTAAAACCACGGCCTAATTTTGCAGCAAATTCAGCGTATGCCTTATACTTCTGCTGTATGTGATGATTGGTGTTACCAAATGGCTTCCAAATAAAGTCCCTTTGACGAACAAACTCGACCAGGTCTAACTCTAATTTGCGCGTCCAATAACAGGTCTTTCGAGGCATTTTGAGAAATAAATTGAACACTGAGAACAAGAATAAAAGAAATGATGATGGAAACGATGACCAGTTAATACAATATCCATACAATATTTATGGATAATATCAATCAATACTACGTCGGATAGGATATGTAATGAAATGAAAATATTGAAAATGCGCCGTCCGCCGTGATGCGCCGCGCCGAAATGCGTGCAACACAATACACGACCCAATAATGAACGACCATATAGCTTCATCGTTGATCCATACCAATAAAGTGTAACCCGATATTTCATAGCCATGGATGCCGATTCATTGCCCGCGCGGTTGCATTGTATTAATCAGAATACACTCATTTCATTTACAACGAATAGTCCAGCTTCGAAGGAAAAACTTGGGCGGATTATTATTATTATATGTTATTAATATGTATGTCTTTCCCGACCATAGAACAATGGTGTTCCGGACCTTTGGAAGGCGTATACGGAGCCGAAGCCAACGCGCAGAGTCCCTTTCGACAATGTAATGAAAACGGAGGAATACACTAAGCGGCTAAGCGGATGCTGCCTCTGCCGGTGTCATGGAACGCACGCAGAGACAGCACCCGCCATGCTGAAAGGACTATTGAGATTTAATGGAGTCTAAAATGTCCTAGGCTATAGGGTGAAAAGTATGGACTAACTACTGGGCTATTGGATGAAAAACCGGACGCCTGCCTAACAAAACGGTATTCAATTTTATTTCCGGCAGACGGTGAGTCGCCCTCCGCAAGATGGACCCCCATAAAAAGCGACTACTGCCACCCCACCTATTTAACACCTATGCCCGACAGCAGAAGCAGGAAATTTGTGTACGCAGATGATCTGGCTCTAGCATTCCAAGCTAAAACATTCGAGGAAGGTGAAAGAGGACTCACAGCCGACCTGAATGAATACCATGAACGCATACGACACAAAATAGCGTCTTTGCCTGAACCCGTCTAAAACAGAAGTGGCCGCCTTCCATGTTACAAACTGCCTTGCAGGACGCAAAGTAAACATCTCTTTTGACGTGACAACGTCTTATAATTCGATGGAGCCGGCTGCACGCACGAAAAAACATGACTCATGCGGCGTTACCGCGCTCTGAGGCGTTCCATTTAAGGCTTGAAGTGCAAGCGAGAGCGCGGAACGGGCGACAAAGAGGCACAATCGGCCTTCGCGTTCGGCAGCGTTCGACATATCTGTCTCTCTCCTACTTGAGTGAGCGATGCGTCCGCGTGGCCAGCTGCTATACAATAATACATTTACATGTTTTCGTCAAGTATGAAGTGCAGTGAAATTAAAATTTTCTTTTGAAAAATGCAACCATTCCATCAGTATTTTCTTATGACGTTGTCACGTTCAAGTATCGCCAGTAAACCGACTTTACAGACAACCGATTTTTTTGCGATGAAAATGACAGGCACACCTTTATCCCAAAGTACCTTGGAGTTACCCTGGACCGGTCTCTGACGTATAGGGAGCACCTCGAAATCGTAGGTCAAAAGTTGCAAAGCAGGCTTAACATCATAAGAAGCCTCGCTGGCACCAGCTGGGGAGCCTCGGTCTCTGTCTTGCGTACTTCCGCTTTAGCACTGGTCTACTCCACCGCGGAGTACTGCGCACCCGTTTGGTACCGTAGCGCACACACCAACAAAGTAGATACCCAACTCAACGCAGCCATGCGCCTCATCACAGGCCTAATCAAATCCACCCCGCTGCCTTGGTTATCAACGCCGGCACATATAACTCCCCCGGAAGTACGAAGATGTAAAGCTGCAGCCACTGAGTGGACAAAAGGCATGCGACCAAACATGCCGATCCGAGAAACACTACACCAACTGCCTAGCATCCGTTTAAAATCTAGATCCCCAATCTGGACCGACGAGCTTCTTACTAACTACGACACACAGTCAGCCTGGCGCCGATCATGGGGACTATTTGTGCACCCCGAAATGAATCTGCGCCCGGACCCAACAAAAAAACCCACAGGTTTTGAAGCCCCACGATTAGTATGGGTGAAGCTAAACAGAATCCGCACAGGGCATGGGCGGGCTAACCACCATCTGTTCAAGTGGGGGCTAAGAGACTCCCCAGCCTGCGGGCGGACATTGTCGAACAGTGCCCGCTTTACTGTTTCCCTGGCGGCCTAAAGGAACTTCACCACCTTTCCCCAGCAGCAGAGGACTGGTTGAACAATCTCACAGTCAAAATATAACGGATTTATGAAGATCGCAGTGAAATAAAGCCATACGATATGATGATGAAAGGTGCAAGGGTCAAGGGCAACGCCGGTGCGGGGGCTGGGGGTAGATGTTTAAGTAAATTAAGTTTATATATTGACATCATAAAAAGGGCATTAGTCTCAGCTAATGTGCCTTGTAAGCTTGAGCCGCCAGGCCTTAGTCGATCAGACGGCCTGACGGCTTAACGCTGGTCCCGTGGGAAAGGGGTAAATGCCTACTCTAGGACGCCACATATGTCAACACTTTTGCTGCCTCCCACCTCAGCCGCACTATGCGGTCGGTAGGAGCAGCTGCTGAGCATGCGGCATCCCTTAAAAAAGACAAATATCCGCTCGGCATATCTCTTTGTCCCTCTGGCGGTAGAGACATCAGGATGCTGGTGCGCGGAGGGAAAGGTTTTCTTTCGGGAGTTGGGTCGCCGCCTGCAGCAGAGGGGTCTTAAGACCCCCGCTCCGGGTCGTTCCTGCTGCAAAGGTTGTCCATCGCGATCCTACGCGGAAACGCAGCGGGCGTGATGGGCACCTTTGCACCGGGAGCAGCTCTTCTTGTATTTTAGATTTGTTTAATAAGTTTAGAATTATTTTATGTTTAGATTAGTTTCAATTTATTTTTAAGTAGTTTTTAATTTTGAAATTGTTTGTTATTTAAGTTTTCCCTTTTATTAAATACTATATTTTGAAGTGGGTGTATTATGACGAGTCGTCAACTATGGATTTGGAACCCCACACTGAGCATGGCCCGACATACTGCTGGCCGCTGCAGATTCGCGAAGAGTCAATATACGCAAGCAAGGCTTCTGCCATTAAAACTACTCTCCTGAAACAATTAACATTATAGTAGAGTCAAAAGCATCGTGCCGGTACGGCAATAAAATAAAGGAAGAACGCTGCGACGCGTAGCGACTGCAGACAGCGAGAGTGAGCGAGACGTCTATCTTTAGGAGTTTCGACTCAATCGGAACGTTGCTTTTGACCCAACTATAGGAAAACTAGAAGAAGGTGATGACATCAGGGAGATTCTTACAAAAATGATGAACACAGTCGATAAATTGAAAGAGATGGACATTCCATCAAAGAAGAGTACGATAATATCCAAAGATGTTCGTATTTTGAAGAAGATGTTCTACGAAGATGGACAATTAAAGATCCCCTAACTTCGTACCTAATCACGGACCAAATAAGCAAGAGTCATTTTATGACTTTATGGAAGATGTGATCATATTGATCAAATTAACAACGTCGAAAACCTCGATGATCCAAATGTAGACGAATAATTTTATTAGTCAGTTGAAAGAAGCAACCACAGTTGCTATCTCATCTGCAGAGGCAGAACTAGTAGCCATTACTGAAACCGCCAGAGAAGCCCTATTCTATGGCTATAGGAACTCCTAGAGGAAATAGTGGGTTTGACTAAAAAACGACTATTTATAGCGATAATGAATCTGCTATCAAATAATCCACCCTACGAGTTCCACAAGACAACTAAACATATAAAGATAAAACACTTCTTCATTCGAGAATGTCTACAAAACTGTGAATTCTCACTGAAGCAAGTTTCCACTCATCTCCAGTTGGCAGATATGTATACCAAAACGTTGTTTGGATGAAGACTAACTATGCTCAGACGTAGAATTAGACTTCATGATTTGTCCAAGTTCTAAAAAGTATTGTGGATGTGAAGACAGAACTCTATACTATAGTTTAAATATGGTTGCTAAGCAATGTTGTTTATACAATATTACATCTGTCTTGTGCAGTGGTTGCGGGCGTCTTCATCAACATCGTGAACTCGGCGCACTTATTAGACGGTGGAGCAAGAGAATAGAACGGAGAGCGGATAGAGTGTCGATGGCGGATAGGCGCTAGTTTCAAATTAATGTGGATTTTAGTTGACTATATCACTTATTTGAGTCAAAGCTCCAACTAAATATCTTTAAATTTAGTTGGTTTTCCATCTTTTTGGTAAAGTGTATTAATTAAGTGTATATAGTTGTAAAATATAGAAATATAATAGCGATCTTAGATTTAAGAGGGTTGCCCATGGCAACCACATCAACGTCCTCATGAGTGAGAATACTGATTTAAATGATATAGAAGATGGCAAACTCAGACAATTTAGGTTTAGTTTAGCTCAACATGAAAACTTTGAGAAAGAATGCATGTCTGAAACTTCCATCTCCTTAAAGAATCGTGAAAATGATAGGGAAAGGGAGATCCGTAAAGATAAAGCGGCTAAAGGCCAAACGTAACGACAACCACATGCATAGAGACAGATCTAGGTCCCCCAGCCGCATTGATCGGTCGTATGACTCGAGTATGGATTCAAACAATTTTAACAATTCGTCTAGTAGTTCACTTTGATCCCTCGTGGCCAAAAATCCTTAGTCCAGACTTCATCAAAATCTCTTCCGTCACTGCAGCACACTGGATTGATGATTCCCAAGAAAACAAAACTCCTTCACAAACACCTTCATCTACTTTTACCCCAATTGGCCGCTCCAAATATTCTCATAATGACCAAGGTCCATTTTTGGACCATGTGAAAAAATTCGTACCCGCGCCAGATATAGGAATCACACTCCACCCAGTAGCTTTCGGGCGCTTTCTACAAAACTGAAGAAAAGGAGTTCCCAAATATCGTGGAGGATTCAGTAAAAAGGATCGGTAGAAATCTAGTTTCCCTGAATTTTCACTCAGCAGAGGGTGCTAATTTATTTTTGGAGTCCACTAAGTACTCTAACTCATAATAATTATAAAGCATTTGTGCCTTCTTTCAATGTAACGAGACAAGGGTTAGTCCGAGGAGTTCCCAACGACTGGTCGTTGGAAGAAATCCTTGAAAACATCAAGGTCCCAATAAACTCAGGTGACCCTGTCCCTATTAAGATTAGACGCCTTCATTTTAAAAAATCCAAGCCTGACGGTTCTTACTCATGGCTTCCGTCTGATACGATAATTATAACTTTTGATGGACTCACTAGGGTACTTCGGTGGGCCGAAGAGCGTTTACTTATGTTTAAACTCTTTACCGTTGGAACAATCTCAATATATATTTTTTCGCTGCCTACAATTTTCATATCAACCCATCATCCATCGTTTATATGATCTTAAAACAACGACCGTTGATAATCAGCCTTGTCTTGTTAATAGTCTAAGAAAGTTTTAATCTCTCGACTCCCTCTGTTTGAATTTAACTATGAGACTATCATTTACCACCCTCGTGTCATCCTTAATTTTGATATCTGCCATGGTGACTCTCATGCTGATGAATACCTTCGTCAGATCCTCTCGCGTGAATGACATGATTGGAATTCAATTTTCTGTGATGCGTCCAAACTATCCCCGTGTGGTTGTGTGGGAATAGGAGTTTTCCACTCCCAATATAATATAGTCCAAAAAATTAAATGCCCCCCTAAAACATCAGTTTTTACTGGAGAGTGTATTGGCATTTAAGAGAGCGTTAAATTTATCTTACTCTTCAAATTAAGGAAAACTATCATCTTTTCGGATGCCCGTAGCTGTTTACAAGCTTTGTTGGCTTTTTTCAGTAAAATTCCATAATCCAATTATATGCCAAATTAAAGAGAACCCCTTAACATGCAAAAGAAAGGGTTTCGAGGTTGCCCTGGTTTGGGTCCCGTCCCTGGCCACTCAGTGGTCTCGGGCAACGAACAGGCCGACCAGTTTTTTTTTTTTTTTTTTATACTACGACGGTGGGAAACAAGCATACGGCCTGCCTGATGGTAAGCAGCTACCGTAACCTATGGACGCCTGTAACTCCACAGGAGTCACATGCGCGTTGCCGACCCTTTACAAAAAGGAGGATTCACTGTGTTGACGGCTAAAGGAACAAGAGGGTCCCTCATCGTCAACACACTGGGTCCTCTTTGAGCTCTTGAGATTGCCAAAGAGGCAGTGATCTGTGGCGACAAGACCCCCTTTAGGAACTACTGCTCCAATTTGGTTATACTGGCGTCCAGGTGGCTAACCCAGGCTTGGTCTACAAACTGGACTGCCTATAATCGGAGCAAAATTAAACCCTATTTTTTAGTTAAACCTAACGTAACAAGAAAGCCTTCGTTCGCTAAGATTTTTATCCCAAAACAGTTCTGCTCCACAATAATTCGAATGAGACTAGGCCACTGCTGTTCCCCTGTTCATCTGAAAATAATCCATGTTCGGGACTCCTCTCTGTGCGAGAGCAAGCTGGGAGAAGGGGAACAGAATCATATTCTACTGGCGTGTCCTCTTTATGATCATACTGGATTTTATTTTGATCTCTTGAAAATTAAAATAGCTTTCCCACATCCGTCCTGGAATTATTACAAAGCAAAGACAAGCAAAACTTACTAGCTCTAGTCTCTTTCTTAGACTTAATTAAATTAAAACTTTAACTCTCGGATGATAATATTATAACATAGTATGCGTATTATATACATTTTTGCACATGGAATAGCAACTATTTTATATTTGTCCAATCCTTTTATTTATATTTATGCCAAATCGACATGACGCTGGCTAATGTCATAAAAGCCATTAAAATAAAATTACACGGTGCCGGCAGTGGCAGCGGTGTGTCCACCAATCCTACCACTATACTACCCTTCCCACTCCTAGAGGATAAAAATATAAAAATTCATTATTTTCCTCTCTAACGCAGTCTCATAAGAACTGATACAGGTACTCCTGACTTGTTAATATTTACACACAAGAAGAAGTTTAGTATTTATTTGGATTACCAATAATATGTGTAAATTTTATAAAGATACGTCTTATAGTTTCCGAGTAAAATGGCTGTGCCGGACGGACGGACGGACGGATGGACGGACGGACAGACGGACATGACGAAACTATAAGGGTTCCTTTTTTTCCATTTTGGCTACGGAACCCTAAAAACAATATATCGAAATCAGAATTTTTATTTAATTTAAAAATATATGGCGATACTATTATAGGGGATACAAATTAGGTACCATTCAAAGTTTGGTGCAAAATTAAAATTGGCAACTACTGTTGTTGCCAATTTTAATCGAAATTTACTCGATGTTGGGTGCTACACACCACTGCGCTTGTACGGTCAAATTATTGATTGAACGTTATTTGGTCGTGCATTAGTGGGTGCGGGCACTGCGGGCCAATCAATCTTCCATTCCTCCCATAGCCATAGCATACCTAGTGACGTAACATTATTGGTTGATTACCGTTTTCCGTATTCCGATTGCATTGCAGTTTTCAGGGCGAATAATCTTAGTACTACGGACATGGTAATCTCAACAGTACACTCGCGATCAAAAAAATCGACTCAAGCAACATTTTTTACTTTTGGTCGTATTTCCGGAAAGCGGGAAATATTTTAATAAAACTTTGAATGCAATTTTATTACGAATTTATTCAGCTACAAAAAACAGTAAAAGACATCGATCTCAGTTGCGTAGTTTTTAGGTTATCGCAGTTTTTGTACAAAATGGCATTTTACATGGTTATGATATGCACGAGTTGTGCCCTCTTGAGACCAATAAAAACCGGTGTAACCGGTTATTTCTTATCATTCGCTTATCAGAAGTTGACCAGTGCACATCTCCTCGCAATCTTACACCGGAATCACCTTCGAAAAATGGATACCAGCGAAGCTGAAGCCACCGAAGTCGTCACCTTGGTGAATCGAGGATTCTCGCAGCGTTCTGTTGCTGAGCAGCTGAATTTAAGCCAGTCTGCTGTCTCCAGAGTTTATCGTCGGTTTTGTCGGTTTGGAACCTTGAAACGGAAACAAGGATCTGGCCGTCAGCGGTGCACATCGGAGAGGGATGACCGCTTCATCGCCACCTCCAGTCTTCGTAATCGCCACCGTACCGCTGTTGCCATCCAGCAAGACCTGATGCGGAACCGGGTTGTGCCTGTTAGCACCTCAACAGTTCGGCGGAGACTCAAGGAAGCCAACCTTACCCCAAGAAGACCTGCTACTGGGCCCAAACTGACTCAGAGGCATCGGGACGCTCGGAAGGAATTCGTGGCGACCTACGAAAATTGGACCTACGACCAATGGAGCCGCGTACTCTTCAGCGACGAGTTCAGAGTGTGTCTCCATGGCAGCGACAGAAGAGGACGGGTGTACCGAAGACCTGGAGAGAGGTTCGCCCAGTGTTGCTTCGCTGAAACAGCCGCCTACGGTGGAGGTTCCGTCATGATGTGGGCGGGGATTTCCATGGAGGGGCGGACCGAGCTGGTTTTTGTTGATGGCGGGGGTCGAGGCGGTGGTTTGAATGCAGACAGGTACATCACCGACATCCTGCAAGACCATGTCGTCCCCTACGCCGGGTTCTTTGACGAGGGGTTCCATTTCATGCAAGACAACGCCCCTTGTCATACCGCCCGCGTCACAAAGGAGTACCTTGACGCAGTTGGCATCCCGACTCTGAAGTGGCCACCTCTGAGTCCTGATTTAAATCCTATCGAGCACTTATGGGATTACCTGAAACGCAAGGTTCGAGCTCGCAATCCTGCTCCGGAGACAATTTTGGCCCTGAAAGAAGCTTTGGTCGAAGAGTGGGAAGCATGCCCCCAGGATACCATCAGGAAGCTGATAAGGTCAATGAAGAGATGCATGGCATGTGTGAAAAAGGTTTTTGGTGGTAACACCAGGTATTAAAGATAAAAATAAATTGTTATTCGTTCATGAAAATGTTTTTTCTTTCGTTGTTAAGGTCATTTTTGCACCCAAATTTTACACCTCCTTGGTATGCTAGCTTGTTTTTCATGAACTGAAATTTTTCGCCTGAAAAACATGCTCGTATTGAAAGCTGACACTGTTAGCTCTAAAATGGTACCGTTGCTTTTTTGATCTCATGATTGGTTCCTGAGATATTAAACGATGAAATTAAAAATTAGTTTGAGTCGATTTTTTTGATCGCGAGTGTATAACCATGCCAAGTTATGTATGAAGTTATGAATAAGTAAATTCATAGTTTTAAGTTAGGGGGCGTCCATTAATCGCGTCATACGTTTTTGGCTTGTTTTAGACCCCCCCCCTCCCCCATGGTGATCTTTGGTGATATTTTCAGGACCCCTCCCCCCCCTGTCCAATATGACGTGTAATTTTTTGCTAACTAAAGTAAGTACAGTTTTCTAACACGTGAACCTACTTACGTAACGTAAGTACACGTAAAGGGTAAAAAAATTAAACTACATGTATACATATAAACTAAAATTATCTTTAATAGAAAAAAAACCGGCCAAGTGCGTGTCGGACCACGCCGTTTCTTACCTACTATCGAAAAAGTAATATCAAAAGATCGTATCTTCGTATGAAATGAGTTTTTAGGAGATAACTCAATAATTCCTAAACCGATAATGTTCTCAATTTTTTTCATATTTTTTGGATCTCTGGTTCAAAAGTGACACTCCGTGGACACAAGTTTTTTAGACTTACGGGGTGATTTTTTCTTAAGATATTCACTAAATACATAAAAAATTCAAACAGACCTCAATGTTTATTTTTTATTTATTGATGTTCAGGACAACAAGACAAGAGTTATTTTGAAAGACCTGTCGAGTGATGTGCATCATGTCGATATTTGGTAAAAAAATATTTTTTTGACAAATAATTACATGTATGGATTAGTGCCCCTCCTTAAAATATCTTTTTCAGCAATTTTACTACAAAACTAAGTAGCGGCATACAAAAACACACCTTATATTTAAATATTTATTAAGATATACGTTTTATAGTTTCAGAATAAAAGGATTTTAATACACGGACGGACGGACGGACAGACGGACATAACGAAACTATAAGGGTTACATTTTTGCCACTTTGGCTACGGAACCCTAAAAACCTACTTCACAAAATAATATGTCAAATGCCATTAAAAATTATTTACAATCATAGTGGCACAGTGCAATTTTACTCTGCTTTTGACAGATTGATTCATTTAAAAGTTGATAATTTTTATTTTATTGACCATAATACAGTATAGCACAAGGAACAAAAAAATTACACGTGATATGTGTCCAGACCCCCCTCCCCCCTGTGGTGATCATTGGTGATATTTTCTTGACCCCCTCCCGCCCATAAAAAATATGACGCGATTAATGGACGCCCCCTTATTCCAAATTTGACAGCATTATTACTAAGAACTTCTTTACTTTCGATTACAGATGTCGCGATAAGCGCTAAAATCATGACATTGTAAAAATTTAATTATGTCGTAATTATTTTGTCGTTACAGGAAATAATTTGCTCAATATAGGTAAATAACTTAAATTAACAAATAATACGCTGCTTTGGAAATTATATATATTTTTTCTTTTGGCAACACTACTTATCACGCACTTCACGCAGCCGCAGAAATTCGTGGCTGAGCTGAATGGCCGTAAGTGAAATGGACGGTCATTTAAATGCTTTTTGAAGAAATTTTTGAACAAAGGACAACTTTATGTTAATATTCGGAAATGTCGGATAAAAAGTGTTGTGTACTCGGGTGCACACCACAGGACGGTATGTATACAATCTAAATCGGTATGTATATAAGACTATCTGTATCAACATGAAAGCAATAAAATGTGTTATTATTATTTATTATTAAACCTCGCCTATATCACTGCAAAATCAAGATACAATTTTGGTAGAGTTTGTGCGGGAAGAAAAGTGTCGTATTGTGTCGTATAATGCGTGAGCTCCCATATAAAACCATACTTAATCAAGATTGTACCTATTACAATTACAAGTAAATTAAATGAAAAATTATAAAAGCCCATCGCAAATAACACTTCTCTTTTTGCGTAGGGGGTAATTTTCCCTTTAACATAGCTGCAGTTTGAATGTCTATACCTCGTTTTTAGGGTTCCGTAGTCAACTAGGAACCCTTATAGATTCGCCATGTCTCCCCGTCCGTCCGTCCGTCCGCGGATAATCTCAGTGACCGTTAGCACTAGAAAGCTGAAATTTGGTACTAATATGTATATCAATCACGCCGATAAAGTGGTAAAATAAAAAGTGGATATTTTTTTTTATTAGGGTACCTCCCCTATACGTAAAGTGGGGAGTGATTTTTTTTTTCATTTCAACACTAACGTGTGATATATTGTTGGATAGGTATTTAAAAATGAATAGGGGTTTACTAAAATCATTTTTCGATAATGTAAATATTTTGCCTGCTGCCTGCTCAACCTGTTGCTGTATCGATGGTGCAGTCAACAACAGATGCTGATATACATTGCATTCAAGGTCAGTACCATCGCCCACACTGTTAACTGCCCATCGGTGGACCTTATGCTGTTTGTAATAAGGTCCACCGATGTACAGTTAAGAGTGTTGCTGTTTGTACTGCGTTATAGATGGGCATGCATGGGTTTTAATAATGAATGGAAATTAACGTAAAGAGTATATGGAAAATAAAGAGTTCAGAGTGCCATATGGCGTAATGTAATGCTACTTGTCATAAGACTGTAAATATTCGCGTGTGTTGTAACAAAAGCTAACCATTATATTTAGAAATCGGTATGCATTTACTATTTTGCCGTTCTTTTTCAGGACCCTCTGACACAAGAAAACCATTGGTGGACATCAGCCATCAGTTTAACATTGAAGTTACAAGCAAACTATATGAGAAGCCTATTCCGGAAGGTATGTCTTCAGACTATTTTAAAAACCAAAATACCTA
This sequence comes from Pammene aurita, assembly GCA_947086415.1. Taxonomy (NCBI): domain Eukaryota; kingdom Metazoa; phylum Arthropoda; class Insecta; order Lepidoptera; family Tortricidae; genus Pammene; species Pammene aurita. The sequence goes on along the minus strand of OX352295.1, from coordinate 2,875,609 downwards.
ATAGAGATGATGATCAGACACGTTATCAGTGGTGAAAATTTAATAAAATCGTGTCGTCATTGGGCCCTATTCATCTTTTCAGATGATTTAAGCAGCGTCTGTCATCGAGCGACAGCGTCGCTCAACTCGCTCATTACTAAATAGTCCAGTTCTTGAACTATCATCTACATTTTTTACAATTAAAAGTAGAAGTGAGATGAGGGTCCGCATCAAGGCGACCCTCGTCGTGCATGTATCTTATTGCCCGTTTTCGGGCCAAGTCTTGAAACCAGGACCTGTCATGGGTTTCGCGCCCTTTTAAAAGGCCGTTCTCCACTCAATGCAGTTTGTTACTAGGTATTCCCATGAGTTGCAGTGAATGTTAAACGCAACCATGTCGCGCTTTACGCAGTCCTTGAAGCGGAGTAATAGGCATCCTACGACTCCTACGTTGCGCTTGCCTGAAGCGATCTGGCTCCATGGTCTGTCTGGGCAAATGAGCACTGTCCATGCGTATTACATGCCCTAGCCACCGCAGGTGTCTCTGTTTGAGTAGCGTGGTAATGCTAGCAAGCTGAGCAATCTCTAGCACTCTCTCGTTAGTAAAAAAAAACCTCTATGTTATTTGTAAAGACCTATTGATTGATGTGCAACATGTTGATATTTGGTAAATCTTCTCTCTCTAAATTGTATTAAGATACGTCATATAGTTTCCGAATAAAATGGCTGTGATATATACGGACAGACAGACGGACATGACGAAACAATAATGGTTCCGTTTTTGCCATTTAGGCTACGGAACCCTAAAAAAGGCATCGATAGTCTTGGCTTTACAGATAAATAATAAGGCCCAGATCGCTGTTAACGGGCTGGGTGCCTGGAAGGCTGGCCATATTTCCACGGTGGATGGCAAGAAGAGCTATTCGGTGTGTAAAATAATAAATAACTAGCCCTCTTGTCACCAGAAGCCTCTATTAAGGGCACCATTTTTAATTGTATATTCTTCTCTCTTTTTCCAGAACATCATACGGCTGAAACATCATTGGCAAAAACTGACCTCAGCAAAAAGTCTAATGAGAATACCACGTTGGCCCACACGTCAAAGCAACTTACCTCGAAAGGTGTGTATAAATCTAGGTACTTGCTACTTACTTGTGCTTAATAGCAGTGCAACTTGGTAAATTTTTACCCTACCAAGTATTCAAAGTGCATCGAAGTTACTATTGGATACTATTGGAAAATTAAGTGATTATTTATATGCTCAGATCAATCGAGTAGAGTAAAAGGACTATTTGAAAAAGAAAAAAACTCATTTATTCACTCTATTAGTTCGACTAAATAATAACACAAACAAATATTCAGTTGTAAATAAGACAACAAATCATTTTAAGCAATTAAAAAACGTTATACATGACAGATACAGTGATCTTAGGAGCTTTGAAGGAACATCCAGTTAGATCTTATTTATTTTATTAGCGAAACCGTTTACGAACTTGGCATTCATTTACATTTGTGTTTTTGAAGGGAAAATAATTATACACGTATGTAGTCTCTACTCGCGATAGTTTATACATTGAATGAATGCGTAAATTTAAATACAGGATGTCCCTAAAACCAACATCAAGACTTAAAGGGCTGTCAGACAGTCGATGGCCTATCAGATTCGGCAAATTAGACCCAAGTGAGAATTGCATTTTTTTCGCTTTTTAATAATTTAAGCTTTATTATAAAAGTGCGAATATCTTGAAAACTGTGACATTTTCATCAAGGCCAAATTTGCTTAATCTGATAGCCCATTAGCTGTTCTATCACCTCTTTAAGTTTCGACATTATTCTTAGGCGCACCTGTATGTCAAAGTTGGAAATAACATTTATATTTTAAAGATACTTACAAGTGTGACAAATAACGTGGGCTCTACCGCTTCGTACATAATGCAGTGGCTTGGTGTCCTAATATTACTTATTATTATTTAATAGGGATTAAAATCATAAAAATTTATTTCTTATGTCTGATAAAGTGATAAAGGTACATTAACAAGGTTTGCTCAACTGTTAGGTACGCTAAGGAAAAAGTAGATGATAGATAGTAGACTTGTATTTTTAACCCACTTAAAGATTTCAAAAGAGCAGGTTCTCAATTCGGGTATGTATGTTTTTTTTGTATGTTTGTTACTCCATATATCCGTCATGTTTAACCGATTTTGAAAATTCTTTTTTTGATTGTAAGTATCTATATATATATATATATACATATATATATTTATACAGATTGGTCCCGTTTTTGTCAAAACGAAGTTCTGATGATAAGATCTATGAGGAATCGAGGGAACTCCTCAAATCATAAGGCATAAATATAGTGATTTTTGTATTTTTATCAACAAATCAAGCACTTTCATTCAAAAGAGCGACATTTGATGAAGTGGAACTGCTAATGATGATCAGAACGGAACTCTTCAACGACGCATAGTTCACGTTTCGTTTGGCGATTTGTCCTCTTCGCTGTGTTTGTTAAGCAAGTTATATCATTGTATGGAGTCTAAGAGTGCACCGTCTACAATAATCCATTAAAGTCGGTTTTTTTTTCTTAAAAAAGATTTGGTTTCCTCATCCATTCTTTACTCAAATAAAAGCGTGACTATATTGCGTACACTTACTTTGATTATTGAGTCTGTCTCTGTAGTTTCGAACGATTGATTATGATTAATAACAGGTTTTATTTAAATAATGATCTGACATTATTGAATATCTTCTATCTAATGCTAGTAGATCAAAAATAGGCAGTAAGCAACCCTACCACATCGAGTAGTATTCGGTATTCGGCATATCAAGGGCAAATGATCGATAAAATAGTTATGCATTTAATTATTAAAACATCATTATAAAATCTACCTCATCATGTAGCCAATTGAACCTTATGCCATTCGAAAGTACTAATTAACCTAATAATAACAAAACTGGTAGCTGACCTTACCTGAAGCTTTTTTTAATTAGCCAATATTTATGTTTTAGTGTGAAAATCGACTAATGCAAGTACGACGTGCAAATAAGTTCATGATATGGTTTAAATGCAGTTTTTTGAGATATATAAAACCTTGTTTATCAACAAGTGCCAACAAATAAGAGTTTGCATTGCCCAAAACTTGCAGCTTCATTATTCTACCTTAAACATTATCGAAATAATTAAATTAACTATAAAACTCTCGTGCGACTCTAATATATAAAAAAACCGGCCAAGTGCGAGTCGGACTCGCGCACCGAGGGTTCCGTACAAACCTATAACAAGCAAAAGTTGTAGTATGTTTATTACTAATTTCAATTGAATACCTCTACGCGTTTACGAGGAAAAAGGTAGTAAGTTTAAAATTTAAAAATATATTTTTTGTATGTTTAACTGAAAATGTCTACTTTTTGTAATTTTTCCTTTGTCTGTGCTATATGAAGTTTCTTCGTGCCAAGTTTCAAGTTTCTGAGTTTACGGGAAGTACCCTTTAGGTTTTGAGTTTCTTGCGAGTACTCAGTTTCAAAATATGCGACTTAAATTGCTATTACTTTTGATTGCGTCGACATAAAAGTTTGGTTTTGCTACATCTGAAAGGGCCTATAACCCTGAGTATTTGACATGAATTTCAATTTAATACCTCCACGCGTTTACGAGGAAAAAGTTAGTAAGGTTAAAATAAATAAAAAATTGTATGTTTTTACCAAAAATGTCTACTTTTTGTAATTTTTCCATTGTCATTCATTCGTGCCAAATTTCAAGATTCTGAGTTCATGAGAAGTACCCCGTAGATTTTGCAAGTGACGAAAAGCTCTAAAATTTGCAGCATAAACGACTGTATCTTTTGATTACGTCGGCTTTTAAGTTTGATTTTTTTACAGCTCCAAGGGACAATAAACCTGAGTATTTGATATAAATTTCAGCTTGATACCTCCACGCGTTCCTGAGAAAAATGGTCTTGACAGACAGACAGACAGACGGACAACAAAGTCCTATAAGGATTCCGTTTTTTCCTTTCGAGGTGCGGAACCCTAAAAATATTTATAACGGTTTACTCACGCAATTTAGGTACATGTTTCGATCAGTTTACGATGATCATATTTATGAGCAGCCAAAATGAGGGCGTAAATTGATCTAAACATGTCGAGCATTAATCGACCTAAATTACGTAAGCAACCTATTATAAATATTTTTAAGGTTGTACCATTGAATGAACGCATCAACTTTTAAAGAAAAAAAAACCTATTTTTGGTACTTCTCGATATGCACTATCGAATAGGCCACGTGCCCCCTTGCTAGTCAATGAAGTAGTTTCATATTTTTCCGACTGTACATAATGCTCCCAACTTTGGCAACTACCAGGTACTTTATACATAACTGTTTATCGTGCATTGCCTTGCCTTACATAAGCCGAATTCTGCTAATCTATAAGTTAGGGTTGGCTACTGCATAATCTTGATATAGCATTTATCTTTTCCACAGTGTTTATTTGTGTATTTATTGAAAAGCAGAAAAGGTGTACCTGCCCAGTAAGGCATTCTACCAGCCGTTTTAGGGTTCCGTAGTAACTAGAAACCCTTATGGTTTTGCCATGTCCGTCTGCCCGTCCGTCTGTCTGCCTCTCTGCGGCTTAGTACATACTAGAAAACTGAAATTGGGTATGAATATGTGTATGAGTCACGCTCACGCCAACAAACTGATAAAATTAATAAATATTTAACATCTAAAACTTTAAATATTTATTAAATCATTGATATGAGGCTTAATAAGTACTTTAAATGAAAACTATATTGAATAAAGTCAGTTAAGGCGTTTTTGAGTTTTCCCAAAAAGGACGAAAGGACTACGAAACCTTACACTGAGCTTAGCCCAACATGCACGTGGTCGGTTTATTTATTACAATGAATTGATCGCTTAGGATATGTTTATCATTTCCCTGATACTATTTTTACATCATTTCAGATACTTCGACCGTAAGAAAATTTAGCGCAAAAACGCGACGCTTCATTAAGCAGACTAAAGAAATTGCTGCAGAGAGCCTTGGACAATCCGCAGTGGAAAGGCTACAAAATGCGCATCAACTTGCAAGCCAAGATATTATGCAGAATTTTGAGAGCCTGAATAAAAAGGCTAAGGCTTTTTTATTAATGCAACTCAGATTTGCGAGAAAAAACAAGATGTCAAGAAGATTTACCTTTCAAGACAAATTATTCGCGCTCGCTTTGATGAAACAGAGCCCCAAGGGATATAAATTATTGAAAAATATTTTTGCCTTACCGACCTAAAGAACTTTGACACGTCTTTCACAGAAGGTTGTCTTCGAATGTGGAATCAACAAGACCGTCTTTGATCATATTAAACACAGTACTAAAAACTAGGACACCAAAAAACGATTATGTTCATTGGTGTTCGATGAAGTGGCGTTGACACCACATGTTGTTTACAATGAGAGCAAAGACCATATGATCGGCTTTGAAGAAATAGCAGGGGAACGCAGACAACAGTTTACTGACCATGCTCTTGTATTTATGGTCAGAGGCATTTGTTCGTCGTGGAGACAGAGCATAGCGTATTATTTTTGTTCTGGAACAGTGTCAGCCCCAGATTTGGAGAGAATTCTGAAAGAAATCATACCTAAGCTTTGCGAGGCTGGCTTGATACCCCTTGCCCTCGTGTGTGACCAGGGTTCAACATTCCGGGGATGCTTTAACAACCTTAAAGCTAAAACAAATCAACTGCAAACCCTTTATAAAAAACCTTATGGTAGGTTTGATTTTATTAATTAATGTTTTTTATTGGATCACGAGGCCAGGGCAAAGGAAAATTGAGATGCGCTGTTAAAGCAAACTCACCACAAATAGAATTTTGGCGGATAGCAATACAAAAAATTCAAAATATTACATTCATTGACTGTAATAGCAAACTGGCGCAACGTGCAGGCAAGCCTAGACATGTACGCCCACCTTGTTTGGAGGGCTGGATTACGACATTAAACAGCTTCATAGGGTTAACAGAATTAAGTCTATAGTATTGTCTAATATATTAACTCCCCAGTCAACATCAATGAACTGTGATGACGATGACGGCGAAACATTGATACATTTAAATAACCTTCTTTCGTCTGAAAATGAGAATTCGCCTATAAGCTGGAACATGCCGTCGTCGTCTTCACTCACCTCTTCCAGCCAGGCAGGAGAGTCAATAACCAGAGAGTCTGTAACGTTGGAGAGAATTAAAGTACAGCCGTCGGCGTACACGGCGGGTTATATATGTAGAAAAATGACAAAAAAAGTTGAATGCAATGATTGTTCCAAAACGCGACCGAGGAACACCAGGGGATCCATAAATACATTCAATTCGGGGAATACAAACGACTAAAACATAAAAATTTAAAATATCCAAATGCCAGAATGCTATGTCTGTATAGGGAATGTGCCTTAACTACACACAATTATTTAAATATATATAGTCATAAACATAATGTGAAAAAAAAATTAAAGATCCTTTTTTTAAAACGCTGTGACATGTCTTGGCTAGGCTGCAAAAAACAACAACGTTTTACAACACTTTTTTATGTCCCTAATAATCCGCCTGCAAGTTCACAACTGGTGTAACACTATTAATAGAATACTTCAGGGGAAAATACAAGAAAAATATGTATTAAAAATGCATACATTGCAAATGACTGCACTTAAAAAATATAAAGTGCATCGTCTAAGACAAAAAGCCACTAAAGATTACGAATAAAACGCGATTAAACACATTTTGTAGTTTTATTTATTATAATTTGTTATAATTCAATTTTATTCCCTAAGTACCCTACAGCCATTCATCGTATTTTTTATCGTTGTCACATCACTAAACTATATCGATAGATACACGTAGCACCCTTGGAATCCCTAGTACTGTCAAAAAAGTGGTATCTGTGATCCAACCCTATTAAAAAAAAAAAAAATTACAACTCTCGATAACAGATGGCGGTGGCGACTCGGTTACCCGCCAGAGCCCCAGAGTTTGTTCTCTATTTCAGTATATAAGAAGGTACTCTGTGGCAGTTTTGTAGGCTTCGGGCAGCTGTTGTATTGAATTGAACAAAAAGTAATTATTTATGCCAGTCCAGTCCAGTTTCAGTTTCGTGTCCTTTTTTCTTCTCGTCTATCGATATTCACTACCTAATGTATTAAGTGGTGATAAGCTTCAGGAATTTACTTAGCAAAGCTTTTTACAAGATTCTAAAATGCGTCCATGTCCATATAGTAAACCTGATTCTTTCACTGTAAAAATCGCTTCATACCAACTTGGAAACTGGCCGTGGATCAAAATTAATTAAATGGTAAGTTTTTGCTGTTATTTGGTTAAGTTGTACGATATAGTGGTACCTACCTATAGGTGTTGCTGATTAAATTGTTTATGTAGGTAGCCAGTTTGTAGAATTTCAAGCAGCATTCTCGAAAACTCGATACGAACTCCTTTGCGAAGTTGAGCTTTATAGCAAAGAGAAGATCGTATTCAAATTTGGAATTGCATATAGGTATACGACTTTTTTTTAAAGTAAAGCGGACTCTTAGCTGTGCACATGAGGCAATGGAATCATGTGACTTGCGCAGTAGCCATTGCCATTATAGATAGTCCACCACCCACAACAGATCCAGGTGATATTTCATCTTAATTTACAACTTACTTAACTTATATACTTACTCATTATTGTAAGATTGTATTATATTATAAAGCTACTGTCTTTTGTTTTAGTAATTGTCTTAAACATAGTATTTTCTGTACTGGAGTGAGGAGTAGCTGCCCTAGCCACCAGTTCCTAGGCAGAGGACCCTTCACAGTTCACACTTTAAAATTGCAAGGCCCGCCTAACTGAAAAATTTTACTTAAAAACTCTGTTTATTTCTTTTTAGATTCTGTGGAAAATCTGAGATGAGACCAGATATTGGTGATGTCACATGATGGTCTGAGCACTAATAGATCGGGATGCCCAAAAGTCTCCAAGCTAGTCTCTTGGCTTCGAGCCCTGGTGCAGTTTTAAACCAATTCTGAGGTATGTAAATGTTTCATTATTTATCACACATTTAAATCTTTTTTTGTGGACTTGAATTGCATAACAATTTGTAATAAAGTGAAATAGCAGGTACTTATATCAGACATCTGAACATGGAATCTGTCTGAGTCACTTGTCACTTATAACTCGTATACTTAAGGTTTTATGTTGGGAGACTTGTGATGGATGGACCTATTTAAAGATGTGCAAGGTTGCATTCTCATTGGTGTATATATTTCTAATGGTATTTCTACTAGTCCGTTCTTTTATTCACTCTGCTTCATTCACTATGATAGCAGTGTTGTGCAATATAGAAATCACCTGTAGGAATACCATAGAAATGTGGGCACCAATGAGAATGCTGGTTACATGTTCCATATTTAGATTTAACTTTTGTAATATAATATAGGTATTTATATTGTCTATTTCCTCTTTTCAGATCTTTGTCGGGGTTTCAAACACAAGTCTTGGGAAATATTAGTGCATTGGCACAAATATGAAGATAATTCCAGAGGAAAAAAACAAGTCTAGATTGGCTAGAGTCAAAAATACTTGGTTAGGAGTCTCATGAGAGTCTGAATACAAAAAACCTTGCACAAGTTGTTAAAAATCTTTGCAAATGTCTCAACAGAAAATACATGAGTTTAAATTATTTGGGATGGGATGGGCTGAATTGGCGGCAAAACTGCAACCTACGCTATGCTGTCCCAGTCCATACTATAGGAGCTACGCATAAAACGCACATACTCACACACTTCGGACACCTCTCGACGCCCTTCGGATAGCTTGGAGAGAATCATCATGATGGGAAAAGTTGAAGGCACAAGACTAACAGGCCCTCCCACTGCAAGATGGTGTGCCCAAATCACTGCACCCATGCAATTAAACTGCAAGAAGCCATGTGCTTAGCGAGGGATAGAAAAGCCTTTGGAGGAACCTGGTGGTCCTGATCAGAAGGACATGATGTCACGATCCTCAGCTCTGAGGGAATGACTAATGATGATGATGAATGTCCTTGTTGTCAAATTGGTCTTTATATTGTATGGAGTTCTGGTTGTTTTGGTCCACTTTTTTTTTGGAATTGTTTGGTATGTGCAAACTCAGCTCTGAGGGAATGACATGATGCTGATGATGATGATGTTGAATGTCCTTGTTGTCAAATTGGTCTTTATATTGTATGGAGTTCTGGTTGTTTTGGTCCACTTTTTTTCTTGAATTGTTTGGTATGTTCAAACTTTTTTGTTCATTCGTATAGGTACGCAAATGAACAAAAAAAGTTAAAAAAATATAAAAATGGCTTCAATAGCAGTGTAGGAGCAGTCAATTGGTTTTAATTGTGTATTGCTTTTTTATTAGTTTCTTCGTAATTTGTTATTAAGTTCGTGTCGTCCTTGTTTAACCGTGTTGGTAATATTATCATTATAGCTTGATGCAAACTTTCCGTTTCAACTTCCAATCAAATTTTGCAAACAGGTTTCAAAATTTTTAACTAATATATTTAATGGTGCCTCTCAGAATACACAAATGAAGATAAAAAGGGTTCAGTGCAGTCATTTGGTTCTTATTATTGCCTTTCTCGCCATTGGCACCTTACAATATGTGTCAATCTCATAATTGCTGCACGTGTACAGAGCACAATTGTATATGTCGCATCTGTCTTTGTATTTTACATCTGTTGACATTGGTTGGTACGCGAGTTGCCAACAATTTCCATTGTTCAAATTGATTTTCCGTCTGTTTGCATTCATCCATCAAGCAGGCGTTTGTTTGCAACAGGCCAGAAAAATTAAAATTTGAATTTGATGTCAATCCCGTCAAGCGACGAAAATTAAAATGACATTCCACCAAACTGTTCATAATCATTGTCTTTCCTGTTGACGGTGGGCCGAAAAATAACAAGTTATTGCGTTTTCCCAATTTGTTTGTAAAGTGCATATATGTTGCCTTTAAAAATATTGTCTTGTTGATCTTGTTATTTTTCAAAACATTATTCATCATATTTTCACACATGTCAAAATGCTCATCCTTTACCAAATCCGCATTATCTTGTTCCCATTTGGCCTTGGCACGTTCAAATCGCTGTCTTATCGATTCTTGAAATACCAATATTCTGGCAATGTGGACGTATGATTTGATCCGTTTCCCGTACTGTTTTCTGCACATGAATTCGATGCCCTCAGGCGTTCTTGTAAGTACTTCCATTGCTGTGGCTTCTGAGAAAGCACCGTTTTTGCATGAAAGTAAAATAATATTTGTATTTCCACCGTAAATCCCGCCATTCGATCCGGATTCCATGTTGTGGTGTGTTGTACCGTCTTACCGTCCGAATAAAACTTCCCCCTCTTCGGTGAAAATTTTACTTCTTTACCCATATCGTTGACGTATGTTACCGGAACTGGTTTCACCAGTTGCATCCACCATTCCATTGTTTTCATCTTCAAGTGTTGTGCCTTGTACGTAAAGTATTGGATCTCGTACTTGGGTACAATCAGTTTCGTATGCTTTTTCCGTCCATTGATCGATCCCCTCCATTCCTCATGAATGTCTTGCGCAAATACAAGTCGCAACAAATTCGTCGCTGAGAATGTCTTGTAGCACTTGACGACCATTGCCGGAATAAACATACTTGCGTATACAGGACAAACAGTTGAAACAGTTAATTAACAACATAAACAAGGAACATTTGTAGGGTCTTTCTCGAATAGCTCTTCCCAATCTAGAGTTAAATCCCCACTGTTTATTCTTAGATATGTATATGAGGTGCCAATGCCGTCTTTTCGTTCCATAATGCACAGCGATGACCTTATAAGGTCCGTTATAAATCGTTGATAAAGAACTTTCTTCCTCTGGTCTATACGTACCGACTTGAGATACTCTTGCCACGCTTCCGTCACTACATTCAATTCTTGCGCAACTTCCTCCTCCGTTTGAGTATCTTCTGACTCGTCCATTTCGCCATTGTCCTCTGTACTCGCCTGTGCCATCAAACTGCCCAATCCCCTCAACTCCAGAGCATAATTTGTTGTCCATTGTTCCTTCAGTTGTTTCCAATTCGGGCCCTGATCCTCCTCCTCGTGTATCTCCGGTTCCAGTATCGGTTCTTGTACTGCTGGCGGTGGTGATGGCGAACTCGGTGTCGAAATCGGTGATGATGTCCTCGTCGGTGGTGGTGGTGGTGGTGTTGGTGTCCTGGGTCTTGGCACTGGTTTCTCACTGTCCCCTTTTACATTTTGCCAAGCACGTTTCATTTTTAAAATGTACCGTAGGATATGCTTGTAAATGTTTAATTTCTTCTTTAATATTTTGATGTAAAATACTCTTCAATATTTTGATGCAACTAAAAAATTGGCTGATGCCTATCAGCAGAATACACATACGACGAAATAAAAAAGCATTCAAGGGCAGTGTGGGTCTGTGGGTGCAGTCCTGGTTCATTGCGTATAGAATTTGTATTCATTTCTAGGTAATTTGTAATGAATTTCATGTGTCTTTGTTAGCTTTGTTGGTAATTTTCATCATTGCTTCACGCATAATTTCGGTTTCAACATAATTTACAAATATGTTTCAAAATGTTTAACTAAAAAATTGGCTGATGTCCCTGAGAATACACATATGACGAAATAAAAAAGCGTTTAAAGGCAGTTTGGGTGCAGTCATGGCTCATATTGCGTATTGATTTTGTATTCATTTCTTGGTAATTTGTAATGAATTTCATGTTGTCCTTGTTAGCTTTGTTGGTAATTTTCATCATTGCTTCACGCATAATTTCGGTTTCAACATAATTTTACAAATATGTTTCAGTATTAAACAAAAAAATTGGCTGATGTTCCTCAAAATACACACATGACGAAATAAAAAAGCGTTCAAGGGCAGTGTGGGTGCAGTTCTGGTACATATTGCGTATTGATTTTGTATTCATTTCTCAGTAATTTGTAATGAATTTCATGTGTCCTTGTTAGTTTTGTTGGTAATTATCATTATTGCTTCACGCATAATTTTGGTTTCAACGTAATTATACAAACATGTTTCAACATGTTCAATAAAAAAATTGGCTGATGCCTCTCAGAATACACATATGAAGAAATAAAAATAAAATAAAAAATAGCAAAAACAAAGATCCCGACGAATTGATAACCTCCTCCTTCGAAATCTTGAAGTCGGTTGAAAAGCGTTTAAAGGCAGTGTGGGTGCAGTCCTGGTTCATATTGCGTATTGATTTTGTATTCATTTCTTGGTAATTTGTAATGAATTTCATGTTGTCCTTGTTAGTTTCGTTGGTAATTTACATTATTGTGTCACGCATAATTTTGGTTTCAACATAATTTTACAAATATGTTTCAAAATGTCAAACTAAAAAATTGCCTGATGCCTATGAGCAGAATACACATATGACGAAATAAAATAGCATTCAAGGGCAGTGTGGGTCTGTGGGTGCAGTCCTGGTACATATTGCGTATTGATTTTGTATTAATTTCTCATTAGTTTGTAATGAATTTCATGTGACCTTGTTAGCTTTGTTGGTAATTATCATTATTGCTTCACGCATAATTTTGGTTTCAACATAATTTTACAAATATGTTTCAAAATGTTAAACAAAAAATTGGCTGATGCATCTCAGAATACACATATGAAGAAATAAAAATAAAATAAAAAAGCGTTTAAAGGCAGTGTGGTGCAGTCCTGGTTCATATTGCGTATTGATTTTTTATTCATTTCTCAGTAATTTGTTATGAATTTCATGTGTCCTTGTTAGCTTTGTTGGTAATTATCATTATTGCTTCACGCATAATTTTGGTTTCAACATAATTTTTAATAATATGTTTCAAAATGTTAAACAAAAAAATTGGCTGAGGCCTCTCAGAATACACATATGTAGAAACAAAAGTTAAATAAAAAAACGTTCAAGAGCAGTCTGGGCGCAGTCCTGTTTCGAATTGCGTATTGAATTGTTTTTTTTTTGTTAGTTTCTAGGTAATTTGTAATGAATTTCATGTTGCCCTTGTTAGCTTTGTTGGTAATTTTCATTATTGCTTCACGCATAATTTCCGTTGTCAACATAATTTTACAGATATGTTTCAAAATGTTTAACTAAATATTGGTTGATGCCTCTCCGAATCGAAATTATTTAAGAGATAAGATTATACACAAACTATAAATTTTGCCACATTCAAATTGATTGGACAAAGTTGAACGCTACGAGTAGGTGGTATCATAATAGGTGTATGTATTAAAATTTCGTGAAAATCAAAACCACTAATGATTCAAGTTAACTATTTAATCAAAGTCAACTCTTTAGTCATTTGTGGGCTTAGTGCAAAAATACTTATATTATTGTAGGTACAAGTGCAAATTGTTAATGATTTTTGCAAATACCTATGTTTCAAATGAAAATTAGTTTAGTTATTGGTACCGTAAACTCAGGTTTCTATGGTCCAATATTTGACAATTACTAATTCCGAACTCTGTTTCTCTGTAATGCATGGCAATAGTGATTGTTATTTGGGTTTGTTACACAGATAATTAGATTGTTAATAAGTTTTTAAGCACATTACTTACCAACGTGAAACCTGTTTTTTAATTTTTTTTTTTTTTTTTTTGGACCATTCTTGTATAGCATGTTTTCAACTTTCTACCAGCGATTAACTGCATACGATAACGTATCAAACTGATCCTTGGGACTATATTTGTCAGGCCGTCTTACAAATATGGGTGATTTTAAATACAGATGATCAAAGAAACAACAAATATTCATATTTTTTTATTATAAAAATTTTAAAAAAGTGAACACAAGATTGTTCCATGAACAAAAAGTTTAAAAATCAACAAAAAAAAACAGCTTCTTCATGTGTATTATACTAATTAACAATTTAAACATTAATAAATCAGTCTCAAGAGGTAGGTAGGTTAATTAAATCGTTCGTTAATAAATGACATGTAAGTAGGTACCTAGTACCTACCTAGCTACATATAAAAAGTTTTATTTTTTCGATATACCCCATTGGGCAGCCAGCTCTGGCACATCATATAAAGCCCGCTTTGTGCTTTTCTTCTTTGGGGGATCAATTTTGAATTTAATATCCTTTAATGGATAAAAAATACAGTCGTCTTTTTCAGGCCACTTCCATGCTAATCCGCTACGAGTCATGCACCTAACGTAAGCTCCATCCTTTTCCATGGTCTGCACTTGCCCTGGCCACAGCTCTTTCTCATATTCTACAACAACAAAATCGCCAGACTTTACAGAGGTTGAGTTTTGGGCAGCAGTGGGCTCCTCGGCGTCACTTTCTTCAATAATAGGTCCATCTGAATCGGAGTCATCCACAAGCTCCATGTGGCCTGATTCTGACTCCGTTTCACTATCCTGTTTCGTTTGTTTCTTCTTGCGTTTATTGCCAGGTTTTTTGGTTTGAGGCTTGGACGTGCTGGGTTGTGCTAGTACCATAAGCTCTTCGGAGGAAATGCTTTTTCCAGCAGCAACGTTAATTTTTTTTTTCCGCCCACCTGAACCGGGACCAATCACTTCCTTCCTTTTATTTTCAAGGAATTCAATAAACGACTCACCCACAAATTCTGGCTCTACAACTCCGATTTCTGGGTGCAAGTTGGCAGTCGCTGGAGCACTGGAAGAGGATCAGTGGGGTAAATTCCAGTTTTCCTAAATCCGGCTTTCAAGTTTGCTTCAGATTTGGGTACCATTCTTTCCCATAATAATTTCAACAGTGCAGGGAATCTATTTTTCGGTATTGTCGGATTAGTTTGGCCCTCGCGAGTAGACTTCCAGTCATCCAAGATCTTTCTCCAATGGTTTTTGAGTGGTCGAAAATATGCAACGTCAAGTGGTTGCGTGAGGTGTGTACTATTCGGTGGTAATGCCACAAAAGCGATATTATGATCTTCACATGCTTTTATAACCTCATAACTGATATGGGAACTTAAATTGTCGCCAATAATCACCTTTTTCCCCTGTTCTTTTCGCAATACTGGCAACACTTGACTGAAGAACCAATCTTCGAAACTAGTCGCATCGAACCAGCCAGAATTAGACCTGTTGTATCGTGTATGAGTTGGCCCTCCTTCCGTCCAAGTATCCCACAGATGTTCTGCTTTATAATTTATATACGGAGGCAACACTTCGCCTGCTGCATTTCCACAGATCATCAAACTGACGGCAGCTTTGGTGGAGTTTTTTATAGCCTCAGGATATTTCGTGCCACGCTTCGTCAAAACCTTTTTTTTACCCGGGTCGTCGACTAAATTGGTCTCGTCATAATTATATATCAAATTTGGAGGAACGCCTTCAGTCTCCTTTTTAAGATGTTCGAAAAAGCTATTAATAATATTTTCGTCAACTGCCGCTCGAACACGTTTAATGTTGCTGCATATTCTCTGGGTTAGTTGATTTTTTGTGCCTTTTTAGAAACAGTTGAGCCCATGTACGACCAGGTAAGTTGTTTGAGAACTGTGGAACGTGCCTTCCGCTTTTATCTAAATATGTTTTAACTATGCATCGCAGGTCAAATACCGTTATGGGAAACCCATATTTGCACATTTCCTGAATATGGTTTACTAAGCAGGTTTCTTCTTGTTCGGCAAAAACACACTGACGACCGGGTTTTCTAATCAAATTATTTCTGATCGCTTTCAGCTTCAAAATTATGGAACTCCTAGGTATTTTATATTTTGCAGAAGCCTCCCGTTGCGTTATTTTATTATCTCGTATATCCGACAGACAAATCTCCATCTGGTGGTCGCTATAAAACTTGTAATTTCTGCTTCCTGGCTTACGCCGCGACATTTTGTAGATGTAGGTGGGTAATCTGGAATAAAAAAAAAATGTATTCAAATATGGTCCAAAATAATCGCGTGGTCATAGTTGAATCAAAGTACGAAAATTTAGTTTAATAATATTAAAAAATAAACAACACCATTTCATAATAAACTCAAATTGATAAAACACTACTGAATAACTTACCTTTTAAACAAAGTATTCCGCAATACGATGCACTTATTACTTTTTGCTGCACCACCGAAAGTTTCGCGACTGCACAGACCTGCACAAACCTGTTCAACTTGGTAGTACCGGCCAGCTGACTCGCTGAACCGCCATCTAGCGTAAATCGATGGCAGTATTACGTCGCGGGCCTAACTTTATAGAAAATGCATGACAGTTCTAACAGATGTCACTAGTAGTCACATAATTTAACATAACTACCGAGACGTGTTTGGACTATTGATGAACGCTAGGACCATAGAAACCTGAGTTTACGGTACGTATTTGTTGACTTTGTTGTAGATAAAAAAAAATCAATTAGTCTTATTATATTGTATGGAGACATGGAGTATGTTTGTTTTAAACAGCTTTTTTTTCTTGAAATGTTCAAACTTTTTTTTCATTCGTATAGGTGTACACAACTAAACAAAAATCTAAAATGGGCTCAAGGGCAGTGTGGGTGCAGTAAATTGGTGGTCAATTTGTTATTAATATCATGTTTTTCTCGGTAGCTGTAGTGGTTAATATTGTGGAAGTTAAATGGGCGAGGTTAACTGGGGTGGCGAGGTGGTAGGCAGCGCGGCCGACTGACAACACGAGATGTAGTTACTTTTAAACAATTTCATTGTGCGTGTATACTCAAGCGTCGTCTGAGAGAGACTATGTGGGCGACCGCATTCGCTTACCTATCCCGCTAAGCCGTGAATGCTAGCGTAAGCAAATGTGTCCCCACAATATTATTACGAGGGTTGCTACTTATATATCCGGAAACAAAAAAACAAACAAACGTACACGGCTGAAAATGGTTTTATTGTTTTTCAAAGTATTCCCCTTGATGATCTATGCACTTTTGCATTCGCGTGAACCAATTTTTAAAGCACTTCTGCCACTCCGCCTGAGGTACCTCCATAACGTGTTGTTTGAATGCGTCGACAGCATCTGCAGCGGTCGAAAATCGTTGACCGCGTAATTTATTCTTTATATTTGGAAATAAATAAAAATCGTTGGGTGCCAAGTCAGGGCTGTACGGCGGATGACCCGTTAATTCCACATTTTGACCCTCCAAAAATAGAGTTGTTTCGCGTGACGTATGACAGCTGGCATTGTCATGATGAAGAATGATTCTTCGTCGCTGGTTAGTTTTACGAATTTGTTCAAATACTTCCGGTAAGCAAATGGTCGTGTACCACTCTGAATTAACCGTTCTACGGTTTTCTAGTGGCACTGTAGCTACATGGCCATTAATACCGAAGAAGCAGGCCACCATTTGTTTCAATGTACTTTTTGCACGAGTAACTTTCGTAGGGTTCGGCTCATTTTGAAACACCCATACCGTTGATTGTTGCTTCGTTTCGGGATCGTATGCATAGATCCAGGATTCGTCACCTGTATAGATGTTATGAACGGCTTTTGAGTCACCACGGTTATATTTTTTTAACATTTTATTGCACCATTCGACGCGAGCATCTTTTTGCTCTTTTGTTAAGGTGTGGGGTATCCAACGCGAACAAATTTTTTTTACAGCCAAATAATTATGTAATATGCTATTAATGCTGGTCATAGAAATACCCAGAGTCGCCTCTATCTCGCAGTACGTAACATGTCGGTCGTCCATTATAAGTTTTCGCACAGCCTCGATATTTTGTTGTACAACGACCGATTTCGGGCGACCTGCCTTAACTTCGTCCGTAAGCATACTACGTCCACGATTGAACTCACTAAACCAGTGATACACAGTAGTTTTAGATGGGGCTTCATCACCAAAAGTTGAAGTTAGTTGATCTATGCACTGTTGTTGCGTTAAACCACGCCGAAAATCATAATAAATCATAGCACGAATATTTTCACGAGTGAGTTCCATTCTTGCTGCGAGATGACATTTAAAACCCGTCAAAAACAAAACACGAGCGTTAATAAGAAAGAAAAAATATACCGGCCAGTACTTAAAAAAGTTCAAATTTTACCATGGAGGTCAAATATGCTATTTAAGAAGATTGTAATCCCGGTTTCCGGATATATAAATAGCAGCCTATGTATTGGTTCACGAATCATTTCCGTTCTCCATATAATTTTGGCTGATGCCTCTCAGAATACACAAATGAAGAAAAAAACGATTCGAGGGCAGTGAGGGTGCAGTGAATTGGTTATTGCGTAAATACTTTTTTTATTCGTTTCTTGGTAATTTGGCTATTGTTGTCCTTAACCTTTTGAACGCAATGAGCCACTAAATCGGTCGTGTGCTGTCGTGCCTGCCACGCCAACAACCACTAAAGGGGACGATGTCAAAGCAATTGTCCTGCTGACAGATGAGGTTTATATACGTCTTGACGCGAGAGAGAAAGCGTTCAAAAGTTAAAGCTTTGTTGGTTATTATCATGCTTCACGCATAATTTTCATTTTAAATATCATTTTATAATTTTTCTTCTAAATTTGCTGATGCCTCTCAGAATCAAAATTGTTTTAAAAGAGGTGAAGCTTCTACGCTATTAATTTTCCAGGATTTGAATTGTTTTGACGAATATGAATGCCAGTAGTAGGTATCGTGGCAGCTGCACGTTTCAAAATTTCGCTTAGTCATCTCTTTAAGGTCCGTGTCAATAGAACAGTAAAATAAGGTAAACAAACATGGCTGAATTTCTCGGACTGGGTTTGCTCATGGGATATTTTCAATGGGATATTTTTAACGGGATACTTTTGCGTTGTACCGATACACGTATTGTCGTTTCTGTATATACTGATTTGTACGGCGTTCGTTATTTGACCTTGAGCAGGATGATGTTGAAGGAGCAATGGAGACGCTCTAGGAGTTGTGGTAGCTATTCCTCCGATTAGGGTTACTCGCGTCGCCAACAAAGTATGTAAGTTGATCACAGGATAGCGCCTAGCTTACTAGACAACTTTTTGAACGCCTAAACTTGTTTATATTGTAACTTTAAAGTTATACCTACGCTATGGACTTGGCTGAGATTCTTATTATGTTTTCCTCTGAATAACGCTAAGAAGTAGGCAAGCCCTTCTTTCCTGCCTTATCACGTTCAATGTCAAGAACGCCCCTAGGGAGTTCTAAGTAACTTTGCTCACATGTCACCCGACTCCCGAGGGGAGTTCGTACTATATAATTATAGATGGCCAATGGCAATGTCATCCGACTCCTCTAGCGAGTTCTTACGAAACAGTCGATTTTTTAGGGTTGTCACTATATCTCGTTTTTTGAGGATTATTAATCTTTTATTCTGTTTGTATTAGTAACATATAAAAATGCATTAATAAGGTTTTTAGGAACGTCGTTACTTTAAAACTTAGGTAAACCACATCCTGCTAGCGCGAAGATCGCGCATTTAGATTTTTTTTATCTCCTACTATTTTTCAAATATGTAAGTGCGATAGAGATTTCTCGAAATTTACGTTTGTACATGTTGGCGGAAGCCCCGCAGGAATACGGATAGAATTGACCGATGTTTTAGTTCCTAAGCAGGTAATAAAACGTTTCCGAGAACTATTTGTTTTCGCTTTAAATAGTAATGGTTCGAAAATAACAACCACATGTCTGGTGTACGACTTGTTCTGAAAGAAGCAAATAAAATACCGAGAAACTAACAAAAAAAAAATCGGACTTCATTGTACTTTGTCTAGAATAAATAACAGTAAGTCCCAATGACTTGCAATTATTTTGTAACTTCGTGCCCATATAATAAAGTCGAAAGTGATTTGTACAAAAAAAGTACTTAGAATCATAATTTTATGATGCACTTAGCCGTTGCAAGTATTTTACTAATTCTTATCTGTTTTGAAGTCGCCGGCTGGGGACCCGGGATTTACCTGGGCCCTGTTTAATAAACATTACAAATTGTAAATCGTAAATTGTACCTTACAAGTTACAATTCTACAAGTTTCTGTTTAATAAAAATTATAAGTTACAAATTTGTCATGGTGGAAAATGTACAAAATTGTATAATTGTAGCTACAATTTTACATAATTCTGTTTAATAAACATTTTCACCTTACAGGTGATTGTTTACATTTTTGTATGGAAATGTACTTTATTAAACACATAATTGTACTGACAAGTTTACATATTTTGTAAATTGTAATATAATTCCGACAGGTGTTTAATGCTGTGTAAAACTGGATTTGAAGTGTGCTTTACGTTCTGAATAAGAAAAAAACATGGTTCTAACAACGAGCAGTGACAGTAATAGCGAGGATAGTGATAACCAATATGTAATTCAACGGAATCGGCGAGTTTTTCGTACAAGGATACATTTTACTTTTGATGTAACGGATTTTTCGTTCAACGAGAAATTTCGGGTGAGCAAGTCTACCGTCGAATATTTACTTTTAAAAATAGGGCATGATCTTGAACATGATACAAAAAGAAATGCAGCCCTTACGCCGAATCAACAGATTTTGTGTACATTGCACTGGATGGGCTGTGGCTCTCAGTACCATGTAGTAGCAGATGCACATGGAGTAACCAAAGCAACGGTACATAACTGCATAAAAATGTGTCTAGGCTATTGGTCAGTAAATTATTTGGAGAGGAAGTCCGCTGGCCTGCAAATTGTCTCGATGTCCCCAGAATGTTTATGAAATATAATATACCAAGAATAGCAGGCATTGTGGATGGTTCGCTTATTCCAATGGATGCTCCTCGTCAAAACGAAGCCGCGTTTGTAGACAGAAACGGAAATCATTCCATAAATCTCATGGTAGTTACGAATTTCATGTGCGCTGAATTTGAGTATACAACAGTTTACAAGAAAAGTTTAGTAACTCATTTACAGAGTCACACAATAAAGTTTATTTGTGGATATCGTTACTGTAGTTACACAAGTCCGGATAAAACACATTTGCACAAACATCAAATGATACATACTAGAGAAGAGACATTCAAGTGTAGCAATTGCGACTACATGTGTAAGCAGAAAGAAGACTTACGAAAGCACCAAAGAATACACACCGGAGATAATACGTACAAATATAGTCATTGCGACAACAAGAGCAGTTAGTTATACATCAACCTTACGAAGACACGAACTGACACATACTGACGGGAAGCCGTTTCAATGTAGCTACTGTGATTACAAATGCCGGGTTAAAAGCAACTTACAGAAACACGAGGCGATACATACTGGAGCGAAGCCATTCAAATGCAGCACTTGCGCCTACAGTGGCCGGCGGAAAGAACATCTATTAGTTCACCAAAGGACACACACCAGAAAGAAGCCGTACCAATGTAGTTATTGTGACTACAGGTGCAGTGATAAATCAGGCTTACGAAGTCACGAACTGACACACACCTTACCAAGACAAGAACTGACACAGACTGTCGAGAAGCCGTTTCAATGTAGCCACTGTGATTATAAATGCCGGTATAAATGGAACTTACGGAAGCACGAGACGATACATACTAGAGCGAAGCTATTCAAATGCAGCACTTGCGCCTACAGTTGCGAGCGGAGAGAACATCTATTACTTCACCAAGGGACACGCACCTTACGAAGACACGAACCGACATATACTGACGAGAAGCCGTTTCAATGTAGCTACTGTGATTACAAATGCCGGTATAAATGCAACTTACGGACGCACGAGGCGATACATACTGAAGCGAAGCCATTCAAATGCAGCACTTGCGCCTACAGTGGTAGGCGAGAATGCAAATCACTTACGAAGTGTGAACCAAAGCTCGTCAAACAAAGCAAAGGAAACTTTTTCAAGCACTGTGCGGCTGAAACAGTCATTAAGTACCGCTTGCGAAGTGACCACGTTGCTTTCCATGCTGTTTCTAGTATAGATGAAGATTCTAATCCCTGGTAAGTTTGGCTACTGTGATAATGTCGCCGTTAATCTTTAGCTACACTGTGGAAATGGTGGAAGCTATTTAATTCACGGTACATTGCCGTATTTGTTTAGGTACCTACAGTTCATAAATATTTGTGTTAATAAACAAAATAAATACTTAAATGCCTTTCATCTGTCAAAAACTAAAAAATACATTGTAATTTTCAGAACACTCAATGCAACATATCTTCATTGCACAAGTAAGACCGTTGTAAGATTTTTAAACTATATATGCTAGTATTTAAAATTATTAAATTAAGAAAAAGCACATTAGTCTGTTTCTGAACATGCTTTTATTTGTCTCGGACAAGGCAGTTTTCGCGTTAGAATCATTTGCTTCACTTTGGATTCAATATGCCAAACATTACACTGTTAATTTAGAGATCTTACAACGGTCTTACTTGTGCAATGAAGGTATGTTGTATTGAGTGTTCTGAAAATTACAATGTAATTTATAGTTTTTGACAGCCGAAAGGCACTTTAAGTATTTATTTTATTTATTAACACAAATATATGTACAGTAGGTACCTAAACAAATACAGAAATGTCCCATGAATTAAGTAGCATAAGAACTAACTATGGATTCATTTATCCATTGTGGCCATTTCATTGAGTACATAGTTCGATCTGGCGTATGCGAAAAGTTTAACAATGTGAAGTTCTCAACAGACAGTACCAGAGACTTTAAAAGTTCTACTGACCCAGCTCTTAGTCAAATGAAACAGCTTAGGAACCAGTGAGTTGAAAAAAAAACATTAAAAGCATTAATATGGATCAAATATGTGCAAATCACTTAAGAGTAGTGGACCAACGCTCGTCAAACAAAGCAAAGGAAACTTTTTCAAGTACTGTGCGGCTGAAACAGTCATTAAGGACCGCTTGCGAAGTGACCACGTTTCTAGTGTAGATGAAGATTCTAATCCCTCCAGGTGAATATGATAATCGTAAATTGATCGAAACATGATGAGCAAAAATCTACCTAAATTACGCGAGTAACCCGTTATAAATATTTTAATATGTTAGTCTCACAAAATTTAAATTATTACTTTTGTAAAGACCGGTTTGACATGTCTCGTGGAACACGACAATTGTCACGAAAGTCCGACAAAACTTATCGACACATTTTTCGTGACAATTGTCATGAGCTTTTCACCAACCTATAGTACCTATTTACTGACGATATAATAAAAATATGTCGTACTTTATAAATGTCGATTCGTAACATGGTAGTATGTGGACCTAATTTGGATTTTTTTTATGCAAGTGCAAGGTGGCCAGGCTCAGTTCATGATGCTAGGGTACTTAGGTGCTCTTCGTTGGCACGTGAATGGAGAAATGGATGGAGACCATTTCCAAATGCCATAATATTAGGAGACAGCGGTTATGGATTAACGAAGTGGCTAATGACTCCAAATATTCCAATACAAATACCAAGAACTCCGGCGTTAGAAAGATTTTTACGTGCATTTCGTTCAACAAGGAGAATGATTGAAAACGCATTAGGTATACTAAAAGAAAAATTTCCTTGTCTCAATCATTTACGAGTTCAGCCAATAATTGCAAGTAACATTATATTATCCAGCATAGTCTTGCATAATATTGAAAAACGTCTGGGATCGCAGCACTACACTCCCTACTCAGCAGAAACTAATGCGGATGATGACGAAGTCGCTAATAATAGTGACGAGGAAGAAATAGTGGAACAGGAAGCTATTGAAGTATTGCGATCTTTAATACAATTGTTTTAATAATATACACTTTTGCATGAATTTAAAAGGTGATATAATAATTAAAAAAACGTATGATATAAATTAATGTAAGTTGTTATTTATCGCTACTGCCAAAATATCTGCTCCGTTTGCTTGATCTGCCCCCAAAGCATTGATAACAATTGGAGAAGTAGATTCAACAACTACATTTTGTAGATAAAATGGTAATGTGAAATTAGATGGCTGCTGTATGTTCAACTCCCTCTCCAGTTTTAATATTTCCAAATCTAACTTATGTCGTTCACGCTTTGCAATTTCTAGTTTTTCATTAGCCAATTTTAATTCTACTTCCATTTTTTTCGTCTTGAGATCATTGTATGCTTGGGACTCATTTGCTTCATTTATCGACATACTGTGATATCTTTTCCTAATAGGTGCACGAGGTAATTGGGTTGGAGTTTGTTGAACAGGTGAATCACACACAGTTGTATTCGGCTCAGGTTCTTGAAATTGTGCTAGATTTGTACCGGATGATTCCGGCACACGAAGACCTTCTATGACAGGAGAATCTTTCCCGATTATTTTTAGTACGAGTTCGTCAACATCGTCATATCTGCATTTTTTCCCTCCTCCCGATCCCGTCTGCTGACGATTGTCCCTTTTTTCCTTAAAAAATATTAAAATAAGGTACTTTAATAACAGTTTGAAAAAGCAGAGTGTAGAAGTTTATGATGAGTCTGCAAAGTGCATCCATCGTGGTATAAAAAAACCGGCCAAGTGCGAGTCGGACATGAAGGGTTCCGTATCATTATTTATAAAAATCAGCCGTAGCAACACTAGCAACTATCGAATAAATTATTATCGCAAGGTCGTATCTGCCTAAGTACGTAGTTTTTTGGAGATAACTCAAAAACGCCTAAACCGATAATGTGCAAAATAATTTTCGTTGAAAGAATGTGTATCTTCTTGAATTTTCACATAACTTTTCGACTTACGGTTCAAAAGACAGGGGGGGGGGGCACAATTTTTTAGGCTTTCGAAGTCATTATTTCTGAATATCCACTTAATCAAAAAACTCAATGTTATTTTTAAAGACCTATCGATTGATGTGCATCATGTTGATATTTGGTAAAAAAAAATTTTTGACAATTACTTGGAGTGCCCCCTCTAAAAATATTTTTTCCAGAAATTCCAATACATAACTAAGTAGCGGCTCACACAATACACTTTGTGTAATAATTTGATAATGATACGTCTTATCGTTTCCGAGTAAAATGGCTGTTACATACGGACGGACAGACAGACAGACAGACATGACGAATCTATTAGGGTTCCGTTTTTTGCCATTTGGCTACGGAACCCTAAAAATGCAGGTACCTACTGTAAATACAATATTGCAGGACTACATTTCATACAAGTACATTTCAATGCTCGAAAATAATGTTAATAAAATAAATAATAAATATTATAGGACATAATTACACAACACGTTCTTAGACATCGATTTATATAATATACAAATACTAATATAGGTACATAGAAAACATCTATGATTCAGGAATAAATATCTGAATAAAATTACTTACGATAGTCCTTTTCCTGAAGTTTTGCCATGTTGTGTCACGTAGGTACTTCCAGTCTTTGTTATAAATACTTAATGATTGTAGTTGTTCGGCAATATCTTTCCACTTCTTGATTTTTATTTCATGGGTTAAAGTCTCACTAAACCGACCGAATAATATATCTTTATTCTCGTATATTAGAGATAAAATAGTAATTTTGTTATTGTTATCCATCATTTCAATAGGTAAACCAATTCAATAATTTTAATGAGTAACAAATAAGGACTACCCTCATATATTAAGAACTTGTAGCAAAAACTTACATTTTATGTAAATTGTAGCTCACAATTACAATTTTGTAAGTACAAATTGTCATTGAAATCGACAGGCGTTTTTTACATATGTAAACGTTTATTAAACAATGTTTACAATGGTAATAATTGTAAGTTATTTTCTTGTAACCTTCTTACTTATTTGTAGGATTTATTAAACAGCACTTGTAGATAAATTTAACAAATATGTCACTTATTTACAGAATTGTCGACTTGTAATGTTTATTAAATAGGGCCCTGGACTGCGTGCGCTTTGATTTAAGTTGCAAATAGAGCCATTCGGTATTCGTTTGCGCTCTATGCCAGACCTATCGGGTGACCCCTAAAGTTAATAATAATATCATAAGCTAAATGATTCCAGGCTTTTAGTAGTTTGATGTAATAGATTGTAATGAAACTCAAATTTAAAAATCGATAATTTTAATTCATTATATTAGGGAGCCCTATACACACCAAATTAATAATGCATAGGGCTCCCTATTTGAAGCAGCGTTCCTGCGCAGCTTTTACAGCTGCCCGCCACCGCTGTTGAGCAGCCAGGAGCTCCGACGGGTCAAGCGGCTGCCTGGGTTCTTCGGGCAGGAGCAGCGCCCTGTACAGCCTGAGTTGTAGGCTCAGCCTGTGGTCTGAAAGGCTACAACGCTGCTCTGGGGGCTGCTCTGGCAGCGGCTCCGGCAGCAGCTCCGCCAGTGGCTCCTGCTGGCTCAGCAGCGGTGTTTGCTCATTGTTTCTGTGAATATATCAATCATTAATGTTTGAGCTCCCAGTATGAATAAAAATAAAACTATAAATACATGTTATGACAAGCTAGGTGTTAGGCACTTAATATTTGCTAAACTTTGTTAAATGACTTGTCTACTAATTACATAAACAAACAGTATCATAAATTAATTAAACTAAGTAGAATTCTATAACTTCGGACAAATTTATCACCTTATTTCAAAGAGACTTGTGTGTCAACCTTATTTTTAGATCGTAGTAACAGTGCAAATGATATAAAAGCTTGTAAGAAACTTACATTTTGGTACACGGCATAAGCCATTCCAGGCATGGGGTCCTCTGAATGCTGCAAGTCATAATTAAGTATTAAACCATTAAGTAGTCAGTAACATTAGTATCAGGTTATCAACGTAAAACTGATTCAACCATTCCAAATGCATCCCCACAAGTATTTCAGAGGTTAGTTGGACAACACACGCTGTAAGGCAATGTTAATTTAAGCCAGCACAAACAATATCGGCAGCATTACACATCCCAAGTGCAATTACACATCCCAAGTGCAGTATGATATTAAAATAAGTAGGTATAGGTGCCAAATCTAACCACACGACAATAAATACCTTTAAAACCATCGTGTTTACGTCAGCTATAAAAAAAGAAGTACATTATATTAATTTTAATGACAATTATATTACTACAACAAGAAAACTAATAGTGAATTGTTAATTACCAGTTGCCCATGGTGCGCACGATTCGTTAGTATGGGAAATGTCACATTTGACGTTTGGTTCACGATGCCGATATTAGGCTGGGCACAGACGCACAAAATTCTCATTCGGAAACCGAATAAAATGTTGCATAACGTTGTTCAATGAATAGCATGTATTATTATTTGTTTGCAAAAAACAACATCATTTATTTTCTCTGAGATTTTCCCTAATAAATTACTAAGATTTCGTAAAAAGAAATGTCCTCGACTCATTATCAAATCGTGTGCGCCACAAAAAAGTCGCGCGACTAATTTGACAGCTGATGTCTCATTCTAACATCGTTATTTCTCACTCTTAATCGCGCCCGTGTAGCGGCCACATTACGCTGGCCGCAGACGCGATATGTATAATCAATATAATCATCATCCTGTCAGCCTATATACGTCCCACTGCTGAGCACACTACACTAGACCGCCCGCCCGCCCGCGACGCCATCAAGGCCAATAGAACGGCGAGCTTCTTTCTGAACGCAGCCTGAATGTATTGTGTTATAAATTTAAAAATGCTTGGTCTCTGCAATTTTGGTCTGTGACAGCCCTGGACTCCTTAGCGGAGTCGACGACATACGGTAAAGAAACAAATGAACTCCCGAGCGGAGTTCTTGACATGCAGCGTTGTTTATTTGTCAAGTGCGCGATTGGACTCCACGGGGGAGTCTTATATAGTTGTTTGTTTTAACGCCGACATGTAGCGAATGGCATGGATTTTGGCCTGACAGTGAACGTGTTATAAAGATGACGAAAAATGGATCTAATAAACATACCCCGGCCGGCGAGAGCAAAAATGCGTTGACAGCTTAATAGTGCGAGGACACACACTTTGGTCGATGTCGATAAAAACAACACGATGTACTGGACCACCGTTATGATATGCAGAAGTATTAATTATTGTTGTAAACAAAATTAAAACCAAGTGTTTGTATTATTCAGTATTTTATGTAATTTTCGTAATATACAATTAGCATTTTTTCTAAATTTTCTGATTTTAAACTCCTTAGCCTTGCCGATAAAATCCATTTCATCCAAACTAAAGGACCGTTCTAAATCTACTGTAGTAATCGGAGCAAAACGAAATAATTCATAGTGATTATGAATTTGTTCTGTATTAGGTAGTTCCACTTCTCTGCCAGATATCAATTTATTTAAATTGTTTAAAGTTAAAATGCCAACGTTCTTCTTCAACACATTCTGATACTTATTGTGAATAACTTTACCTTGAGGATGTAACCGTAATTTTGACAAGTGCACTTTCAACTTGTGAACTATATTTAAACTGGCTTCCAGACTTAAATTTTGATTTTGAAATATACCGAAATAAAGCTACAACAGCTCCACTCGTTAAAGGTTTTTTATTATCCGACCTCTCCAATCCGACGTGAACCAATTTAGAAAAAGTTATTGGTGCCGGGATTTGAACGCGGGCCCTCAGATTACCAGCCGACGTCACCTCCAAATGAGCCATCACTTGTTTTATTGTATTAGGTATTATTGAAATATAATTATTTATCCATTTAAGGTCATTCAAAATATTTAAATCGTTCATTGCACGTTTGACTTTCAAAATATACATTGAATCCCTATTAGGGAATGTCTGTATGACTCGCTTGATTTCAGGCAAATATTTATGATAGTAGCAGGCCGCGTTAATCCATGTGCCCCATCTTATTATAGTTGGCTGCGGTGGTAAGGGAACAGTTGGTAACATCTGACAAAACGTTCTTATTCTTTTAGGCGATTTTCGGAACACCTTTTTTGTGTATGCGATTAAATTATTTACAACGGGAAAAAGTAATCGAACTTGTTCAGCCACCCTATTTACGCCATGAGCTAGACATGTAACATGAACTAAATTAGGAAAAAGAGTTTTCAAGTTCTTTCCTGCCTTTAACATGTAGGCTACGCCATCCGTAAGGAGTAACAAGACTTTGTCATGTTTGTTATGGTCATTCCCCCATAGTTTCTCCAAGGCAATTTTAATAAGTGTTGATATAGTAACTTCGTCTAACCAAAAACTCGATATGATGTGTGGGGTACTTATCTTTTCTTTTAATAAAGCTCCAACCATTACATTACCGATTTGACGTCCGTTTGCATCTGAGGAATCGTCTACGCTTACGTAAATTCTAGCATTTACAAGTTCAGTCCTGATTTGGTGCATTTTCTCTTTACATGCAATGTCCAAAGTAGTTCTTCTCAGAAAAGATTCATCGGGAATACTCGTACAAACTTTACAAAATTTTCCGGATATGCAATTTTTAATGAAATTATTGAAAATGGGGTTCTTAATTTGGGTCCAGGGGATGTTGCAAGCCAAAATAAACTTTAACAGTTCCAGATTGAATAAATTTTGTGTTTTTGTTGAAACGCCGCAGTGCCTTTTGCTTCTGATGTGCCTTTGTAAGG
The DNA here is from genome assembly GCA_947086415.1 of Pammene aurita. Classification (NCBI taxonomy): domain Eukaryota; kingdom Metazoa; phylum Arthropoda; class Insecta; order Lepidoptera; family Tortricidae; genus Pammene; species Pammene aurita. The sequence goes on along the minus strand of OX352295.1, from coordinate 2,846,256 downwards.
AAGATTTGGAATTTAACATTGTGATTTCACATTTTTTACAAAATAAATGTTCACCTCGATCTTCTATATATTCCGCGTAATCGGCTATCCAAGTACACTGTTTCTTCTTACGTGGCATGGCGGGTCGATAGTATAAATGAATTAAATGATGGTAAATTAATTTGTCTCAATGTAATTTCTACGATTGACACCGATTGATTTGAGTCAATGACAAATAGTAGTTGTTTATAATCGCGAAATACACATATGATATGAAAGAGGTCTATTAGTTACGAGTATGTGAAAAGTATCTATTTACAACTGTCACTCACTCTTATCTATTACGAACATTCCCGTGAGTATGATAAATTGATTATAATTGTAATCAGTTGATTGAAATAGTATATAAGCTTAAAAATAATAATGTGAAATGTGTGTGTGTGTAAATAATAATTTTATGTTGATAGAAAATTGTTTTAGGGTTATTCTTAGAAACGCGTGGAGGTATCAAGTTGAAATAAATAACAAATACTAATGGCTCAGTTTAAAAAATAATAATAATAATAATTATGCTTAATTAAAAGTCGACTATTCTATCGACATCCATATGTCGATAGAATAGTCGATATTTAATTAAGCACTAGGAGCAGACGCATTTTTGCTCTCGCCGGCCGGGGTATGCTAATAAATATACCTACTAAAATGAAAACTATTATACTTAGCCGTTTTAAAGTTATTCGGAAACAAACGCGCAGCCGAAAAGCTGCACCCTTCGTGCTTTTTAGAGATGGGACAAATGAATCTCTTAAAAGAAAAGATTGATTTATATCTTTTGACCCCTGGGATATGAATCACTCTTTTATATCTTTATATCCGCATATCTCAGTAGCTCCCAGCTAGGGTTGCCAACTGTCGTTCACAGATTTGCGGGACATACGTGATTGACATGCGGGACTTTGCTATAAAAAGCGGGACTCTGACACCGCCTTACTAAGAAAGGCCTATTTGCCGTCCGTGTATTAAATAAGACATGGAAAATTAAAAAATGTTAACTTTTGTGAACATTTATTGCACATTAGCAAATTAATTTTAAATTTTAACATACTGTACTAATCCTTTTAGGCATACAATAACATTACGCAGTTAAACAACTTAAAAATATCGTTTTGTCAATAAATCACATCTAAATCACATCTTAAATTAAACATAATCCTTATTATTATTATTTTTTCTATTTTAATCACATTCCCTTAATTAATCACATTTGAATTGCTTGAGCTTGAGATCATATCATTACACATTTTTCTTTTTTTTAAAAGAATATTTCTCCTGGGACTTTGCACATTTAAGAAGTTTTTTGTTTTTCAGCACGTAATCGTGAAATTCTAGGCATCCATATTCAAAGTTTACTTTAACCTGTAATTCTGCTTTCACGTGGTCGACTGTTAACTTATTTCTTGCATCGGTCCACGCATTGCCACAAAGAGAAAATACCCTCTCTGCAGCTGCATTTGAACCCGGAATTGATGCTATGAATTGAAACATTTTCAATAGGTTTGGAACGTCTCGATTTGTGGAGAATAATTTATGCCATAAATCATAAGCAGACGCCTTATCAGTAGAGTTAGGTTTTTTTGTGTCTTCTACCATTGCATTTAACGTATCTCGGACAACGCAATATTCATTGTAAAGTTCGTCCATGTCTACGGCGGATGTTAATGCCAACTTCTCGCAACATGTTGACAATTCATTGAATGTTATTGTTTCTTTCAAGGAAAAAATCTGCGAGAACGTCAAATGATTGCTTGCGGAGAAATCAAAACGGTCTTCTAAATATGTCAGAGCGTCGTTGTACCATTTAGTTAAAACACTTTTGGTCGACTCCTTTTCATTTTCTGTAAAACTGGACATGGAGTTTGTACAAATGAACCCAAAGAACTGATCGTTGACCCTTTGCTGGATTTTTTGCTTCAATTCGTAGACAATATTGTATATTTCGCATGATAAAACACTATTCTTTTCCAGTAACATGATAGTGTTTTTGAAAACTTTTAATATATTATCAAAAAAACCAAGATAACATTCTGTTTTCTTTATCTGGTCATCATCAAAATAGTATTTTATTGCAACTGGACATTTATTTTCGAGTCCCAAAAAATATTGCTTCAAAGCTGGAAGTCCATGTAAAATTTTTTCAATGGCGGGATGTAATGAAAGCCATCGGGTCTTTACATGTCTCACTATATTTTGGTAATCCAATTCTGCCTCGGCAAAAGTTTCTTTTAATTTTTGGACTCTTTGGGCGTGATAGGATAGGTGGCCGTAAATTTTTAAAACCAAATTCTCAGCATCAAAACTACACTGTTCCATGGCGTGCTTAACAGTATTATGCAGCAAATGTGCTGGACACCCGGAAGGCAGAATGTGCTCGTTGTCGTTCAAAAGCAATCTGTACACGGAATGGTTTATTCCAAAATTAACATTTGCATTATCTGCAGAATACGCAGATACGTTTTTTAATTCTAGATCGACGCTTCGCAGCCGATCTTTAATATTATTATATATGTCAACTGCTTTCTCGTTCGGGTCTTCGTAGAAATCAACCAGGCCAGTGCGTATGCCATCATCAGGCGAGTAAAATCTGACCAGTATCGGGTAAATTTTTGTATTACCATGATTTGAAGCATCAGTAGAAATACTATAAAACACATCGGTTTGTAATTTTTCTTTTATGTCTTCTACCGACGCTGGTGCCATAACATTATATACTATAGACGATGCCTTAGTTCGACCCAGCGTAATTTTTGCAGCAATTTTTGAATCGTGAAAAATCTTTGCGCATAGCTTAGCATCACAATCCGTAGTTACATATGAAATGCTATGTTGCACTCCGTGGTAAGCTTTTGTTATTTCAGCAGCAATAATCTGCTCCTGTTCTGTGGTCAATATATCACGTTTAATAAAATTGTGCAAGGTTTGAGTGCTCTGTTGAGATCTTACGCTTCGAATGTGGTCTGGACTTTCGACGTGTCGTTTGATATCATTTAAACCTCCGTACATGATCAGAAAAGGCTTCTTGCATATCTCACAAAACGCTTTGTGCATATTTCCATCGACCTTTTTTACAAAATGATACGTAGTCTCCCATTCGCACCGATAAGTACACATCCGTTTACGTTTCTTTGGTTTTATTTTATTTTTATTATCACTATCTGAGTCAGAATCGGACATGATTAGAAGATGATTAAAGTACACAAACGCAACAAGAAAATAAAGCGACACACACAATACAATTCACCCACAATCGTAAATAAAAATAAATGTCAACGATAACTTTATAAAGCGTTATAGGTTATAGCGTTAGCGTTTAGCAACAGCAACAAGCACGCATTAAGCACAATGTCTCACTGAGCACTGCGCAATTCACTTACGCAGCGCGGTCACTCGAAGCAGCGTGAAGCGACCTTGAGTGCGGGCGATCGAGGCAGTGAAAGAGCGGGGAAGGGAAGTGCCGAGTGAGCAAGTGAGCGCGCGGTGTTAGCGCGCTACTCGCGGTATATTCAATTTAAAAATTCAAATTATACTTACTTACCTAAGTTAATGTAGTATATAACTTAACGTTGTTTTATGTAAGTAAGTTCGTTTTAAAGCCTACTTTCGGAATGAATTGTTTGTATTTTTGAATTTTAGTGCTTACAATCTAGTCTAGTCAGAAACGGGACAATCGGCGTCCCGTCTGGACTTCTTGCGGGACGCATACTTTAGGGCCCTAGAAACGGGACGTCCCGCGTGAGGCGGGACGGTTGGCAACCCTACTCCCAGCCGATATATTGTATGAATAGCTCTAGCTCAGCTTAAAGACAAGTAGAGAAATTGATTAGTTATACTAACTCACTCCGATCCGATATGGGATTGATTCGATTTGCTACGTTGTCAAGTCAATGTTGTCATGAGAGTGAGAGGATACTAATGTACTATTGTACGTACTGGACATACACAAGTATAAGTATAAATTTTTTATTTAATGATTAATATAACAAGCGAAACAAAATAAATAGCTATCCGATTTCCCTTCATACTTTTACAGGCTTAGGACTGTCAACCTATTACATTTATACTTATGCTTTAAATTGAATTGTAAGTATTTTTTTTAAATATTTTAGTTAACTTAACATACTTAATTGAATGAGACTCTTGATCCATGATTTAAAGGTTGGCGTATTTCGAAATCGTTGCTATGTACAATGATTTTTTGATTGTTATTTACAGTATTTATATTATTTACAGTTTAGATTTTTTATTTACATTTACCGGCTCAATTTGAGTTGCAACTTATAAACAATAGCTGCGACACTTTCTGCGTTGTGAGCCGTCTTCTGCGCTCGTTCAATGTGTACCCTGCTTTTGAAAAAATTCGCTCACAGGGCACCGAGGTAGCAACTAGATTATGCCTCTTTAATGTGTACTGATACAGCAAGGGGTAAACGCATTTTCTAGCGTGCCACCACTTAAGCGGATCTGCTGTTCGGTCAATGGTGGGCTCATTTAGGTATTTATCTACTTCAACAATTCCTGCAGCTGTTGGGTTTTCGGGAATGACCTGAGCGCGTTCCTGATCAAAATCTGCCCAAAATGATGATTTTGATGGGCCTGGTTGCGGTTCTGCCGTTTCTGGACTGGGCGTTGTAGTTTCCGGTCTAGTACTAGCAGTAAGTCCAATTTTACGCTTTAGCTCCCTTACTGCGCGTTCATACAACCTCTGGTCCCGAAAGCCTAGATTTTTAAACCTGGGGTCTAATATCGTTGATTCCGCATTCAGCACACTTGCTTCGACGTTTGCGAACCTATGTTGCAGCTCCTTCTGAATGTGCTCAACTAAGCGCTTGATTTCTGGGAGCATTTCATCTCTGTTAAGCTTATTGAGATGTACAAGCAGCATTCGGCACATCGGCAGCACCTTTGCCAACGACACATTTTTTTCAGTGCTTATCTCAACTGTCAAGTCATAAAATATTTTGAGGATGGGGAGCGCCGATTCAATCACCCTCCAATCGTCTTCAGTAAGAGCAAGATCCGGTCGAGTGACAGCAATAGTCATCGATATCGCCTCTCTCACCGTACAGAAGCGATGCAGCATGTCGTAGGTGGAGTTCCACCTGGTGGCGACGTCTTGCTTGAGTTTAAGCTTAGGTAAGTTTAGTTGTTCTTGCATAGTGTGAAGTTTGGTATTGGCCTGAGAGCTGCGCTTGAAAAACTCGACGACACTTTTGACTTTTCCTAAAGCAGGACCCAAGAGTGGCAACGCTGGTTGAACACACAGATTTAAGGTATGGGCAAAACACGGTATTTGGCGCCAGCCACCATCTCTTATGCCTGCCGTTATGTTTGCGGCGTTGTCACTTGCTATCGCGGAAACTTTGTCGGCTATACCCCAGTCCCGGGTGACGTTTTTAAGAAACTCTGTCAAATTTTCGCTAGTGTGTCTATCTTTAAACTCCGAACAACCTAATAAATTTGAGTGCAGCTTGGTCTCTCCCGAGGTGGTAAGTAAGTAATGCGCTGTGACAGCTAAATAGCTGTCATTATTGTCTGATGTCCAGCCATCAGTGGTGAGGCAGACAGCCTGCGCCTGGTCAATTTTTTCCCTTACCTTTTCGGCCTGCCTCTGGCACATTTTTGGTATCAAGGAATTAGATAAGGTTTTTCTTGTTGGAAGTTTGTATCCCGGGCACAACATAGATACGAACTTTTTAAATTCATTATCCTCCACCATGCTAAAAGGGTAATACCCATTAGCGATCATTTTGACAAGTTGCTCGTCGATAAGTTCAGCACGGCGAGGTGGCACGGATTTCGTATTTTGTGCATACTGGGCTATAGAAGGCTGAGATAAAGGTGGACGTAAACCCGCACTTACATTATTTCCGGCAGCGCGCGGGAAATTTGAATGAGGTACAGCAGCGCTGGATGTAGTTGGTGCCGTTGGTGGTGTATCCTCTTCCTGTGCGTCTTGTGGGGTTTCTGAGACCTGTTGTGCTGGTTGCCTCTCACTGTCTAAGGGCACGGCGGGATGTTTGTTTTTTAAATGCCGTCCTAGGTTGCCAACATTCCCATTGGGTAATGTCAAAATAACAGCGCAATACGAACATTTCGCCTTTTTATTTGGTTCCGTTTCCTGGAAATGATTCCACACAGCGCTTCTTTTACGAGAACTTGACATTTTAGTATATATATGTATAGTTTATTTACAGTACTTATCAATCAAACATTAAACTTATTAGTTTATACACTATTAACTATTATTCACAACGATTATACCTATTTATTTACACTGTTGTTGTCTAACTCAATTTTACTATAAAAAACTGATTTTAAGCGCAACTTAAAATACGCATAAATCACTAAATATTGAAATATTTATCCCGAAACGCAACGCACGAAAGTCAAGGTTAAACTAGCTTACCTATTAAGTCGAAACGAAAGAGTTACAATATTTCCAAGAATTAAGTAAAATTTAAATGTTTTTTCTTGCTTTTTTATCCTATTTTTTACTTAATCCCTAATTGTTTGATGCAAATATGACCCAAATTTGTTTGCATAACTCCTAAAACAAAGTTTGACAAGTATAATGCGGAAAGTTTGCCCAAAGTTAGGCCATTATACGTTTTATACCCAAGCAATAGAGTGCTTAACGGACAAAGTAACTGTTTAATAATAGTGGCAGTCGCCGCTCGCGAAGCGAAATGCGAGAGCGGGAAAGAACATGACGGAAATCATATAAGCGGAAGTGAGAAAACTATAGCGCTGTCGGATCGGCTCATTGGCGGTGCAGCCAATTGAGCCAATACGACTACAGAGTCAAAACTACTCCGCGAGCGAGAGATATGTACGGATATACGGATGCATTCGAATTTGATGGGATATAAAGAGTGATTCGTGTCAGTGGAGGGATATATATCTTTTGAATCTATCACTCCCGAGTTACCCATCTCTAAAACCTATATCTTGGCTGTATACTGAGTCTACCATCAAGGGATGCTTTAATAAGGTATTGACAACATCAGAAGCTGGTAGTAGGTCTGGTATTATCTTGCCTGACAATGCACTATCTACAGCCCTAGCAAAGTCATTAGGGGCTAAGGCCATCCATACAGAGTACACCTCTTTAAAATATTGGTGAGCTAAATCTTCACAATTTTTCTCTTCTAATAACCTGTGGAGAAGTTGTGCTTGTCTGTCTACAGCATGATGTATTACTTGCTGGTTAGCAATAATAGTATTAATACTTTGTGTAACCAACAAAGAGTGGTCTCTAATTTCCTTTACCTGTTCATCCAGGGCAGACATAGAATTTTGGAGAGACCAAATTGATGCTCTATTCCATCCTATTACTCCTCCAGCTAAGAGTACTCCTACAAATCTCTTATGCCTGTGCTGTGCCTTGTTGGGGACTAAAGTACCTACTTTGTTTTTTAGTAAGTCCAATATTAGCTTTGGGTCAGGAACTCCTGTAAATAGAGGACAGGTAGCATTACCTGGTAGCTGACCAATCGGAACAATGTGAGGCATATGATACATTATAGGAATGTAGATATAACTAGAGAATTCCATATAATTACCGGATTGTTCCATTACCAAGCCAATTTCTGGAGTAATTAGTCCAGACTCTAATATTTTCACAGAGAGTCGCGGAGTATCCTTAATTGTATCCTGTTTAGTTAGTGGAATAACTGGCTCCGGTATATCAAGGGTGGCAGAGAGAGTTCTTGAAGTGCCTGTACTCTGGTGAGCTGGTAATGCTCTCTTCTGTCTTTTTCCATGAATATTAGATAATGGCTTTAACTTGGGAAGCGATGGAGTAAACAGGACTGGAGGATTGGGGCTGTTTTTCTGTAAGGCTTTTATAGTCAGCAATGCTTCTTGCTGATTGGTGGACAGGTTCTGTATCAAGATGCCAATCTCTCTGGTCTTATTATCCAAGTACCCCTGCAAGTTATACCCTACATCTGTTAATGTCATAGCTATTTTTTCCTGATTTTTCTGATTTAGTTGAGCCACATGACTGCTTGCCACATTTAGTCCGACAGCAGATCCGAGGTATCCAGTAATCACTAAGGTGGCTACTGCTCCAATTAAGAGAATCCATATAGTAGGAATCATGCCTGCACTGTATAATACAGTACAGCTACCTATAAAATGGATAACCTGTATTCACTAATGTGATAAGCTGAGTATTATACACTTAACTTAACTCTTGTACTATGAGTTACAATCTGGTCTTATAGACTTATATTATTATTATTATATATTATTACATCTGTACATCTGGCCCCAATTCCACATCGGTGACAGGTGCGAAAATAAAACTCTTACTTCCGTATTTCTTCAATTTAATCGCACAAAGCTTGGACACTTTTGGTTGGTTCACATGGCACGATGTCATTGTTGTCGACTGATATGAAAAATCGTGGCGGTCGCGGCTGTGGCATGACCCATTGCGTGGGTCGATTAGGTAGCGTGACAGGCGTCTTTTTTACCGGTGTCGGCGGTGTCCTAGCAGGTGGTGCGGTTGTTGGTGGTGTTGCGTTGCCTATCACTGTCGTTGGTTTCGGCGTCTCTGGCTGTGGCAGTAGTGGTGAGTCAGGGTTGTGTTTTCCGACATCTGGTGTTGACTCCCTCTACGGTGATATACAGTCAGTTCAGTTCAGTGGCCGTTTTATTTTTCATCTTGTTTGTGGTAGTATTAAAAGGTTTGAAGGTTGCTTGATGCCCTTCTTCGCTTCGGTTCTGTTGCTACGAATATTAAGTATTTTTAAATAATATATGCAGTATGTAATTATAAAATTAATATTAATGTAATAATTATAATAATACTAGGTTGCCGTCAAAAAATGGAATGAAACAAATTGTTTGAAATAATAACATTTATTATAAACATTTATTTACATTTTTAATACTGCCTAAGTATAAAACTTACATTTTTATTAATAAATCAGATTATAATTACTAAATGCTAACAACTTACACTTACTGTACCATCGAGCTTGTCGTGGTAATCAAGAAAACACTGTCCTGGGCACAGACCTGGTTTATTTGGACATATAGGACAGTATAGTGTAGTATTTACCCACATGTAGCACATAACACATCTTTTCCTTATGACTCTATTTTTACCATCACGCGGTAATTGAAAAGCCGCGTGACGTAGACTGGGGGAGGTTATAGTTCTTGGCAAAATATTGGCTGTGCCGCTTGAAACCAATACCCCAGTATAACAGTTTGCCTGAAATCGTATAGGCATATTGGTTTCTCACCGAATCTGTTATATAAATTATGTGCGTTACGCAACATTGTGCTAAAAATAGGGATGCCCACCTTTTTATACCACCTAACAGTCTAGTGCTCAGAATTATAATATGACAACATCTGGTCGTATTTGTCGACACCCCCCATATATTTATTGTACTGCAAGACGACGTTAGGCTTAGATTTTATGGCATGTTGCCTTGTCGTATAATCTTGCCACTAACCGTCAAACTCTGACGAGATCATGATGACCTCGCGACGATCATTCCACTTTGTTACAGAGTTGCCGTTTTTGGAATTGGCTCATATTTTCTCCTGGGCTGCTAATTTTTTTATTTTTTATTTGAATGGGAAGGTCTTTCCTATTGGGACGTAGAGTACCGGTTACATGGGTGTCATGTTCGATTAAAACGTTTGTTAAAGAAAAAGAATTATAAAAAAATATCCATGTAAACCGAGTGCCCTACGCCTAATTTTCCCTGTAACAGGTTTTTCACAACTTTATCTACATGATTTTACCTCCTACTACAAGATCGGTCTTCCCGCTATATACAATAACCTTCAGAACGCATCCAAACTGATCTGTTAATAAATAAAGTTTCACCTCGTATTGATTAGCTTTCTTAATATGTTGACGGCACCAAAGTACCAAGGATTCGTCAATACAAAGCATGTTGTCGGGATAAAATACGGATGCCATAATTTTATTAAAATGTTGAATGAGTGCAGATATTTTATTTAGTCTACTTTCGTCACCATTGTCAGTTCCTGTTTTCTTCCAGCGTATCCATGCACCTGACATTTCAAATGGACGCTGTCGGAGAGAGGGATGCTGTCTTTGTGTTGTGTACTATCTTTATATGTACTATCTAGGGCAGCGTTAATTGTTGTATAATTTGTGACCCAGTGTCCCAATACACGAGGTGTGATGAGCACTTGTAAAAATTTATCATAAAATTATTCATCATTCATTTATCAGAATATCCAAGGAATAATGAACGTTGTATTCCTTATATGGTACCGTACTGGCGATACTTGATGCCATGTATGCCTACTACTCAAGCGAGCTTTATAAAAGTAATTTTACATGTCTGTCTCTACTAGCGCTTTAAACATTCAATAATGCTTTTTTAAGTGCTCTAATGGTCTTCCCATCGATAAAACTATGGCAAGCGTCATTGTCGAGAAATGCAGGTTGCATGCAGTCTACCTTGCTGCCAGTTGCACCAATCTGTCGAGATATAGTCGCATGACTTCCGTATTTCTTATTCTGAATTTAATCGCACAAACCTTCGACGCATTTGGTTGGTCCTCATTGCACGATGTTATTGTTGTAGACTGTAGGCTTCAGTGCATATCTGGAAATGTGAAATAGGTATGATGAGCACTTGTCAAAATTTATCATAAAATTAGTCATCATTAATTTATCAGAATATCCAAGGAATAATGAATGCTGTATTCCTTTATGGTACCGTACTGGCGATACTTGATGCCATGTATGCCGACTACACAAGCGAGCTTTATAGAAGTAATTTTACATGTCTGTCTCTACTAGCGCTTTAAACATACAATAATGCTTTTTTAAGTGCTCTAATGGTCTTCCCATCGATAAAACTACGGCACGCGTCATTGTCGAGAAAAGCAGGTTGCATGCAGTCTACCTTGCTGCCAGTTGCAGCAATCTGTCGAGATATGGTCGCATGACTTCCGTATTTCTTATTCTTAATTTAATCGCACAATGCTTCGACGCATTTGGTTGGTCATCATTGCACGATGTTATTGTTGTCGACTGTAGGCTTCAGTTGTGTATCTGGAAACGTGAAATTCAATTTTGAAGAAGGTATTTTTATCTTTTCACCTTACTTATGAGCCGCAGTGTACATAATCTTAGCTAAAGATTGTTTCTTTAAATTATAATAAATTTATTCTGGTTGGGTTATATTACATGTCAGTTTATCGCTTAGACAAGCAATATGTGTAAGTTGCAGTAAACCGAAGACACTCGTAATTAATATATTTTATTGTGATTAGGGCAAGTCTTACGAAAATTAACTCTATACAGGCGAGGTGTGTTCTGCTTAAAATAATACTAATTAATCCTATACCGTAAATCCGTATCTAAAACCTTTTTATGTGGACTAATGTTGTCCCGGCGGGTGCAGCGCCTTGGGCTTAAGTTGAACTTGCCGATTGCTTTCGACTCGTGGTCTGCGACGGCTTCATTACCATCGAGTATCAATCTTGCTTTTTTTTCCTGATTATCTCCTTCTTTGCATTCTCCTTTTCTATAACATCACTTAGCATCCCTATTCTGCAACACTCACACATCTATGATTGTCTACAGTCCGTTCAGTGGCCATTTTTTTTCTCTTCTTTGTTGTAGTATTAAAAGGTTTGAAGGTGGCTTGATGCTTTAGGCGGTAGGTTCCGGAAGGCGGTAGGCAGCAGAACTAGTTCGTGTTATGCAAAATAGTGATCACTTGAGAGTAGGGGAGCTTCGGGCAGAGTCAGGGTGACAGGCTATATAACAACACGTAGTAGGTCGGTATAAAGAGTGTGCATTTGTTTTTAATCAGATACGTATCTATTTATACATTTCAGGTTATCGCTTAGACAAGCAATATGCGTTATGTTGCACTAAACCAAAGCCTTTAATATATTTAATTGTGATTAGGGCAAGTCTTACGAAAATTAACTCTATACAGGCGAGGTGTGTTCTGCTTAAAATAATACTCATTAGAGCTCTTTTCCACGGGCGTCCAGTTTTGCAGGATCGGTTTTTTACTGGATCCCGCAAAAATCAGACCTGTGTTCACACGGTACTTTTGTTTCCCGTTTTTTACGGAATAGTATTGTCGCGATTGCTGGGCACCGCGATGACGTCTTCCATCAACAATTCACCGCTGGCAACCCTACCAGGGAGTAGCGTATCTATGGTAAGTAGACCAGATCAAATCTATGGTAAGTAGACCAGATCAAATCTATGGTAAGTAGACCAGATCAAATCTATGGTAAGTAGACCACATCAAATCTATGGTAAGCGTATCTATGGAAAGTAAATCAGATCTAGTCTATGGTAGACGTGTCGATGGTCAGCGCCTTTTCCGGACACGTAGCTAACGAGGCAGTCAGTCTTTGCCGCCGTAACGAGCGGAATAGTGAAGTGTGTTAGTGCAATGAGGTGCAGATTTATCCTAAGAAGCAGGAAACCACATGGGCTGGTTTCCCTTAAGCTGAGTATTCTCCGACTTTATAATTTGTTTCATTCTATTTTGTGACCATGTAATCTGACCTCGTAACGTAACTTATCCTTCTTGCCACTTGTCTCATGACCCGATATCAAAACCCTCCATGGTAAATATAATGATTGTCCCTATAGTTTAACCGTTAACGTATCTCCTCGCGGAGTCTAGGAAGAGATGAGACAAGTAGATATCGACAGCCCACGCCCTAAAGTATCGGCAGCCCGTGAGGCGTTAATGCCTCGAATGTGCCTGACGAGGCCAAAGAGTATCGGCAGCCCGTGAGGCGTTAATGCCTCGAATGTGCCTGACGAGGCCAAAGGAATCAGCAGCCCGTGCGACGTTAATGCTTCGAATGTGCCTGACGAGGCCTAGAGTAACGGCAGCCCGTGAGGCGTTAATGCCTCGAATGTGCCTGACGAGGCCAAAGGAATCAGCAGCCCGTGCGACGTTAATGCTTCGAATGTGCCTGACGAGGCCTAGAGTAACGGCAGCCCGTGAGGCGTTAATGCCTCGAATGTGCCTGACGAGGCCAAAGGAACCAGCAGCCCGTGCGGCGTTAATGCCTCGACAGTCAAATGAATGTGTATGATCTCCTGGACTACTGACTTACTGACAATGTGACAATACATACTCCCTGACATTACTGACCTACTGTACTTATTTGACATCTGTAACTTACATAGATCCTATCATGTCATCTAGCAATAGTAGCTCTGTTAACTCCCATAAAGATATCCCGAGATGCTCAGTAGTGATAATGGTTAAATCATAGATCACTCAAAACCACAGGTGGTGTGCTGAAACCCTGCAGGCGTGGCCCATACTCCGAATCAGGTGAGCTCTCCGAGTGCGAGAGCAGTTGGAACCCACGGCATAGAGAAGGAGATAAAGGTAAGATTCAAACATCTTTATCTCAATCCATCGCAACGCCTTGTCATATTTTTATTTACTCTACCACTGTAGTTACAATACCTTCCCATACAGACAAGCGCTAGCGACATGGTGGAGAAAGATGCTGGGATGTATGAATCTATGCCTAAACTCGTTATGGGTCAACAAATAGTCGATGTCTTTTTGAGCTTTCAGGGAATAGAAGAAAGCTTTATATTTCAGATACGAAGAGGCAACAGAATTGTTGTTGTATTTGTTGTTAAATGTTTATTTCAGGTAAAGAAAAAAAAAATAAAAAAAATTTAAGCTAATATATAGTTCATATATGCTATGGAAGTATTAATTTTAAGTTTAAAGATACTTCATTTCTCATAACATAAGAATATACATATTCACTTATACATAGGTATACGAGTATACTAATTTCGTCGGTGAGGACACAATAAGTGTATTAATTATGAACTAACTTAAACTAAATAAAAACAATTTAAATTAAAAATACTTATTTGGGGGTAAGTATTGAAATGCAAAAGATTTGCAATGAAATGCGGGCGTTCCTACATGCAGCTGCCCGAGCCGAGCCGGTTCTTTTTTTTTTACGGCATTAAATGTAAACAACAAGAAGAGGATTTGATTTCATGGCGAATTGCAGATACAATAAGTCGATAAGCATTCGATTCGATCAAACAAGAGATCGGATGTTGTCTTAGAGAATTTAGCCCGGGTGGAGTAGACATACCTGTCATTTCCGATACACGAAGGTCTGTCGAAATTTGCGGGGGAGAGGAACGTCAAGTGTGTGACTGTTCGTACGTAACATACAGATAGCCACGTCAGATAAACGTCAGTCCATGCACGTGCATGATCACTGGTCATCTATTTCGGCAGAGGGGAACTCCTGTCAATGACGACTCCGGTTGGTTTAATGCTCAAAGGATGCTGTTTAACTCATTCGATTCATAATCATCGATACTCAAGAAAATTGCAGGAAAACAAACGTAAAATATACTAATTAAAATGAAATGAAAAGTGAAATATATATTTAATTTCCTTATGTATTGTTCTTACGTCAAATGGATGTAATAGTATTTAAGATTAGAATTACGAGTGTTTATGAGTGCGCATCTGCAGGGCGCTTGGTTGGTCAATCATTGGTATTATTATTTGTCAAAATCATGTAAAACACCCTAAAAACCTAAAACACATTTCTATATTCGTTTTCATTAATTTAACTATTAATTAACTTGAATAGTGATACAATTAACTACGACACAATTATGATCACCGGAAACGATTTGGTTTGTTATGTTGGTGTCAGTGAGTGTACGAGCGCTTAGGACCCAGCGTCAGCGGCGTCGGCCATTTTCGTTAGCTACAACATCGTAACGCTGCGACAAAACTTATAAAGTTTATTTTTTGCTGCGGGGTAAGTTCTTTTAATTGTTTTAATAGTGTACTGAGCAGATTATCCGTTCGTGAACGCGAATCAAATAAAGGTGTCACGCTGAACAAAATGTAAAGTAATATCCATATCCACCAAACTTAACTACGATAAATTTCACAGTGAGCGTTCAATTTTCGCCCACCCCCATTTAGATTTTGCTTTGATGTTTCTAATTAGAATTCGTCTTGCTGGTAAATAATTTGTCAAAATTAGTCGATGCTAGTTAGGAGAAAGGCGTCCCTCTTTTATTAACGTAATTGTTAGTTTTGTATAACGAATTTCGTTTGGTACCTGTAGGCCGTCAGCCATCACGTAGTCTACCTACTCTCCACAAAGCCAGCGCAACGTCTGCCCGGTGTCATCTGAGGCGAGACTCAGTCTGTTTCACCGTAAGTACATGTTATTTATCGAAATCCCTTTAGCGTCTTGCTATGCGACCTGCGATCCATGCGAATAGCCTCTGCATTTACCATGCCTGTGCCTGCCGCCTGAAACGTCCAACTCAGGGCGTCGTGTCATCTTGGATATGAAAATGGTATTTCATTAACTGGATAAATTCAGCGTGACCTATTACAATTATTATTGCAAGATTTATAGACTAGCTAAAAGAGTAATATAATTTGGACATAATTGTGTGATAGGTTTACTTGTGAGATAAATTGAGTGAATTCTCACAGAGCTAAATGACTACATTGTTCACTTGTTTGGGAGTTGAAACAAAACGCCTTTAGTTAAATTAATTTCTTGCACATTGCTTATTAATAAACAAGTAAATACTAGTACTAACTTCACCGTACTTTACTAAAGTATCATAGTCAACTCAACTTTCATAATGAAACTCTTGTTACTATCAATGGGACATTAATTTAACGGGTGGTAAGTAATAGTTATCAATGCTATATTCATATCGTGATATCAATGTTAGTTGAAAATCAAATTCAATCGTAAGACCAAGAGAGTGAAAGGTGAACGGTTCATTTAAGAGTTTCAACTTTATTTAGTAACTTTCTTCACTAATTGCTACATCAAACATTGAGATTTATTTGCATTGCCCGTCTGGAATTTTACAAATTTAGGGAGCTGCTTTGCTGTGTGTGAATAAATATATATTTGTGTTGATTTTCTGCCCCAGTGTCTTAACCTCCTGCATATATTTCTTTGTGTGTATTTACAGCAGTTATATGAGATAGTATCAGTGAAATGCGCCTCATACATGATTTGATGATATAGGTTGTAAAAATAAAGGAACATTAATAGAACTCATACTTAAATACAAGTGAAACTTAAAATAGAACCACATACAAACTAAACTTAAAACTAAATTAATTACTCCTTGATTTCATTATATATAATACTTGGATCGATATTTCTTGACTTACTGACTTGTCAGAGCACACTTTGAAATTATAAATTTCTTTGATACACTCAGTAGTTTATATACAAGATAATGTTGAACAAATACACATTCCATTTTGGAACATTTAGTTCAATTAAATAACAAATAGGTTTGTTTACACAGATAAACAGAGGAATATACTTTCATTATTAAGTTAGGCATAAATTATTACAAAACTTTGATTTCACTAAGCGTTGACCAGCCAAGAGCTATCATCCTGCGACCTCAACCAACTTAGCGTTAAAACCCCATAGATTTAAGTAATTGTATGGAGTCAAAGTCTACGCTATGCTAGACTTATATAATGCTTACGGAATACCTTAATAAATGCTCACCTTAATAAAAATTCATACATAATATGGGAAACCTGCTTTAAACGCTATATGCCTGCAACGCTATGCGATGAATAACCACGCTCCGGCTCTCTTAAAACATTTTCCATGAGACATTGTACGGTGAACGGTATACAATTTGGCATTACTATTTTGCTGTGTGTCTATTACAGGTCTGTATCTACGTTACTAATTAACATGGAGGAAGGCTTGAAGATTGCACTTAGATTTACTGCCGACCACTTAGAGCGTCTGTCAGTTAAGGCGAGGGAGATTCTTAACATCTTACCTGGTTCCCCTACAGATGAGTTTAACCTTGAAACGGAAATCGTAATCTCAAAGTTAGAGAGCAGCCTGAATAGAATAAAGACTGAAATGAACAACTACTTTAGAATGGCTAATCAGCCTGATGCCGACGAGATCTCAAGAGTTTCTGTCATACAGCTGACAGCTGAAGAGGATCTATGTGAACTGCAAGTGAGGATCAGAAGAGCTCGAGCCACATCAAGAGAAGCTGCCATGCCAGTGTCAGGGAAGCTACCTAAGCTGAATTTACCAGAATATAGCGGTGATATTCTAACTTGGCACCAGTTTTGGGATCAATTCGTCTCCTTGGTAGATAGTCGACGACTAAGTGACGTAGATAAGTTCATGTACCTCAATTCTGCGGTTAAGGGAGAAGCGAAGGAACTGATCGAAGGTCTTGGTACCACCAACAAGAACTACATCATCGCTGTGAACATTTTGAATGAACGATATGGACGAGTGGAGTTAGTTAAGGATGCTCATTACGCTGCCCGGGATAAGATCAAGCCTACCGACAGCTCTACGAGCAGTTGCCGGAACATTTTGAATGAAATAGAAACCCATCTCAGAGTGTTGAGCTCTTTAGGTGAGGATGATACTCACAGCTACCTTCGGTTCGTGATACTGGGAAAGTTTCCTGAAGAGAGTCTACGAGCTGAAGAAAAGAGTTCAGAATGATTCGGTTCCGGAATTAAGGAAGGAGCTTGAGAAAATAGTATCCGCCAAGGAAGACGCCAGTCGATTCATTTCTCAAACAAGCGTGAGTTCTGCAGGTAACTACACTACTGAGACACTACATGTCAGTGAAAGGTTTAATAACCATCAATTTGGAAGAGGAAGAAATAATTATAGATTTAATGATAATAGTAATGGACAGAAAAACAATTATGTTCCCACCTCAAGAGACCAGTGGCTGAAAAGAAAGTTTGGAAACAGTCAAGAAATAAATTTTTCAACGGAACCTTCAAGAAAGAAGTTCAAGAAGTCATGCCTCTTCTGTGAAGCAGAACATAACTCCCAGGATTGTAACCGATACACGACAATAAGAAAGAGAATGGATAGACTTACGAATCGTTGTTTTAGATGTATGAGACAAGGGCACCAGAGGCGAGTGTGCAGATATAACAGACCTTGCACGTACTGTGGAGATAGATACCATCACTCACTTCTGTGTCCAAAGTTACCTCATGAAAATACGCAATCGACGTCAACGGAAACGCAGAAGAACACGGCGAAAACATCTAGAAATGAGAAGGAAAACAACGGCTGCTGAAGGGAATAACAACAGGCATAAGGGAAGATTACTGCTCGACGGCGGAAGCATGAGATCGTACACTACAAAGGACTTCGCAAGAAAATTCAACCTGATCACCGTAGAAGATAGTCATCTTACTATATTTACCTTCGGTACCAATACACCTTAAGAAGTGGAAAGTCCCAAAGTCAAGATCCAGATGGTGACACAAACCGGTGAAATTGTTTCAATTAATGCCAACGTCGTTCCTCTGATTGCAAGAGGCGTTCCATACTTAGGACCTGACCGTAAATTATGAAATCCGGAATACAAGTTAGCTGATGATGGATCCTTCGGTGAACGGATAGACCTCTTATTAGGTAACGATTACTATCTATCTTTATTATTGCCTGAGATAATAGAGTTAACAGGAATATTGTTGAAGTTTAGATCACATAAATTAGGTATTTGCGCCGATGTAGAGAAGGCATTCTTACAAATAGGTTTACAAGACAGAGATCGTGACGTAACTAGATTCCTTTGGATCAAGGATCTAGACAGACCAGTAGAAAAGGATAATTTAATACATATGAGGTTTTGTAGAGTCCCATTCGGTGTGATCAGTAGGCCGTTCTTACTGAACGCCACAATAAAATACCACCTATCTAAATCACGCTTAGAGAGTATACAACGTGTTGCTCATAATATCTACGTAGATAATATGGTAACTGGCACAGATACTGTAGAAGAGGCCATAGACTTATATAACAATACAAAACGAGAGTTTCAACAAATGTCAATGAACTTGAGGGAGTGGAGCTCCAACTCACGTGACTTCATAAAACAGGTTCCAGTCAGCTGTCAAGATAGAATAGTTAAAGTACTCGGACTAGACTGGAACTTAGACTCGGATACACTTCACTTGCGACTGAAGGAACGTGAGTACCCTAGTACAAAGAGAAGAGTTCTACAATGCATTGCGTCAGTGTACGACCCTTGTGGGTATGTAGCACCCTCTACACTATCAGCGAAGCTTTTTCTACAAGATTTGTGGAAACTTAAATTAAAATGGGATAACCCTTTAACTGGAGGGGAGGCGAAGAGATGGATTGATGTACAAAAGGAACTTGAAAACTTAAAGGACACCTGCGTTCCTCGGTGCTTTGTAGAGAACCTTCGGCAGAAGAGCTATTCCATCCATTGCTTCACAGACGCTTCGACTAAAGCAGATGCAGCGGTTGTCTACATAGTGCAGGGCAACCAGAGAAACTTCGTTATAGGAAAATCCAGATTGATACCAATTAAAGGTGATCTGAAGACCCCGAAATTAGAGCTTATCGCATCTCTTATAGGTCATCGTTTAATTCAGTACGTTAAGAAGTCACTACAAGGTGAAATAACTGAACAGATCCTCTGGACGGACAGTCAGGTCGTATAATCGGTTGGTACTACTCAGATAAATTCCTAACACCGTTTGTATCAAGAATAATACAAGAGATGAAGAAAAACAAACAAAGGTACGATCTGTCCCAACAGATTTAAACCCAACGGACGTGGCTACTAGGCCCACACAACCAAAGAGGAACTGGAGAAATGGTTGGCAGGACCTGAGTTCTTATCAAGAGACTCAGTCCATCAAGTAACACTTCTCTTCTGGTTGGGGAGGGTCTGTCGAGTACTCCAATGGAAATAGAACTGAACGACAGAGATATACAGGATGAACATGGTAGTTTAAGTACTGGATCGGAAGAAACGGAGACGCACACACTCTTAGTACCATTCGTCAGAACTTCTGGATACCACAAGGGATGAAATGTATCAGCATACTGAAAGAGATCAAAAGAATGTTCATAGATCGGTACCTTTTGAGTCTGAGAGAAAGGTATTCACACTCTCCTAAAACAACCTAGGTGCACCTCCAAGTTGGAGCCATCAGAGGGCCAAGTAGTACAAATTAAATCAGATAACAAAAACAGGCAAGACTGGAGAGTAGGTAAAATTATATCTCTTGAGAAGGGGAGCGACAATGTGTCGTGTTGCCCGCGTTAAGGTAGGAAATAAAGTATACACTCGTTCTCTAGCACAATTATACCCATTAGAAGTAGATGTGACTAGCGACGAAGCTACTGCATCATCGGTGAACGAAGAAGACTCGAGAGTTTTTGAAGATTCACAAATTTTAGCTACCGACATTGAAGTCGCACTTGCATGCCTACATGCCCTTTAATGAGGAAGGGGATAAGGAAATTTTACATGATACTGAAAGTATAATGAAGAGTGTACTCTAGAGAGAGTCAGCTCGCCTAATAATATAGATACAGACGACAGTTTAAACGCTGATGATGACACTGGCGCATCTCCTCGACCGTGACAGCGGGATGCCGCCGTCAAAGCCCGAGAGAAGATCCGGCGGTGGACGCAATCCCTGTCTTCTCTTCTGTCGGCCGTCGGGAGTGTCGCGATTGCTGGGCACCGCGATGACGTCTTCCATCAACAATTCACCGCTGGCAACCCTACCAGGGAGTAGCGTATCTATGGTAAGTAGACCAGATCAAATCTATGGTAAGTAGACCAGATCAAATCTATGGTAAGTAGACCAGATCAAATCTATGGTAAGTAGACCACATCAAATCTATGGTAAGCGTATCTATGGAAAGTAAATCAGATCTAGTCTATGGTAGACGTGTCGATGGTCAGCGCCTTTTCCGGACACGTAGCTAACGAGGCAGTCAGTCTTTGCCGCCGTAACGAGCGGAATAGTGAAGTGTGTTAGTGCAATGAGGTGCAGATTTATCCTAAGAAGCAGGAAACCACATGGGCTGGTTTCCCTTAAGCTGAGTATTCTCCGACTTTATAATTTGTTTCATTCTATTTTGTGACCATGTAATCTGACCTCGTAACGTAACTTATCCTTCTTGCCACTTGTCTCATGACCCGATATCAAAACCCTCCATGGTAAATATAATGATTGTCCCTATAGTTTAACCGTTAACGTATCTCCTCGCGGAGTCTAGGAAGAGATGAGACAAGTAGATATCGACAGCCCACGCCCTAAAGTATCGGCAGCCCGTGAGGCGTTAATGCCTCGAATGTGCCTGACGAGGCCAAAGAGTATCGGCAGCCCGTGAGGCGTTAATGCCTCGAATGTGCCTGACGAGGCCAAAGGAATCAGCAGCCCGTGCGACGTTAATGCTTCGAATGTGCCTGACGAGGCCTAGAGTAACGGCAGCCCGTGAGGCGTTAATGCCTCGAATGTGCCTGACGAGGCCAAAGGAATCAGCAGCCCGTGCGACGTTAATGCTTCGAATGTGCCTGACGAGGCCTAGAGTAACGGCAGCCCGTGAGGCGTTAATGCCTCGAATGTGCCTGACGAGGCCAAAGGAACCAGCAGCCCGTGCGGCGTTAATGCCTCGACAGTCAAATGAATGTGTATGATCTCCTGGACTACTGACTTACTGACAATGTGACAATACATACTCCCTGACATTACTGACCTACTGTACTTATTTGACATCTGTAACTTACATAGATCCTATCATGTCATCTAGCAATAGTAGCTCTGTTAACTCCCATAAAGATATCCCGAGATGCTCAGTAGTGATAATGGTTAAATCATAGATCACTCAAAACCACAGGTGGTGTGCTGAAACCCTGCAGGCGTGGCCCATACTGCGAATCAGGTGAGCTCTCCGAGTGCGAGAGCAGTTGGAACCCACGGCATAGAGAAGGAGATAAAGGTAAGATTCAAACATCTTTATCTCAATCCATCGCAACGCCTTGTCATATTTTTATTTACTCTACCACTGTAGTTACAATACCTTCCCATACAGACAAGCGCTAGCGACAAGTATTCAGTCGGAGAAAAAAATTCAGACGCGATGGACGTGAATTCTCTTTTGATATTGTACTGGTACTTTCGCCGCCGAAAGCAATACAAAAAAAGAAGATTTTGGGTTCACTCGATTCTAAAACTACGATCGAGATTAGGTACCTTTCGTAATCTCATGGGTGAATTGAGAAAGGATGAATCCAAATTTTTTAACTACTTCCGAATGTCCATGGCCACCTTCGACAAGCTTTTAGCAAAAGTGAAGAATGATTTAAAAAAACAGGATACAAATATGAGAAAATGCATAATGCCTGAAGAAAAATTAGCAATATGTTTGAGGTAAGAATAAAACACATTTGTATTATTTTTAACATTTATTATGAATCAAATTTTCGCGATGTGTGTTCATCACATAGGGGGGCACAGCAGTGCCTCCGCCAAGTCGTTATATTTACTTATAACAAAGCAAAATCTGGGAGATCAGAGCGAGTTGATTCTGCTGGTGACGGTTGAAAAGTGTCGATGTGTGAAGAATTTGAGGATACCGATATATCAACAGGATATTGTGATGTGAAATATCCTTGTGGCGGTGATTGATATGAGTAGTTGTTGGAAGTAGATGGTTGTTGACTCCATACGTTATTATTGCGGCGTTTTATGTTCTGTAGTAAATTTATAACACCTCCTTGAAATTCTAGTACTTGATCATCGTTAAATGAGCATAGTGTTGGAAGGTAATCCTTTGAAAAAGGACATGTTACGATCTTCATTTTGCGAATTGTCTTTACTACTCATTTGATTGTCAATAAAAGACATCATTTTTAGATCCATCTCACTGAGCTTTTGCCTTGCCACATCCCTTTTTTTGGATCGTTTAGCGTTCGAGGGATTTTCTTGATCCGGTTTTTCAAATGCAGAAAGTTCATCTTCTTTATTTTGGTTCATAGCATTTTCCAAATTACCGTCCTCAGTGTCTGAATTGTTTTTATCGATTTCTGTACTATTTGCACTTTCGTGCGTTTCAGCTGGATTTATAATTTTTTTCAGAAAAAGCATGTGTTTGTGATAGCAGTAACTTTTAACACGAACTGAACCAGACCCAGATTTCTTAGCACTCTTAGTCACGTGTAAAGATCGCGTCCAGCTGTCTCTTAATTGATTCCATTTTTTAACAACTGCTTTTGCTGCAAAAAAAATGTGTCAGTAGTACTTAGAAACAACTATAAACACATGATTTACCACATTGTTTTTTTAATTTCCAGGTACATGGCATCTTGATGCTCATTTATGGATTTACATTATACGTACCGAATTGGGGTTTCAACAATTCATAAAATTATTAAAGAAGTATCAAATGTCATATGGAAAAACCTATTAGAAGATCACATGAAATTGCCAACTACAAAATCTGAATGGGAAGAAATCGCTAACGGGTTTTATACTAGAGCTAATTTCCCTCATTGTCTTGGTGCAGCTGATGGTAAACATATAAGATTAAAAAAGCCACGTCACAGCGGTTCTATGTTTTTATTTTTTTTTATTTTATTTCCCAGATTACAAAGTCCTTAATAACTAATACAATTCTTCGCCAAACTGCGAGACAGTTTGTTGGCGAATAAAATACACCCATTTAATTACTTAAATCTAACATAATTCACCGAGGAACCCTGAAAAAACTACTGTACTTTAATTACAGGGATTTTTTTTCCATTGTGTTACTAGCAGTGGTGGATTCCAGTTATAGATTTACATATATCTGTGTAGGTTCATATGGCAAAGAATGCGACTCCTCTACATTCAAACAGACTACTTTCTGGAAAAAACTAACTGATGGCAGCCTAGATTTACCAGATAATCGTCCTCTTTCTACAGCTTCGGAAACACGGGTTCCTTTTGTGATAATAGGCGATGAAGGATTTGGTTTGCATAATAATTTGATGAGACCCTACGGAGGAACTCATTTGGATGCAAATAAAAGAATATTTAATTATAGATTAACAAGAGCCAGGCGTTACGTAGCGTGTGCTTTCGGAATATTAGCGAACAAATGGCGAATATTCCATCGGCCGTTAGAGGTAAATACTAGTACAGCTATCTCGATAGTAAAAGCTTGCACGGTACTTCATAATTATATAATAAATAATGAAGGTTCATATGCCAACATTGAATTGAAAATATAGAACCTACGACATCTTTGCAAAATATGTATACGTAACGACAGAACGCAAGGCGGACGTTGTGCTAATACAATACGAACAGAGTTCACGAATTATTTTGTCTCCGAAGAGGGAGCTGTACCGTGGCAAAATGAAGCAATTTAATAGATACATAGGTACTAATATTTCAATAAAGACTTACCATAATTTTGTCTTTCCTTCTCTTCCAGCTCCACAAAGTCATCTTTCAAAATAGTGCAAATTTCTCGCCAAGCGGCCGTACGCAAGGTTTTATCTTTATAGTCTTCTAATGTTTTATCCCATATTACAGGTCTATTTTCAACAAGAGTAACAGCCCGTTCACACAGAGTCTCCGTATTTACGGTACCCGTTTTAACGGATACAACAAAACTGTATGCTTTGTTCACACATAGGCACCGTATAGCGTTTAACGTATCCGTCATTAACTGAGAGCCCGTTTACAGCCCGTTCACACAGTCTCCGTATTTACGGTACAAAATTCGCAGTATAGCACCGCTAGTCTACCAGGATGGACGTTGTCGTTATGTATTGGTACTACCGCCGGCGGAAACGGTACAATCGGCGTTATTGGCAGCATCCACTCTTGGTGCAAAGAGCTAGAGCAGGTGCTTACCGTTTACTCATGAGTCAATTGCGGGGAGACGACTCAAAATTTTTTAATTACTTTCGTATGTCGATGTCTTCTTTTGATCATCTACTTAAACTACTGGAAAAGGATTTAAAAAAGCAAGACACTAATTTGAGGAAAAGTATCTGCCCTGAAGAAAAATTAGCAATATTTTTAAGGTAAGTACTTTTTATTTTTATAAAAACGTTTACAATATTAAAACCCAGACATATCTAGCGTATTCTCATCACTGTACGGAGATTGTACTGATGGCGATGGTGTATTATCACTATACATTACAATCTGGTCTTGTAAAATTGTTATTTGGTTACTATTAGCACCAGATGCTTGGGTAAAATACCCTTGTGTTTGGTGATTGCTAGCACCAGATGATTGGGTAAAATACCCTTGTGTTTGGTGATTGCTAGCACCAGATGCTTGGGTAAAATACCCTTGTGTTTGGTGATTACCAGCACCAGATGCTTGCGTATATGGAGCTAAACAGTTGGAGTTGGGCTGGTTAACTTTCCTTCTTTTAATAACTTGCAATAGTTTAATAACTCCAGACTGAAATTCTAGAATTTCATCATCATTTAGCACAGTCAAGGATGGCAAAACGCCTTTGAAGAATGAGAGATTACGATCATCCGGTTCAAGTTTCTTGGGTTTTATCTGGTGGTCTATGTAGGTCATCATTTTAGCATCTAATTAATTAAATTTTTTTTTTGGTGCTCTTCGTTTTGTCGGAGAAGATTTTGTTTGGTTGTCATTGCGAAGATGTTCTATCTCGTCACTGTCATCTTCGTTTGTTTTATGATTTTCGTTTACTGCAGTGGTGTCAGTTTTTTCAGCAGAGGCACTTTCGTGCGTGTCAGTTTTTTCAGCAGAGGCACTTTCGTGCGTTTCACCAGGCTCAATAATATTTTTTAAAACTAACATCTGATGATGATATTTGTACAGCTTTGTCTTTGAGGCAGCAGAACCAGATGACTTGCAATTCTTTTTATCTTTTAACGTTCTCACCCAAGCATCTAATCTGTCTCCACTTTTTTGTAACAAATTTTCCTGAAACAAATAATATTTTTTTCTTTCAGATATGCAGCATCCGGATGTTCTTTTAAAGATCTACATTATACCTATCGTGTTGGTGTATCGACCGTTAGCAACATTATAAAAGAGGTTTCAAGATGCATATGGAATAATTTGAGTGCTTTATATATGCGACTTCCTACATCAGTCGATGAGTGGAAACAAATAGCAGATGGATTTGACAAAAGAGCAAATTTTCCACACTGTCTTGGTGCAGCAGATGGCAAACACGTCAGACTTAAAAAACCACAAAATAGCGGTTCAATGTATATGAATTACAAGGATTTTTTTCCATCGTATTATTAGCGATCGTAGACTCTGACTATCGCTTTGTATACGTTAGTGTTGGATCTTATGGGAAAGAATGTGATTCATCAATATTCAAGGAGACAACATTTTGGAAAATGATGCTAGACGGCAGTTTACAAATACCAGCACCATGCTCATTATCAACAAACTCAGAGTTGAGAGTTCCATATGTGATCATAGGAGATGAAGGTTTCGGATTACATGAAAATTTACTTAGGCCGTTCGGCGGGACGCACCTGGATAAAAATAAGCGAATATTTAACTATCGCTTAACTAGAGCTAGGAGATACGTTGAGTGTGTTTTCGGTATCTTGGCTAATAAGTGGAGAATATTCCATCGACCTTTAGACACTCATAAAACAACAGCTGTATGGATAGTTAAGGCATGTACTGTTCTACACAACTTTATCAGGGATGAGGAGGGTTTAATCTCAAACAGTGATAATATCAGCGTATCTGAAGAAGTTCAACTCGAAAACCTACCTAATGAGAGAAGGACACGAGGTGGCAAAACCGTACAGCACATTTCGACGGGATCGGATTTTTGCGGGATTCTGCAAACCGAATGCTGGTGTGAATGTTACCATAGTAGCACGTATGCTGCTAAACTGGATCCTGCAAAAAAACGGTCCTGCAAAAAACGGGACGTTGCCGTGGGAAAGGGCTCTTAATTCTATACCGTAAATCCGTATCTAAAACCTCTTTAAGAGGACTAATGTTGTCCCAGCGGGTGCGGCGCCTTGGGCTTAAGTTGAACTTGCCGAGTGCTTTCGACTCGTGTTCGTGCCTTCATTAGGATCGAATATCAAACTTGCTCTTTTTCCCTGATTATCTCCTTTGCATTCTCCTTTTCTATACGAGGGTAAATCAAAAAGTTCTTAGAAATAGGGCCAAAAACAAACGAATAAATGTTTTTTTTTTCTATTTTTTTTTCTACATAATTTCCTTGTTGTTCTATACATTTAGTACATCGTTTTTTAAGTTTTTTTTCCTTCCAAATAAAAAGTTATTCTTGGGTCTCGAAAAACTCCTCTACAGCACGCATAACCGCGTTGTCGTCGTCAAATTTAGTTCCGCGAATGTACTCCTTTAATTTTGGAAATAAGTGGAAATCACTCGGAGTCAAAGATCTCAAAACCAGCCTTTTCGCTCTGCAAACTCCACACGCAAGTCTTTGTTTGCCTGGGTTAACATTCGCGGAACCCGTCTTGCAGACACTTTTTTAAAACCCAAACCATCTGTTATTATCGAATTTACACTACCAAATGAAATCTTTAGGGTCTTCTAAAACCATTTTTTAAATTTTTTCAACGGTTTGTTCGTTAACTGAGGTAGAAGGCCGGCCGGAGCGGGGGTCATCTTCACAGCTTGATCTACCTCTTCTAAACTCTGCAACCCAGTAAGCGATAGTGGAATAGGGTGAAGCATCAGAGCCTACCGTCTACTGAATGTCCAAAAAAATTTCCTTGGTAGACATTTTCTTCATACACAAGTCCTTTATTACGGCACGTAACAATTTTTTTTCAATATTTGAACGTTTTAGTCAGCTTCTTTCACAAAATACTCATTTACAATATAATGGCGGGAACAATTGAAAAAAAAAACAACTGTCAAAAATTACATTATAGTGCCAGCTCAGAAAAAAAAAACCGTATTAAAGAGGTTTTACAAATGCTTTAAAATTCTAAGGACTTTTTGATTCCCCCTCGTAACATCACTTAGCATCTGTCATCTGGAAGGGATTCATTGATACGAATTGAGGAAAATCCGAGGGTGTGAAACATTACCATTTTTTATTTCTAATCTAAGTAATCTATCAGAGATATCTTCTACTTGAGCGATATAATTATTGGTTTCGTTGGCGGTTACCTCGTTTCTTGTGAATTTTCAACACGCTTCTGAATAGACCACTTGAACGATGTTAGTTCCTGTTTTCATCCAGCGTATCCATGCACCTGACTTTTTGAATGGACGCTGTCAGAGAGAGGGATGCTGTCTTTGTTTACTGTCTTTATATGTAGTATCTAGAGCAGCGTTATTCAAAATGTATAATTTGTGACCCCAGTGTCCTAATTCACTAGGTCTGATGCGCACTTGTCAAAATGTATCATAAAATTATTCATCATTAATTTATCATAATATCAAAGGAATAATGAAATAAATGCAGGAAACCCCAGGAAATTTCTCTATAACATTAAAACCCTTTTTATACTTGTCTTTTACGAAAGAGCTGTCTTTGAAATTACCAAAAGAATTGATGAAGGCGTTAGTGATTCACGCGTTTCTTGAGACCCTTCAACAAGGACGTTTCCGAGGTGACTGGATTGGACTGAAGGACTGGATTGAGGTTATAGAAAATAAACACAAACGACTCAAGTGCCTGCCATTAGTTGTCCGTAACGTTCGTTCCCTTTCGTATCAGGATGCTCAGTGCCCTTGCTGTTTTGCAACACTCGACTATCCTGTGGTTGCACCCAAGTAACATCTATAAAATTAAATTTTTCTTGAATAACATTAAATAAACCGTCCATTAGTAAAAGGCATTTATTTTATTAAAGGTTTTATACCTTCCTGCTTACGTTGCAAGCGAGCTTTGTAAAAGTAATTTTACAGGTCTGTCTCTGCTAGCGCTTTAAAGATTGACTAGAGCCTTTTAAAGTATTCGAAAGGTCTTTCCATATAAAGGATCATCCATGCAATGATGTGATTACGAAGAAAGAAATTGTTGAGTTTTTCGGTTCGGTCGGAACTAAAGACCTGCAAGTTTTAAGTAGGCCTAGTTTACACGAAGTAACATTTAATAGCCCACCTTTCAACCAAAGACAGTCAACCTTAAAGACCGAGAGATAGCCACTTCAGGTATGGCACAATATTGAGAGCAACGTAACCCCTCTCGTCAGTTTGTTATACTATGCTTATTTCTACATCTGTCTACTCAGTTGATATCCCTTAATTGTCTCATGATTGTTTACGTTACGATTCCAATATTACTGTATTTTAGACAGCTGTAACTAACTGATAGTGATAACATAATTTTATACAATATGCATACGGGTGACGAATCTTACTTCACCGTGATACAGTTTTAACTAGTACGGGGAGTAAAGGACTCATTCTTCTCATGATGTATAACTTGCAACTAAATTAGTTAATACAATTAATCAGAATGATGTACTAACCGATTTATAATGTAACTGTTAGTTGTTATAGAAAATAAAGAATTATTATTATTATTATAGTAGTGTCCTGTATATTATTTATTTTTATTTAAAGCCCTGTTTTAAAAAAGTTTTCAAGCCAAGTATTAACCAAAATCCTAGCCACTTACCTCAGCTTAAACTTCAAACAAAGTTTTTTTTGTAACTTAAATAAGTATTAACGAACTGCTACAATCATTTTAAAAATATAGAAAAAAAACATAGAAACAAGAGTATAATTTTTTACCAATTTGGAATCAGCTTAAACCACATTTAAAGGAAGTATATAGGCAGTTATTTTCTTAACCTAATATTTACAAACATTTATATCTAATTACCCTAATACTTATGACTATTTTCATATTTTTATTTTTATTTTGTTTATGTTTATGTGTTTTTTTTTATATATATTTTTTAATTTTTTTAGTTTTTTTGTTTTCTTGTTAACCTATCTATGTGCCTAGATCTATTTAAACTAGGTTAAAAGTAGAATGATGTACATATGGACAAACTGACTGCGAAGCTTGTACTTTGGCAACAGTTGTTCCCTAGAGAAGTCCCAGAGATTTAAACACATTTAGTGCCTTCTCCAGCTCGACAACACTCTTTGTCCCGCCATGTCCAAAGCAACTAGCCTTCCTTGCGATGCTTGCCTTATCATTGGCTAGGAGTTGTGCTAAAGTTACACCATCTTTGTTTTTCACAGCAGCAATGCGGGCAATGCTTTCCTTTGAGACTTTGCCCGACTTGAACTGTTGTATATTATTATTATTATTATATATATTTATTATATATTATTATATATTATTATTATATATAGTTGTATATTATTATTATTTGTATCTCCTTTGAGAATCACGGGCCTTTATATCCCGGTCTTTTGGTAGGCTTGCGTGGGGATACAGATCCAACACGCAGAGGCCCCTTGGAGAAATTTGCTATGATATACACCTGCTAGAACCCATTCACGGGTACATTCATAGATACCCGTGAATCGGTTCCACCAGGCGTTGATGTGGCTATTGTAAATAAAATTGACAGAGTAATGGGCTATGATATTGAAGTTAGGCTGGTCAAAGATTAGGCTATTGTAAAGAGGTCCGGACACCTGCCATAACAATTCTATAACATGTTATCGAGGCAGGCGGTGACTCGCCGCCGACTAGATGGGCCTCTGAAACTGCCGTCGCAAAAACGACCAGGAGTAACATCGGTGTGAGCGGCTCAGGGTGTGGAGAGGTGTACACCGCTTTCTGCCAGTGACTGTAGGAAGCCCAGCCACTGTACCAACTCGCGACTTATGCAAATTTCACTTCCACTCTGCGAGCATATAGCTCTGACGGCTCCTCTCTGGACGGCCAACAAAGGCAAGCCAGAGCCGAGAGTCCTGCGGGTCCCCTTGGAGTCCACTCCGACCGACGAAGACACGCCGGAGACGGAGACCCTGGCCGACTCTCTGGAGCACTCGGGTCCGCGGGGTCGTCACTCCCCGACAGCTCGCCACAAGCTGCCCTGTTGCATATTATACCATGATAGTGTGAGAAGAAGATATGGGTTCCTTAATAGGGGTCAATGGATAGGCAGGTGGGGCAGTAGGTACCACTGTCCATCCAACAATTTCCTTCTTTACTCGATTTTTAAGGGAAAGTAGTTTTGCCCTATAATAATACATTACTATGCAAATTAATACAATTACAATCAGTAAACTTACAACTGTCCACCATGTGTAATGGGGTGCAGGAGTCCATGGAATACTAGATAATTCAGGAATTTTATTCTCCTCTACCCAGCCGTCAATTGTTAAGTCTTTCAATGAATACTTAGGATCTGGCAATGATAGGTTATACAGTATATTATATCCAGTCTTAATAGTCTCCTGTTTAAGCTGGTAAAGTTGACCAGCAATATGGAAATAATCCCCATCTTCAGCTGTCAGGACATAAGGTACATCTGAAGCAGGTGTATTCTTATGTACTATCAACTCACCAGATTGAGAAATGAGGACTTCTCCCTTTTGGGTAGTTGTACTCACCAAGACCCCACCATCAAATTGTGCAACTTCTGTGTCTGCAGTACTGGAGACTTTCCAGGTGCACAGATCATTAGGACTCTCGGAATTCAGCAATTTGGCCATACATTGGTTTATTTCCAATCTCCTGTTTAGGACACAGAGTCATAGTCAATGTATCTCTACACGCTAACGGTGCTACACTCCAACAAGTATTCTGATTCTTGCAAGCCATAGCACTTGGAAGTTCTAATTTGCGATACCCTGAGTTACCTTTAAGATGTGTCCACACCCTCATCATGGAGGCAGACCTATCAGGTATGATCTTCGGGAATACCATTACACCAGAGATCATAGGAAACGGATCATAGTCTACCCTGTGTAGTGCTATCTTTCCCAACTCATATAACAAACTTATATCTTGGCTGTATACTGAGTCTACCATCAAGGGATGCTTTAATAAGGTATTGACAACATCAGAAGCTGGTAGTAGATCTGGTATTATCTTGCCTGACAATGCACTATCTACAGCCCTAGCAAAGTCATTAGGGGCTAAGGCCATCCATACAGAGTACACCTCTTTAAAATATTGGTGAGCTAAATCTTCACAATTTTTCTCTTCTAATAACCTGTGGAGAAGTTGTGCTTGTCTGTCTACAGCATGATGTATTACTTGCTGGTTAGCAATAATAGTATTAATACTTTGTGTAACCAACAAAGAGTGGTCTCTAATTTCCTTTACCTGTTCATCCAGGGCAGACATAGAATTTTGGAGAGACCAAATTGATGCTCTATTCCATCCTATTACTCCTCCAGCTAAGAGTACTCCTACAAATCTCTTATGCCTGTGCTGTGCCTTGTTGGGGACTAAAGTACCTACTTTGTTTTTTAGTAAGTCCAATATTAGCTTTGGGTCAGGAACTCCTGTAAATAGAGGACAGGTAGCATTACCTGGTAGCTGACCAATCGGAACAATGTGAGGCATATGATACATTATAGGAATGTAGATATAACTAGAGAATTCCATATAATTACCGGATTGTTCCATTACCAAGCCAATTTCTGGAGTAATTAGTCCAGACTCTAATATTTTCACAGAGAGTCGCGGAGTATCCTTAATTGTATCCTGTTTAGTTAGTGGAATAACTGGCTCCGGTATATCAAGGGTGGCAGAGAGAGTTCTTGAAGTGCCTGTACTCTGGTGAGCTGGTAATGCTCTCTTCTGTCTTTTTCCATGAATATTAGATAATGGCTTTAACTTGGGAAGCGATGGAGTAAACAGGACTGGAGGATTGGGGCTGTTTTTCTGTAAGGCTTTTATAGTCAGCAATGCTTCTTGCTGATTGGTGGACAGGTTCTGTATCAAGATGCCAATCTCTCTGGTCTTATTATCCAAGTACCCCTGCAAGTTATACCCTACATCTGTTAATGTCATAGCTATTTTTTCCTGATTTTTCTGATTTAGTTGAGCCACATGACTGCTTGCCACATTTAGTCCGACAGCAGATCCGAGGTATCCAGTAATCACTAAGGTGGCTACTGCTCCAATTAAGAGAATCCATATAGTAGGAATCATGCCTGCACTGTATAATACAGTACAGCTACCTATAAAATGGATAACCTGTATTCACTAATGTGATAAGCTGAGTATTATACACTTAACTTAACTCTTGTACTATGAGTTACAATCTGGTCTTATAGACTTATATTATTATTATTATTATTATTATTATATATTATTACATCTGTACATCTGGCCCCAATTCCACATCGGTGACAGGTGCGAAAATAAAACTCTTACTTCCGTATTTCTTCAATTTAATCGCACAAAGCTTGGACACTTTTGGTTGGTTCACATGGCACGATGTCATTGTTGTCGACTGATATGAAAAATCGTGGCGGTCGCGGCTGTGGCATGACCCATTGCGTGGGTCGATTAGGTAGCGTGACAGGCGTCTTTTTTACCGGTGTCGGCGGTGTCCTAGCAGGTGGTGCGGTTGTTGGTGGTGTTGCGTTGCCTATCACTGTCGTTGGTTTCGGCGTCTCTGGCTGTGGCAGTAGTGGTGAGTCAGGGTTGTGTTTTCCGACATCTGGTGTTGACTCCCTCTACGGTGATATACAGTCAGTTCAGTTCAGTGGCCGTTTTATTTTTCATCTTGTTTGTGGTAGTATTAAAAGGTTTGAAGGTTGCTTGATGCCCTTCTTCGCTTCGGTTCTGTTGCTACGAATATTAAGTATTTTTAAATAATATATGCAGCATGTAATTATAAAATTAATATTAATGTAATAATTATAATAATACTAGGTTGCCGTCAAAAAATGGAATGAAACAAATTGTTTGAAATAATAACATTTATTATAAACATTTATTTACATTTTTAATACTGCCTAAGTATAAAACTTACATTTTTATTAATAAATCAGATTATAATTACTAAATGCTAACAACTTACACTTACTGTACCATCGAGCTTGTCGTGGTAATCAAGAAAACACTGTCCTGGGCACAGACCTGGTTTATTTGGACATATAGGACAGTATAGTGTAGTATTTACCCACATGTAGCACATAACACATCTTTTCCTTATGACTCTATTTTTACCATCACGCGGTAATTGAAAAGCCGCGTGACGTAGACTGGGGGAGGTTATAGTTCTTGGCAAAATATTGGCTGGGCCGCTTGAAACCAATACCCCAGTATAACAGTTTGCCTGAAATCGTATAGGCATATTGGTTTCTCACCGAATCTGTTATATAAATTATGTGCGTTACGCAACATTGTGCTAAAAATAGGGATGCCCACCTTTTTATACCACCTAACAGTCTAGTGCTCAGAATTATAATATGACAACATCTGGTCGTATTTGTCGACACCCCCCATATATTTATTGTACTGCAAGACGACGTTAGGCTTAGATTTTATGGCATGTTGCCTTGTCGTATAATCTTGCCACTAACCGTCAAACTCTGACGAGATCATGATGACCTCGCGACGATCATTCCACTTTGTTACAGAGTTGCCGTTTTTGGAATTGGCTCATATTTTCTCCTGGGCTGCTAATTTTTTTATTTTTTATTTGAATGGGAAGGTCTTTCCTATTGGGACGTAGAGTACCGGTTACATGGGTGTCATGTTCGATTAAAACGTTTGTTAAAGAAAAAGAATTATAAAAAAATATCCATGTAAACCGAGTGCCCTACGCCTAATTTTCCCTGTAACAGGTTTTTCACAACTTTATCTACATGATTTTACCTCCTACTACAAGATCGGTCTTCCCGCTATATACAATAACCTTCAGAACGCATCCAAACTGATCTGTTAATAAATAAAGTCTCACCTCGTATTGATTAGCTTTCTTAATATGTTGACGGCACCAAAGTCTTCTGCGCCAAAGTACCAAGGATTCGTCAATACAAAGCATGTTGTCGGGATAAAATACGGATGCCATAATTTTATTAAAATGTTGAATGAGTGCAGATATTTTATTTAGTCTACTTTCGTCACCATTGTCAGTTCCTGTTTTCTTCCAGCGTATCCATGCACCTGACATTTCAAATGGACGCTGTCGGAGAGAGGGATGCTGTCTTTGTGTTGTGTACTATCTTTATATGTACTATCTAGGGCAGCGTTAATTGTTGTATAATTTGTGACCCAGTGTCCCAATATACGAGGTGTGATGAGCACTTGTAAAAATTTATCATAAAATTATTCATCATTCATTTATCAGAATATCCAAGGAATAATGAACGTTGTATTCCTTATATGGTACCGTACTGGCGATACTTGATGCCATGTATGCCTACTACTCAAGCGAGCTTTATAAAAGTAATTTTACATGTCTGTCTCTACTAGCGCTTTAAACATTCAATAATGCTTTTTTAAGTGCTCTAATGGTCTTCCCATCGATAAAACTATGGCAAGCGTCATTGTCGAGAAATGCAGGTTGCATGCAGTCTACCTTGCTGCCAGTTGCACCAATCTGTCGAGATATAGTCGCATGACTTCCGTATTTCTTATTCTGAATTTAATCGCACAAACCTTCGACGCATTTGGTTGGTCCTCATTGCACGATGTTATTGTTGTAGACTGTAGGCTTCAGTGCGTATCTGGAAATGTGAAATAGGTGTGATGAGCACTTGTCAAAATTTATCATAAAATTAGTCATCATTAATTTATCAGAATATCCAAGGAATAATGAATGCTGTATTCCTTTATGGTACCGTACTGGCGATACTTGATGCCATGTATGCCGACTACACAAGCGAGCTTTATAGAAGTAATTTTACATGTCTGTCTCTACTAGCGCTTTAAACATACAATAATGCTTTTTTAAGTGCTCTAATGGTCTTCCCATCGATAAAACTACGGCACGCGTCATTGTCGAGAAAAGCAGGTTGCATGCAG
Source organism: Pammene aurita (assembly GCA_947086415.1). Taxonomy (NCBI): domain Eukaryota; kingdom Metazoa; phylum Arthropoda; class Insecta; order Lepidoptera; family Tortricidae; genus Pammene; species Pammene aurita. The sequence continues at coordinate 2,810,481 of OX352295.1, read as the reverse complement.
TCTACCTTGCTGCCAGTTGCAGCAATCTGTCGAGATATGGTCGCATGACTTCCGTATTTCTTATTCTTAATTTAATCGCACAATGCTTCGACGCATTTGGTTGGTCATCATTGCACGATGTTATTGTTGTCGACTGTAGGCTTCAGTTGTGTATCTGGAAACGTGAAATTCAATTTTGAAGAAGGTATTTTTATCTTTTCACCTTACTTATGAGCCGCAGTGTACATAATCTTAGCTAAAGATTGTTTCTTTAAATTATAATAAATTTATTCTGGTTGGGTTATATTACATGTCAGTTTATCGCTTAGACAAGCAATATGTGTAAGTTGCAGTAAACCGAAGACACTCGTAATTAATATATTTTATTGTGATTAGGGCAAGTCTTACGAAAATTAACTCTATACAGGCGAGGTGTGTTCTGCTTAAAATAATACTAATTAATCCTATACCGTAAATCCGTATCTAAAACCTTTTTATGTGGACTAATGTTGTCCCGGCGGGTGCAGCGCCTTGGGCTTAAGTTGAACTTGCCGATTGCTTTCGACTCGTGGTCTGCGACGGCTTCATTACCATCGAGTATCAATCTTGCTTTTTTTTCCTGATTATCTCCTTCTTTGCATTCTCCTTTTCTATAACATCACTTAGCATCCCTATTCTGCAACACTCACACATCTATGATTGTCTACAGTCCGTTCAGTGGCCATTTTTTTTCTCTTCTTTGTTGTAGTATTAAAAGGTTTGAAGGTGGCTTGATGCTTTAGGCGGTAGGTTCCGGAAGGCGGTAGGCAGCAGAACTAGTTCGTGTTATGCAAAATAGTGATCACTTGAGAGTAGGGGAGCTTCGGGCAGAGTCAGGGTGACAGGCTATATAACAACACGTAGTAGGTCGGTATAAAGAGTGTGCATTTGTTTTTAATCAGATACGTATCTATTTATACATTTCAGGTTATCGCTTAGACAAGCAATATGCGTTATGTTGCACTAAACCAAAGCCTTTAATATATTTAATTGTGATTAGGGCAAGTCTTACGAAAATTAACTCTATACAGGCGAGGTGTGTTCTGCTTAAAATAATACTCATTAGAGCTCTTTTCCACGGGCGTCCAGTTTTGCAGGATCGGTTTTTTACTGGATCCCGCAAAAATCAGACCTGTGTTCACACGGTACTTTTGTTTCCCGTTTTTTACGGAATAGTATTCAGTCGGAGAAAAAAATTCAGACGCGATGGACGTGAATTCTCTTTTGATATTGTACTGGTACTTTCGCCGCCGAAAGCAATACAAAAAAAGAAGATTTTGGGTTCACTCGATTCTAAAACTACGATCGAGATTAGGTACCTTTCGTAATCTCATGGGTGAATTGAGAAAGGATGAATCCAAATTTTTTAACTACTTCCGAATGTCCATGGCCACCTTCGACAAGCTTTTAGCAAAAGTGAAGAATGATTTAAAAAAACAGGATACAAATATGAGAAAATGCATAATGCCTGAAGAAAAATTAGCAATATGTTTGAGGTAAGAATAAAACACATTTGTATTATTTTTAACATTTATTATGAATCAAATTTTCGCGATGTGTGTTCATCACATAGGGGGGCACAGCAGTGCCTCCGCCAAGTCGTTATATTTACTTATAACAAAGCAAAATCTGGGAGATCAGAGCGAGTTGATTCTGCTGGTGACGGTTGAAAAGTGTCGATGTGTGAAGAATTTGAGGATACCGATATATCAACAGGATATTGTGATGTGAAATATCCTTGTGGCGGTGATTGATATGAGTAGTTGTTGGAAGTAGATGGTTGTTGACTCCATACGTTATTATTGCGGCGTTTTATGTTCTGTAGTAAATTTATAACACCTCCTTGAAATTCTAGTACTTGATCATCGTTAAATGAGCATAGTGTTGGAAGGTAATCCTTTGAAAAAGGACATGTTACGATCTTCATTTTGCGAATTGTCTTTACTACTCATTTGATTGTCAATAAAAGACATCATTTTTAGATCCATCTCACTGAGCTTTTGCCTTGCCACATCCCTTTTTTTGGATCGTTTAGCGTTCGAGGGATTTTCTTGATCCGGTTTTTCAAATGCAGAAAGTTCATCTTCTTTATTTTGGTTCATAGCATTTTCCAAATTACCGTCCTCAGTGTCTGAATTGTTTTTATCGATTTCTGTACTATTTGCACTTTCGTGCGTTTCAGCTGGATTTATAATTTTTTTCAGAAAAAGCATGTGTTTGTGATAGCAGTAACTTTTAACACGAACTGAACCAGACCCAGATTTCTTAGCACTCTTAGTCACGTGTAAAGATCGCGTCCAGCTGTCTCTTAATTGATTCCATTTTTTAACAACTGCTTTTGCTGCAAAAAAAATGTGTCAGTAGTACTTAGAAACAACTATAAACACATGATTTACCACATTGTTTTTTTAATTTCCAGGTACATGGCATCTTGATGCTCATTTATGGATTTACATTATACGTACCGAATTGGGGTTTCAACAATTCATAAAATTATTAAAGAAGTATCAAATGTCATATGGAAAAACCTATTAGAAGATCACATGAAATTGCCAACTACAAAATCTGAATGGGAAGAAATCGCTAACGGGTTTTATACTAGAGCTAATTTCCCTCATTGTCTTGGTGCAGCTGATGGTAAACATATAAGATTAAAAAAGCCACGTCACAGCGGTTCTATGTTTTTATTTTTTTTTATTTTATTTCCCAGATTACAAAGTCCTTAATAACTAATACAATTCTTCGCCAAACTGCGAGACAGTTTGTTGGCGAATAAAATACACCCATTTAATTACTTAAATCTAACATAATTCACCGAGGAACCCTGAAAAAACTACTGTACTTTAATTACAGGGATTTTTTTTCCATTGTGTTACTAGCAGTGGTGGATTCCAGTTATAGATTTACATATATCTGTGTAGGTTCATATGGCAAAGAATGCGACTCCTCTACATTCAAACAGACTACTTTCTGGAAAAAACTAACTGATGGCAGCCTAGATTTACCAGATAATCGTCCTCTTTCTACAGCTTCGGAAACACGGGTTCCTTTTGTGATAATAGGCGATGAAGGATTTGGTTTGCATAATAATTTGATGAGACCCTACGGAGGAACTCATTTGGATGCAAATAAAAGAATATTTAATTATAGATTAACAAGAGCCAGGCGTTACGTAGCGTGTGCTTTCGGAATATTAGCGAACAAATGGCGAATATTCCATCGGCCGTTAGAGGTAAATACTAGTACAGCTATCTCGATAGTAAAAGCTTGCACGGTACTTCATAATTATATAATAAATAATGAAGGTTCATATGCCAACATTGAAAATATAGAACCTACGACATCTTTGCAAAATATGTATACGTAACGACAGAACGCAAGGCGGACGTTGTGCTAATACAATACGAACAGAGTTCACGAATTATTTTGTCTCCGAAGAGGGAGCTGTACCGTGGCAAAATGAAGCAATTTAATAGATACATAGGTACTAATATTTCAATAAAGACTTACCATAATTTTGTCTTTGCTTCTCTTCCAGCTCCACAAAGTCATCTTTCAAAATAGTGCAAATTTCTCGCCAAGCGGCCGTACGCAAGGTTTTATCTTTATAGTCTTCTAATGTTTTATCCCATATTACAGGTCTATTTTCAACAAGAGTAATAAGTAATTCCGCGTCAATCTGCGGCAAATTTCACAACATGCGCATGCGCGGAATAATAGCGAGCGAGTGAGCGACGCGGGCACTGCTAGGTAGCGGGGGTCGAGGGGGGCGGCACTTCTCCGTCCAGTAAAAAACCGTATGCAGGACGCTCGTGGGAATACGGCCATTAAACTATATACGTAGCTAAACTGGATACCGTTTTTTACTGGATCCAGTCGTACGGTTTCTAGCGGCAAAACCGTACAGCACATTTCGACGGGATCGGATTTTTGCGGGATTCTGCAAACCGAATGCTGGTGTGAATGTTACCATAGTAGCACGTATGCTGCTAAACTGGATCCTGCAAAAAAACGGTCCTGCAAAAAACGGGACGTTGCCGTGGGAAAGGGCTCTTAATTCTATACCGTAAATCCGTATCTAAAACCTCTTTAAGAGGACTAATGTTGTCCCAGCGGGTGCGGCGCCTTGGGCTTAAGTTGAACTTGCCGAGTGCTTTCGACTCGTGTTCGTGCCTTCATTAGGATCGAATATCAAACTTGCTCTTTTTCCCTGATTATCTCCTTTGCATTCTCCTTTTCTATACGAGGGTAAATCAAAAAGTTCTTAGAAATAGGGTCAAAAACAAACGAATAAATGTTTTTTTTTTCTATTTTTTTTTCTACATAATTTCCTTGTTGTTCTATACATTTAGTATATCGTTTTTTAAGTTTTTTTTCCTTCCAAATAAAAAGTTATTCTTGGATCTCGAAAAACTCCTCTACAGCACGCATAACCGCGTTGTCGTCGTCAAATTTAGTTCCGCGAATGTACTCCTTTAATTTTGGAAATAAGTGGAAATCACTCGGAGTCAAAGATCTCAAAACCAGCCTTTTCGCTCTGCAAACTCCACACGCAAGTCTTTGTTTGCCTGGGTTAACATTCGCGGAACCCGTCTTGCAGACACTTTTTTAAAACCCAAAACATCTGTTATTATCGAATTTACACTACCAAATGAAATCTTTAGGGTCTTCTAAAACCATTTTTTAAATTTTTTCAACGGTTTGTTCGTTAACTGAGGTAGAAGGCCGGCCGGAGCGGGGGTCATCTTCACAGCTTGATCTACCTCTTCTAAACTCTGCAACCCAGTAAGCGATAGTGGAATAGGGTGAAGCATCAGAGCCTACCGTCTACTGAATGTCCAAAAAAATTTCCTTGGTAGACATTTTCTTCATACACAAGTCCTTTATTACGGCACGTAACAATTTTTTTTCAATATTTGAACGTTTTAATCAGCTTCTTTCACAAAATACTCATTTACAATATAATGGCGGGAACAATTGAAAAAAAAAACAACTGTCAAAAATTACATTATAGTGCCAGCTCAGAAAAAAAAAACCGTATTAAAGAGGTTTTACAAATGCTTTAAAATTCTAAGGACTTTTGATTCCCCCTCGTAACATCACTTAGCATCTGTCATCTGGAAGGGATTCATTGATACGAATTGAGGAAAATCCGAGGGTGTGAAACATTACCATTTTTTATTTCTAATCTAAGTAATCTATCAGAGATATCTTCTACTTGAGCGATATAATTATTGGTTTCGTTGGCGGTTACCTCGTTTCTTGTGAATTTTCAACACGCTTCTGAATAGACCACTTGAACGATGTTAGTTCCTGTTTTCATCCAGCGTATCCATGCACCTGACATTTTGAATGGACGCTGTCAGAGAGAGGGATGCTGTCTTTGTTTACTGTCTTTATATGTAGTATCTAGAGCAGCGTTATTCAAAATGTATAATTTGTGACCCCAGTGTCCTAATTCACTAGGTCTGATGCGCACTTGTCAAAATGTATCATAAAATTATTCATCATTAATTTATCATAATATCAAAGGAATAATGAAATAAATGCAGGAAACCCCAGGAAATTTCTCTAGAACATTAAAACCCTTTTTATACTTGTCTTTTAGAAAGAGCTGTCTTTGAAATTACCAAAAGAATTGATGAAGGCGTTAGTGATTCACGCGTTTCTTGAGACCCTTCAACAAGGACGTTTCCGAGGTGACTGGATTGGACTGAAGGACTGGATTGAGGTTATAGAAAATAAACACAAACGACTCAAGTGCCTGCCATTAGTTGTCCGTAACGTTCGTTCCCTTTCGTATCAGGATGCTCAGTGCCCTTGCTGTTTTGCAACACTCGACTATCCTGTGGTTGCACCCAAGTAACATCTATAAAATTAAATTTTTCTTGAATAACATTAAATAAACCGTCCATTAGTAAAAGGCATTTATTTTATTAAAGGTTTTATACCTTCCTGCTTCCGTTGCAAGCGAGCTTTGTAAAAGTAATTTTACAGGTCTGTCTCTGCTAGCGCTTTAAAGATTGACTAGAGCCTTTTAAAGTATTCGAAAGGTCTTTCCATATAAAGGATCATCCATGCAATGATGTGATTACGAAGAAAGAAATTGTTGAGTTTTTCGGTTCGGTCGGAACTAAAGACCTGCAAGTTTTAAGTAGGCCTAGTTTACACGAAGTAACATTTAATAGCCCACCTTTCAACCAAAGACAGTCAACCTTAAAGACCGAGAGATAGCCACTTCAGGTATGGCACAATATTGAGAGCAACGTAACCCCTCTCGTCAGTTTGTTATACTATGCTTATTTCTACATCTGTCTACTCAGTTGATATCCCTTAATTGTCTCATGATTGTTTACGTTACGATTCCAATATTACTGTATTTTAGACAGCTGTAACTAACTGATAGTGATAACATAATTTTATACAATATGCATACGGGTGACGAATCTTACTTCACCGTGATACAGTTTTAACTAGTACGGGGAGTAAAGGACTCATTCTTCTCATGATGTATAACTTGCAACTAAATTAGTTAATACAATTAATCAGAATGATGTACTAACCGATTTATAATGTAACTGTTAGTTGTTATAGAAAATAAAGAATTATTATTATTATTATAGTAGTGTCCTGTATATTATTTATTTTTATTTAAAGCCCTGTTTTAAAAAAGTTTTCAAGCCAAGTATTAACCAAAATCCTAGCCACTTACCTCAGCTTAAACTTCAAACAAAGTTTTTTTTGTAACTTAAATAAGTATTAACGAACTGCTACAATCATTTTAAAAATATAGAAAAAAAACATAGAAACAAGAGTATAATTTTTTACCAATTTGGAATCAGCTTAAACCACATTTAAAGGAAGTATATAGGCAGTTATTTTCTTAACCTAATATTTACAAACATTTATATCTAATTACCCTAATACTTATGACTATTTTCATATTTTTATTTTTATTTTGTTTATGTTTATGTGGTTTTTTTTATATATATTTTTTAATTTTTTTAGTTTTTTTGTTTTCTTGTTAACCTATCTATGTGCCTAGATCTATTTAAACTAGGTTAAAAGTAGAATGATGTACATATGGACAAACTGACTGCGAAGCTTGTACTTTGGCAACAGTTGTTCCCTAGAGAAGTCCCAGAGATTTAAACACATTTAGTGCCTTCTCCAGCTCGACAACACTCTTTGTCCCGCCATGTCCAAAGCAACTAGCCTTCCTTGCGATGCTTGCCTTATCATTGGCTAGGAGTTGTGCTAAAGTTACACCATCTTTGTTTTTCACAGCAGCAATGCGGGCAATGCTTTCCTTTGAGACTTTGCCCGACTTGAACTGTTGTATATTATTATTATTATTATATATATTTATTATATATTATTATATATTATTATTATATATAGTTGTATATTATTATTATTTGTATCTCCTTTGAGAATCACGGGCCTTTATATCCCGGTCTTTTGGTAGGCTTGCGTGGGGATACAGATCCAACACGCAGAGGCCCCTTGGAGAAATTTGCTATGATATACACCTGCTAGAACCCATTCACGGGTACATTCATAGATACCCGTGAATCGGTTCCACCAGGCGTTGATGTGGCTATTGTAAATAAAATTGACAGAGTAATGGGCTATGATATTGAAGTTAGGCTGGTCAAAGATTAGGCTATTGTAAAGAGGTCCGGACACCTGCCATAACAATTCTATAACATGTTATCGAGGCAGGCGGTGACTCGCCGCCGACTAGATGGGCCTCTGAAACTGCCGTCGCAAAAACGACCAGGAGTAACATCGGTGTGAGCGGCTCAGGGTGTGGAGAGGTGTACACCGCTTTCTGCCAGTGACTGTAGGAAGCCCAGCCACTGTACCAACTCGCGACTTATGCAAATTTCACTTCCACTCTGCGAGCATATAGCTCTGACGGCTCCTCTCTGGACGGCCAACAAAGGCAAGCCAGAGCCGAGAGTCCTGCGGGTCCCCTTGGAGTCCACTCCGACCGACGAAGACACGCCGGAGACGGAGACCCTGGCCGACTCTCTGGAGCACTCGGGTCCGCGGGGTCGTCACTCCCCGACAGCTCGCCACAAGCTGCCCTGTTGCATATTATACCATGATAGTGTGAGAAGAAGATATGGGTTCCTTAATAGGGGTCAATGGATAGGCAGGTGGGGCAGTAGGTACCACTGTCCATCCAACAATTTCCTTCTTTACTCGATTTTTAAGGGAAAGTAGTTTTGCCCTATAATAATACATTACTATGCAAATTAATACAATTACAATCAGTAAACTTACAACTGTCCACCATGTGTAATGGGGTGCAGGAGTCCATGGAATACTAGATAATTCAGGAATTTTATTCTCCTCTACCCAGCCGTCAATTGTTAAGTCTTTCAATGAATACTTAGGATCTGGCAATAATAGGTTATACAGTATATTATATCCAGTCTTAATAGTCTCCTGTTTAAGCTGGTAAAGTTGACCAGCAATATGGAAATAATCCCCATCTTCAGCTGTCAGGACATAAGGTACATCTGAAGCAGGTGTATTCTTATGTACTATCAACTCACCAGATTGAGAAATGAGGACTTCTCCCTTTTGGGTAGTTGTACTCACCAAGACCCCACCATCAAATTGTGCAACTTCTGTGTCTGCAGTACTGGAGACTTTCCAGGTGCACAGATCATTAGGACTCTCGGAATTCAGCAATTTGGCCATACATTGGTTTATTTCCAATCTCTCCTGTTTAGGACACAGAGTCATAGTCAATGTATCTCTACACGCTAACGGTGCTACACTCCAACAAGTATTCTGATTCTTGCAAGCCATAGCACTTGGAAGTTCTAATTTGCGATACCCTGAGTTACCTTTAAGATGTGTCCACACCCTCATCATGGAGGCAGACCTATCAGGTATGATCTTCGGGAATACCATTACACCAGAGATCATAGGATACGGATCATAGTCTACCCTGTGTAGTGCTATCTTTCCCAACTCATATAACAAACTTATATCTTGGCTGTATACTGAGTCTACCATCAAGGGATGCTTTAATAAGGTATTGACAACATCAGAAGCTGGTAGTAGGTCTGGTATTATCTTGCCTGACAATGCACTATCTACAGCCCTAGCAAAGTCATTAGGGGCTAAGGCCATCCATACAGAGTACACCTCTTTAAAATATTGGTGAGCTAAATCTTCACAATTTTTCTCTTCTAATAACCTGTGGAGAAGTTGTGCTTGTCTGTCTACAGCATGATGTATTACTTGCTGGTTAGCAATAATAGTATTAATACTTTGTGTAACCAACAAAGAGTGGTCTCTAATTTCCTTTACCTGTTCATCCAGGGCAGACATAGAATTTTGGAGAGACCAAATTTCCATCCTATTACTCCTCCAGCTAAGAGTACTCCTACAAATCTCTTATGCCTGTGCTGTGCCTTGTTGGGGACTAAAGTACCTACTTTGTTTTTTAGTAAGTCCAATATTAGCTTTGGGTCAGGAACTCCTGTAAATAGAGGACAGGTAGCATTACCTGGTAGCTGACCAATCGGAACAATGTGAGGCATATGATACATTATAGGAATGTAGATATAACTAGAGAATTCCATATAATTACCGGATTGTTCCATTACCTAGCCAATTTCTGGAGCAATTAGTCCAGACTCTAATATTTTCACAGAGAGTCGCGGAGTATCCTTAATTGTATCCTGTTTAGTTAGTGGAATAACTGGCTCCGGTATATCAAGGGTGGCAGAGAGAGTTCTTGAAGTGCCTGTACTCTGGTGAGCTGGTAATGCTCTCTTCTGTCTTTTTCCATGAATATTAGATAATGGCTTTAACTTGGGAAGCGATGGAGTAAACAGGACTGGAGGATTGGGGCTGTTTTTCTGTAAGGCTTTTATAGTCAGCAATGCTTCTTGCTGATTGGTGGACAGGTTCTGTATCAAGATGCCAATCTCTCTGGTCTTATTATCCAAGTACCCCTGCAAGTTATACCCTACATCTGTTAATGTCATAGCTATTTTTTCCTGATTTTTCTGATTTAGTTGAGCCACATGACTGCTTGCCACATTTAGTCCGACAGCAGATCCGAGGTATCCAGTAATCACTAAGGTGGCTACTGCTCCAATTAAGAGAATCCATATAGTAGGAATCATGCCTGCACTGTATAATACAGTACAGCTACCTATAAAATGGATAACCTGTATTCACTAATGTGATAAGCTGAGTATTATACACTTAACTTAACTCTTGTACTATGAGTTACAATCTGGTCTTATAGACTTATATTATTATTATTATATATTATTACATCTGTACATCTGGCCCCAATTCCACATCGGTGACAGGTGCGAAAATAAAACTCTTACTTCCGTATTTCTTCAATTTAATCGCACAAAGCTTGGACACTTTTGGTTGGTTCACATGGCACGATGTCATTGTTGTCGACTGATATGAAAAATCGTGGCGGTCGCGGCTGTGGCATGACCCATTGCGTGGGTCGATTAGGTAGCGTGACAGGCGTCTTTTTTACCGGTGTCGGCGGTGTCCTAGCAGGTGGTGCGGTTGTTGGTGGTGTTGCGTTGCCTATCACTGTCGTTGGTTTCGGCGTCTCTGGCTGTGGCAGTAGTGGTGAGTCAGGGTTGTGTTTTCCGACATCTGGTGTTGACTCCCTCTACGGTGATATACAGTCAGTTCAGTTCAGTGGCCGTTTTATTTTTCATCTTGTTTGTGGTAGTATTAAAAGGTTTGAAGGTTGCTTGATGCCCTTCTTCGCTTCGGTTCTGTTGCTACGAATATTAAGTATTTTTAAATAATATATGCAGCATGTAATTATAAAATTAATATTAATGTAATAATTATAATAATACTAGGTTGCCGTCAAAAAATGGAATGAAACAAATTGTTTGAAATAATAACATTTATTATAAACATTTATTTACATTTTTAATACTGCCTAAGTATAAAACTTACATTTTTATTAATAAATCAGATTATAATTACTAAATGCTAACAACTTACACTTACTGTACCATCGAGCTTGTCGTGGTAATCAAGAAAACACTGTCCTGGGCACAGACCTGGTTTATTTGGACATATAGGACAGTATAGTGTAGTATTTACCCACATGTAGCACATAACACATCTTTTCCTTATGACTCTATTTTTACCATCACGCGGTAATTGAAAAGCCGCGTGACGTAGACTGGGGGAGGTTATAGTTCTTGGCAAAATATTGGCTGTGCCGCTTGAAACCAATACCCCAGTATAACAGTTTGCCTGAAATCGTATAGGCATATTGGTTTCTCACCGAATCTGTTATATAAATTATGTGCGTTACGCAACATTGTGCTAAAAATAGGGATGCCCACCTTTTTATACCACCTAACAGTCTAGTGCTCAGAATTATAATATGACAACATCTGGTCGTATTTGTCGACACCCCCCATATATTTATTGTACTGCAAGACGACGTTAGGCTTAGATTTTATGGCATGTTGCCTTGTCGTATAATCTTGCCACTAACCGTCAAACTCTGACGAGATCATGATGACCTCGCGACGATCATTCCACTTTGTTACAGAGTTGCCGTTTTTGGAATTGGCTCATATTTTCTCCTGGGCTGCTAATTTTTTTATTTTTTATTTGAATGGGAAGGTCTTTCCTATTGGGACGTAGAGTACCGGTTACATGGGTGTCATGTTCGATTAAAACGTTTGTTAAAGAAAAAGAATTATAAAAAAATATCCATGTAAACCGAGTGCCCTACGCCTAATTTTCCCTGTAACAGGTTTTTCACAACTTTATCTACATGATTTTACCTCCTACTACAAGATCGGTCTTCCCGCTATATACAATAACCTTCAGAACGCATCCAAACTGATCTGTTAATAAATAAAGTTTCACCTCGTATTGATTAGCTTTCTTAATATGTTGACGGCACCAAAGTCTTCTGCGCCAAAGTACCAAGGATTCGTCAATACAAAGCATGTTGTCGGGATAAAATACGGATGCCATAATTTTATTAAAATGTTGAATGAGTGCAGATATTTTATTTAGTCTACTTTCGTCACCATTGTCAGTTCCTGTTTTCTTCCAGCGTATCCATGCACCTGACATTTCAAATGGACGCTGTCGGAGAGAGGGATGCTGTCTTTGTGTTGTGTACTATATTTATATGTACTATCTAGGGCAGCGTTAATTGTTGTATAATTTGTGACCCAGTGTCCCAATACACGAGGTGTGATGAGCACTTGTAAAAATTTATCATAAAATTATTCATCATTCATTTATCAGAATATCCAAGGAATAATGAACGTTGTATTCCTTATATGGTACCGTACTGGCGATACTTGATGCCATGTATGCCTACTACTCAAGCGAGCTTTATAAAAGTAATTTTACATGTCTGTCTCTACTAGCGCTTTAAACATTCAATAATGCTTTTTTAAGTGCTCTAATGGTCTTCCCATCGATAAAACTATGGCAAGCGTCATTGTCGAGAAATGCAGGTTGCATGCAGTCTACCTTGCTGCCAGTTGCACCAATCTGTCGAGATATAGTCGCATGACTTCCGTATTTCTTATTCTGAATTTAATCGCACAAACCTTCGACGCATTTGGTTGGTCCTCATTGCACGATGTTATTGTTGTAGACTGTAGGCTTCAGTGCGTATCTGGAAATGTGAAATAGGTGTGATGAGCACTTGTCAAAATTTATCATAAAATTAGTCATCATTCATTTATCAGAATATCCAAGGAATAATGAATGCTGTATTCCTTTATGGTACCGTACTGGCGATACTTGATGCCATGTATGCCGACTACACAAGCGAGCTTTATAGAAGTAATTTTACATGTCTGTCTCTACTAGCGCTTTAAACATACAATAATGCTTTTTTAAGTGCTCTAATGGTCTTCCCATCGATAAAACTACGGCACGCGTCATTGTCGAGAAATGCAGGTTGCATGCAGTCTACCTTGCTGCCAGTTGCAGCAATCTGTCGAGATATGGTCGCATGACTTCCGTATTTCTTATTCTTAATTTAATCGCACAATGCTTCGACGCATTTGGTTGGTCATCATTGCACGATGTTATTGTTGTCGACTGTAGGCTTCAGTTGTGTATCTGGAAACGTGAAATTCAATTTTGAAGAAGGTATTTTTATCTTTTCACCTTACTTATGAGCCGCAGTGTACATAATCTTAGCTAAAGATTGTTTCTTTAAATTATAATAAATTTATTCTGGTTGGGTTATATTACATGTCAGTTTATCGCTTAGACAAGCAATATGTGTAAGTTGCAGTAAACCGAAGACACTCGTAATTAATATATTTTATTGTGATTAGGGCAAGTCTTACGAAAATTAACTCTATACAGGCGAGGTGTGTTCTGCTTAAAATAATACTAATTAATCCTATACCGTAAATCCGTATCTAAAACCTTTTTATGTGGACTAATGTTGTCCCGGCGGGTGCAGCGCCTTGGGCTTAAGTTGAACTTGCCGATTGCTTTCGACTCGTGGTCTGCGACGGCTTCATTACCATCGAGTATCAATCTTGCTTTTTTTTCCTGATTATCTCCTTCTTTGCATTCTCCTTTTCTATAACATCACTTAGCATCCCTATTCTGCAACACTCACACATCTATGATTGTCTACAGTCCGTTCAGTGGCCATTTTTTTTCTCGTCTTTGTTGTAGTATTAAAAGGTTTGAAGGTGGCTTGATGCTTTAGGCGGTAGGTTCCGGAAGGCGGTAGGCAGCAGAACTAGTTCGTGTTATGCAAAATAGTGATCACTTGAGAGTAGGGGAGCTTCGGGCAGAGTCAGGGTGACAGGCTATATAACAACACGTAGTAGGTCGGTATAAAGAGTGTGCATTTGTTTTTAATCAGATACGTATCTATTTATACATTTCAGGTTATCGCTTAGACAAGCAATATGCGTTATGTTGCACTAAACCAAAGCCTTTAATATATTTAATTGTGATTAGGGCAAGTCTTACGAAAATTAACTCTATACAGGCGAGGTGTGTTCTGCTTAAAATAATACTCATTAGAGCTCTTTTCCACGGGCGTCCAGTTTTGCAGGATCGGTTTTTTACTGGATCCCGCAAAAATCAGACCTGTGTTCACACGGTACTTTTGTTTCCCGTTTTTTACGGAATAGTATTCAGTCGGAGAAAAAAATTCAGACGCGATGGACGTGAATTCTCTTTTGATATTGTACTGGTACTTTGGCCGCCGAAAGCAATACAAAAAAAGAAGATTTTGGGTTCACTCGATTCTAAAACTACGATCGAGATTAGGTACCTTTCGTAATCTCATGGGTGAATTGAGAAAGGATGAATCCAATTTTTTTAACTACTTCCGAATGTCCATGGCCACCTTCGACAAGCTTTTAGCAAAAGTGAAGAATGATTTAAAAAAACAGGATACAAATATGAGAAAATGCATAATGCCTGAAGAAAAATTAGCAATATGTTTGAGGTAAGAATAAAACACATTTGTATTATTTTTAACATTTATTATGAATCAAATTTTCGCGATGTGTGTTCATCACATAGGGGGGCACAGCAGTGCCTCCGCCAAGTCGTTATATTTACTTATAACAAAGCAAAATCTGGGAGATCAGAGCGAGTTGATTCTGCTGGTGACGGTTGAAAAGTGTCGATGTGTGAAGAATTTGAGGATACCGATATATCAACAGGATATTGTGATGTGAAATATCCTTGTGGCGGTGATTGATATGAGTAGTTGTTGGAAGTAGATGGTTGTTGACTCCATACGTTATTATTGCGGCGTTTTATGTTCTGTAGTAAATTTATAACACCTCCTTGAAATTCTAGTACTTGATCATCGTTAAATGAGCATAGTGTTGGAAGGTAATCCTTTGAAAAAGGACATGTTACGATCTTCATTTTGCGAATTGTCTTTACTACTCATTTGATTGTCAATAAAAGACATCATTTTTAGATCCATCTCACTGAGCTTTTGCCTTGCCACATCCCTTTTTTTGGATCGTTTAGCGTTCGAGGGATTTTCTTGATCCGGTTTTTCAAATGCAGAAAGTTCATCTTCTTTATTTTGGTTCATAGCATTTTCCAAATTACCGTCCTCAGTGTCTGAATTGTTTTTATCGATTTCTGTACTATTTGCACTTTCGTGCGTTTCAGCTGGATTTATAATTTTTTTCAGAAAAAGCATGTGTTTGTGATAGCAGTAACTTTTAACACGAACTGAACCAGACCCAGATTTCTTAGCACTCTTAGTCACGTGTAAAGATCGCGTCCAGCTGTCTCTTAATTGATTCCATTTTTTAACAACTGCTTTTGCTGAAAAAAAAATGTGTCAGTAGTACTTAGAAACAACTATAAACACATGATTTACCACATTGTTTTTTTAATTTCCAGGTACATGGCATCTTGATGCTCATTTATGGATTTACATTATACGTACCGAATTGGGGTTTCAACAATTCATAAAATTATTAAAGAAGTATCAAATGTCATATGGAAAAACCTATTAGAAGATCACATGAAATTGCCAACTACAAAATCTGAATGGGAAGAAATCGCTAACGGTTTTTATACTAGAGCTAATTTCCCTCATTGTCTTGGTGCAGCTGATGGTAAACATATAAGATTAAAAAAGCCACGTCACAGCGGTTGTATGTTTTTTTATTTTTTTTTATTTCCCAGATTACAAAGTCCTTAATAACTAATACAATTCTTCGCCAAACTGCGAGACAGTTTGTTGGCGAATAAAATACACCCATTTAATTACTTAAATCTAACATAATTCACCGAGGAACCGTGAAAAAACTACTGTACTTTAATTACAGGGATTTTTTTTCCATTGTGTTACTAGCAGTGGTGGATTCCAGTTATAGATTTACATATATCTGTGTAGGTTCATATGGCAAAGAATGCGACTCCTCTACATTCAAACAGACTACTTTCTGGAAAAAACTAACTGATGGCAGCCTAGATTTACCAGATAATCGTCCTCTTTCTACAGCTTCGGAAACACGGGTTCCTTTTGTGATAATAGGCGATGAAGGATTTGGTTTGCATAATAATTTGATGAGACCCTACGGAGGAACTCATTTGGATGCAAATAAAAGAATATTTAATTATAGATTAACAAGAGCCAGGCGTTACGTAGCGTGTGCTTTCGGAATATTAGCGAACAAATGGCGAATATTCCATCGGCCGTTAGAGGTAAATACTAGTACAGCTATCTCGATAGTAAAAGCTTGCACGGTACTTCATAATTATATAATAAATAATGAAGGTTCATATGCCAACATTGAAAATATAGAACCTACGACATCTTTGCAAAATATGTATACGTAACGACAGAACGCAAGGCGGACGTTGTGCTAATACAATACGAACAGAGTTCACGAATTATTTTGTCTCCGAAGAGGGAGCTGTACCGTGGCAAAATGAAGCAATTTAATAGATACATAGGTACTAATATTTCAATAAAGACTTACCATAATTTTGTCTTTCCTTCTCTTCCAGCTCCACAAAGTCATCTTTCAAAATAGTGCAAATTTCTCGCCAAGCGGCCGTACGCAAGGTTTTATCTTTATAGTCTTCTAATGTTTTATCCCATATTACAGGTCTATTTTCAACAAGAGTAACAGCCCGTTCACACAGAGTCTCCGTATTTACGGTACCCGTTTTAACGGATACAACAAAACTGTATGCTTTGTTCACACATAGGCACCGTATAGCGTTTAACGTATCCGTCATTAACTGAGAGCCCGTTTACAGCCCGTTCACACAGTCTCCGTATTTACGGTACAAAATTCGCAGTATAGCACCGCTAGTCTACCAGGATGGACGTTGTCGTTATGTATTGGTACTACCGCCGGCGGAAACGGTACAATCGGCGTTATTGGCAGCATCCACTCTTGGTGCAAAGAGCTAGAGCAGGTGCTTACCGTTTACTCATGAGTCAATTGCGGGGAGACGACTCAAAATTTTTTAATTACTTTCGTATGTCGATGTCTTCTTTTGATCATCTACTTAAACTACTGGAAAAGGATTTAAAAAAGCAAGACACTAATTTGAGGAAAAGTATCTGCCCTGAAGAAAAATTAGCAATATTTTTAAGGTAAGTACTTTTTATTTTTATAAAAACGTTTACAATATTAAAACCCAGACATATCTAGCGTATTCTCATCACTGTACGGAGATTGTACTGATGGCGATGGTGTATTATCACTATACATTACAATCTGGTCTTGTAAAATTGTTATTTGGTTACTATTAGCACCAGATGCTTGGGTAAAATACCCTTGTGTTTGGTGATTGCTAGCACCAGATGCTTGGGTAAAATACCCTTGTGTTTGGTGATTGCTAGCACCAGATGCTTGGGTAAAATACCCTTGTGTTTGGTGATTACCAGCACCAGATGCTTGCGTATATGGAGCTAAACAGTTGGAGTTGGGCTGGTTAACTTTCCTTCTTTTAATAACTTGCAATAGTTTAATAACTCCAGACTGAAATTCTAGAATTTCATCATCATTTAGCACAGTCAAGGATGGCAAAACGCCTTTGAAGAATGAGAGATTACGATCATCCGGTTCAAGTTTCTTGGGTTTTATCTGGTGGTCTATGTAGGTCATCATTTTAGCATCTAATTCATTAAATTTTTTTTTTGGTGCTCTTCGTTTTGTCGGAGAAGATTTTGTTTGGTTGTCATTGCGAAGATGTTCTATCTCGTCACTGTCATCTTCGTTTGTTTTATGATTTTCGTTTACTGCAGTGGTGTCAGTTTTTTCAGCAGAGGCACTTTCGTGCGTGTCAGTTTTTTCAGCAGAGGCACTTTCGTGCGTGTCAGTTTTTTCAGCAGAGGCACTTTCGTGCGTTTCACCAGGCTCAATAATATTTTTTTAAACTAACATCTGATGATGATATTTGTACAGCTTTGTCTTTGAGGCAGCAGAACCAGATGACTTGCAATTCTTTTTATCTTTTAACGTTCTCACCCAAGCATCTCTAATCTGTCTCCACTTTTTTGTAACAAATTTTCCTGAAACAAATAATATTTTTTTCTTTCAGATATGCAGCATCCGGATGTTCTTTTAAAGATCTACATTATACCTATCGTGTTGGTGTATCGACCGTTAGCAACATTATAAAAGAGGTTTCAAGATGCATATGGAATAATTTGAGTGCTTTATATATGCGACTTCCTACATCAGTCGATGAGTGGAAACAAATAGCAGATGGATTTGACAAAAGAGCAAATTTTCCACACTGTCTTGGTGCAGCAGATGGCAAACACGTCAGACTTAAAAAACCACAAAATAGCGGTTCAATGTATATGAATTACAAGGATTTTTTTTCCATCGTATTATTAGCGATCGTAGACTCTGACTATCGCTTTGTATACGTTAGTGTTGGATCTTATGGGAAAGAATGTGATTCATCAATATTCAAGGAGACAACATTTTGGAAAATGATGCTAGACGGCAGTTTACAAATACCAGCACCATGCTCATTATCAACAAACTCAGAGTTGAGAGTTCCATATGTGATCATAGGAGATGAAGGTTTCGGATTACATGAAAATTTACTTAGGCCGTTCGGCGGGACGCACCTGGATAAAAATAAGCGAATATTTAACTATCGCTTAACTAGAGCTAGGAGATACGTTGAGTGTGTTTTCGGTATCTTGGCTAATAAGTGGAGAATATTCCATCGACCTTTAGACACTCATAAAACAACAGCTGTATGGATAGTTAAGGCATGTACTGTTCTACACAACTTTATCAGGGATGAGGAGGGTTTAATCTCAAACAGTGATAATATCAGCGTATCTGAAGAAGTTCAACTCGAAAACCTACCTAATGAGAGAAGGACACGAGGTGGCAAAACCGTACAGCACATTTCGACGGGATCGGATTTTTGCGGGATTCTGCAAACCGAATGCTGGTGTGAATGTTACCATAGTAGCACGTATGCTGCTAAACTGGATCCTGCAAAAAAACGGTCCTGCAAAAAACGGGACGTTGCCGTGGGAAAGGGCTGTAACGTTATATGGGTTAATGCTAAGGAGTATGATTATTGGTATCACAAAGTTATTTCTGTATAAAGTTTTTACTAAAAAAGAAAGTTTTTTAGTTATAAGATACTTACTGGAATCACCAAAGCAGATCCTAAACTCAGTAAAGTTTGGCTAAAGAAAGTTTCCCGGGCTAGAGGAAAGGACTCATAAAGATATAATTAGATTGGCTTTCCGGGCAGAGATAAATAAGACAAAAAAAATCAGAGCTCTCCGGAGCCTAAAACAAAACAAGAAAAGAGAGAGTCACTTCTTGTAGCCCGAGACCAAAATAGGAAAAAGAAGATGTGTCCGGACTGGGGTTCAAATTTACAAAATTAAATTTAAGAAATCGGGCGCCAGAACCTTCAGTCACACATCAGCTAAGACCGGATGCTAAGTCTAAAGAACAAAATGGAAGCTTTTAATCATAAGGGAGGGGAAGTTAATTGAAAATATCTGGTTACCTTTTACAAGTTTATTCCATTATTTATTTTCCCCGAAGGGGGTTTTACACTGACCACGTGTCTTATAAACTATTCAGCGGTACCTCAATGCTTATCTAATAATTCTTACTAAATTTCCTTTTTAAAACCTGGACATGTTGAAGCGAGAATTTTGTTATTTTAACGTTACCTAACTAATCATTAAGATTTTAAGACCTTTTAAAACAGGGCAATAAGTCACCGACCTGAACCGGGAGTCGTGCGTGGTGGTTACCGAGGGGGGTCCATGCCACGTGGATCCTCCATATCTCGGAGACGCTCGGGAGTGCCGTGAGCCTGCGGCTCCTCGGGACGGCCGGAGTTGTAGGGGCGGCTAGGCGCCAACGTAAATCAGCGGGGGGAGCTCATCGCTCCAGGAGTTCTCTGACCCACATCTTAGGTCATCCAATCAAAAAATTGGCGGGAGGAAAAAGAGGCAAACACGCTGCCGTCTGTAAAGGGAAATGGCGCGTATTAGCATCCGATTATTTCGACCTATTTTCTAAAAGATGGCGATCCTACACTATTAACAACGAGGAAATACTTACATTTGCCTCTTGATAATAACAGGAAACTGCCACCTCGACCGCCGGGACACAGCCAATTACATCCTAAAACAAGCGCATGGGCGGTAAGAACTCGGTCGGGAAAAGAAATTAAATCGGATTAAATTTTCTTGAAATATTCATACCTGCTGATCCGGGAGGCTCTCCGAAGAGAAGCAACTGCTTAAAACTTTAAAATATCACACTATCACTTGTGATTTAAATAGATTTCTTTGGGCACCTGTTCCTCTGCCAGGCTTCGGAAAAAAGTGAGAGCCGAGGCTCTTAAGTGTAGACACACTTAAAAAAGAGATGTTGCCAGGAATCTAAATGATTTCTGTTTAAGTCAAGGATTAAGCTGATAGAAGAACCAAATTATCCGTGGTATTCTGCGACGTTTGACGTTTGTCAATGTCGAGTGTCAATTCTGACGCATGACAGAACGAGGTTAGTTTATAAATTACAGCGAAGCCGTAGGGATGGGCGAAAACAACCTGAAATTAATGGCATTTCGGATGATAAAACAACAAATGTTAGCCCCGAACTGTAACGGGCTAAATAGGCTTGCGGTATTGTCCACATGGAGTCTCAAGTGATAATTTGGATGGATAATAATATGGGTATCAGACTAGATGAGGCAATGGTCTTTCTAGACTTACCTGCAGGATTCAAAAAATCGCCCACTAAGGTATCTGAGACCAGTGACGGGAATAGGGTTGGTAACCCAATCTCGGGAGGAAACAAGTGAATCCCAAGCATGTATGTAACAGCACGCAACAGCACTGTTACAATACCCCCTTTCTTAGGAAAATAAAAAATAGGAACTATTTTTTATGAATCAAAGTAGACCAATAAAAAGAACAACCAAGTCGTGAGAACCACGAAAGAAAAAACTGGAGAAACCATGCAGAGATTAACTATCAAAGCAGCAAACCTAAGTCTGTGAAAACGACGCGGAAAGAGTTTAAATATACCATGCGTACTTTATGTAGTATCATGCTTTTACAAAACACCAAACCGGAAATTGATGCGGATGGCACAGAGGCCACCGGAAATAAATTACACTTTACAACTAGAAAGTGGGAATGGTGCGGTTGGGCACACGGGCCACCGACCGGAATTAAATTACACTTTACAACTAGAAAGTGGGAATGGTACGGTTGGGCACACGGGCCACCGACCGGAATTAAATTACACTTTACAACTAGAGAGTGGGAATGGTGCGGTTGGGCACACGGGCCACCGACCGGAATTAAATTACACTTTACAACTAGAAAGTGGGAATGGCGCGGTTGGGCACACGGGCCACCAACCGGAATTAAATTACACTTTACAACTAGAAAGTGGGAATGGTGCGGTTGGGCACACGGGCCACCGACCGGAATTAAATTACACTTTACAACTAGAAAGTGGGAATGGTGCGGTTGGGCACACGGGCCACCGACCGGAATTAAATTACACTTTACAACTAGAAAGTGGGAATGGTGCGGTTGGGCACACGGGCCACCGACCGGAATTAAATTACACTTTACAACTAGAAAGTGGGAATGGTGCGGTTGGGCACACGGGCCACCGACCGGAATTAAATTACACTTTACAACTAGAAAGTGGGAATGGTGCGGTTGGGCATACGGGCCACCGACCGGAATTAAATTACACTTTACAACTAGAAAGTGGGAATGGTGCGGTTGGGCACACGGGCCACCGACCGGAATTAAATTACACTTTACAACTAGAAAGTGGGAAAAGAAAGCAGGGGAGTGTACTGAGACAACTCTAGGAAGCCTATGTGTACCGGCGCAACACCACCGGCTTTCCCTACACCAGGGAATAATTATAAAATAGTAGAGTGTACTGAGACAACTCTAGAAAGCCTATGTGTACCGGCGCAACACCACCGGCTTTCCCTACACCAGGGAATAATTATAAAATAGTAGAGTGTACTGAGACAACTCTAGAAAGCCTATGTGTACCGGCGCAACACCACCGGCTTTCCCTACACCAGGGAATAATTATAAAATAATAGAGTGTACTGAGACAACTCTAGGAAGCCTATGTGTACCGGCGCAACACCACCGGCTTTCCCTACACCAGGGAATAATTATAAAATAATAGAGTGTACTGAGACAACTCTAGGAAGCCTATGTGTACCGGCGCAACACCACCGGCTTTCCCTACACCAGGGAATAATTATAAAATAATAGAGTGTACTGAGACAACTCTAGGAAGCCTATGTGTACCGGCGCAACACCACCGGCTTTCCCTACACCAGGGAATAAATTTTCGACCTACACTCATATGAGCAGTCTAAAGCTACCTCCACCACAAAGGGGGGGGATGAAAAATCCAATTCCTTCCTCAAGGGCCAGTTGAGGTAAGGAGTAAAAGTCACAAGCCGAGAGATTGGTACCAATTTGTCAAAACCGAGAAAATTAAAATTAGATTATAAGGCTACTTTTAAAGACTAAATTTTAAAGCTAATTTAGTAGCTAAATTGAGAAGCTAAATATAAAGGTTAAGCTAATTCTACTTTAAATTAAACTAATTCCCTCCTGACAGACCCTATCCTACGATAGTTCCTCATAAGGACTTAAGAACTACCGCTCAGTTAGACGGCTTTTACGTCACGCTACTGGCAGCGGTAGGGAAATGTATTCTACGAACCCGTCCCTACACGGGGACTTGCACAGTTAGACGCCTCTTACGTCACGCTTCTGGCTGCGGTGGAGAAATGTATTCTATAACCCGTCCCCACACGGGTGTGAATACAAGAGGGAGAATACACGTTCATGCTAGAATAACTGGAATGTCAGGAAGTGAATTTGGTCGAGATTGTGTGAAGGTGAAACTTTGAGTGATATCTATAGGATAAGGGGAGGGGGACCTTTTACACCCAATTCTAGAGTTTAATACATATACCACCGGCTCGAAAATTTAGATTTTAATAATATCTTTAACATGATACCGCCCTGAAGTTCCTTTTGAGAGGTCCTTTAAGACATAAACGTTGTCAGAAATCTTCTCTAATATTTCACATTTAACAAATTTAGGGGCTAATTTTGCCGAGAAATAATGGGCGGCGCTGGACTGAACAAAGTTTCTCCTCCAAACAACATCGCCTACAGCAAAAGAAATGGCCTTACGACCCTTATTATAATAACTAGCGTTACGCTTGAAAGCTTTTAAAAGAGAATTAGCTACCTGTTCAAATACAGTTTTAAGAGTTTTAAAGGATTCCGCAAAATTCTGACGGTTATCAATAGTAAGATCATCTAAATTATCTATGGAATCACTGAAACGGTGTAATGAAGCATCGACGATAACCTCTCTACCAAACATCAGAAAATTAGGGGTACGATCTGTGGCAAAATTAACAGAACTATTCAAAGCTAATTGGACATGAAGTAGAGGCTTGGACCACGTCCTGTGATCATCCTTCACGAAGCAAGCTATACAAGTCTCTACGGTTTTGTTGTACCTTTCAACAGGGTTATTTTGAGGAGTATACAAAGTGTTATAAAATATTTTATTAATATTGAAGCCTTTAAGGAATTCTACGAAGTGTTTCGAAGTAAATTGAGTCCCGTTATCGCAAACTATCACTTTAGGAGCTCCAAATTTCAAAAATATATCCTTTTCTATATGTTTACAAATGCTACTGGTAGTTGCGTTAACTAGAGGGAACAGCCAGACATACTTGCTGAAGACGTCCACGACAGAAAGAATATAACGATGGCCTGAGTAAGTGCGGGGGAGAATCCCGATGATATCCATGGACAGCATGACCATGGGGGCGTCAACAATTTTAGGGTTAATCATAATACCATGAGGGGGGGAATTGGTTGATTTATAGGCTTTACAAGTGTCACACCGATTGACATAATCACTAACATCTTTGAACATTTTATCCCAGTAGTAATGTATTTTTAATTTATGTAACGTTTTATGGATGCCCAAATGGCCAGAATTACTATCATCGTGGTTATTTCTAATGGTGTCAACTATATGGTCGCGGGGAACTACAATTTTCCAATCTAGACGCGAGTTCATTTTAAATTTGGGTTTACAATATCTAAATAGGGTTCTATGTTCCACTTTATAATTTTTATATTTAGTGGGGAACTGTTGACACTTTTTGAATATGTTTTTATACCAGGGGTCATTTATATCCTCATCTGGTAAAACCACGTTGGGGGGTGCTACTAAGGCGGCAATCTCTATTCTAGACAAACAATCGGGGACTACATGTAAAGAACCCTTTTTATGAACTATATCGAATGTATATTGTGATATCCTAGCAGCCCATCTAGCCAAACGTCCGCTAGGATTGGTTAGACCTAACAACCATTTGAGACTAGCGTGGTCGGTCACAACTGTAAATTTCATACCTTCAATGTATGGCCTAAAATGTTCAATGGAGTTCAATATGGATAACAGTTCCCGTTCCGTCGTGCTATAATTCCTCTCGCATTTAGACAGGGTACGGGAATAAAAGGCAAGGGGGTGCTGGACACCGTCATCATCCTCCTGGCAAAGAACACTGCCTATTCCCACCGAACTGGCGTCACAATGAAGGTAAAAGGCTTTATTAAAATCCGTGCACTGCAACACCGGGGCCGACATTAGAGCGGACTTCAATTCACTAAATGCCTCCTCGGCCTCGAGGTTCCAAGCAACGGGTTTTTTAGAATTTTTACTTCCCCCTGTCAGGCATGACAAAGGCGCAGCGATATCCGCAAAATTGGATATGAATCTCCGGTAGTAAGAACAAAGACCAAGGAACGCACGCAATTGCCTAACGTTTTGAGGTTTGGGAAAGTCCCTTATGGCTTCCAATTTAGAGGGATCGGTGTGGAGACCCTGACTGTCGATCACATAACCCAGGTAGCGGAGTCGCTCCTTACAGAATTCACACTTTTTTAAATTTACCGTGAGACCGGCTTCTTTTAAGGTATGGAGTACTTTGCGCAACAGGATTATGTGTTCGGCAAACGACTTGGACACCAATATTAAATCGTCCAAATATTTAAAAACAACATCATCGAATTCGGGTCCAAAAAGACGGTCCACCAAGCGCTGC
Source organism: Pammene aurita (assembly GCA_947086415.1). NCBI lineage: Eukaryota > Metazoa > Arthropoda > Insecta > Lepidoptera > Tortricidae > Pammene > Pammene aurita. Next base: position 2,785,293 of record OX352295.1, on the reverse strand, counting down.
AATTCCGCCGGAGCGTTGGTAATCCCAAAAGGCATCCGGACGAATTCAAATAAACCCTTTCCAGGTACCACGAAGGCCGTCTTCTGACGTGACGTCTCCTCCAGTGGTATCTGCAAAAAAGCCTTGGACAGATCTAGGGCAGAAATGTAGCGGGCGTCCTTCAGATTATCCAAAATTCTGGAGGTGTAAGGCAACGGGTACGCATCCCTAATCGTGACAGAATTTAACCTACGAGAATCCAAACACAACCTAGCACTACCGTCTTTTTTCTCTACTGCAAGGACCGGAGAGCACCAAGGGGATTTAGAGGGTTGTATGATGCCCTCTCGCAACAGTGACTCCACTTCAGCATACAACTCGTTCTGTTTCGCAGGACTCAACGGCCAGTAACGTTGTTTTATGGGATCTCCAGTGGTAACGATTTTATGTTCCACCAGATGAGTGTGACCTAATCCCTTCCTTTCATACGATATCTCTTCAAACTCAGTGATAACCTCATCCAGTTGAGCCTTCTCCTCCAAAGTCAAACGAGCAGCCGAAGTAACCGTGGATATCACTGCATCCTTTATTCTGGAAGGAAAACGAGCGGGAACAGCTGCAGCAGAAATCACCGCTCCATTAGAAGACTTAAAGGTTATGTTTTTGAGAAATTCCTTAGCAATACCAAACTGTAACCAAAAATCAAACCCCAAAATAATAGGAGGCTCAAACGAGGGAATCACTATAAAAGGAACGGAGTGAGTTTCACCATCAACAGTAATTGGGAGGTCCATCAATCCTTCTACCCAACGATGAGTGCCATCAGCTGTGCTAGCCTTACCGTAAGTACGGGTTTTCTCAAGCGGTATTCCAGCTTCCTCAAAATGTTTATGAATGTCAGAACCCAACACACAAGTGGTAGCACCACTATCCAACAAACCGGTGTACTCCTGATCATTCACCTGGAACGTCAAATATGGCCTATTGTCGTCATCCTTGACAAACAAGATGGGAGCAATCCGATGAACCTCAAAGAAAATTCGAACATATTTTAACCAATCCTGAAATTCCTCCTGTACCTGAGCTGGAGGGGGCTTATAACTAAGTTTAGTATTATCAACTCGACCAGCCGAAGCACTACACGCTTCCGAAAGAAACGGTGCTCGGCCGTCGCCTACTCGTTTTTTGGAGCCTCAACCGCAGAAGTAGCTGGAGGTACCAAGTTGCACTGGTCGCAAGTTAAAGTGGTGACACCCTTTTTGTTACATTTGAAGCAAATAGTGCCTCTAATGGTTCTACATTCTCGATAGTGATGTCCAGGTCTTTTACACTTTAGGCAAACTTGAGGTTTCGGAACCTCCACAGGGTTATATTTCTTAACAGGCTTGTCAAAATTCGAGCCAGACGCATTTGGTTGATAAAAAGGGACAGTTGTGGTATACGCATCAACTTCCTTACTGAGCCTTACAACTACATCCAGGCTATGAACTAATTTTCCTACGAAGTGCACCATCAGTGAGGGAAGCATGTTGTGTCTGAATACATCGATCAACACAGGGTCCGACAAAGGGTACGTCAATTGACTATTCAAGTCCATCAATTCAATTAGATAGTCTGACAGTGTTTCTTTAGGCTTTTGCTTGCGTGTGCGAAGTTGAAATTCAAGTTGGTAATCGAAATCGTTTTTATCAAAACGGCGAAGTAATGCCAGCTTCAGATCATACCACGTGGCGAATTGAGTGCGCACGGTGCGGAACCACTTGAGCGCAAATTCCGACAATAAACACGAGAAGGCCCTTATTAGGTATGCTTCATCGATGCGGCGTGCGTATTGAAGCTCTTCCACTTGCATTAGAAATTCGCGAACGCAAGTCTTGCCATTAAAATTAATTTTACATTTGCTAAGATCTGGCTGTTTAGTATACGTGTGACTAATTCTGTTGTCCATCATCATAGTTTGATTAACCGGAGCAAGATTGAGAGAGTTTGGAAGTCTCGGCAAACTGTGACCGGTACTGTTGTGCCTCGCGTCAGGATAATCAGTGAGGGTAATTAAGTCACCGTGGGATGGTAAATATTGCGAATGACCCACTGCTCCTCCCTCACTAACGTGTAGCTCATGATTAAGCATGGAATCTATGGTAGGGCGAGATCCCGAAGGCGCAGGCACGGGATCGCGTTCACCGTTGACCGCCATATTGGCTTCCATCCCCTCCATCCGGGGAATAATTCAAATCAAAAACTATGTCGATGGACGACACCAAGACAACAAGAAAATTTAAAAGGTAAATTAATGAAGTTAAAATTGTTCACCCTGTATGAGGGTTTGACTCTACTGCTTCCCCTGTATACTGTGGTACTGAAATTCTATTCAAAAGTCTAAGTTCAAAAAAAATTTTTTTTTTAAAACTATCTTAAAGTCACCCTGTATACGGCTGATGGTACCTTCGATACACTCTGTATGTTGTTATACTTATTTATCAAACAGTTAATAAACAAAAAAAAATTAAGTCGAGAAAAATTATTGTCTCCGCTAAGGGACACCCTGTATATTGTCAAAAACAAATGAAAATGTTAACTATTACCAGATTAGGTTCAAAACAAGCAAGCTCTATTCAAAGTAAAGTATTCTAGAAACACTACAAAAAAATTTAATTAATTAAAATTAATTAAGTTGAAGTATCTGTTTTAGGTAGTCTGTGACAAAAATTTAACAACTAGATTTACAGTATAAATTCTATGCTTTTTAAATATTTTAATGTAAACCGTAAAAACAATCTATTATGTACCTTAATTTCAAAAGCACAATAAATATCTCACCCAAAAACAGTAGATATAATACTAAAACAAATGTTTACCAAAACAGATCAACAGCTGTTTGGGTAAACAACACACAGGTTTAAGAGTACAATGCCAGAAATCAGAATACAATACAAGTATTAAAAGGTCTCAAATTCATGTCCAGGTGCAAATACACAATATTAACCGCTTATTAAATATTTAAGGTAACCAGTTTTATAAAGGTAAAAGTTTAAAGTCAAGTCAGATCATGTCATGTCCCTGTTCGGCAGCGACAATTGTAACGTTATATGGGTTAATGCTAAGGAGTATGATTATTGGTATCACAAAGTTATTTCTGTATAAAGTTTTTACTAAAAAAGAAAGTTTTTTAGTTATAAGATACTTACTGGAATCACCAAAGCAGATCCTAAACTCAGTAAAGTTTGGCTAAAGAAAGTTTCCCGGGCTAGAGGAAAGGACTCATAAAGATATAATTAGATTGGCTTTCCGGGCAGAGATAAATAAGACAAAAAAAATCAGAGCTGTCCGGAGCCTAAAACAAAACAAGAAAAGAGAGAGTCACTTCTTGTAGCCCGAGACCAAAATAGGAAAAAGAAGATGTGTCCGGACTGGGGTTCAAATTTACAAAATTAAATTTAAGAAATCGGGCGCCAGAACCTTCAGTCACACATCAGCTAAGACCGGATGCTAAGTCTAAAGAACAAAATGGAAGCTTTTAATCATAAGGGAGGGGAAGTTAATTGAAAATATCTGGTTACCTTTTACAAGTTTATTCCATTATTTATTTTCCCCGAAGGGGGTTTTACACTGACCACGTGTCTTATAAACTATTCAGCGGTACCTCAATGCTTATCTAATAATTCTTACTAAATTTCCTTTTTAAAACCTGGACATGTTGAAGCGAGAATTTTGTTATTTTAACGTTACCTAACTAATCATTAAGATTTTAAGACCTTTTAAAACAGGGCAATAAGTCACCGACCTGAACCGGGAGTCGTGCGTGGTGGTTACCGAGGGGGGTCCATGCCACGTGGATCCTCCATATCTCGGAGACGCTCGGGAGTGCCGTGAGCCTGCGGCTCCTCGGGACGGCCGGAGTTGTAGGGGCGGCTAGGCGCCAACGTAAATCAGCGGGGGGAGCTCATCGCTCCAGGAGTTCTCTGACCCACATCTTAGGTCATCCAATCAAAAAATTGGCGGGAGGAAAAAGAGGCAAACACGCTGCCGTCTGTAAAGGGAAATGGCGCGTATTAGCATCCGATTATTTCGACCTATTTTCTAAAAGATGGCGATCCTACACTATTAACAACGAGGAAATACTTACATTTGCCTCTTGATAATAACAGGAAACTGCCACCTCGACCGCCGGGACACAGCCAATTACATCCTAAAACAAGCGCATGGGCGGTAAGAACTCGGTCGGGAAAATAAATTAAATCGGATTAAATTTTCTTGAAATATTCATACCTGCTGATCCGGGAGGCTCTCCGAAGAGAAGCAACTGCTTAAAACTTTAAAATATCACACTATCACTTGTGATTTAAATAGATTTCTTTGGGCACCTGTTCCTCTGCCAGGCTTCGGAAAAAAGTGAGAGCCGAGGCTCTTAAGTGTAGACACACTTAAAAAAGAGATGTTGCCAGGAATCTAAATGATTTCTGTTTAAGTCAAGGATTAAGCTGATAGAAGAACCAAATTATCCGTGGTATTCTGCGACGTTTGACGTTTGTCAATGTCGAGTGTCAATTCTGACGCATGACAGAACGAGGTTAGTTTATAAATTACAGCGAAGCCGTAGGGATGGGCGAAAACAACCTGAAATTAATGGCATTTCGGATGATAAAACAACAAATGTTAGCCCCGAACTGTAACGGGCTAAATAGGCTTGCGGTATTGTCCACATGGAGTCTCAAGTGATAATTTGGATGGATAATAATATGGGTATCAGACTAGATGAGGCAATGGTCTTTCTAGACTTACCTGCAGGATTCAAAAAATCGCCCACTAAGGTATCTGAGACCAGTGACGGGGATAGGGTTGGTAACCCAATCTCGGGAGGAAACAAGTGAATCCCAAGCATGTATGTAACAGCACGCAACAGCACTGTTACAGGGCTCTTAATTCTATACCGTAAATCCGTATCTAAAACCTCTTTAAGAGGACTAATGTTGTCCCAGCGGGTGCGGCGCCTTGGGCTTAAGTTGAACTTGCCGAGTGCTTTCGACTCGTGTTCGTGCCTTCATTAGGATCGAATATCAAACTTGCTCTTTTTCCCTGATTATCTCCTTTGCATTCTCCTTTTCTATACGAGGGTAAATCAAAAAGTTCTTAGAAATAGGGTCAAAAACAAACGAATAAATGTTTTTTTTTTCTATTTTTTTTTCTACATAATTTCCTTGTTGTTCTATACATTTAGTATATCGTTTTTTAAGTTTTTTTTCCTTCCAAATAAAAAGTTATTCTTGGGTCTCGAAAAACTCCTCTACAGCACGCATAACCGCGTTGTCGTCGTCAAATTTAGTTCCGCGAATGTACTCCTTTAATTTTGGAAATAAGTGGAAATCACTCGGAGTCAAAGATCTCAAAACCAGCCTTTTCGCTCTGCAAACTCCACACGCAAGTCTTTGTTTGCCTGGGTTAACATTCGCGGAACCCGTCTTGCAGACACTTTTTTAAAACCCAAACCATCTGTTATTATCGAATTTACACTACCAAATGAAATCTTTAGGGTCTTCTAAAACCATTTTTTAAATTTTTTCAACGGTTTGTTCGTTAACTGAGGTAGAAGGCCGGCCGGAGCGGGGGTCATCTTCACAGCTTGATCTACCTCTTCTAAACTCTGCAACCCAGTAAGCGATAGTGGAATAGGGTGAAGCATCAGAGCCTACCGTCTACTGAATGTCCAAAAAAATTTCCTTGGTAGACATTTTCTTCATACACAAGTCCTTTATTACGGCACGTAACAATTTTTTTTCAATATTTGAACGTTTTAGTCAGCTTCTTTCACAAAATACTCATTTACAATATAATGGCGGGAACAATTGAAAAAAAAAACAACTGTCAAAAATTACATTATAGTGCCAGCTCAGAAAAAAAAAACCGTATTAAAGAGGTTTTACAAATGCTTTAAAATTCTAAGGACTTTTTGATTCCCCCTCGTAACATCACTTAGCATCTGTCATCTGGAAGGGATTCATTGATACGAATTGAGGAAAATCCGAGGGTGTGAAACATTACCATTTTTTATTTCTAATCTAAGTAATCTATCAGAGATATCTTCTACTTGAGCGATATAATTATTGGTTTCGTTGGCGGTTACCTCGTTTCTTGTGAATTTTCAACACGCTTCTGAATAGACCACTTGAACGATGTTAGTTCCTGTTTTCATCCAGCGTATCCATGCACCTGACTTTTTGAATGGACGCTGTCAGAGAGAGGGATGCTGTCTTTGTTTACTGTCTTTATATGTAGTATCTAGAGCAGCGTTATTCAAAATGTATAATTTGTGACCCCAGTGTCCTAATTCACTAGGTCTGATGCGCACTTGTCAAAATGTATCATAAAATTATTCATCATTAATTTATCATAATATCAAAGGAATAATGAAATAAATGCAGGAAACCCCAGGAAATTTCTCTATAACATTAAAACCCTTTTTATACTTGTCTTTTACGAAAGAGCTGTCTTTGAAATTACCAAAAGAATTGATGAAGGCGTTAGTGATTCACGCGTTTCTTGAGACCCTTCAACAAGGACGTTTCCGAGGTGACTGGATTGGACTGAAGGACTGGATTGAGGTTATAGAAAATAAACACAAACGACTCAAGTGCCTGCCATTAGTTGTCCGTAACGTTCGTTCCCTTTCGTATCAGGATGCTCAGTGCCCTTGCTGTTTTGCAACACTCGACTATCCTGTGGTTGCACCCAAGTAACATCTATAAAATTAAATTTTTCTTGAATAACATTAAATAAACCGTCCATTAGTAAAAGGCATTTATTTTATTAAAGGTTTTATACCTTCCTGCTTACGTTGCAAGCGAGCTTTGTAAAAGTAATTTTACAGGTCTGTCTCTGCTAGCGCTTTAAAGATTGACTAGAGCCTTTTAAAGTATTCGAAAGGTCTTTCCATATAAAGGATCATCCATGCAATGATGTGATTACGAAGAAAGAAATTGTTGAGTTTTTCGGTTCGGTCGGAACTAAAGACCTGCAAGTTTTAAGTAGGCCTAGTTTACACGAAGTAACATTTAATAGCCCACCTTTCAACCAAAGATAGTCAACCTTAAAGACCGATAGATAGCCACTTCAGGTATGGCACAATATTGAGAGCAACGTAACCCCTCTCGTCAGTTTGTTATACTATGCTTATTTCTACATCTGTCTACTCAGTTGATATCCCTTAATTGTCTCATGATTGTTTACGTTACGATTCCAATATTACTGTATTTTAGACAGCTGTAACTAACTGATAGTGATAACATAATTTTATACAATATGCATACGGGTGACGAATCTTACTTCACCGTGATACAGTTTTAACTAGTACGGGGAGTAAAGGACTCATTCTTCTCATGATGTATAACTTGCAACTAAATTAGTTAATACAATTAATCAGAATGATGTACTAACCGATTTATAATGTAACTGTTAGTTGTTATAGAAAATAAAGAATTATTATTATTATTATAGTAGTGTCCTGTATATTATTTATTTTTATTTAAAGCCCTGTTTTAAAAAAGTTTTCAAGCCAAGTATTAACCAAAATCCTAGCCACTTACCTCAGCTTAAACTTCAAACAAAGTTTTTTTTGTAACTTAAATAAGTATTAACGAACTGCTACAATCATTTTAAAAATATAGAAAAAAAACATAGAAACAAGAGTATAATTTTTTACCAATTTGGAATCAGCTTAAACCACATTTAAAGGAAGTATATAGGCAGTTATTTTCTTAACCTAATATTTACAAACATTTATATCTAATTACCCTAATACTTATGACTATTTTCATATTTTTATTTTTATTTTGTTTATGTTTATGTGTTTTTTTTTATATATATTTTTTAATTTTTTTAGTTTTTTTGTTTTCTTGTTAACCTATCTATGTGCCTAGATCTATTTAAACTAGGTTAAAAGTAGAATGATGTACATATGGACAAACTGACTGCGAAGCTTGTACTTTGGCAACAGTTGTTCCCTAGAGAAGTCCCAGAGATTTAAACACATTTAGTGCCTTCTCCAGCTCGACAACACTCTTTGTCCCGCCATGTCCAAAGCAACTAGCCTTCCTTGCGATGCTTGCCTTATCATTGGCTAGGAGTTGTGCTAAAGTTACACCATCTTTGTTTTTCACAGCAGCAATGCGGGCAATGCTTTCCTTTGAGACTTTGCCCGACTTGAACTGTTGTATATTATTATTATTATTATATATATTTATTATATATTATTATATATTATTATTATATATAGTTGTATATTATTATTATTTGTATCTCCTTTGAGAATCACGGGCCTTTATATCCCGGTCTTTTGGTAGGCTTGCGTGGGGATACAGATCCAACACGCAGAGGCCCCTTGGAGAAATTTGCTATGATATACACCTGCTAGAACCCATTCACGGGTACATTCATAGATACCCGTGAATCGGTTCCACCAGGCGTTGATGTGGCTATTGTAAATAAAATTGACAGAGTAATGGGCTATGATATTGAAGTTAGGCTGGTCAAAGATTAGGCTATTGTAAAGAGGTCCGGACACCTGCCATAACAATTCTATAACATGTTATCGAGGCAGGCGGTGACTCGCCGCCGACTAGATGGGCCTCTGAAACTGCCGTCGCAAAAACGACCAGGAGTAACATCGGTGTGAGCGGCTCAGGGTGTGGAGAGGTGTACACCGCTTTCTGCCAGTGACTGTAGGAAGCCCAGCCACTGTACCAACTCGCGACTTATGCAAATTTCACTTCCACTCTGCGAGCATATAGCTCTGACGGCTCCTCTCTGGACGGCCAACAAAGGCAAGCCAGAGCCGAGAGTCCTGCGGGTCCCCTTGGAGTCCACTCCGACCGACGAAGACACGCCGGAGACGGAGACCCTGGCCGACTCTCTGGAGCACTCGGGTCCGCGGGGTCGTCACTCCCCGACAGCTCGCCACAAGCTGCCCTGTTGCATATTATACCATGATAGTGTGAGAAGAAGATATGGGTTCCTTAATAGGGGTCAATGGATAGGCAGGTGGGGCAGTAGGTACCACTGTCCATCCAACAATTTCCTTCTTTACTCGATTTTTAAGGGAAAGTAGTTTTGCCCTATAATAATACATTACTATGCAAATTAATACAATTACAATCAGTAAACTTACAACTGTCCACCATGTGTAATGGGGTGCAGGAGTCCATGGAATACTAGATAATTCAGGAATTTTATTCTCCTCTACCCAGCCGTCAATTGTTAAGTCTTTCAATGAATACTTAGGATCTGGCAATAATAGGTTATACAGTATATTATATCCAGTCTTAATAGTCTCCTGTTTAAGCTGGTAAAGTTGACCAGCAATATGGAAATAATCCCCATCTTCAGCTGTCAGGACATAAGGTACATCTGAAGCAGGTGTATTCTTATGTACTATCAACTCACCAGATTGAGAAATGAGGACTTCTCCCTTTTGGGTAGTTGTACTCACCAAGACCCCACCATCAAATTGTGCAACTTCTGTGTCTGCAGTACTGGAGACTTTCCAGGTGCACAGATCATTAGGACTCTCGGAATTCAGCAATTTGGCCATACATTGGTTTATTTCCAATCTCTCCTGTTTAGGACACAGAGTCATAGTCAATGTATCTCTACACGCTAACGGTGCTACACTCCAACAAGTATTCTGATTCTTGCAAGCCATAGCACTTGGAAGTTCTAATTTGCGATACCCTGAGTTACCTTTAAGATGTGTCCACACCCTCATCATGGAGGCAGACCTATCAGGTATGATCTTCGGGAATACCATTACACCAGAGATCATAGGATACGGATCATAGTCTACCCTGTGTAGTGCTATCTTTCCCAACTCATATAACAAACTTATATCTTGGCTGTATACTGAGTCTACCATCAAGGGATGCTTTAATAAGGTATTGACAACATCAGAAGCTGGTAGTAGGTCTGGTATTATCTTGCCTGACAATGCACTATCTACAGCCCTAGCAAAGTCATTAGGGGCTAAGGCCATCCATACAGAGTACACCTCTTTAAAATATTGGTGAGCTAAATCTTCACAATTTTTCTCTTCTAATAACCTGTGGAGAAGTTGTGCTTGTCTGTCTACAGCATGATGTATTACTTGCTGGTTAGCAATAATAGTATTAATACTTTGTGTAACCAACAAAGAGTGGTCTCTAATTTCCTTTACCTGTTCATCCAGGGCAGACATAGAATTTTGGAGAGACCAAATTTCCATCCTATTACTCCTCCAGCTAAGAGTACTCCTACAAATCTCTTATGCCTGTGCTGTGCCTTGTTGGGGACTAAAGTACCTACTTTGTTTTTTAGTAAGTCCAATATTAGCTTTGGGTCAGGAACTCCTGTAAATAGAGGACAGGTAGCATTACCTGGTAGCTGACCAATCGGAACAATGTGAGGCATATGATACATTATAGGAATGTAGATATAACTAGAGAATTCCATATAATTACCGGATTGTTCCATTACCAAGCCAATTTCTGGAGCAATTAGTCCAGACTCTAATATTTTCACAGAGAGTCGCGGAGTATCCTTAATTGTATCCTGTTTAGTTAGTGGAATAACTGGCTCCGGTATATCAAGGGTGGCAGAGAGAGTTCTTGAAGTGCCTGTACTCTGGTGAGCTGGTAATGCTCTCTTCTGTCTTTTTCCATGAATATTAGATAATGGCTTTAACTTGGGAAGCGATGGAGTAAACAGGACTGGAGGATTGGGGCTGTTTTTCTGTAAGGCTTTTATAGTCAGCAATGCTTCTTGCTGATTGGTGGACAGGTTCTGTATCAAGATGCCAATCTCTCTGGTCTTATTATCCAAGTACCCCTGCAAGTTATACCCTACATCTGTTAATGTCATAGCTATTTTTTCCTGATTTTTCTGATTTAGTTGAGCCACATGACTGCTTGCCACATTTAGTCCGACAGCAGATCCGAGGTATCCAGTAATCACTAAGGTGGCTACTGCTCCAATTAAGAGAATCCATATAGTAGGAATCATGCCTGCACTGTATAATACAGTACAGCTACCTATAAAATGGATAACCTGTATTCACTAATGTGATAAGCTGAGTATTATACACTTAACTTAACTCTTGTACTATGAGTTACAATCTGGTCTTATGGACTTATATTATTATTATTATTATTATATATTATTACATCTGTACATCTGGCCCCAATTCCACATCGGTGACAGGTGCGAAAATAAAACTCTTACTTCCGTATTTCTTCAATTTAATCGCACAAAGCTTGGACACTTTTGGTTGGTTCACATGGCACGATGTCATTGTTGTCGACTGATATGAAAAATCGTGGCGGTCGCGGCTGTGGCATGACCCATTGCGTGGGTCGATTAGGTAGCGTGACAGGCGTCTTTTTTACCGGTGTCGGCGGTGTCCTAGCAGGTGGTGCGGTTGTTGGTGGTGTTGCGTTGCCTATCACTGTCGTTGGTTTCGGCGTCTCTGGCTGTGGCAGTAGTGGTGAGTCAGGGTTGTGTTTTCCGACATCTGGTGTTGACTCCCTCTACGGTGATATACAGTCAGTTCAGTTCAGTGGCCGTTTTATTTTTCATCTTGTTTGTGGTAGTATTAAAAGGTTTGAAGGTTGCTTGATGCCCTTCTTCGCTTCGGTTCTGTTGCTACGAATATTAAGTATTTTTAAATAATATATGCAGCATGTAATTATAAAATTAATATTAATGTAATAATTATAATAATACTAGGTTGCCGTCAAAAAATGGAATGAAACAAATTGTTTGAAATAATACATTTATTATAAACATTTATTTACATTTTTAATACTGCCTAAGTATAAAACTTACATTTTTATTAATAAATCAGATTATAATTACTAAATGCTAACAACTTACACTTACTGTACCATCGAGCTTGTCGTGGTAATCAAGAAAACACTGTCCTGGGCACAGACCTGGTTTATTTGGACATATAGGACAGTATAGTGTAGTATTTACCCACATGTAGCACATAACACATCTTTTCCTTATGACTCTATTTTTACCATCACGCGGTAATTGAAAAGCCGCGTGACGTAGACTGGGGGAGGTTATAGTTCTTGGCAAAATATTGGCTGTGCCGCTTGAAACCAATACCCCAGTATAACAGTTTGCCTGAAATCGTATAGGCATATTGGTTTCTCACCGAATCTGTTATATAAATTATGTGCGTTAAAAATAGGGATGCCCACCTTTTTATACCACCTAACAGTCTAGTGCTCAGAATTATAATATGACAACATCTGGTCGTATTTGTCGACACCCCCCATATATTTATTGTACTGCAAGACGACGTTAGGCTTAGATTTTATGGCATGTTGCCTTGTCGTATAATCTTGCCACTAACCGTCAAACTCTGACGAGATCATGATGACCTCGCGACGATCATTCCACTTTGTTACAGAGTTGCCGTTTTTGGAATTGGCTCATATTTTCTCCTGGGCTGCTAATTTTTTTATTTTTTATTTGAATGGGAAGGTCTTTCCTATTGGGACGTAGAGTACCGGTTACATGGGTGTCATGTTCGATTAAAACGTTTGTTAAAGAAAAAGAATTATAAAAAAATATCCATGTAAACCGAGTGCCCTACGCCTAATTTTCCCTGTAACAGGTTTTTCACAACTTTATCTACGAGGGTTGCTACTTATATATCCGGAAACAAAAAAAACAAACAAACGTACACGGCTGAAAATGGTTTTATTGTTTTTCAAAGTATTCCCCTTGATGATCTATGCACTTTTGCATTCGCGTGAACCAATTTTTAAAGCACTTCTGCCACTCCGCCTGAGGTACCTCCATAACGTGTTGTTTGAATGCGTCGACAGCATCTTCAGCGGTCGAAAATCGTTGACCGCGTAATTTATTCTTTATATTTGGAAATAAATAAAAATCGTTGGGTGCCAAGTCAGGGCTGTACGGCGGATGACCCGTTAATTCCACATTTTGACCCTCCAAAAATAGAGTTGTTTCGCGTGACGTATGACAGCTGGCATTGTCATGATGAAGAATGATTCTTCGTCGCTGGTTAGTTTTACGAATTTGTTCAAATACTTCCGGTAAGCAAATGGTCGTGTACCACTCTGAATTAACCGTTCTACGGTTTTCTAGTGGCACTGTAGCTACATGGCCATTAATACCGAAGAAGCAGGCCACCATTTGTTTCAATGTACTTTTTGCACGAGTAACTTTCGTAGGGTTCGGCTCATTTTGAAACACCCATACCGTTGATTGTTGCTTCGTTTCGGGATCGTATGCATAGATCCAGGATTCGTCACCTGTATAGATGTTATAAACGGCTTTTGAGTCACCACGGTTATATTTTTTTAACATTTTATTGCACCATTCGACGCGAGCATCTTTTTGCTCTTTTGTTAAGTTGTGGGGTATCCAACGCGAACAAATTTTTTTTACAGCCAAATAATTATGTAATATGCTATTAATGCTGGTCATAGAAATACCCAGAGTCGCCTCTATCTCGCGGTACGTAACATGTCGGTCGTCCATTATAAGTTTTCGCACAGCCTCGATATTTTGTTGTACAACGACCGATTTCGGGCGACCTGCCTTAACTTCGTCCGTAAGCATACTACGTCCACGATTGAACTCACTAAACCAGTGATACACAGTAGTTTTAGATGGGGCTTCATCACCAAAAGTTGAAGTTAGTTGATCTATACACTGTTGTTGCGTTAAACCACGCCGAAAATCATTATAAATCATAGCACGAATATTTTCACGAGTGAGTTCCATTCTTGCTGCGAGATGACATTTAAAACCCGTCAAAAACAAAACACGAGCGTTAATAAGAAAGAAAAAATATACCGGCCAGTACTTAAAAAAGTTCAAATTTTACCATGGAGGTCAAATATGCTATTTAAGAAGATTGTAATCCCGGTTTCCGGATATATAAATAGCAGCCCTTGTACATGATTTTACCTCCTACTACAAGATCGGTCTTCCCGCTATATACAATAACCTTCAGAACGCATCCAAACTGATCTGTTAATAAATAAAGTTTCACCTCGTATTGATTAGCTTTCTTAATATGTTGACGGCACCAAAGTCTTCTGCGCCAAAGTACCAAGGATTCGTCAATACAAAGCATGTTGTCGGGATAAAATACGGATGCCATAATTTTATTAAAATGTTGAATGAGTGCAGATATTTTATTTAGTCTACTTTCGTCACCATTGTCAGTTCCTGTTTTCTTCCAGCGTATCCATGCACCTGACATTTCAAATGGACGCTGTCGGAGAGAGGGATGCTGTCTTTGTGTTGTGTACTATATTTATATGTACTATCTAGGGCAGCGTTAATTGTTGTATAATTTGTGACCCAGTGTCCCAATACACGAGGTGTGATGAGCACTTGTAAAAATTTATCATAAAATTATTCATCATTCATTTATCAGAATATCCAAGGAATAATGAACGTTGTATTCCTTATATGGTACCGTACTGGCGATACTTGATGCCATGTATGCCTACTACTCAAGCGAGCTTTATAAAAGTAATTTTACATGTCTGTCTCTACTAGCGCTTTAAACATTCAATAATGCTTTTTTAAGTGCTCTAATGGTCTTCCCATCGATAAAACTATGGCAAGCGTCATTGTCGAGAAATGCAGGTTGCATGCAGTCTACCTTGCTGCCAGTTGCACCAATCTGTCGAGATATAGTCGCATGACTTCCGTATTTCTTATTCTGAATTTAATCGCACAAACCTTCGACGCATTTGGTTGGTCCTCATTGCACGATGTTATTGTTGTAGACTGTAGGCTTCAGTGCGTATCTGGAAATGTGAAATAGGTGTGATGAGCACTTGTCAAAATTTATCATAAAATTAGTCATCATTCATTTATCAGAATATCCAAGGAATAATGAATGCTGTATTCCTTTATGGTACCGTACTGGCGATACTTGATGCCATGTATGCCGACTACACAAGCGAGCTTTATAGAAGTAATTTTACATGTCTGTCTCTACTAGCGCTTTAAACATACAATAATGCTTTTTTAAGTGCTCTAATGGTCTTCCCATCGATAAAACTACGGCACGCGTCATTGTCGAGAAATGCAGGTTGCATGCAGTCTACCTTGCTGCCAGTTGCAGCAATCTGTCGAGATATGGTCGCATGACTTCCGTATTTCTTATTCTTAATTTAATCGCACAATGCTTCGACGCATTTGGTTGGTCATCATTGCACGATGTTATTGTTGTCGACTGTAGGCTTCAGTTGTGTATCTGGAAACGTGAAATTCAATTTTGAAGAAGGTATTTTTATCTTTTCACCTTACTTATGAGCCGCAGTGTACATAATCTTAGCTAAAGATTGTTTCTTTAAATTATAATAAATTTATTCTGGTTGGGTTATATTACATGTCAGTTTATCGCTTAGACAAGCAATATGTGTAAGTTGCAGTAAACCGAAGACACTCGTAATTAATATATTTTATTGTGATTAGGGCAAGTCTTACGAAAATTAACTCTATACAGGCGAGGTGTGTTCTGCTTAAAATAATACTAATTAATCCTATACCGTAAATCCGTATCTAAAACCTTTTTATGTGGACTAATGTTGTCCCGGCGGGTGCAGCGCCTTGGGCTTAAGTTGAACTTGCCGATTGCTTTCGACTCGTGGTCTGCGACGGCTTCATTACCATCGAGTATCAATCTTGCTTTTTTTTCCTGATTATCTCCTTCTTTGCATTCTCCTTTTCTATAACATCACTTAGCATCCCTATTCTGCAACACTCACACATCTATGATTGTCTACAGTCCGTTCAGTGGCCATTTTTTTTCTCTTCTTTGTTGTAGTATTAAAAGGTTTGAAGGTGGCTTGATGCTTTAGGCGGTAGGTTCCGGAAGGCGGTAGGCAGCAGAACTAGTTCGTGTTATGCAAAATAGTGATCACTTGAGAGTAGGGGAGCTTCGGGCAGAGTCAGGGTGACAGGCTATATAACAACACGTAGTAGGTCGGTATAAAGAGTGTGCATTTGTTTTTAATCAGATACGTATCTATTTATACATTTCAGGTTATCGCTTAGACAAGCAATATGCGTTATGTTGCACTAAACCAAAGCCTTTAATATATTTAATTGTGATTAGGGCAAGTCTTACGAAAATTAACTCTATACAGGCGAGGTGTGTTCTGCTTAAAATAATACTCATTAGAGCTCTTTTCCACGGGCGTCCAGTTTTGCAGGATCGGTTTTTTACTGGATCCCGCAAAAATCAGACCTGTGTTCACACGGTACTTTTGTTTCCCGTTTTTTACGGAATAGTATTCAGTCGGAGAAAAAAATTCAGACGCGATGGACGTGAATTCTCTTTTGATATTGTACTGGTACTTTGGCCGCCGAAAGCAATACAAAAAAAGAAGATTTTGGGTTCACTCGATTCTAAAACTACGATCGAGATTAGGTACCTTTCGTAATCTCATGGGTGAATTGAGAAAGGATGAATCCAATTTTTTTAACTACTTCCGAATGTCCATGGCCACCTTCGACAAGCTTTTAGCAAAAGTGAAGAATGATTTAAAAAAACAGGATACAAATATGAGAAAATGCATAATGCCTGAAGAAAAATTAGCAATATGTTTGAGGTAAGAATAAAACACATTTGTATTATTTTTAACATTTATTATGAATCAAATTTTCGCGATGTGTGTTCATCACATAGGGGGGCACAGCAGTGCCTCCGCCAAGTCGTTATATTTACTTATAACAAAGCAAAATCTGGGAGATCAGAGCGAGTTGATTCTGCTGGTGACGGTTGAAAAGTGTCGATGTGTGAAGAATTTGAGGATACCGATATATCAACAGGATATTGTGATGTGAAATATCCTTGTGGCGGTGATTGATATGAGTAGTTGTTGGAAGTAGATGGTTGTTGACTCCATACGTTATTATTGCGGCGTTTTATGTTCTGTAGTAAATTTATAACACCTCCTTGAAATTCTAGTACTTGATCATCGTTAAATGAGCATAGTGTTGGAAGGTAATCCTTTGAAAAAGGACATGTTACGATCTTCATTTTGCGAATTGTCTTTACTACTCATTTGATTGTCAATAAAAGACATCATTTTTAGATCCATCTCACTGAGCTTTTGCCTTGCCACATCCCTTTTTTTGGATCGTTTAGCGTTCGAGGGATTTTCTTGATCCGGTTTTTCAAATGCAGAAAGTTCATCTTCTTTATTTTGGTTCATAGCATTTTCCAAATTACCGTCCTCAGTGTCTGAATTGTTTTTATCGATTTCTGTACTATTTGCACTTTCGTGCGTTTCAGCTGGATTTATAATTTTTTTCAGAAAAAGCATGTGTTTGTGATAGCAGTAACTTTTAACACGAACTGAACCAGACCCAGATTTCTTAGCACTCTTAGTCACGTGTAAAGATCGCGTCCAGCTGTCTCTTAATTGATTCCATTTTTTAACAACTGCTTTTGCTGAAAAAAAAATGTGTCAGTAGTACTTAGAAACAACTATAAACACATGATTTACCACATTGTTTTTTTAATTTCCAGGTACATGGCATCTTGATGCTCATTTATGGATTTACATTATACGTACCGAATTGGGGTTTCAACAATTCATAAAATTATTAAAGAAGTATCAAATGTCATATGGAAAAACCTATTAGAAGATCACATGAAATTGCCAACTACAAAATCTGAATGGGAAGAAATCGCTTACGGTTTTTATACTAGAGCTAATTTCCCTCATTGTCTTGGTGCAGCTGATGGTAAACATATAAGATTAAAAAAGCCACGTCACAGCGGTTCTATGTTTTTATTTTTTTTTATTTTATTTCCCAGATTACAAAGTCCTTAATAACTAATACAATTCTTCGCCAAACTGCGAGACAGTTTGTTGGCGAATAAAATACACCCATTTAATTACTTAAATCTAACATAATTCACCGAGGAACCGTGAAAAAACTACTGTACTTTAATTACAGGGATTTTTTTTCCATTGTGTTACTAGCAGTGGTGGATTCCAGTTATAGATTTACATATATCTGTGTAGGTTCATATGGCAAAGAATGCGACTCCTCTACATTCAAACAGACTACTTTCTGGAAAAAACTAACTGATGGCAGCCTAGATTTACCAGATAATCGTCCTCTTTCTACAGCTTCGGAAACACGGGTTCCTTTTGTGATAATAGGCGATGAAGGATTTGGTTTGCATAATAATTTGATGAGACCCTACGGAGGAACTCATTTGGATGCAAATAAAAGAATATTTAATTATAGATTAACAAGAGCCAGGCGTTACGTAGCGTGTGCTTTCGGAATATTAGCGAACAAATGGCGAATATTCCATCGGCCGTTAGAGGTAAATACTAGTACAGCTATCTCGATAGTAAAAGCTTGCACGGTACTTCATAATTATATAATAAATAATGAAGGTTCATATGCCAACATTGAAAATATAGAACCTACGACATCTTTGCAAAATATGTATACGTAACGACAGAACGCAAGGCGGACGTTGTGCTAATACAATACGAACAGAGTTCACGAATTATTTTGTCTCCGAAGAGGGAGCTGTACCGTGGCAAAATGAAGCAATTTAATAGATACATAGGTACTAATATTTCAATAAAGACTTACCATAATTTTGTCTTTCCTTCTCTTCCAGCTCCACAAAGTCATCTTTCAAAATAGTGCAAATTTCTCGCCAAGCGGCCGTACGCAAGGTTTTATCTTTATAGTCTTCTAATGTTTTATCCCATATTACAGGTCTATTTTCAACAAGAGTAACAGCCCGTTCACACAGAGTCTCCGTATTTACGGTACCCGTTTTAACGGATACAACAAAACTGTATGCTTTGTTCACACATAGGCACCGTATAGCGTTTAACGTATCCGTCATTAACTGAGAGCCCGTTTACAGCCCGTTCACACAGTCTCCGTATTTACGGTACAAAATTCGCAGTATAGCACCGCTAGTCTACCAGGATGGACGTTGTCGTTATGTATTGGTACTACCGCCGGCGGAAACGGTACAATCGGCGTTATTGGCAGCATCCACTCTTGGTGCAAAGAGCTAGAGCAGGTGCTTACCGTTTACTCATGAGTCAATTGCGGGGAGACGACTCAAAATTTTTTAATTACTTTCGTATGTCGATGTCTTCTTTTGATCATCTACTTAAACTACTGGAAAAGGATTTAAAAAAGCAAGACACTAATTTGAGGAAAAGTATCTGCCCTGAAGAAAAATTAGCAATATTTTTAAGGTAAGTACTTTTTATTTTTATAAAAACGTTTACAATATTAAAACCCAGACATATCTAGCGTATTCTCATCACTGTACGGAGATTGTACTGATGGCGATGGTGTATTATCACTATACATTACAATCTGGTCTTGTAAAATTGTTATTTGGTTACTATTAGCACCAGATGCTTGGGTAAAATACCCTTGTGTTTGGTGATTGCTAGCACCAGATGCTTGGGTAAAATACCCTTGTGTTTGGTGATTGCTAGCACCAGATGCTTGGGTAAAATACCCTTGTGTTTGGTGATTACCAGCACCAGATGCTTGCGTATATGGAGCTAAACAGTTGGAGTTGGGCTGGTTAACTTTCCTTCTTTTAATAACTTGCAATAGTTTAATAACTCCAGACTGAAATTCTAGAATTTCATCATCATTTAGCACAGTCAAGGATGGCAAAACGCCTTTGAAGAATGAGAGATTACGATCATCCGGTTCAAGTTTCTTGGGTTTTATCTGGTGGTCTATGTAGGTCATCATTTTAGCATCTAATTCATTAAATTTTTTTTTTGGTGCTCTTCGTTTTGTCGGAGAAGATTTTGTTTGGTTGTCATTGCGAAGATGTTCTATCTCGTCACTGTCATCTTCGTTTGTTTTATGATTTTCGTTTACTGCAGTGGTGTCAGTTTTTTCAGCAGAGGCACTTTCGTGCGTGTCAGTTTTTTCAGCAGAGGCACTTTCGTGCGTGTCAGTTTTTTCAGCAGAGGCACTTTCGTGCGTTTCACCAGGCTCAATAATATTTTTTTAAACTAACATCTGATGATGATATTTGTACAGCTTTGTCTTTGAGGCAGCAGAACCAGATGACTTGCAATTCTTTTTATCTTTTAACGTTCTCACCCAAGCATCTCTAATCTGTCTCCACTTTTTTGTAACAAATTTTCCTGAAACAAATAATATTTTTTTCTTTCAGATATGCAGCATCCGGATGTTCTTTTAAAGATCTACATTATACCTATCGTGTTGGTGTATCGACCGTTAGCAACATTATAAAAGAGGTTTCAAGATGCATATGGAATAATTTGAGTGCTTTATATATGCGACTTCCTACATCAGTCGATGAGTGGAAACAAATAGCAGATGGATTTGACAAAAGAGCAAATTTTCCACACTGTCTTGGTGCAGCAGATGGCAAACACGTCAGACTTAAAAAACCACAAAATAGCGGTTCAATGTATATGAATTACAAGGATTTTTTTTCCATCGTATTATTAGCGATCGTAGACTCTGACTATCGCTTTGTATACGTTAGTGTTGGATCTTATGGGAAAGAATGTGATTCATCAATATTCAAGGAGACAACATTTTGGAAAATGATGCTAGACGGCAGTTTACAAATACCAGCACCATGCTCATTATCAACAAACTCAGAGTTGAGAGTTCCATATGTGATCATAGGAGATGAAGGTTTCGGATTACATGAAAATTTACTTAGGCCGTTCGGCGGGACGCACCTGGATAAAAATAAGCGAATATTTAACTATCGCTTAACTAGAGCTAGGAGATACGTTGAGTGTGTTTTCGGTATCTTGGCTAATAAGTGGAGAATATTCCATCGACCTTTAGACACTCATAAAACAACAGCTGTATGGATAGTTAAGGCATGTACTGTTCTACACAACTTTATCAGGGATGAGGAGGGTTTAATCTCAAACAGTGATAATATCAGCGTATCTGAAGAAGTTCAACTCGAAAACCTACCTAATGAGAGAAGGACACGAGGTGGCAAAACCGTACAGCACATTTCGACGGGATCGGATTTTTGCGGGATTCTGCAAACCGAATGCTGGTGTGAATGTTACCATAGTAGCACGTATGCTGCTAAACTGGATCCTGCAAAAAAACGGTCCTGCAAAAAACGGGACGTTGCCGTGGGAAAGGGCTCTTAATTCTATACCGTAAATCCGTATCTAAAACCTCTTTAAGAGGACTAATGTTGTCCCAGCGGGTGCGGCGCCTTGGGCTTAAGTTGAACTTGCCGAGTGCTTTCGACTCGTGTTCGTGCCTTCATTAGGATCGAATATCAAACTTGCTCTTTTTCCCTGATTATCTCCTTTGCATTCTCCTTTTCTATACGAGGGTAAATCAAAAAGTTCTTAGAAATAGGGTCAAAAACAAACGAATAAATGTTTTTTTTTTCTATTTTTTTTTCTACATAATTTCCTTGTTGTTCTATACATTTAGTATATCGTTTTTTAAGTTTTTTTTCCTTCCAAATAAAAAGTTATTCTTGGGTCTCGAAAAACTCCTCTACAGCACGCATAACCGCGTTGTCGTCGTCAAATTTAGTTCCGCGAATGTACTCCTTTAATTTTGGAAATAAGTGGAAATCACTCGGAGTCAAAGATCTCAAAACCAGCCTTTTCGCTCTGCAAACTCCACACGCAAGTCTTTGTTTGCCTGGGTTAACATTCGCGGAACCCGTCTTGCAGACACTTTTTTAAAACCCAAACCATCTGTTATTATCGAATTTACACTACCAAATGAAATCTTTAGGGTCTTCTAAAACCATTTTTTAAATTTTTTCAACGGTTTGTTCGTTAACTGAGGTAGAAGGCCGGCCGGAGCGGGGGTCATCTTCACAGCTTGATCTACCTCTTCTAAACTCTGCAACCCAGTAAGCGATAGTGGAATAGGGTGAAGCATCAGAGCCTACCGTCTACTGAATGTCCAAAAAAATTTCCTTGGTAGACATTTTCTTCATACACAAGTCCTTTATTACGGCACGTAACAATTTTTTTTCAATATTTGAACGTTTTAGTCAGCTTCTTTCACAAAATACTCATTTACAATATAATGGCGGGAACAATTGAAAAAAAAAACAACTGTCAAAAATTACATTATAGTGCCAGCTCAGAAAAAAAAAACCGTATTAAAGAGGTTTTACAAATGCTTTAAAATTCTAAGGACTTTTTGATTCCCCCTCGTAACATCACTTAGCATCTGTCATCTGGAAGGGATTCATTGATACGAATTGAGGAAAATCCGAGGGTGTGAAACATTACCATTTTTTATTTCTAATCTAAGTAATCTATCAGAGATATCTTCTACTTGAGCGATATAATTATTGGTTTCGTTGGCGGTTACCTCGTTTCTTGTGAATTTTCAACACGCTTCTGAATAGACCACTTGAACGATGTTAGTTCCTGTTTTCATCCAGCGTATCCATGCACCTGACTTTTTGAATGGACGCTGTCAGAGAGAGGGATGCTGTCTTTGTTTACTGTCTTTATATGTAGTATCTAGAGCAGCGTTATTCAAAATGTATAATTTGTGACCCCAGTGTCCTAATTCACTAGGTCTGATGCGCACTTGTCAAAATGTATCATAAAATTATTCATCATTAATTTATCATAATATCAAAGGAATAATGAAATAAATGCAGGAAACCCCAGGAAATTTCTCTATAACATTAAAACCCTTTTTATACTTGTCTTTTACGAAAGAGCTGTCTTTGAAATTACCAAAAGAATTGATGAAGGCGTTAGTGATTCACGCGTTTCTTGAGACCCTTCAACAAGGACGTTTCCGAGGTGACTGGATTGGACTGAAGGACTGGATTGAGGTTATAGAAAATAAACACAAACGACTCAAGTGCCTGCCATTAGTTGTCCGTAACGTTCGTTCCCTTTCGTATCAGGATGCTCAGTGCCCTTGCTGTTTTGCAACACTCGACTATCCTGTGGTTGCACCCAAGTAACATCTATAAAATTAAATTTTTCTTGAATAACATTAAATAAACCGTCCATTAGTAAAAGGCATTTATTTTATTAAAGGTTTTATACCTTCCTGCTTACGTTGCAAGCGAGCTTTGTAAAAGTAATTTTACAGGTCTGTCTCTGCTAGCGCTTTAAAGATTGACTAGAGCCTTTTAAAGTATTCGAAAGGTCTTTCCATATAAAGGATCATCCATGCAATGATGTGATTACGAAGAAAGAAATTGTTGAGTTTTTCGGTTCGGTCGGAACTAAAGACCTGCAAGTTTTAAGTAGGCCTAGTTTACACGAAGTAACATTTAATAGCCCACCTTTCAACCAAAGATAGTCAACCTTAAAGACCGATAGATAGCCACTTCAGGTATGGCACAATATTGAGAGCAACGTAACCCCTCTCGTCAGTTTGTTATACTATGCTTATTTCTACATCTGTCTACTCAGTTGATATCCCTTAATTGTCTCATGATTGTTTACGTTACGATTCCAATATTACTGTATTTTAGACAGCTGTAACTAACTGATAGTGATAACATAATTTTATACAATATGCATACGGGTGACGAATCTTACTTCACCGTGATACAGTTTTAACTAGTACGGGGAGTAAAGGACTCATTCTTCTCATGATGTATAACTTGCAACTAAATTAGTTAATACAATTAATCAGAATGATGTACTAACCGATTTATAATGTAACTGTTAGTTGTTATAGAAAATAAAGAATTATTATTATTATTATAGTAGTGTCCTGTATATTATTTATTTTTATTTAAAGCCCTGTTTTAAAAAAGTTTTCAAGCCAAGTATTAACCAAAATCCTAGCCACTTACCTCAGCTTAAACTTCAAACAAAGTTTTTTTTGTAACTTAAATAAGTATTAACGAACTGCTACAATCATTTTAAAAATATAGAAAAAAAACATAGAAACAAGAGTATAATTTTTTACCAATTTGGAATCAGCTTAAACCACATTTAAAGGAAGTATATAGGCAGTTATTTTCTTAACCTAATATTTACAAACATTTATATCTAATTACCCTAATACTTATGACTATTTTCATATTTTTATTTTTATTTTGTTTATGTTTATGTGTTTTTTTTTATATATATTTTTTAATTTTTTTAGTTTTTTTGTTTTTTTGTTTTCTTGTTAACCTATCTATGTGCCTAGATCTATTTAAACTAGGTTAAAAGTAGAATGATGTACATATGGACAAACTGACTGCGAAGCTTGTACTTTGGCAACAGTTGTTCCCTAGAGAAGTCCCAGAGATTTAAACACATTTAGTGCCTTCTCCAGCTCGACAACACTCTTTGTCCCGCCATGTCCAAAGCAACTAGCCTTCCTTGCGATGCTTGCCTTATCATTGGCTAGGAGTTGTGCTAAAGTTACACCATCTTTGTTTTTCACAGCAGCAATGCGGGCAATGCTTTCCTTTGAGACTTTGCCCGACTTGAACTGTTGTATATTATTATTATTATTATATATATTTATTATATATTATTATATATTATTATTATATATAGTTGTATATTATTATTATTTGTATCTCCTTTGAGAATCACGGGCCTTTATATCCCGGTCTTTTGGTAGGCTTGCGTGGGGATACAGATCCAACACGCAGAGGCCCCTTGGAGAAATTTGCTATGATATACACCTGCTAGAACCCATTCACGGGTACATTCATAGATACCCGTGAATCGGTTCCACCAGGCGTTGATGTGGCTATTGTAAATAAAATTGACAGAGTAATGGGCTATGATATTGAAGTTAGGCTGGTCAAAGATTAGGCTATTGTAAAGAGGTCCGGACACCTGCCATAACAATTCTATAACATGTTATCGAGGCAGGCGGTGACTCGCCGCCGACTAGATGGGCCTCTGAAACTGCCGTCGCAAAAACGACCAGGAGTAACATCGGTGTGAGCGGCTCAGGGTGTGGAGAGGTGTACACCGCTTTCTGCCAGTGACTGTAGGAAGCCCAGCCACTGTACCAACTCGCGACTTATGCAAATTTCACTTCCACTCTGCGAGCATATAGCTCTGACGGCTCCTCTCTGGACGGCCAACAAAGGCAAGCCAGAGCCGAGAGTCCTGCGGGTCCCCTTGGAGTCCACTCCGACCGACGAAGACACGCCGGAGACGGAGACCCTGGCCGACTCTCTGGAGCACTCGGGTCCGCGGGGTCGTCACTCCCCGACAGCTCGCCACAAGCTGCCCTGTTGCATATTATACCATGATAGTGTGAGAAGAAGATATGGGTTCCTTAATAGGGGTCAATGGATAGGCAGGTGGGGCAGTAGGTACCACTGTCCATCCAACAATTTCCTTCTTTACTCGATTTTTAAGGGAAAGTAGTTTTGCCCTATAATAATACATTACTATGCAAATTAATACAATTACAATCAGTAAACTTACAACTGTCCACCATGTGTAATGGGGTGCAGGAGTCCATGGAATACTAGATAATTCAGGAATTTTATTCTCCTCTACCCAGCCGTCAATTGTTAAGTCTTTCAATGAATACTTAGGATCTGGCAATGATAGGTTATACAGTATATTATATCCAGTCTTAATAGTCTCCTGTTTAAGCTGGTAAAGTTGACCAGCAATATGGAAATAATCCCCATCTTCAGCTGTCAGGACATAAGGTACATCTGAAGCAGGTGTATTCTTATGTACTATCAACTCACCAGATTGAGAAATGAGGACTTCTCCCTTTTGGGTAGTTGTACTCACCAAGACCCCACCATCAAATTGTGCAACTTCTGTGTCTGCAGTACTGGAGACTTTCCAGGTGCACAGATCATTAGGACTCTCGGAATTCAGCAATTTGGCCATACATTGGTTTATTTCCAATCTCTCCTGTTTAGGACACAGAGTCATAGTCAATGTATCTCTACACGCTAACGGTGCTACACTCCAACAAGTATTCTGATTCTTGCAAGCCATAGCACTTGGAAGTTCTAATTTGCGATACCCTGAGTTACCTTTAAGATGTGTCCACACCCTCATCATGGAGGCAGACCTATCAGGTATGATCTTCGGGAATACCATTACACCAGAGATCATAGGAAACGGATCATAGTCTACCCTGTGTAGTGCTATCTTTCCCAACTCATATAACAAACTTATATCTTGGCTGTATACTGAGTCTACCATCAAGGGATGCTTTAATAAGGTATTGACAACATCAGAAGCTGGTAGTAGGTCTGGTATTATCTTGCCTGACAATGCACTATCTACAGCCCTAGCAAAGTCATTAGGGGCTAAGGCCATCCATACAGAGTACACCTCTTTAAAATATTGGTGAGCTAAATCTTCACAATTTTTCTCTTCTAATAACCTGTGGAGAAGTTGTGCTTGTCTGTCTACAGCATGATGTATTACTTGCTGGTTAGCAATAATAGTATTAATACTTTGTGTAACCAACAAAGAGTGGTCTCTAATTTCCTTTACCTGTTCATCCAGGGCAGACATAGAATTTTGGAGAGACCAAATTGATGCTCTATTCCATCCTATTACTCCTCCAGCTAAGAGTACTCCTACAAATCTCTTATGCCTGTGCTGTGCCTTGTTGGGGACTAAAGTACCTACTTTGTTTTTTAGTAAGTCCAATATTAGCTTTGGGTCAGGAACTCCTGTAAATAGAGGACAGGTAGCATTACCTGGTAGCTGACCAATCGGAACAATGTGAGGCATATGATACATTATAGGAATGTAGATATAACTAGAGAATTCCATATAATTACCGGATTGTTCCATTACCAAGCCAATTTCTGGAGTAATTAGTCCAGACTCTAATATTTTCACAGAGAGTCGCGGAGTATCCTTAATTGTATCCTGTTTAGTTAGTGGAATAACTGGCTCCGGTATATCAAGGGTGGCAGAGAGAGTTCTTGAAGTGCCTGTACTCTGGTGAGCTGGTAATGCTCTCTTCTGTCTTTTTCCATGAATATTAGATAATGGCTTTAACTTGGGAAGCGATGGAGTAAACAGGACTGGAGGATTGGGGCTGTTTTTCTGTAAGGCTTTTATAGTCAGCAATGCTTCTTGCTGATTGGTGGACAGGTTCTGTATCAAGATGCCAATCTCTCTGGTCTTATTATCCAAGTACCCCTGCAAGTTATACCCTACATCTGTTAATGTCATAGCTATTTTTTCCTGATTTTTCTGATTTAGTTGAGCCACATGACTGCTTGCCACATTTAGTCCGACAGCAGATCCGAGGTATCCAGTAATCACTAAGGTGGCTACTGCTCCAATTAAGAGAATCCATATAGTAGGAATCATGCCTGCACTGTATAATACAGTACAGCTACCTATAAAATGGATAACCTGTATTCACTAATGTGATAAGCTGAGTATTATACACTTAACTTAACTCTTGTACTATGAGTTACAATCTGGTCTTATAGACTTATATTATTATTATTATTATTATTATATATTATTACATCTGTACATCTGGCCCCAATTCCACATCGGTGACAGGTGCGAAAATAAAACTCTTACTTCCGTATTTCTTCAATTTAATCGCACAAAGCTTGGACACTTTTGGTTGGTTCACATGGCACGATGTCATTGTTGTCGACTGATATGAAAAATCGTGGCGGTCGCGGCTGTGGCATGACCCATTGCGTGGGTCGATTAGGTAGCGTGACAGGCGTCTTTTTTACCGGTGTCGGCGGTGTCCTAGCAGGTGGTGCGGTTGTTGGTGGTGTTGCGTTGCCTATCACTGTCGTTGGTTTCGGCGTCTCTGGCTGTGGCAGTAGTGGTGAGTCAGGGTTGTGTTTTCCGACATCTGGTGTTGACTCCCTCTACGGTGATATACAGTCAGTTCAGTTCAGTGGCCGTTTTATTTTTCATCTTGTTTGTGGTAGTATTAAAAGGTTTGAAGGTTGCTTGATGCCCTTCTTCGCTTCGGTTCTGTTGCTACGAATATTAAGTATTTTTAAATAATATATGCAGCATGTAATTATAAAATTAATATTAATGTAATAATTATAATAATACTAGGTTGCCGTCAAAAAATGGAATGAAACAAATTGTTTGAAATAATAACATTTATTATAAACATTTATTTACATTTTTAATACTGCCTAAGTATAAAACTTACATTTTTATTAATAAATCAGATTATAATTACTAAATGCTAACAACTTACACTTACTGTACCATCGAGCTTGTCGTGGTAATCAAGAAAACACTGTCCTGGGCACAGACCTGGTTTATTTGGACATATAGGACAGTATAGTGTAGTATTTACCCACATGTAGCACATAACACATCTTTTCCTTATGACTCTATTTTTACCATCACGCGGTAATTGAAAAGCCGCGTGACGTAGACTGGGGGAGGTTATAGTTCTTGGCAAAATATTGGCTGTGCCGCTTGAAACCAATACCCCAGTATAACAGTTTGCCTGAAATCGTATAGGCATATTGGTTTCTCACCGAATCTGTTATATAAATTATGTGCGTTACGCAACATTGTGCTAAAAATAGGGATGCCCACCTTTTTATACCACCTAACAGTCTAGTGCTCAGAATTATAATATGACAACATCTGGTCGTATTTGTCGACACCCCCCATATATTTATTGTACTGCAAGACGACGTTAGGCTTAGATTTTATGGCATGTTGCCTTGTCGTATAATCTTGCCACTAACCGTCAAACTCTGACGAGATCATGATGACCTCGCGACGATCATTCCACTTTGTTACAGAGTTGCCGTTTTTGGAATTGGCTCATATTTTCTCCTGGGCTGCTAATTTTTTTATTTTTTATTTGAATGGGAAGGTCTTTCCTATTGGGACGTAGAGTACCGGTTACATGGGTGTCATGTTCGATTAAAACGTTTGTTAAAGAAAAAGAATTATAAAAAAATATCCATGTAAACCGAGTGCCCTACGCCTAATTTTCCCTGTAACAGGTTTTTCACAACTTTATCTACATGATTTTACCTCCTACTACAAGATCGGTCTTCCCGCTATATACAATAACCTTCAGAACGCATCCAAACTGATCTGTTAATAAATAAAGTTTCACCTCGTATTGATTAGCTTTCTTAATATGTTGACGGCACCAAAGTCTTCTGCGCCAAAGTACCAAGGATTCGTCAATACAAAGCATGTTGTCGGGATAAAATACGGATGCCATAATTTTATTAAAATGTTGAATGAGTGCAGATATTTTATTTAGTCTACTTTCGTCACCATTGTCAGTTCCTGTTTTCTTCCAGCGTATCCATGCACCTGACATTTCAAATGGACGCTGTCGGAGAGAGGGATGCTGTCTTTGTGTTGTGTACTATCTTTATATGTACTATCTAGGGCAGCGTTAATTGTTGTATAATTTGTGACCCAGTGTCCCAATACACGAGGTGTGATGAGCACTTGTAAAAATTTATCATAAAATTATTCATCATTCATTTATCAGAATATCCAAGGAATAATGAACGTTGTATTCCTTATATGGTACCGTACTGGCGATACTTGATGCCATGTATGCCTACTACTCAAGCGAGCTTTATAAAAGTAATTTTACATGTCTGTCTCTACTAGCGCTTTAAACATTCAATAATGCTTTTTTAAGTGCTCTAATGGTCTTCCCATCGATAAAACTATGGCAAGCGTCATTGTCGAGAAATGCAGGTTGCATGCAGTCTACCTTGCTGCCAGTTGCACCAATCTGTCGAGATATAGTCGCATGACTTCCGTATTTCTTATTCTGAATTTAATCGCACAAACCTTCGACGCATTTGGTTGGTCCTCATTGCATGATGTTATTGTTGTAGACTGTAGGCTTCAGTGCGTATCTGGAAATGTGAAATAGGTGTGATGAGCACTTGTCAAAATTTATCATAAAATTAGTCATCATTAATTTATCAGAATATCCAAGGAATAATGAATGCTGTATTCCTTTATGGTACCGTACTGGCGATACTTGATGCCATGTATGCCGACTACACAAGCGAGCTTTATAGAAGTAATTTTACATGTCTGTCTCTACTAGCGCTTTAAACATACAATAATGCTTTTTTAAGTGCTCTAATGGTCTTCCCATCGATAAAACTACGGCACGCGTCATTGTCGAGAAATGCAGGTTGCATGCAGTCTACCTTGCTGCCAGTTGCAGCAATCTGTCGAGATATGGTCGCATGACTTCCGTATTTCTTATTCTTAATTTAATCGCACAATGCTTCGACGCATTTGGTTGGTCATCATTGCACGATGTTATTGTTGTCGACTGTAGGCTTCAGTTGTGTATCTGGAAACGTGAAATTCAATTTTGAAGAAGGTATTTTTATCTTTTCACCTTACTTATGAGCCGCAGTGTACATAATCTTAGCTAAATATTGTTTCTTTAAATTATAATAAATTTATTCTGGTTGGGTTATATTACATGTCAGTTTATCGCTTAGACAAGCAATATGTGTAAGTTGCAGTAAACCGAAGACACTCGTAATTAATATATTTTATTGTGATTAGGGCAAGTCTTACGAAAATTAACTCTATACAGGCGAGGTGTGTTCTGCTTAAAATAATACTAATTAATCCTATACCGTAAATCCGTATCTAAAACCTTTTTATGTGGACTAATGTTGTCCCGGCGGGTGCAGCGCCTTGGGCTTAAGTTGAACTTGCCGATTGCTTTCGACTCGTGGTCTGCGACGGCTTCATTACCATCGAGTATCAATCTTGCTTTTTTTTCCTGATTATCTCCTTCTTTGCATTCTCCTTTTCTATAACATCACTTAGCATCCCTATTCTGCAACACTCACACATCTATGATTGTCTACAGTCCGTTCAGTGGCCATTTTTTTTCTCTTCTTTGTTGTAGTATTAAAAGGTTTGAAGGTGGCTTGATGCTTTAGGCGGTAGGTTCCGGAAGGCGGTAGGCAGCAGAACTAGTTCGTGTTATGCAAAATAGTGATCACTTGAGAGTAGGGGAGCTTCGGGCAGAGTCAGGGTGACAGGCTATATAACAACACGTAGTAGGTCGGTATAAAGAGTGTGCATTTGTTTTTAATCAGATACGTATCTATTTATACATTTCAGGTTATCGCTTAGACAAGCAATATGCGTTATGTTGCACTAAACCAAAGCCTTTAATATATTTAATTGTGATTAGGGCAAGTCTTACGAAAATTAACTCTATACAGGCGAGGTGTGTTCTGCTTAAAATAATACTCATTAGAGCTCTTTTCCACGGGCGTCCAGTTTTGCAGGATCGGTTTTTTACTGGATCCCGCAAAAATCAGACCTGTGTTCACACGGTACTTTTGTTTCCCGTTTTTTACGGAATAGTATTCAGTCGGAGAAAAAAATTCAGACGCGATGGACGTGAATTCTCTTTTGATATTGTACTGGTACTTTCGCCGCCGAAAGCAATACAAAAAAAGAAGATTTTGGGTTCACTCGATTCTAAAACTACGATCGAGATTAGGTACCTTTCGTAATCTCATGGGTGAATTGAGAAAGGATGAATCCAAATTTTTTAACTACTTCCGAATGTCCATGGCCACCTTCGACAAGCTTTTAGCAAAAGTGAAGAATGATTTAAAAAAACAGGATACAAATATGAGAAAATGCATAATGCCTGAAGAAAAATTAGCAATATGTTTGAGGTAAGAATAAAACACATTTGTATTATTTTTAACATTTATTATGAATCAAATTTTCGCGATGTGTGTTCATCACATAGGGGGTCACAGCAGTGCCTCCGCCAAGTCGTTATATTTACTTATAACAAAGCAAAATCTGGGAGATCAGAGCGAGTTGATTCTGCTGGTGACGGTTGAAAAGTGTCGATGTGTGAAGAATTTGAGGATACCGATATATCAACAGGATATTGTGATGTGAAATATCCTTGTGGCGGTGATTGATATGAGTAGTTGTTGGAAGTAGATGGTTGTTGACTCCATACGTTATTATTGCGGCGTTTTATGTTCTGTAGTAAATTTATAACACCTCCTTGAAATTCTAGTACTTGATCATCGTTAAATGAGCATAGTGTTGGAAGGTAATCCTTTGAAAAAGGACATGTTACGATCTTCATTTTGCGAATTGTCTTTACTACTCATTTGATTGTCAATAAAAGACATCATTTTTAGATCCATCTCACTGAGCTTTTGCCTTGCCACATCCCTTTTTTTGGATCGTTTAGCGTTCGAGGGATTTTCTTGATCCGGTTTTTCAAATGCAGAAAGTTCATCTTCTTTATTTTGGTTCATAGCATTTTCCAAATTACCGTCCTCAGTGTCTGAATTGTTTTTATCGATTTCTGTACTATTTGCACTTTCGTGCGTTTCAGCTGGATTTATAATTTTTTTCAGAAAAAGCATGTGTTTGTGATAGCAGTAACTTTTAACACGAACTGAACCAGACCCAGATTTCTTAGCACTCTTAGTCACGTGTAAAGATCGCGTCCAGCTGTCTCTTAATTGATTCCATTTTTTAACAACTGCTTTTGCTGCAAAAAAAATGTGTCAGTAGTACTTAGAAACAACTATAAACACATGATTTACCACATTGTTTTTTTAATTTCCAGGTACATGGCATCTTGATGCTCATTTATGGATTTACATTATACGTACCGAATTGGGGTTTCAACAATTCATAAAATTATTAAAGAAGTATCAAATGTCATATGGAAAAACCTATTAGAAGATCACATGAAATTGCCAACTACAAAATCTGAATGGGAAGAAATCGCTAACGGGTTTTATACTAGAGCTAATTTCCCTCATTGTCTTGGTGCAGCTGATGGTAAACATATAAGATTAAAAAAGCCACGTCACAGCGGTTCTATGTTTTTATTTTTTTTTATTTTATTTCCCAGATTACAAAGTCCTTAATAACTAATACAATTCTTCGCCAAACTGCGAGACAGTTTGTTGGCGAATAAAATACACCCATTTAATTACTTAAATCTAACATAATTCACCGAGGAACCCTGAAAAAACTACTGTACTTTAATTACAGGGATTTTTTTTCCATTGTGTTACTAGCAGTGGTGGATTCCAGTTATAGATTTACATATATCTGTGTAGGTTCATATGGCAAAGAATGCGACTCCTCTACATTCAAACAGACTACTTTCTGGAAAAAACTAACTGATGGCAGCCTAGATTTACCAGATAATCGTCCTCTTTCTACAGCTTCGGAAACACGGGTTCCTTTTGTGATAATAGGCGATGAAGGATTTGGTTTGCATAATAATTTGATGAGACCCTACGGAGGAACTCATTTGGATGCAAATAAAAGAATATTTAATTATAGATTAACAAGAGCCAGGCGTTACGTAGCGTGTGCTTTCGGAATATTAGCGAACAAATGGCGAATATTCCATCGGCCGTTAGAGGTAAATACTAGTACAGCTATCTCGATAGTAAAAGCTTGCACGGTACTTCATAATTATATAATAAATAATGAAGGTTCATATGCCAACATTGAAAATATAGAACCTACGACATCTTTGCAAAATATGTATACGTAACGACAGAACGCAAGGCGGACGTTGTGCTAATACAATACGAACAGAGTTCACGAATTATTTTGTCTCCGAAGAGGGAGCTGTACCGTGGCAAAATGAAGCAATTTAATAGATACATAGGTACTAATATTTCAATAAAGACTTACCATAATTTTGTCTTTCCTTCTCTTCCAGCTCCACAAAGTCATCTTTCAAAATAGTGCAAATTTCTCGCCAAGCGGCCGTACGCAAGGTTTTATCTTTATAGTCTTCTAATGTTTTATCCCATATTACAGGTCTATTTTCAACAAGAGTAATAAGTAATTCCGCGTCAATCTGCGGCAAATTTCACAACATGCGCATGCTCGGAATAATAGCGAGCGAGTGAGCGACGCGGGCACTGCTAGGTAGCGGGGGTCGAGGGGGGCGGCACTTCTCCGTCCAGTAAAAAACCGTATGCAGGACGCTCGTGGGAATACGGCCATTAAACTATATACGTAGCTAAACTGGATACCGTTTTTTACTGGATCCAGTCGTACGGTTTCTAGCGGCAAAACCGTACAGCACATTTCGACGGGATCGGATTTTTGCGGGATTCTGCAAACCGAATGCTGGTGTGAATGTTACCATAGTAGCACGTATGCTGCTAAACTGGATCCTGCAAAAAAACGGTCCTGCAAAAAACGGGACGTTGCCGTGGGAAAGGGCTCTTAATTCTATACCGTAAATCCGTATCTAAAACCTCTTTAAGAGGACTAATGTTGTCCCAGCGGGTGCGGCGCCTTGGGCTTAAGTTGAACTTGCCGAGTGCTTTCGACTCGTGTTCGTGCCTTCATTAGGATCGAATATCAAACTTGCTCTTTTTCCCTGATTATCTCCTTTGCATTCTCCTTTTCTATACGAGGGTAAATCAAAAAGTTCTTAGAAATAGGTTCAAAAACAAACGAATAAATGTTTTTTTTTTCTATTTCTTTTTCTACATAATTTCCTTGTTGTTCTATACATTTAGTATATCGTTTTTTAAGTTTTTTTTCCTTCCAAATAAAAAGTTATTCTTGGATCTCGAAAAACTCCTCTACAGCACGCATAACCGCGTTGTCGTCGTCAAATTTAGTTCCGCGAATGTACTCCTTTAATTTTGGAAATAAGTGAAAATCACTCGGAGTCAAAGATCTCAAAACCAGCCTTTTCGCTCTGCAAACTCCACACGCAAGTCTTTGTTTGCCTGGGTTAACATTCGCGGAACCCGTCTTGCAGACACTTTTTTAAAACCCAAAACATCTGTTATTATCGAATTTACACTACCAAATGAAATCTTTAGGGTCTTCTAAAACCATTTTTTAAATTTTTTCAACGGTTTGTTCGTTAACTGAGGTAGAAGGCCGGCCGGAGCGGGGGTCATCTTCACAGCTTGATCTACCTCTTCTAAACTCTGCAACCCAGTAAGCGATAGTGGAATAGGGTGAAGCATCAGAGCCTACCGTCTACTGAATGTCCAAAAAAATTTCCTTGGTAGACATTTTCTTCATACACAAGTCCTTTATTACGGCACGTAACAATTTTTTTTCAATATTTGAACGTTTTAGTCAGCTTCTTTCACAAAATACTCATTTACAATATAATGGCGGGAACAATTGAAAAAAAAAAACAACTGTCAAAAATTACATTATAGTGCCAGCTCAGAAAAAAAAAACCGTATTAAAGAGGTTTTACAAATGCTTTAAAATTCTAAGGACTTTTTGATTCCCCCTCGTAACATCACTTAGCATCTGTCATCTGGAAGGGATTCATTGATACGAATTGAGGAAAATCCGAGGGTGTGAAACATTACCATTTTTTATTTCTAATCTAAGTAATCTATCAGAGATATCTTCTACTTGAGCGATATAATTATTGGTTTCGTTGGCGGTTACCTCGTTTCTTGTGAATTTTCAACACGCTTCTGAATAGACCACTTGAACGATGTTAGTTCCTGTTTTCATTCTCCTTCTCCTGTTGACATTTTGAATGGACACTGTCAGAGAGAGGGATGCTGTCTTTGTTTACTGTCTTTATATGTAGTATCTAGAGCAGCGTTATTCAAAATGTATAATTTGTGACCCCAGTGTCCTAATTCACTAGGTCTGATGCGCACTTGTCAAAATGTATCATAAAATTATTCATCATTAATTTATCATAATATCAAAGGAATAATGAAATAAATGCAGGAAACCCCAGGAAATTTCTCTATAACATTAAAACCCTTTTTATACTTGTCTTTTAGAAAGAGCTGTCTTTGAAATTACCAAAAGAATTGATGAAGGCGTTAGTGATTCACGCGTTTCTTGAGACCCTTCAACAAGGACGTTTCCGAGGTGACTGGATTGGACTGAAGGACTGGATTGAGGTTATAGAAAATAAACACAAACGACTCAAGTGCCTGCCATTAGTTGTCCGTAACGTTCGTTCCCTTTCGTATCAGGATGCTCAGTGCCCTTGCTGTTTTGCAACACTCGACTATCCTGTGGTTGCACCCAAGTAACATCTATAAAATTAAATTTTTCTTGAATAACATTAAATAAACCGTCCATTAGTAAAAGGCATTTATTTTATTAAAGGTTTTATACCTTCCTGCTTCCGTTGCAAGCGAGCTTTGTAAAAGTAATTTTACAGGTCTGTCTCTGCTAGCGCTTTAAAGATTGACTAGAGCCTTTTAAAGTATTCGAAAGGTCTTTCCATATAAAGGATCATCCATGCAATGATGTGATTACGAAGAAAGAAATTGTTGAGTTTTTCGGTTCGGTCGGAACTAAAGACCTGCAAGTTTTAAGTAGGCCTAGTTTACACGAAGTAACATTTAATAGCCCACCTTTCAACCAAAGACAGTCAACCTTAAAGACCGAGAGATAGCCACTTCAGGTATGGCACAATATTGAGAGCAACGTAACCCCTCTCGTCAGTTTGTTATACTATGCTTATTTCTACATCTGTCTACTCAGTTGATATCCCTTAATTGTCTCATGATTGTTTACGTTACGATTCCAATATTACTGTATTTTAGACAGCTGTAACTAACTGATAGTGATAACATAATTTTATACAATATGCATACGGGTGACGAATCTTACTTCACCGTGATACAGTTTTAACTAGTACGGGGAGTAAAGGACTCATTCTTCTCATGATGTATAACTTGCAACTAAATTAGTTAATACAATTAATCAGAATGATGTACTAACCGATTTATAATGTAACTGTTAGTTGTTATAGAAAATAAAGAATTATTATTATTATTATAGTAGTGTCCTGTATATTATTTATTTTTATTTAAAGCCCTGTTTTAAAAAAGTTTTCAAGCCAAGTATTAACCAAAATCCTAGCCACTTACCTCAGCTTAAACTTCAAACAAAGTTTTTTTTGTAACTTAAATAAGTATTAACGAACTGCTACAATCATTTTAAAAATATAGAAAAAAAACATAGAAACAAGAGTATAATTTTTTACCAATTTGGAATCAGCTTAAACCACATTTAAAGGAAGTATATAGGCAGTTATTTTCTTAACCTAATATTTACAAACATTTATATCTAATTACCCTAATACTTATGACTATTTTCATATTTTTATTTTTATTTTGTTTATGTTTATGTGTTTTTTTTTATATATATTTTTTAATTTTTTTAGTTTTTTTGTTTTCTTGTTAACCTATCTATGTGCCTAGATCTATTTAAACTAGGTTAAAAGTAGAATGATGTACATATGGACAAACTGACTGCGAAGCTTGTACTTTGGCAACAGTTGTTCCCTAGAGAAGTCCCAGAGATTTAAACACATTTAGTGCCTTCTCCAGCTCGACAACACTCTTTGTCCCGCCATGTCCAAAGCAACTAGCCTTCCTTGCGATGCTTGCCTTATCATTGGCTAGGAGTTGTGCTAAAGTTACACCATCTTTGTTTTTCACAGCAGCAATGCGGGCAATGCTTTCCTTTGAGACTTTGCCCGACTTGAACTGTTGTATATTATTATTATTATTATATATATTTATTATATATTATTATATATTATTATTATATATAGTTGTATATTATTATTATTTGTATCTCCTTTGAGAATCACGGGCCTTTATATCCCGGTCTTTTGGTAGGCTTGCGTGGGGATACAGATCCAACACGCAGAGGCCCCTTGGAGAAATTTGCTATGATATACACCTGCTAGAACCCATTCACGGGTACATTCATAGATACCCGTGAATCGGTTCCACCAGGCGTTGATGTGGCTATTGTAAATAAAATTGACAGAGTAATGGGCTATGATATTGAAGTTAGGCTGGTCAAAGATTAGGCTATTGTAAAGAGGTCCGGACACCTGCCATAACAATTCTATAACATGTTATCGAGGCAGGCGGTGACTCGCCGCCGACTAGATGGGCCTCTGAAACTGCCGTCGCAAAAACGACCAGGAGTAACATCGGTGTGAGCGGCTCAGGGTGTGGAGAGGTGTACACCGCTTTCTGCCAGTGACTGTAGGAAGCCCAGCCACTGTACCAACTCTCGACTTATGCAAATTTCACTTCCACTCTGCGAGCATATAGCTCTGACGGCTCCTCTCTGGACGGCCAACAAAGGCAAGCCAGAGCCGAGAGTCCTGCGGGTCCCCTTGGAGTCCACTCCGACCGACGAAGACACGCCGGAGACGGAGACCCTGGCCGACTCTCTGGAGCACTCGGGTCCGCGGGGTCGTCACTCCCCGACAGCTCGCCACAAGCTGCCCTGTTGCATATTATACCATGATAGTGTGAGAAGAAGATATGGGTTCCTTAATAGGGGTCAATGGATAGGCAGGTGGGGCAGTAGGTACCACTGTCCATCCAACAATTTCCTTCTTTACTCGATTTTTAAGGGAAAGTAGTTTTGCCCTATAATAATACATTACTATGCAAATTAATACAATTACAATCAGTAAACTTACAACTGTCCACCATGTGTAATGGGGTGCAGGAGTCCATGGAATACTAGATAATTCAGGAATTTTATTCTCCTCTACCCAGCCGTCAATTGTTAAGTCTTTCAATGAATACTTAGGATCTGGCAATGATAGGTTATACAGTATATTATATCCAGTCTTAATAGTCTCCTGTTTAAGCTGGTAAAGTTGACCAGCAATATGGAAATAATCCCCATCTTCAGCTGTCAGGACATAAGGTACATCTGAAGCAGGAGTATTCTTATGTACTATCAACTCACCAGATTGAGAAATGAGGACTTCTCCCTTTTGGGTAGTTGTACTCACCAAGACCCCACCATCAAATTGTGCAACTTCTGTGTCTGCAGTACTGGAGACTTTCCAGGTGCACAGATCATTAGGACTCTCGGAATTCAGCAATTTGGCCATACATTGGTTTATTTCCAATCTCTCCTGTTTAGGACACAGAGTCATAGTCAATGTATCTCTACACGCTAACGGTGCTACACTCCAACAAGTATTCTGATTCTTGCAAGCCATAGCACTTGGAAGTTCTAATTTGCGATACCCTGAGTTACCTTTAAGATGTGTCCACACCCTCATCATGGAGGCAGACCTATCAGGTATGATCTTCGGGAATACCATTACACCAGAGATCATAGGATACGGATCATAGTCTACCCTGTGTAGTGCTATCTTTCCCAACTCATATAACAAACTTATATCTTGGCTGTATACTGAGTCTACCATCAAGGGATGCTTTAATAAGGTATTGACAACATCAGAAGCTGGTAGTAGGTCTGGTATTATCTTGCCTGACAATGCACTATCTACAGCCCTAGCAAAGTCATTAGGGGCTAAGGCCATCCATACAGAGTACACCTCTTTAAAATATTGGTGAGCTAAATCTTCACAATTTTTCTCTTCTAATAACCTGTGGAGAAGTTGTGCTTGTCTGTCTACAGCATGATGTATTACTTGCTGGTTAGCAATAATAGTATTAATACTTTGTGTAACCAACAAAGAGTGGTCTCTAATTTCCTTTACCTGTTCATCCAGGGCAGACATAGAATTTTGGAGAGACCAAATTGATGCTCTATTCCATCCTATTACTCCTCCAGCTAAGAGTACTCCTACAAATCTCTTATGCCTGTGCTGTGCCTTGTTGGGGACTAAAGTACCTACTTTGTTTTTTAGTAAGTCCAATATTAGCTTTGGGTCAGGAACTCCTGTAAATAGAGGACAGGTAGCATTACCTGGTAGCTGACCAATCGGAACAATGTGAGGCATATGATACATTATAGGAATGTAGATATAACTAGAGAATTCCATATAATTACCGGATTGTTCCATTACCAAGCCAATTTCTGGAGTAATTAGTCCAGACTCTAATATTTTCACAGAGAGTCGCGGAGTATCCTTAATTGTATCCTGTTTAGTTAGTGGAATAACTGGCTCCGGTATATCAAGGGTGGCAGAGAGAGTTCTTGAAGTGCCTGTACTCTGGTGAGCTGGTAATGCTCTCTTCTGTCTTTTTCCATGAATATTAGATAATGGCTTTAACTTGGGAAGCGATGGAGTAAACAGGACTGGAGGATTGGGGCTGTTTTTCTGTAAGGCTTTTATAGTCAGCAATGCTTCTTGCTGATTGGTGGACAGGTTCTGTATCAAGATGCCAATCTCTCTGGTCTTATTATCCAAGTACCCCTGCAAGTTATACCCTACATCTGTTAATGTCATAGCTATTTTTTCCTGATTTTTCTGATTTAGTTGAGCCACATGACTGCTTGCCACATTTAGTCCGACAGCAGATCCGAGGTATCCAGTAATCACTAAGGTGGCTACTGCTCCAATTAAGAGAATCCATATAGTAGGAATCATGCCTGCACTGTATAATACAGTACAGCTACCTATAAAATGGATAACCTGTATTCACTAATGTGATAAGCTGAGTATTATACACTTAACTTAACTCTTGTACTATGAGTTACAATCTGGTCTTATAGACTTATATTATTATTATTATATATTATTACATCTGTACATCTGGCCCCAATTCCACATCGGTGACAGGTGCGAAAATAAAACTCTTACTTCCGTATTTCTTCAATTTAATCGCACAAAGCTTGGACACTTTTGGTTGGTTCACATGGCACGATGTCATTGTTGTCGACTGATATGAAAAATCGTGGCGGTCGCGGCTGTGGCATGACCCATTGCGTGGGTCGATTAGGTAGCGTGACAGGCGTCTTTTTTACCGGTGTCGGCGGTGTCCTAGCAGGTGGTGCGGTTGTTGGTGGTGTTGCGTTGCCTATCACTGTCGTTGGTTTCGGCGTCTCTGGCTGTGGCAGTAGTGGTGAGTCAGGGTTGTGTTTTCCGACATCTGGTGTTGACTCCCTCTACGGTGATATACAGTCAGTTCAGTTCAGTGGCCGTTTTATTTTTCATCTTGTTTGTGGTAGTATTAAAAGGTTTGAAGGTTGCTTGATGCCCTTCTTCGCTTCGGTTCTGTTGCTACGAATATTAAGTATTTTTAAATAATATATGCAGCATGTAATTATAAAATTAATATTAATGTAATAATTATAATAATACTAGGTTGCCGTCAAAAAATGGAATGAAACAAATTGTTTGAAATAATAACATTTATTATAAACATTTATTTACATTTTTAATACTGCCTAAGTATAAAACTTACATTTTTATTAATAAATCAGATTATAATTACTAAATGCTAACAACTTACACTTACTGTACCATCGAGCTTGTCGTGGTAATCAAGAAAACACTGTCCTGGGCACAGACCTGGTTTATTTGGACATATAGGACAGTATAGTGTAGTATTTACCCACATGTAGCACATAACACATCTTTTCCTTATGACTCTATTTTTACCATCACGCGGTAATTGAAAAGCCGCGTGACGTAGACTGGGGGAGGTTATAGTTCTTGGCAAAATATTGGCTGTGCCGCTTGAAACCAATACCCCAGTATAACAGTTTGCCTGAAATCGTATAGGCATATTGGTTTCTCACCGAATCTGTTATATAAATTATGTGCGTTACGCAACATTGTGCTAAAAATAGGGATGCCCACCTTTTTATACCACCTAACAGTCTAGTGCTCAGAATTATAATATGACAACATCTGGTCGTATTTGTCGACACCCCCCATATATTTATTGTACTGCAAGACGACGTTAGGCTTAGATTTTATGGCATGTTGCCTTGTCGTATAATCTTGCCACTAACCGTCAAACTCTGACGAGATCATGATGACCTCGCGACGATCATTCCACTTTGTTACAGAGTTGCCGTTTTTGGAATTGGCTCATATTTTCTCCTGGGCTGCTAATTTTTTTATTTTTTATTTGAATGGGAAGGTCTTTCCTATTGGGACGTAGAGTACCGGTTACATGGGTGTCATGTTCGATTAAAACGTTTGTTAAAGAAAAAGAATTATAAAAAAATATCCATGTAAACCGAGTGCCCTACGCCTAATTTTCCCTGTAACAGGTTTTTCACAACTTTATCTACATGATTTTACCTCCTACTACAAGATCGGTCTTCCCGCTATATACAATAACCTTCAGAACGCATCCAAACTGATCTGTTAATAAATAAAGTTTCACCTCGTATTGATTAGCTTTCTTAATATGTTGACGGCACCAAAGTCTTCTGCGCCAAAGTACCAAGGATTCGTCAATACAAAGCATGTTGTCGGGATAAAATACGGATGCCATAATTTTATTAAAATGTTGAATGAGTGCAGATATTTTATTTAGTCTACTTTCGTCACCATTGTCAGTTCCTGTTTTCTTCCAGCGTATCCATGCACCTGACATTTCAAATGGACGCTGTCGGAGAGAGGGATGCTGTCTTTGTGTTGTGTACTATCTTTATATGTACTATCTAGGGCAGCGTTAATTGTTGTATAATTTGTGACCCAGTGTCCCAATACACGAGGTGTGATGAGCACTTGTAAAAATTTATCATAAAATTATTCATCATTCATTTATCAGAATATCCAAGGAATAATGAACGTTGTATTCCTTATATGGTACCGTACTGGCGATACTTGATGCCATGTATGCCTACTACTCAAGCGAGCTTTATAAAAGTAATTTTACATGTCTGTCTCTACTAGCGCTTTAAACATTCAATAATGCTTTTTTAAGTGCTCTAATGGTCTTCCCATCGATAAAACTATGGCAAGCGTCATTGTCGAGAAATGCAGGTTGCATGCAGTCTACCTTGCTGCCAGTTGCACCAATCTGTCGAGATATAGTCGCATGACTTCCGTATTTCTTATTCTGAATTTAATCGCACAAACCTTCGACGCATTTGGTTGGTCCTCATTGCATGATGTTATTGTTGTAGACTGTAGGCTTCAGTGCGTATCTGGAAATGTGAAATAGGTGTGATGAGCACTTGTCAAAATTTATCATAAAATTAGTCATCATTAATTTATCAGAATATCCAAGGAATAATGAATGCTGTATTCCTTTATGGTACCGTACTGGCGATACTTGATGCCATGTATGCCGACTACACAAGCGAGCTTTATAGAAGTAATTTTACATGTCTGTCTCTACTAGCGCTTTAAACATACAATAATGCTTTTTTAAGTGCTCTAATGGTCTTCCCATCGATAAAACTACGGCACGCGTCATTGTCGAGAAATGCAGGTTGCATGCAGTCTACCTTGCTGCCAGTTGCAGCAATCTGTCGAGATATGGTCGCATGACTTCCGTATTTCTTATTCTTAATTTAATCGCACAATGCTTCGACGCATTTGGTTGGTCATCATTGCACGATGTTATTGTTGTCGACTGTAGGCTTCAGTTGTGTATCTGGAAACGTGAAATTCAATTTTGAAGAAGGTATTTTTATCTTTTCACCTTACTTATGAGCCGCAGTGTACATAATCTTAGCTAAATATTGTTTCTTTAAATTATAATAAATTTATTCTGGTTGGGTTATATTACATGTCAGTTTATCGCTTAGACAAGCAATATGTGTAAGTTGCAGTAAACCGAAGACACTCGTAATTAATATATTTTATTGTGATTAGGGCAAGTCTTACGAAAATTAACTCTATACAGGCGAGGTGTGTTCTGCTTAAAATAATACTAATTAATCCTATACCGTAAATCCGTATCTAAAACCTTTTTATGTGGACTAATGTTGTCCCGGCGGGTGCAGCGCCTTGGGCTTAAGTTGAACTTGCCGATTGCTTTCGACTCGTGGTCTGCGACGGCTTCATTACCATCGAGTATCAATCTTGCTTTTTTTTCCTGATTATCTCCTTCTTTGCATTCTCCTTTTCTATAACATCACTTAGCATCCCTATTCTGCAACACTCACACATCTATGATTGTCTACAGTCCGTTCAGTGGCCATTTTTTTTCTCTTCTTTGTTGTAGTATTAAAAGGTTTGAAGGTGGCTTGATGCTTTAGGCGGTAGGTTCCGGAAGGCGGTAGGCAGCAGAACTAGTTCGTGTTATGCAAAATAGTGATCACTTGAGAGTAGGGGAGCTTCGGGCAGAGTCAGGGTGACAGGCTATATAACAACACGTAGTAGGTCGGTATAAAGAGTGTGCATTTGTTTTTAATCAGATACGTATCTATTTATACATTTCAGGTTATCGCTTAGACAAGCAATATGCGTTATGTTGCACTAAACCAAAGCCTTTAATATATTTAATTGTGATTAGGGCAAGTCTTACGAAAATTAACTCTATACAGGCGAGGTGTGTTCTGCTTAAAATAATACTCATTAGAGCTCTTTTCCACGGGCGTCCAGTTTTGCAGGATCGGTTTTTTACTGGATCCCGCAAAAATCAGACCTGTGTTCACACGGTACTTTTGTTTCCCGTTTTTTACGGAATAGTATTCAGTCGGAGAAAAAAATTCAGACGCGATGGACGTGAATTCTCTTTTGATATTGTACTGGTACTTTCGCCGCCGAAAGCAATACAAAAAAAGAAGATTTTGGGTTCACTCGATTCTAAAACTACGATCGAGATTAGGTACCTTTCGTAATCTCATGGGTGAATTGAGAAAGGATGAATCCAAATTTTTTAACTACTTCCGAATGTCCATGGCCACCTTCGACAAGCTTTTAGCAAAAGTGAAGAATGATTTAAAAAAACAGGATACAAATATGAGAAAATGCATAATGCCTGAAGAAAAATTAGCAATATGTTTGAGGTAAGAATAAAACACATTTGTATTATTTTTAACATTTATTATGAATCAAATTTTCGCGATGTGTGTTCATCACATAGGGGGTCACAGCAGTGCCTCCGCCAAGTCGTTATATTTACTTATAACAAAGCAAAATCTGGGAGATCAGAGCGAGTTGATTCTGCTGGTGACGGTTGAAAAGTGTCGATGTGTGAAGAATTTGAGGATACCGATATATCAACAGGATATTGTGATGTGAAATATCCTTGTGGCGGTGATTGATATGAGTAGTTGTTGGAAG
Organism: Pammene aurita; assembly: GCA_947086415.1. Lineage (NCBI taxonomy): Eukaryota > Metazoa > Arthropoda > Insecta > Lepidoptera > Tortricidae > Pammene > Pammene aurita. The sequence continues at coordinate 2,740,371 of OX352295.1, read as the reverse complement.
TAGATGGTTGTTGACTCCATACGTTATTATTGCGGCGTTTTATGTTCTGTAGTAAATTTATAACACCTCCTTGAAATTCTAGTACTTGATCATCGTTAAATGAGCATAGTGTTGGAAGGTAATCCTTTGAAAAAGGACATGTTACGATCTTCATTTTGCGAATTGTCTTTACTACTCATTTGATTGTCAATAAAAGACATCATTTTTAGATCCATCTCACTGAGCTTTTGCCTTGCCACATCCCTTTTTTTGGATCGTTTAGCGTTCGAGGGATTTTCTTGATCCGGTTTTTCAAATGCAGAAAGTTCATCTTCTTTATTTTGGTTCATAGCATTTTCCAAATTACCGTCCTCAGTGTCTGAATTGTTTTTATCGATTTCTGTACTATTTGCACTTTCGTGCGTTTCAGCTGGATTTATAATTTTTTTCAGAAAAAGCATGTGTTTGTGATAGCAGTAACTTTTAACACGAACTGAACCAGACCCAGATTTCTTAGCACTCTTAGTCACGTGTAAAGATCGCGTCCAGCTGTCTCTTAATTGATTCCATTTTTTAACAACTGCTTTTGCTGCAAAAAAAATGTGTCAGTAGTACTTAGAAACAACTATAAACACATGATTTACCACATTGTTTTTTTAATTTCCAGGTACATGGCATCTTGATGCTCATTTATGGATTTACATTATACGTACCGAATTGGGGTTTCAACAATTCATAAAATTATTAAAGAAGTATCAAATGTCATATGGAAAAACCTATTAGAAGATCACATGAAATTGCCAACTACAAAATCTGAATGGGAAGAAATCGCTAACGGGTTTTATACTAGAGCTAATTTCCCTCATTGTCTTGGTGCAGCTGATGGTAAACATATAAGATTAAAAAAGCCACGTCACAGCGGTTCTATGTTTTTATTTTTTTTTATTTTATTTCCCAGATTACAAAGTCCTTAATAACTAATACAATTCTTCGCCAAACTGCGAGACAGTTTGTTGGCGAATAAAATACACCCATTTAATTACTTAAATCTAACATAATTCACCGAGGAACCCTGAAAAAACTACTGTACTTTAATTACAGGGATTTTTTTTCCATTGTGTTACTAGCAGTGGTGGATTCCAGTTATAGATTTACATATATCTGTGTAGGTTCATATGGCAAAGAATGCGACTCCTCTACATTCAAACAGACTACTTTCTGGAAAAAACTAACTGATGGCAGCCTAGATTTACCAGATAATCGTCCTCTTTCTACAGCTTCGGAAACACGGGTTCCTTTTGTGATAATAGGCGATGAAGGATTTGGTTTGCATAATAATTTGATGAGACCCTACGGAGGAACTCATTTGGATGCAAATAAAAGAATATTTAATTATAGATTAACAAGAGCCAGGCGTTACGTAGCGTGTGCTTTCGGAATATTAGCGAACAAATGGCGAATATTCCATCGGCCGTTAGAGGTAAATACTAGTACAGCTATCTCGATAGTAAAAGCTTGCACGGTACTTCATAATTATATAATAAATAATGAAGGTTCATATGCCAACATTGAAAATATAGAACCTACGACATCTTTGCAAAATATGTATACGTAACGACAGAACGCAAGGCGGACGTTGTGCTAATACAATACGAACAGAGTTCACGAATTATTTTGTCTCCGAAGAGGGAGCTGTACCGTGGCAAAATGAAGCAATTTAATAGATACATAGGTACTAATATTTCAATAAAGACTTACCATAATTTTGTCTTTCCTTCTCTTCCAGCTCCACAAAGTCATCTTTCAAAATAGTGCAAATTTCTCGCCAAGCGGCCGTACGCAAGGTTTTATCTTTATAGTCTTCTAATGTTTTATCCCATATTACAGGTCTATTTTCAACAAGAGTAATAAGTAATTCCGCGTCAATCTGCGGCAAATTTCACAACATGCGCATGCTCGGAATAATAGCGAGCGAGTGAGCGACGCGGGCACTGCTAGGTAGCGGGGGTCGAGGGGGGCGGCACTTCTCCGTCCAGTAAAAAACCGTATGCAGGACGCTCGTGGGAATACGGCCATTAAACTATATACGTAGCTAAACTGGATACCGTTTTTTACTGGATCCAGTCGTACGGTTTCTAGCGGCAAAACCGTACAGCACATTTCGACGGGATCGGATTTTTGCGGGATTCTGCAAACCGAATGCTGGTGTGAATGTTACCATAGTAGCACGTATGCTGCTAAACTGGATCCTGCAAAAAAACGGTCCTGCAAAAAACGGGACGTTGCCGTGGGAAAGGGCTCTTAATTCTATACCGTAAATCCGTATCTAAAACCTCTTTAAGAGGACTAATGTTGTCCCAGCGGGTGCGGCGCCTTGGGCTTAAGTTGAACTTGCCGAGTGCTTTCGACTCGTGTTCGTGCCTTCATTAGGATCGAATATCAAACTTGCTCTTTTTCCTCCTTTATCTCCTTTGCATTCTCCTTTTCTATACGAGGGTAAATCAAAAAGTTCTTAGAAATAGGGTCAAAAACAAACGAATAAATGTTTTTTTTTTTTCTATTTCTTTTTCTACATAATTTCCTTGTTGTTCTATACATTTAGTATATCGTTTTTTAAGTTTTTTTTCCTTCCAAATAAAAAGTTATTCTTGGATCTCGAAAAACTCCTCTACAGCACGCATAACCGCGTTGTCCTCGTCAAATTTAGTTCCGCGAATGTACTCCTTTAATTTTGGAAATAAGTGAAAATCACTCGGAGTCAAAGATCTCAAAACCAGCCTTTTCGCTCTGCAAACTCCACACGCAAGTCTTTGTTTGCCTGGGTTAACATTCGCGGAACCCGTCTTGCAGACACTTTTTTAAAACCCAAAACATCTGTTATTATCGAATTTACACTACCAAATGAAATCTTTAGGGTCTTCTAAAACCATTTTTTAAATTTTTTCAACGGTTTGTTCGTTAACTGAGGTAGAAGGCCGGCCGGAGCGGGGGTCATCTTCACAGCTTGATCTACCTCTTCTAAACTCTGCAACCCAGTAAGCGATAGTGGAATAGGGTGAAGCATCAGAGCCTACCGTCTACTGAATGTCCAAAAAAATTTCCTTGGTAGACATTTTCTTCATACACAAGTCCTTTATTACGGCACGTAACAATTTTTTTTCAATATTTGAACGTTTTAGTCAGCTTCTTTCACAAAATACTCATTTACAATATAATGGCGGGAACAATTGAAAAAAAAAAACAACTGTCAAAAATTACATTATAGTGCCAGCTCAGAAAAAAAAAACCGTATTAAAGAGGTTTTACAAATGCTTTAAAATTCTAAGGACTTTTTGATTCCCCCTCGTAACATCACTTAGCATCTGTCATCTGGAAGGGATTCATTGATACGAATTGAGGAAAATCCGAGGGTGTGAAACATTACCATTTTTTATTTCTAATCTAAGTAATCTATCAGAGATATCTTCTACTTGAGCGATATAATTATTGGTTTCGTTGGCGGTTACCTCGTTTCTTGTGAATTTTCAACACGCTTCTGAATAGACCACTTGAACGATGTTAGTTCCTGTTTTCATTCTCCTTCTCCTGTTGACATTTTGAATGGACGCTGTCAGAGAGAGGGATGCTGTCTTTGTTTACTGTCTTTATATGTAGTATCTAGAGCAGCGTTATTCAAAATGTATAATTTGTGACCCCAGTGTCCTAATTCACTAGGTCTGATGCGCACTTGTCAAAATGTATCATAAAATTATTCATCATTAATTTATCATAATATCAAAGGAATAATGAAATAAATGCAGGAAACCCCAGGAAATTTCTCTATAACATTAAAACCCTTTTTATACTTGTCTTTTAGAAAGAGCTGTCTTTGAAATTACCAAAAGAATTGATGAAGGCGTTAGTGATTCACGCGTTTTTTGAGACCCTTCAACAAGGACGTTTCCGAGGTGACTGGATTGGACTGAAGGACTGGATTGAGGTTATAGAAAATAAACACAAACGACTCAAGTGCCTGCCATTAGTTGTCCGTAACGTTCGTTCCCTTTCGTATCAGGATGCTCAGTGCCCTTGCTGTTTTGCAACACTCGACTATCCTGTGGTTGCACCCAAGTAACATCTATAAAATTAAATTTTTCTTGAATAACATTAAATAAACCGTCCATTAGTAAAAGGCATTTATTTTATTAAAGGTTTTATACCTTCCTGCTTCCGTTGCAAGCGAGCTTTGTAAAAGTAATTTTACAGGTCTGTCTCTGCTAGCGCTTTAAAGATTGACTAGAGCCTTTTAAAGTATTCGAAAGGTCTTTCCATATAAAGGATCATCCATGCAATGATGTGATTACGAAGAAAGAAATTGTTGAGTTTTTCGGTTCGGTCGGAACTAAAGACCTGCAAGTTTTAAGTAGGCCTAGTTTACACGAAGTAACATTTAATAGCCCACCTTTCAACCAAAGACAGTCAACCTTAAAGACCGAGAGATAGCCACTTCAGGTATGGCACAATATTGAGAGCAACGTAACCCCTCTCGTCAGTTTGTTATACTATGCTTATTTCTACATCTGTCTACTCAGTTGATATCCCTTAATTGTCTCATGATTGTTTACGTTACGATTCCAATATTACTGTATTTTAGACAGCTGTAACTAACTGATAGTGATAACATAATTTTATACAATATGCATACGGGTGACGAATCTTACTTCACCGTGATACAGTTTTAACTAGTACGGGGAGTAAAGGACTCATTCTTCTCATGATGTATAACTTGCAACTAAATTAGTTAATACAATTAATCAGAATGATGTACTAACCGATTTATAATGTAACTGTTAGTTGTTATAGAAAATAAAGAATTATTATTATTATTATAGTAGTGTCCTGTATATTATTTATTTTTATTTAAAGCCCTGTTTTAAAAAAGTTTTCAAGCCAAGTATTAACCAAAATCCTAGCCACTTACCTCAGCTTAAACTTCAAACAAAGTTTTTTTTGTAACTTAAATAAGTATTAACGAACTGCTACAATCATTTTAAAAATATAGAAAAAAAACATAGAAACAAGAGTATAATTTTTTACCAATTTGGAATCAGCTTAAACCACATTTAAAGGAAGTATATAGGCAGTTATTTTCTTAACCTAATATTTACAAACATTTATATCTAATTACCCTAATACTTATGACTATTTTCATATTTTTATTTTTATTTTGTTTATGTTTATGTTTTTTTTTTTATATATATTTTTTAATTTTTTTAGTTTTTGTGTTTTCTTGTTAACCTATCTATGTGCCTAGATCTATTTAAACTAGGTTAAAAGTAGAATGATGTACATATGGACAAACTGACTGCGAAGCTTGTACTTTGGCAACAGTTGTTCCCTAGAGAAGTCCCAGAGATTTAAACACATTTAGTGCCTTCTCCAGCTCGACAACACTCTTTGTCCCGCCATGTCCAAAGCAACTAGCCTTCCTTGCGATGCTTGCCTTATCATTGGCTAGGAGTTGTGCTAAAGTTACACCATCTTTGTTTTTCACAGCAGCAATGCGGGCAATGCTTTCCTTTGAGACTTTGCCCGACTTGAACTGTTGTATATTATTATTATTATTATATATATTTATTATATATTATTATATATTATTATTATATATAGTTGTATATTATTATTATTTGTATCTCCTTTGAGAATCACGGGCCTTTATATCCCGGTCTTTTGGTAGGCTTGCGTGGGGATACAGATCCAACACGCAGAGGCCCCTTGGAGAAATTTGCTATGATATACACCTGCTAGAACCCATTCACGGGTACATTCATAGATACCCGTGAATCGGTTCCACCAGGCGTTGATGTGGCTATTGTAAATAAAATTGACAGAGTAATGGGCTATGATATTGAAGTTAGGCTGGTCAAAGATTAGGCTATTGTAAAGAGGTCCGGACACCTGCCATAACAATTCTATAACATGTTATCGAGGCAGGCGGTGACTCGCCGCCGACTAGATGGGCCTCTGAAACTGCCGTCGCAAAAACGACCAGGAGTAACATCGGTGTGAGCGGCTCAGGGTGTGGAGAGGTGTACACCGCTTTCTGCCAGTGACTGTAGGAAGTCCAGCCACTGTACCAACTCGCGACTTATGCAAATTTCACTTCCACTCTGCGAGCATATAGCTCTGACGGCTCCTCTCTGGACGGCCAACAAAGGCAAGCCAGAGCCGAGAGTCCTGCGGGTCCCCTTGGAGTCCACTCCGACCGACGAAGACACGCCGGAGACGGAGACCCTGGCCGACTCTCTGGAGCACTCGGGTCCGCGGGGTCGTCACTCCCCGACAGCTCGCCACAAGCTGCCCTGTTGCATATTATACCATGATAGTGTGAGAAGAAGATATGGGTTCCTTAATAGGGGTCAATGGATAGGCAGGTGGGGCAGTAGGTACCACTGTCCATCCAACAATTTCCTTCTTTACTCGATTTTTAAGGGAAAGTAGTTTTGCCCTATAATAATACATTACTATGCAAATTAATACAATTACAATCAGTAAACTTACAACTGTCCACCATGTGTAATGGGGTGCAGGAGTCCATGGAATACTAGATAATTCAGGAATTTTATTCTCCTCTACCCAGCCGTCAATTGTTAAGTCTTTCAATGAATACTTAGGATCTGGCAATGATAGGTTATACAGTATATTATATCCAGTCTTAATAGTCTCCTGTTTAAGCTGGTAAAGTTGACCAGCAATATGGAAATAATCCCCATCTTCAGCTGTCAGGACATAAGGTACATCTGAAGCAGGTGTATTCTTATGTACTATCAACTCACCAGATTGAGAAATGAGGACTTCTCCCTTTTGGGTAGTTGTACTCACCAAGACCCCACCATCAAATTGTGCAACTTCTGTGTCTGCAGTACTGGAGACTTTCCAGGTGCACAGATCATTAGGACTCTCGGAATTCAGCAATTTGGCCATACATTGGTTTATTTCCAATCTCTCCTGTTTAGGACACAGAGTCATAGTCAATGTATCTCTACACGCTAACGGTGCTACACTCCAACAAGTATTCTGATTCTTGCAAGCCATAGCACTTGGAAGTTCTAATTTGCGATACCCTGAGTTACCTTTAAGATGTGTGGTCCACACCCTCATCATGGAGGCAGACCTATCAGGTATGATCTTCGGGAATACCATTACACCAGAGATCATAGGATACGGATCATAGTCTACCCTGTGTAGTGCTATCTTTCCCAACTCATATAACAAACTTATATCTTGGCTGTATACTGAGTCTACCATCAAGGGATGCTTTAATAAGGTATTGACAACATCAGAAGCTGGTAGTAGGTCTGGTATTATCTTGCCTGACAATGCACTATCTACAGCCCTAGCAAAGTCATTAGGGGCTAAGGCCATCCATACAGAGTACACCTCTTTAAAATATTGGTGAGCTAAATCTTCACAATTTTTCTCTTCTAATAACCTGTGGAGAAGTTGTGCTTGTCTGTCTACAGCATGATGTATTACTTGCTGGTTAGCAATAATAGTATTAATACTTTGTGTAACCAACAAAGAGTGGTCTCTAATTTCCTTTACCTGTTCATCCAGGGCAGACATAGAATTTTGGAGAGACCAAATTGATGCTCTATTCCATCCTATTACTCCTCCAGCTAAGAGTACTCCTACAAATCTCTTATGCCTGTGCTGTGCCTTGTTGGGGACTAAAGTACCTACTTTGTTTTTTAGTAAGTCCAATATTAGCTTTGGGTCAGGAACTCCTGTAAATAGAGGACAGGTAGCATTACCTGGTAGCTGACCAATCGGAACAATGTGAGGCATATGATACATTATAGGAATGTAGATATAACTAGAGAATTCCATATAATTACCGGATTGTTCCATTACCAAGCCAATTTCTGGAGCAATTAGTCCAGACTCTAATATTTTCACAGAGAGTCGCGGAGTATCCTTAATTGTATCCTGTTTAGTTAGTGGAATAACTGGCTCCGGTATATCAAGGGTGGCAGAGAGAGTTCTTGAAGTGCCTGTACTCTGGTGAGCTGGTAATGCTCTCTTCTGTCTTTTTCCATGAATATTAGATAATGGCTTTAACTTGGGAAGCGATGGAGTAAACAGGACTGGAGGATTGGGGCTGTTTTTCTGTAAGGCTTTTATAGTCAGCAATGCTTCTTGCTGATTGGTGGACAGGTTCTGTATCAAGATGCCAATCTCTCTGGTCTTATTATCCAAGTACCCCTGCAAGTTATACCCTACATCTGTTAATGTCATAGCTATTTTTTCCTGATTTTTCTGATTTAGTTGAGCCACATGACTGCTTGCCACATTTAGTCCGACAGCAGATCCGAGGTATCCAGTAATCACTAAGGTGGCTACTGCTCCAATTAAGAGAATCCATATAGTAGGAATCATGCCTGCACTGTATAATACAGTACAGCTACCTATAAAATGGATAACCTGTATTCACTAATGTGATAAGCTGAGTATTATACACTTAACTTAACTCTTGTACTATGAGTTACAATCTGGTCTTATAGACTTTTGGACCCGGGGTATGTCCTTAAACTACGTCCGGACCTGGGTATGTCCTTAAACTACGCCAAAAAGAGAGGTATGGGCACTGCGAATGGCATCTCGCTAAGTGTGGTAGGGCACGTTCAGCGAATGTCATCGCTCAAATCTGGAGCAGAGCCCGACTGGGGAAGTACCTCCACCTTACAGAAAACCACAGCCAAATAGCACTAGACCCTACTCATAGTGTTGTGTTCCTGCTGGTGAGTAAGGTTGCCAAACAGCTCAAAGAGGACCCAGTGTGTTGACGATGAGGGACATTCTTGTTCCTTTAGTCGTCAACACTGAATCCTCCTTTTTGTAAAGGGTCGGCAACGCGCATGTGACTCCTTTGGAGTTGCAGGCGTCCATAGGTTACGGTAGCTGCTTACCATCAGGCGGGCCGTATGCTTGTTTGCCACCGTCGTGGTATAAAAAAAAAAATATTATTATTATTATTCTCTTTATTTATTTTTCTTCTTAGTTTAGGGTTTGGGGGCGTCCATTAATCGCGTCATACTGTATAGGGGGGGAGGGGGTCAAGAAAAAATCACCAATGATCACCACATGGGGGAGGGGGGTCTGGACACATATCACGTGTAATTTTTTTGTTATTATGGCCAATAAAATAAAAATTATCAACTTTTAAATGAATCAATCTGTCAAAAGCAGAGTAAAATTGCACTAGCACTATGATTGTAAATAATTTTTAATGGCAAATGACATATTATTTTGTGAAGTAGGTTTTTAGGGTTCCGTAGCCAAAGTGGCAAAAACGTAACCCTTATAGTTTCGTTATGTCCAGACGGACAGACGTCCGTCCATCCGTCCGTATGTCACAGCCATTTCAATCGGAAACGATAAAACGTATCTTAATAAATATTTAAATATAAGGTGTGTTTTTGTATGCTGCTATTTAGTTTTGTAGTAAAATTGCTGAAAAAGATATTTTAAGGAGGGGCACTACTCCATACATGTAATTATTTGTAAAAAAAAATTTTTTTTACCAAATATTGACATGATGCACATCACTCGGTGGGTCTTTCAAAATAACATTGAGGTCTGTTTAATTTTTTTTTATTTAGTAAATATTTTAAGAAAAAATCACTTCGTAAGTCTAAAAAAATTGTGTCCGGTGTCACTTTTGAACCGGAGATCCAAAAAATATGAAAAAAATTGAGAACATTATCGGTTTAGGAATTATTGAGTTATCTCCTAAAAACTCATTTCATACTCAGATACGACCTTTTGATATTAATTTTTCGATAGGTACGAAATTCGTAGGTACGAAACCGCGTGGCCCGACACGCACTATTAAAGAGATTTTTTTCTATTAAAGATAATTTTATTTTATATGTACAGCCTTGGCCAGAAGTGTTGAGCATAGCTCTTTTTGTTTACAATTTTGATGTTAAGTATTAATTCCCTATCATAACAATGTACGATGACGTAAAATGTTATATTTTATTGATATATCTAGAAAACTTCACTTAATAACACTTTCAAGGTATCTATAAAATATGAAAAGTGGAGGTCCCAAAAATGCGAATTTAGGTCGGTGCGAAAAATTGCAAATATTCTATGCAGTTACTACTCACTTCAACAAAACATGCCTGTCCAGTTTGAATTAATTGATAAAATAACTTCAAAAAAGATAGAAACGCCGGTCTAAACTTTCGAGTTTATGTATGAAAATCGCAAGGGTGCTCAACACTTCTGGCCAAGGCTGTATACATGTAGTTTCATTCGTTTACCCTTTACGTGTACGTACGTTACGTAAGTAGCTTCACGTGTTAGAAAACTGTACTTACTTTAGTTAGCAAAAAATTACACGTCATATTGGACAGGGGGGGGGGGGGGGTCCTGAAAATATCACCAAAGATCACCATGGGGGAGGGGGGGTCTAAAACAAGCCAAAAACGTATGACGCGATTAATGCACGCCCCCTTTTTACAATATTTTTATAAAAGTAAAATATAAAAATACATCTAAGACATATAAAAACAATAAAAGCATTATAAAAAACCTAAACTAGGGTGCCGCCGGCAACGGAGCAGGGCCCAGGCTGCCGGTGGTTAGGGCCGCAGAGTGAGGAACCTTCGGACTATGCGCGCCGTGTCCAAGATTACCGCCTTCTGAATCTGACCCCTAATCCAACCATAACCCCGTAGCGAAAGTCTCTCAAGATGTTGGTCGAGACTTTTCGCTATGAGACCGTTCGCAGAGACAACTATCGGCACAATGATCGCCGAATCGACCTCCCACATGGCGGTTACCTCGTGAGCCAAGTCTAGGTACTTGCTGGACTTGTCCTTCTCGGCCTTCACGAGGTTGTCGTCACATGGGACGGTGATGTCGACGAGCATGGCCCGGCGTTGCGATCGATCTATTACCACGATATCGGGCTTATTGGCTACTATAGTCCTGTCCGTGATAATAGATCGATCCCAATAGAGCGTGGCACGACCATTTTCGAGAACTGGCGCAGGTGTGTACTTATAGTACGGCACTTCGTGGTCCACAAGACCGTATAGGAGAGCAAGCTGCTGGTGTATAATCCTGGCTACGAGGTTATGTCTGTGCAAGTACTCGCCGTTAGCAAGATGAGAGCAACCGGAGATGATATGCCTGAGTGACTCTCCGGGACGGCGGCATGCCCGACAAATGTCGACCGTACCGTCCTTCAGGATATACCTCCGGTAGTTATTCGTCATGATAACTTCGTCCGCAATTGCACAGGCAAAACCTTCGGTTTCTCCGAAGAGGTCCCCGAATCGTAACCAGTTCACCGACGCGAGTAGGTCTACGTCGGGTCCCGTGAGGGCCCTGTAGAACCGCCCGTGTAGCTCCTTGCTCTTCCATACCGCCCTGCGATCCTCGGTGCTTAGCACCACAGGTTTGCGCCAGTTCTTGTTTGCCAAGGAGAGCGGCGTGAGACCCTTATCTACTGCCACCACATCACGATGCATCCCACACTCGTTGTTAAGGAAATAATTCCTGAGACTGTACACCTCACGATTGTGGAGATTTTTGGCGTTTAAAAAGCCGCGACCTCCACACTTCCGTGGGATGTACAATCTCATAACAGACGAGCGTGGGTGAAGCATACGGTGTGTGGTGAGCAATAGACGGACTCTCCGATCCAGGGCATCCAGCTCGGTCTGAGTCCACCTTAGTATGCCAAAGGAGTATGTGAGTAGGGGCATCACCCAGGCATTGAAGGCGCGCACCTTGTTGCCACCTGACAAAATACTATCAAGTACTTTTGTCAGCCGACTAAAGAAGCGCTCCTTCAACGCCTGTTTAATACCCACATCCTCAACACCCAAAGACTGTGACATACCAAGGTATTTGTAGGTTTCTGATTCAGAGATAGATCTGAACGTCATTGTCTCAGAAAGCTGTAGATTTGTGGAATTTACTACTTTCCCCCGCTGTACATGCATAACCGCACATTTATCAACACCAAATTCCATCTTGATGGAACTACTGAACACTTCAGTGGTCTTCAGTAGCTCCAACAAGTCTCGGTTATTTGGTGCAAATAATTTAAGGTCGTCCATGTACAGAAGGTGAGATATGACTTTACCCTCTCTCCGAAGCCGGCAACCTAGCCCCGAATCCTTCAGCAGATTGCTGAGCGGATTTAGAGCTAGGCAGAACCACAGGGGACTCAGACTGTCGCCCTGAAATATTCCTCGCTCGATCCTTATAAAGTCCTGCGGGCCAGGGGGGTCATCCCTGCCTCCTGGTTGACGAAGGACTGTGGTCCACTGCCTCATACACGCGCCAAGGAAGGATCTTAAAGCTGTATCAATTTTATACAGCTCTAAGATCCTCTCCAGCCATGAGTGAGGCACCGAATCATAGGCCTTCTTGTAGTCAATCCAAGCGGCCGAGACGGCCCCCCTGTTCCGCCGGACTCGTTGGCAAATGGTCATGTCTATGAGGAGGAGCTCTTTAGTACCACGGGACCCAACCCTACATCCATTTTGAGCCGAGGCCAAAATGTTGTTTGCGACCATGTGCGCGTTTATTTTTGCTCTCAAAATAGATGTAAGGAGCTTGTAAAGTGTAGGCAAGCACGTGATGGGTCGGTAGTTTTTCGCTTCCGTGGTACTACCGGACTTATAGAGCAGAAAGGTTACACCAGTTGTTAAGGAAGGCGGGAGGGAGCCAAGTTCGAGGGCTTGTTGAAATTGCGTTGCCAGACGCGAGTGCGAGCATCGAAACCATTTTAGCCAGAAGTTGTGCAATCCATCCGGGCCGGGACTTTTCCAGTTCTGGGCCGTACGGATTGCACAACTTACGTCATCGGGGCTGATGGTGATAACCCCCATAGGTTCGATGGACTCGCATTCACGTTCGACAACACTCATCCACTCGCCCTCCGTGTGTTCAACGGGCGCTGACCAGATGCTACGCCAGAAATCAGTCATGGCAGTAGCATCCGGCAGTCGCACGTCGGACACACGCGGGTCGGTTTCCTCCCACCTTCGGTATACCTTCCTTTGGTCACTTTGGAAAAGACGATTCTGCTTGAATCGGTCCACACGCTCTCTGTAGCGGCGAATACGGCTTGCCCATGCATAAACTTTCTGCTTCAGAAAGTCGATGCGCTCTATGACATTGGCCATGAAGTCGCGGGGCTCGATATTCGTCCCCGCGAACGCCTGGTGCACAAAGCGCATTACTCGGGGGCGGTTATTTCCCCCCCTGAAGCAGATCAGCTTTGCAATGAGAGTCCTAAATGAGTTGATACGACGCTCGATCCGTACTTGCCATGCGGGGGCACCCCCGGTGGTCCTAGGTGCACGTTCAGCGTCCGGAAACTTGACTCGAGCAACACGGCACGCCGCGATGGCTCCGCAGTACATGATCGAGTATGTATCATCTAAGTCTTTACTAGTCCGCACGAATGGATCTAGCAAATCATTCAGGGCTCCCATTAACGCTAGATTACGTCTATTCATAGGCAAGCGTGGTAAACGTGGCCTAGGGATGTTTGAGGAGCGATACTGCGTAATTGCCTCTTCCAAAGTCCTCCTCAATTGCTCATTGGCTGTACTACTCACACTCTGATTCGCGATCTCCTCCTCATCGACACTGGGATCAACCCGCGGCGCCCCCGATGCCAGGTTGGGTGCGGGCATCGGATCCGGCGACGTGGCGAGCGGATCCCGCGCGGAGGTGGTGGCCGCGCAAACAGAGAGAGCCTCCAGGCGAAGCCGATCAAGTGTCGCGTCATTCAACCGCTTTAGCCGCTGAATGACGCGCACTTGATCCGATAATCGTTGCGCAGTCGTGTCAATGGTTGGTTCAAGGGCCTGAAACAGAGGAAGCATCCGGACACGATACGCGCACAGATTAGTTCCCCCCTCTGTAGCCCCATACTAGGCGCGCATGACATTCTCGTTCATACTCTGAGACCATCTCATGCGACGCACTACACCACCGGCAGCGGGGGCCCTGGGCGGGGCAGGATGTCCCGCAAGCCCCAAGCGTGCCGGCAGTGGTGGCCGTCCCCGTCGCGCAGGTGGTCGTGGCGGCGGCTGCGGCGGCCCGCACTCATCGCTCGACTCGCTGGTGTCGGGCGCAGTAGCGAACTTATCGCCCGACGACGATGGCGAGGAGACTGACGGGGCGGGCGAGGATGGTGGGCGTGCGTTGGTGGTTTCCGCTTTTGTCCGACTTCTCGTTATCATGCTATACACGTGTGTCGCCTACAGGGTGTTTGGTAACCGGATGCAAAGCCGAAAGTAGGAGATAGCCTAGGTCATGTAGAACATTTTTAGCCATACTTGTCTTAGACAAATGTTATTAGTTTTTTTTTAAATTTAAATTTAAAAATTTGTCGGAGAAAACTGCAAAACTTCAGACTAAATCGATAATTAGTACTTTTTTTACTGCAGGTAGATTTTTTTTTGTTTTATTTCGTATTGTGCAATGTCTATCAAACACTAGAAAAGTGATTTCAAACATCTGTGTCTAAAGAAAACAAGTTGACAGCGATTTAAAATTTTAGTTACATGAAAATGTAAACGATTTAAGTGATTTCAAAGTACGAAAAAAAAAAACTAAAATAGCCACGAATTTTCAAACCATTTTAAAAACATGCTTGGCTTTTACCCTTTTATTTAAGCTATCAAACACGACTGTAGCTACTGTATCCTTGAAAATAAGCCACCTAAACCAACTGGGTAGCTAAAATGTTTCACTCTACTTGTGATACTTGTGGTAGTTGTGGTGACGAATCTCATTATGATTTTACAATAAAACATTGGTTCTGAATACTAAGTTGGCGTTGACTTGACATTTGACTTGTTTTAAAAGGGTTAAGTGTACTGGACAAAACTACCACATGCAATTTTAACAAACAAAGGCTTGCGGCGGTGAGAGACAAAAGGGACTGATAGCGGCAGGCGGCGGGCGATAAGACAATCATGTCTCAAGCCATTTTATCTTTGAAAATAGGCTACCTGTACTAATAAGAGGGAATGTTTAGGGTAAATTAAAACAAAAGCATAAAAGATAAGTTATTTATTTTTACGATCAACACATTAAAATTACACATCATCGCTCGTTTTCAAAATGTGACCCGCCGTTTCGAATACAAGCACGAGCCCGTCTTCTTACTTCTGTGGTGGTTGTTCCGAATATCATTTCTTCCCTCATCCTTTCGAACGCCGCTTCTATCCTCTCCCTCAGCTCTTCTACGGTATTAATGACCTCTTGTGTGTAGACTAGCTCCTTAGCTCGGCCCCAAACGAAAAAATCCAATGGTGTCAAATCAGGTGACCGAGCGGGCCAAGGGATTCGTCCGCCTCTGCCGATCCAACCGTCCGGGAAACAGTTATCCAGATGCTCCCTTACAGCCAGAGAGTAATGGGCGGGACAACCGTCGTGTTGAAATGTCACTGCACCGGGCAGCTGGTCTTCGTCAATAAGCCTGGGCAAATCGTTTTGTAAAAATTCCAAATAATTTGCCCCATTTAAATTATTTGGCAAAAAATGTGGCCCAATAAGGACTCTGCCGATGATTCCAGCCCACACATTGACGGAAAACCTTCTTTGGAAGGACACTTGCTTTTTCCAATGTGGATTGTTGTTTTTGTCAGCCCATTGGTGTAGGTTATGGAAATTTGTGATCCCCTCCCGGGAAAATTTCGATTCATCGGTCCAAAGAATGCTTCGCAAAAAACGTCGGTCTTCGATATCCGCATTGAGTAAAAATCGGCAGAAGTCCACTCGGCGTGCAGGATCTCCTTCGTCCAAACCTTGAACTCCGATGCCGCGAAAAGGATATTTTCCCTCACGATTCATTGTGGCCCATACTTTCCATGTGGACAAGTTCAGATTACGAGCTACCACTCTGATGCTCGTATTCGGATCCTCTGCAAATGCCTGTAGAACGTCTTCCTCCACTTCAGGGCGATTACGTCCTGGATTCCCTCCATGTTGCACAGCAATACCATTCTCACGTAGCCTTCGGAATGAATTGTAAAACACTCTCACATTAGGCAATCTCCGGTTTGGAAAACGCTCTTGGTACATCCGTCGGGCCATCGCTCCATTACTGTCAGCTTTGCAGTACATGTAGATAATGTCGGCGTATTCTTCGTTCGTAAACTCCATGTTTACAATGAAGAAGTCGTAATTACACGTGAAGGAGCGCCTACGGCAGCTACAACTTGACACGGTAAATTGAGATGAGAGCGGGAAATTAAACCACAATGAACGTCTAATCGCAACTGAAGTTGTAACTAGACTAAATTACTAGTTTTTGCACAAATACTCATGTAGCTAATCAGTTTATCTTTGTCAATAAAGCACAAAACCGATCATCTTTGTTTAACGCCGCTCACCGCCTGCCGCTATCAGTCTCTTTTGTCTCTCACCGCCGCAAGCCTTTGTTTGTTAAAATTGCATGTGGTAGTTTTGTCCAGTACACTTAACCCTTTTAAAACAAGTCAAATGTCAAGTCAACGCCAACTTAGTATTCAGAACCAATGTTTTATTGTAAAATCATAATGAGATTCGTCACCACAACTACCACAAGTATCACAAGTAGAGTGAAACATTTTAGCTACCCAGTTGGTTTAGGTGGCTTATTTTCAAGGATACAGTAGCTACAGTCGTGTTTGATAGCTTAAATAAAAGGGTAAAAGCCAAGCATGTTTTTAAAATGGTTTGAAAATTCGTGGCTATTTTAGTTTTTTTTTTATCGTACTTTGAAATCACTTAAATCGTTTACATTTTCATGTAACTAAAATTTTAAATCGCTGTCAACTTGTTTTCTTTAGACACAGATGTTTGAAATCACTTTTCTAGTGTTTGATAGACATTGCACAATAAGAAATAAAACAAAAAAAAATCTACCTGCAGTAAAAAAAGTACTAATTATCGATTTAGTCTGAAGTTTTGCAGTTTTCTCCGACAAATCTTAAAATTTAAATTAAAAAAAAACTAATAACATTTGTCTAAGACAAGTATGGCTAAAAATGTTCTACATGACCTAGACTATCTCCTACTTTCGGCTTTGCATCCGGTTACCAAACACCCTGTATATCAGCTTTGAGCACTAGCTGTCAATGTGCTAAATTTGTACGTTCGTGACCCGTTGTTGTATTTACACTCGAATATGTTGGTATTCCACATTGTAGGGATCACTTAAAAGTAAATTTGACAAAGTTTAGGCAAAAAACACGTATAAAAATATATATTTTTAGCAAAATTAGATTTCAAGACGTCTGTCATTGTCATTATTATTATTATATATTATTACATCTGTACATCTGGCCCCAATTCCACATCGGTGACAGGTGCGAAAATAAAACTCTTACTTCCGTATTTCTTCAATTTAATCGCACAAAGCTTGGACACTTTTGGTTGGTTCACATGGCACGATGTCATTGTTGTCGACTGATATGAAAAATCGTGGCGGTCGCGGCTGTGGCATGACCCATTGCGTGGGTCGATTAGGTAGCGTGACAGGCGTCTTTTTTACCGGTGTCGGCGGTGTCCTAGCAGGTGGTGCGGTTGTTGGTGGTGTTGCGTTGCCTATCACTGTCGTTGGTTTCGGCGTCTCTGGCTGTGGCAGTAGTGGTGAGTCAGGGTTGTGTTTTCCGACATCTGGTGTTGACTCCCTCTACGGTGATATACAGTCAGTTCAGTTCAGTGGCCGTTTTATTTTTCATCTTGTTTGTGGTAGTATTAAAAGGTTTGAAGGTTGCTTGATGCCCTTCTTCGCTTCGGTTCTGTTGCTACGAATATTAAGTATTTTTAAATAATATATGCAGCATGTAATTATAAAATTAATATTAATGTAATAATTATAATAATACTAGGTTGCCGTCAAAAAATGGAATGAAACAAATTGTTTGAAATAATAACATTTATTATAAACATTTATTTACATTTTTAATACTGCCTAAGTATAAAACTTACATTTTTATTAATAAATCAGATTATAATTACTAAATGCTAACAACTTACACTTACTGTACCATCGAGCTTGTCGTGGTAATCAAGAAAACACTGTCCTGGGCACAGACCTGGTTTATTTGGACATATAGGACAGTATAGTGTAGTATTTACCCACATGTAGCACATAACACATCTTTTCCTTATGACTCTATTTTTACCATCACGCGGTAATTGAAAAGCCGCGTGACGTAGACTGGGGGAGGTTATAGTTCTTGGCAAAATATTGGCTGTGCCGCTTGAAACCAATACCCCAGTATAACAGTTTGCCTGAAATCGTATAGGCATATTGGTTTCTCACCGAATCTGTTATATAAATTATGTGCGTTACGCAACATTGTGCTAAAAATAGGGATGCCCACCTTTTTATACCACCTAACAGTCTAGTGCTCAGAATTATAATATGACAACATCTGGTCGTATTTGTCGACACCCCCCATATATTTATTGTACTGCAAGACGACGTTAGGCTTAGATTTTATGGCATGTTGCCTTGTCGTATAATCTTGCCACTAACCGTCAAACTCTGACGAGATCATGATGACCTCGCGACGATCATTCCACTTTGTTACAGAGTTGCCGTTTTTGGAATTGGCTCATATTTTCTCCTGGGCTGCTAATTTTTTTATTTTTTATTTGAATGGGAAGGTCTTTCCTATTGGGACGTAGAGTACCGGTTACATGGGTGTCATGTTCGATTAAAACGTTTGTTAAAGAAAAAGAATTATAAAAAAATATCCATGTAAACCGAGTGCCCTACGCCTAATTTTCCCTGTAACAGGTTTTTCACAACTTTATCTACATGATTTTACCTCCTACTACAAGATCGGTCTTCCCGCTATATACAATAACCTTCAGAACGCATCCAAACTGATCTGTTAATAAATAAAGTTTCACCTCGTATTGATTAGCTTTCTTAATATGTTGACGGCACCAAAGTCTTCTGCGCCAAAGTACCAAGGATTCGTCAATACAAAGCATGTTGTCGGGATAAAATACGGATGCCATAATTTTATTAAAATGTTGAATGAGTGCAGATATTTTATTTAGTCTACTTTCGTCACCATTGTCAGTTCCTGTTTTCTTCCAGCGTATCCATGCACCTGACATTTCAAATGGACGCTGTCGGAGAGAGGGATGCTGTCTTTGTGTTGTGTACTATCTTTATATGTACTATCTAGGGCAGCGTTAATTGTTGTATAATTTGTGACCCAGTGTCCCAATACACGAGGTGTGATGAGCACTTGTAAAAATTTATCATAAAATTATTCATCATTCATTTATCAGAATATCCAAGGAATAATGAACGTTGTATTCCTTATATGGTACCGTACTGGCGATACTTGATGCCATGTATGCCTACTACTCAAGCGAGCTTTATAAAAGTAATTTTACATGTCTGTCTCTACTAGCGCTTTAAACATTCAATAATGCTTTTTTAAGTGCTCTAATGGTCTTCCCATCGATAAAACTATGGCAAGCGTCATTGTCGAGAAATGCAGGTTGCATGCAGTCTACCTTGCTGCCAGTTGCACCAATCTGTCGAGATATAGTCGCATGACTTCCGTATTTCTTATTCTGAATTTAATCGCACAAACCTTCGACGCATTTGGTTGGTCCTCATTGCACGATGTTATTGTTGTAGACTGTAGGCTTCAGTGCGTATCTGGAAATGTAAAATAGGTGTGATGAGCACTTGTCAAAATTTATCATAAAATTAGTCATCATTAATTTATCAGAATATCCAAGGAATAATGAATGCTGTATTCCTTTATGGTACCGTACTGGCGATACTTGATGCCATGTATGCCGACTACACAAGCGAGCTTTATAGAAGTAATTTTACATGTCTGTCTCTACTAGCGCTTTAAACATACAATAATGCTTTTTAAGTGCTCTAATGGTCTTCCCATCGATAAAACTACGGCACGCGTCATTGTCGAGAAATGCAGGTTGCATGCAGTCTACCTTGCTGCCAGTTGCAGCAATCTGTCGAGATATGGTCGCATGACTTCCGTATTTCTTATTCTTAATTTAATCGCACAATGCTTCGACGCATTTGGTTGGTCATCATTGCACGATGTTATTGTTGTCGACTGTAGGCTTCAGTTGTGTATCTGGAAACGTGAAATTCAATTTTGAAGAAGGTATTTTTATCTTTTCACCTTACTTATGAGCCGCAGTGTACATAATCTTAGCTAAAGATTGTTTCTTTAAATTATAATAAATTTATTCTGGTTGGGTTATATTACATGTCAGTTTATCGCTTAGACAAGCAATATGTGTAAGTTGCAGTAAACCGAAGACACTCGTAATTAATATATTTTATTGTGATTAGGGCAAGTCTTACGAAAATTAACTCTATACAGGCGAGGTGTGTTCTGCTTAAAATAATACTAATTAATCCTATACCGTAAATCCGTATCTAAAACCTTTTTATGTGGACTAATGTTGTCCCGGCGGGTGCAGCGCCTTGGGCTTAAGTTGAACTTGCCGATTGCTTTCGACTCGTGGTCTGCGACGGCTTCATTACCATCGAGTATCAATCTTGCTTTTTTTTCCTGATTATCTCCTTCTTTGCATTCTCCTTTTCTATAACATCACTTAGCATCCCTATTCTGCAACACTCACACATCTATGATTGTCTACAGTCCGTTCAGTGGCCATTTTTTTTCTCTTCTTTGTTGTAGTATTAAAAGGTTTGAAGGTGGCTTGATGCTTTAGGCGGTAGGTTCCGGAAGGCGGCAGGCAGCAGAACTAGTTCATGTTATGCAAAATAGTGATCACTTGAGAGTAGGGGAGCTTCGGGCAGAGTCAGGGTGACAGGCTATATAACAACACGTAGTAGGTCGGTATAAAGAGTGTGCATTTGTTTTTAATCAGATACGTATCTATTTATACATTTCAGGTTATCGCTTAGACAAGCAATATGCGTTATGTTGCACTAAACCAAAGCCACTCGTCTTTAATATATTTTATTGTAATAAGGGCAAGCAAATAATGGATCATCCATGCAATGATGTGATTACGAAGAAAGAAATTGTTGAGTTTTTCGGTTCGGTCGGAACTAAAGACCTGCAAGTTTTAAGTAGGCCTAGTTTACACGAAGTAACATTTAATAGCCCACCTTTCAGCAAAAGACAGTCAACCTTATACACCGTGTCCAATATATTTGGATACAACTATGAAATATCATAAAAATAACTACACGATACCAAATGACATGAAAAGTATATTATATTAAAACGAAACAAATAACAAATTATTACAATAACTGTTTTGGAATTACTCCGCCTTTAAGTTTCCGAACCAGCCTTAAACGTTTCTCGAACCTGTCACATGCGGCACGCACTGCTTCCATAGGCATTTCATCCCAAATAAGCTCGATATGTTTTTTAATTGGTCCAAATTTGATATTTTATAATTATTCAGTTTAGACAGCATACAGTTAGGTGCAAAACTGTCCCAATAGTAGCATCTTAGTAGAATGTGGAGAAGTGGATGTCGATCGAGGAGAGGGGCACATGATTAATACATACCAGTACTATTTAAAATTTCCTACAAATCAGCGTTACATATGATATACTTAGAATTTACGGTTATTTTGTAATTTAAAGATCGTACACGATAAAATCCGGGCAAAGCATTATTGTCAAAAAAAATAAACTACAAATGTATATGTTTTACCAGTATATATTTTTTGTTATTTGGTTACTAACTAGTCATATCGAAGAATCTTATGACTCCTGGGGACTATTTTGATAAAATTCTCGGACCTTTCGTTTGACACCTTGCATTAAGGTCTGTACAGTCTTTTCTGTAACCGATTTAGATGCTTTATTCCACTGTCTTCTAAACTTTTCAATATTATCAGCTTCTTTCTTGGTTTTTCTAAGCTTCTGTTTCACCAATGCCCAATATCTTTCCACTGGACGCAGTTCAGGGCAGTTTGGCGGATTGCTGTCGCGTGGTACAACAAATACCCCATTTTTGTTGTACCATTCCATAACTGTTTTGGAATAGTGGCAAGATGCCAAATCCGGCCAAAAGATTGGGGGTTTATTGTGGCTTTTTAAAAATGGCAACAGACGTCGCTGGAGGCACTCTTTAAGGTAAATTTCGCTGTTGACAGTACCCGTGCAAATGAAATTTGAGCTCTTTCGTCCACATGTGCATATCGCTTGCCAAACCAAGTATTTTCTAGGGAATTTAGACTTCTTTTTTTTCTTATATTCTTCCGGAACACTGTCTTTGTCCTTTCCGGTATAATACTCACGCCCAGGTAACTGTTTAAAATCCGCAAACACATACGTTTCGTCATCCATGACCACACAACTCTGTTTTGTCAAAATTTCATTGTAAAGTTTTCGAGCTCGTGTTTTTGCCGTGAAATTTTGTTTTTCGTTTCGATTTGGAGCAGTTTGTACTTTAAAAACCTTCAAACCGGCTCGTTTCTTTACGGATTGTACATAAGAAGTCGACTTACCGACTCTATTTGCGACATCTCGTACGGAAATACTCGGGTTTCTTTTAAAAGTAGCCATAACTTTCTTTTCTGTTTCGGGAAACTTTGGGCCACGAACTTTACCACATCTCTGTTTTCTTTGAGTGGTCAACTCCTCACGATATCGTTTGATGACATCGGCAACAGTTGATTTGGGGATTTTCAGCAATTTAGAGATGGCTCTAGTCGACAAACTTGGAGTTTCAAGGTGAGCGTACACAATTTTTTTT
Source organism: Pammene aurita (assembly GCA_947086415.1). Taxonomy (NCBI): domain Eukaryota; kingdom Metazoa; phylum Arthropoda; class Insecta; order Lepidoptera; family Tortricidae; genus Pammene; species Pammene aurita. Next base: position 2,717,619 of record OX352295.1, on the reverse strand, counting down.
CGATTACTCTCTTCATTCGAAGACATTTTGTGTGAATGAGTATGAAGACAAATATAATGATTACAGTTCAATAGACAATTTTCAGTAGAATTTAAAAATGTCAACAGTAAAAAGGTTTGAGTCTCTTAATTAAACAAAAAAGGTCAATTACTCTGCCCGGATTTTATTGCGTACGATCTTTAGAATCGAAAAGTAGATAAAAACACATTTTTAGTTTTTCGAATATTTCTAGTTCCTCTTATGGAAACTCCAAATAGGGAACCATACATAATTAAGAAATTCTGCCTCTATAAAATCATCATGCAATTGCAATGGGGCATATTTTTCAAGTTACTTTTAGGTGGCTTATAGTTCGGTGCAAAAGTGTACCATTAAAAACAGCCATAGAAAGTGTTTGTAAGTTCAATGTTCAAGACGACTTTTACTCTGCCATAACTACAAAACTGATATACTTAGAATTTACGGTTATTTTGTAATTTAGAATCGAAAAGTAGATAAAAACACATTTTTAGTTTTTCGAATATTTCTAGTTCCTCTTATGGAAACTCCAAATAGGGAACCATACATAATTACGAAATTCTGCCTCTATAAAATCATCATGCAATTGCAATGGGGCATATTTTTCAAGTTACTTTTTGGTGGCTTATAGTTCGGTGCAAAAGTGTACCATTAAAAACAGCCATAGAAAGTGTTTGTTAGTTCAATGTTCAAGACGACTTTTACTCTGCCATAACTACAAAACTATGTTTGTGATTTAAACAGTTGATGCCTTATTTTATAGAGGCTGAATTTCTTAATTATGTATGGTTCCCTATTTGGAGTTTCCATAAGAGGAACTAGAAATATTCGAAAAAATAAAAATATGTTTTTTTTCTACTTTTCGATTCTAAATCACAAAATAACCGTAAATTCTAAGTATATCATAAGGCTGATTTGTAGGAAATTATAAATAGTACTGGTATGTATTAATCATGTGCCCCTCTCCTCGATCGACATCCACTTCTCCACATTCTACTAAGATGCTACTATTGGGACAGTTTTGCACCTAACTGTATACGACCATACAAAAAAATCCAAACAATTGAGATCTGGAGAGCTGGAAGGCCATTCATTCTCGGGTAAGAAATCGGTTAAATTTGCCTTACACCAGTGGCCTATCCCACAAAACTTACAATTACAATTTTACAAGTGTCAAGTTACAGATTTGTAATTATACAAGTGTGCGTACCACAAAATATACAAGTAACAAATTTGTTGCGGAAAATTCTTACAAATATGTAAATTGTATCGACAAGTCTACAATTTATTGTATCACAAAACTTTACATACTTTTCCGGAAAACGTACAAATTTGTAGCTGACAATTGGTTTGCGCTACTTTAAATTGTAGTAATAATTATACATATATGTAGAATTGTACCTACAAGTTAACAATTCTCTAAACGTGTGTCACACCCTCTTGCTACTGTACGAATACTAGTAATTGCAGTATATTTTATCAAATTTTGCGATTCCAACCCTTTGTACCACAAAATGTTTAGTTCAAGTAGCACTGATAGTGAAGAAGAATTAATTGTAAGACGTTATACCACACCAGGACATATAGAGAACGTATAAATTTAAGTTTGACCATAACGGATTTTACATTTAATCAGAGGTTCAAAGTGAGTAAATCGATCGTCGAATATCTACTACAGACTATTGGTGGAAACCTTAGACATCCGACACGAAGAAGTCACGCTCTTGATCCTAAACAACAGTTACTGCCTGTTTTAAGATGGTTGGGCTCAATATCCCAATATCACGTCACTGCTCATGGCGTTTCCAAAATGACAATGTGTCGTTCGATTCACACCGTATGTGTACAAATAGTGGACAAATTACTGTGAAGTGAAGTAAGATGGTTAACAAATGAAACTCAATTTCTCAAGATTTTATTGCAGCATCACATGTAAATTTTCCCAGGATCGCATAGATGGATCATTAATACCGATAGATGCTCCGCATCAAAATGAAGCTGTTTTCGTAGATAGATCACTATATAATTATAATTAATGTAATTAATGTATAAAGTGAAACTACCTTCAACATGAAAGAAGCTAAATAAATTGTTACATATTTGTAGTTGTAACATTACAATTGTTCGCTTGTATTTTTACAAATCAACAATCCTACAATTATGTAGCTGTCGTGACATGCCTTTATTCTTTGTGTTACGCTTTCCCAAAAGTGACATATTTGTACACTGCAAATTTGTAACAAATACATATTTGTAATTATTGTGGTACATTTTTTTGTTTACAATTTCACAATTTTGTCGAATTTTACACTTGTAAAGTTTTGTGGGATAGGCCACAGGCTTGAACGCTGTTTGCGGTATGGGAAGGTGCTCCATCCTGTTGAAAAATGTTATAATCATCTCCAAACATGCGTTGCAAATTAGGAGCACCAACTTTCTCCAGTACTTCGGTTTTGTAATATTCAGCGTTGATTTTAACACCTTTATCGATGAATATCAAAGGAAGTTTGCCCCGCTTACACACTGCTCCCCAAACCATTACTGAGGGGGCACCCTGAAATCTTGGAACGTATTTCTGATTCTCTGGAATATCTGCCATCTTGGCCGCCCACAACCGATCATTTTGAGCATTGTGGGATTGCTCTAAAACAAACAGTTTTTCATCTGAGAAAACGAACTCATCCCCAGTGTGCCACGAAAGTATCGTATTTGATCACTCGGCCCTCTTCTGCTTAGAAGCCTGGGAAAGTCCATGAACTTTACGTTTCTTGTACGCATAACACCCGAGATCGTGTCTCAAAATGTTATGGACAGATCCTCTTGAAATATTCAAGTCGGCTGCTAGTTTTCGAACGGAGCGATGGTTTTTACGTCTAATTCGCTCCCTCACAATTTTGACTACCCGATCTGTTCTCGCTGATCGCGGCCGACCCGATCTCCTACGATCTTCCGTTGAGGAGGTCTCTTTGAATCGTTTTAATGTTTTATAAACAAAATCACGTTTGATTTCAAGAGATTTCATCGCTTTGAATATGTCACTAGGGCACTCGCCATTACAGAATTTGGTAAGAATTATTTTACGAAATTGCTTCATCGTGTTTTAACCATGAATGAAATGTAATAGACATTTGACGTTACTGTATCTTGTCTCTGTAAATATGTATTTCAATTTTATAAATAGAACTATTTATTTCGAGCTTCAGGTATTTTATACCAGTGCGAAACATATTGTATCCAAACTTATTGGACAGGGTGTAGACCGAGAGATAGCCACGTCAGGTATGGCACAATATTGAGAGCAACGAAACCCCTCTCGTCAGTTTGTTATACTATGCTTATTTCTACATCTGTACATCTGGCTCCAATTTCACATCGGTGACAGGTGCGAAAATAAAACTCTGACTTCCGTATTTCTTCTTAATTTAATCGCACAAAGCTTGGACACTTTTGGTTGGTCCACATGACACGATGTCATTGTTGTCGACTGAAATGAAAAATTCAATTTGAAAGAAGGTATTTTTATCTCTTATGGGAAGCGGTATACAAAATCGTAGCTAATGGTTATTTTACTTATTTTGCCTGTGAATAATGTAGGAATTGAATTCTTAAGTCAGCTATATCACTGGCTTTAATTTGTATATCACTAAATCCATCGCACTATAGTCATTCTCCAAATCGATGGCTGCATCAACAGCCACCGACAGCCACTCCATACGACACCAGGTGATTTGCCAATACCGGCCATCAGCAGTCAGCATGTGGTCCAGGAAGAGCAACTCCCCTTCCGGACCCACAACGCGCAGCTCCATGTGAAGGAACGCTTCCAAAAACTTTTTGGCAAAAAGGGCGCCGGGTAAATTGGGCACATCAGGGGATGCCCAGCAGGCGCGTCGAAGACAGTGATGTATTCTAGGACGCCCGTCACAGTCCTTGTGGTACAAAACAGAAACGCCACGTCGTGACGACTGGCGAACGACCGGCAAACCTCAAAAACGGCATACAAAATAGAATCCAAATGTACAACAGATAGATAATACGACATGGTTTATTTTATTTAGTTATAGCGAACGACACAAACAGAACGAAAGCAAGGAAGTGAATCAATAAAAAATTAAGCTTAACATCATAGAGTAACAAGAAACCTAAAATAAATCCATCTGATCGCATACCATATAAGGAACCGCTATCTCCATAATACAGATGACAATATTCAATGATGCGTAATAAATAAATATCATATTATACCAGTCAACACAAAACTAGAAACTAATGCAACAATGTATTCCTAAAGATAAATTAAGAACCCATCTGTAACCATAGTTATAAGAAAAATATGTAATCATAGTTATAATTAAATTGAACCCATATGTAACCATAGTTATAAGAAAAACATGTAACCATAGTTATAAGTAAATTGAACCCATATGTAACCATAGCAAATTAAACTAACTTAAGCCAAAAAATAGTGCTTATATTTTACTATTTCTTGTCTCAAAAAAAACGGGAAAGCTGTAGTGAGTATAGCAACCACCATTGTAACCGCTGATAGGTACTCAGCTGATAGACAGTTGATACCTATTTACCAACTGTATCTTATTACTCATCAGAACATTAACTTTACGATGCCATAAACCTTGAAAGTACATTAGTAACTTGAGATACAATGATTAACGACCATTGTCATAACTTCCACTCCATTAAACCTATTAAAATCATAGTATATACGTAGTCTTGCCATAAATTCTGTCCCACATGAAATTACATTTATTTTGAAAATAAAAGAAGGCTTATAAATAAATCAGGGTTATTTTTATTAATTATATTATAAAGATTCTATAAAATAAAATATTTATTCAAAATGTCCACCTTTTACTTTCACACACTTCCTTAAACGGTCCGGCCACTGGTCTATGACGGCACGGACGGTATCGATGGGTATTGAAGCTGCTGCCCGCACTAAATCTACCTTCAGAGACTCGACATTACGATGAGGTTTAGAGCAGGCTCTCTCCTCCAAAATATTCCACAGACCATAGTCCAAGGGGTTGAGATCGGGGCTTCCTGAGGGCCAATCTTCAGCCGCAATAAACTCGGGTAAATGCGTCGTTAACCATCGTTGTGTTGTCTTAGCTTTATGTGCAGGGGCAGAGTCTTGTTGAAATATCCAGTGCTTACCGGCAAATAAAGTATCATTTAGCGGCTTAACAACTCTCTTCAAAATGTCGTTTTGATAGTTCGTAGCACGTATTTTTACCCCTTGTTCACAAAAATGAAGCTCTGTGACGCCTTCATAGGATACTCCCCACCAAACCATGACATATGCAGGATGGTGGCCCCTTTCTACCCTTGGAACTTTTTCAGAAGCTTCTTGGGAACTGTGAGCATATATTTTATCATTTTGGCGGTTGAATTTTTGCTCCACGGTAAAGATTTTTTCGTCTGTGAACAGAATATTACGATATCCGCCCTTTGCGTGCCGCTGCCACAACACTTTAGCTCTCTTCGCTCTTATTTTCCGTAGGGCCGCTGTCAATCGCTGTCCTGTGCTCCGACGATAAGCCCCAAGATTAAGGTCTTGTTTTATGATACGGGACATAGTTCTAGGGGGAATTTTCATTTCCCTAGCCATGATTTTCTGCTTGCGTAGCGGATTTCTCCGAATTCGCTCAGCTACCGCTTTAATCACTGCCGGTGTCCTTGTTTGACGTGGTCGACCGCTCCTGGGCCGGTCGTCGACTAAACCCATGTCGTTGTATCGCTTGATAGTACGATAAATAAATTTCTTCGTTATATTCAAAGGTTTCAGCAGGTTGAAAATGTCACTCACTTGCTTGTTGCACTTGTATAACGCTATCACTGCGACACGATTCTCTTTGATGCCCCACTCCATCTTTAGGGAAACGATACCTGGATCTAAATGTATTTTTTCTGACAGCCAAAAGTCTATTTAAGCATAACCAAGAAACAAAAGTACATCAAACATTCCATTATTAAATTTAAAATGATGAAAAAGTTGGGACAGAATTTATGGCTAGACTACGTAAGCTGAGTGTTTTCTAGCTAAAAAAACAGTATTTCCTCGACTCTTAAGTTGTTATTATAACCCCTCAACACCGTACACTTCATTTGGAACGCTTCCGTAAACACTCTGCGTGCTTCATCAGCTTATGATTGATCGTAAATCTGCGAGATTGACTCCATCAGGCTGCACGTGGTTCTAAGCTTTTAACAGTCGTCGCTCCAATTCAGACATTGGAAGTTGTTCCCCTGTCGACGTCTCATAAGAGGAATATGTTCCATGGATTGCGGCGGTCGCGGCTGTGGCATGAGTGGCATGACCCATGACCCATTGCGTGGGTCGATTAGGTAGCGTGACAGGCGTCTTGTTTACCGGTGTCCTACCAGGTGGTGCGGTTGATGGTGTTGCGTTGCCTATCACTGTCGTTGGTTTCGATGTCTCTGGATGTGGCAGTAGGGGTGAGTCAGGGTTGTGTTTTCCGACATCTGGTGTTGACTCCCTCTACGGTGATATACAGTCAGTTCAGTTCAGTAGCCGTTTTATTTCTCATCTTGTTTGTTGTAGTATTAAAAGGTTTGAAGTTTGCTTGATGCTTCAGGCGGTAGGTTCCGAAAGGCGCTAGGCCCTAGGTGGAAGATCCTTCTTCGGTTCGGTTCTGTTGCTACGAATTTAATTATTATTATTATTTATTGTTTTAATTTTTTTTTCTCCTTCTACAAGGGTGATTTGTTTATTGTGCGGGCCATGGCCAAGCATAATAAAACTTATTTACATAGTGGTGTTTTCGGATATTGTTGAAGATGTTAAGAATTTTCTAGTCAAGCGGCATGTATTTAAAATAGTGGCTTTTTGTAGAGCGTGAACAGTGTAGGAGGGGATTTGCAGTGTTTGAAGCTGAACAACATCTGACCTGGTTCTGCGACCGGCTCAGTTTAACGTTATCTTGAACGACGCCGGATATCCTGACGTATAGTACTGCTGATGCAATGGTTTTCGGGAATATGTACCTCCGATCTTTTGGACCATCACGTCCAATATCAACCATACTAAATCTATCTCGCAGTTCAAAAAGTACGGTGTTCACTCTAGCCATTAGTTCACCGCATATTTTCAGTCTTCCCTCGACCGAATCATCATCATCTGCAGGAAAGTCCAAACCCTGGATTCGAGGAAGAACCTCAGGATGGAGAGAATCTCTTGGACCGTAGCCAAGCAAATTTGGTGTTGGTACGGAACCAGCTGGTATGAGTCTAGCTGGTAATGGGGGCACACGTGGCCCTGCTGGTCCTGCTAATGAATCAAGGACCCTGTTCATAGTTACATATGGACTAATGTAACATTCATAGGCGTTGTGGGATGCAGCATCAACAATACCGAACGTCCCAGAAGGAATATCCTGGTCAACATCATGTTCAGATGGGACGCATGCTTCGGGGTAGTTAAACTTCACTTCTTCACCACCTGTTGTTGTCGTGTTTCCGATGTTAGTCAAGTAGTGATACAAATTCTCTGGGATCCAAAGCTCCTCGAGCAAAACATCCTGTATAAAGCCAGAACCCATTCTCTGCTTCCCATTCAATTTGCTGACGTCGAGTAGGTAGCAGTGGAGAATTGAGCACATCGAGTGCTGGAACATGCTAAAAGGTAACCGACGGTCGAGACGTGGGTCTATACCTTTTAAAGATTCATACGTCCTTTCTATTTGGTCGATGAACCCAGCAAATTCAAAATTTTGACTGTATATCTCCTGTACGGGGATACCAGTAGTATGGGGACCGAGATCATATAGTGGTTCATCTCTCGGCGAGCTCTCGACAGTGGCGGTAAAATCCTTCGCCGGCTGAATTTCCTTAGCCTTAAGTTGTCGGTCTTTGCCCTCTTGGTTCTTCTTTTCTTTCCTAGTCCTACTTCCTACTTTATTATTATTATATATTAATGTAATAATTATAATAATACTAGGTTGCTGTCAACAAATGGAATGAAACAAATTGTTTGAAATGATAACATTTATTATAAACAGTTATTTACCACAGCCAAATAGCACTAGACCCTACTCATAGTGTTGTGTTCCTGCTGGTGAGTAAGGTTGCCAAAGAGCTCAAAGAGGACCCAGTGTGTTGACGATGAGGGACCTTCATGTTCCTTTAGTCGTCAACACAGTGAATCCTCCTTTTTGTAAAGGGTCGGCAACGCGCATGTGACTCCTTTGGAGTTGCAGGCGTCCATAGGTTACGGTAGCTGCTTACCATCAGGCGGGCCGTATGCTTGTTTGTCACCGTCGTGGTATAAAAAAAAAAAAAATTTTTATACTGCCTAAGTATAAAACTTACATTTTTATTAATAAATCAGATTATAATTACTAAATGCTAACAACTTATACTACTTACTGTACCATCGAGCTTGTCGTGGTAATCAAGAAAACACTGTCTTGGGCACAGACCTGGTTTATTTGGACATATAGGACAGTATAGTGTAGTATTTACCCTTTTTTTGTTTTTCATGTAGCACATAACACATCTTTTCCTTTTGACTCTATTTTTAACGTCACGCGGTAATTGAAAAGCCGCATGACGTAGGCTGGGGGAGGTTATAGTTCTTGGCAAAATATTGGCTGTGCGCTTGAAACCAATAACAGTTTGCCTGAAATTGTATATGCATATTGGTTTCTCACCGAATCTGTTATATAAATTATGTGCGTTACACAACATTGTGCTAAATTGTTAATTGACTTGGAAATTTATGTAGAAGACACAGTTCAGGTAAGAAAGTATATCAAACTTGTATGTAATTAATTTTCAATAGTCAGATTTGGACTCATCTTTTTTCTTTGGTATTTTTCTTAAACTATAACCTATTGTTGGTTAATCTTGGTTTGATATGTTTTCTTATAGAACAACGCACTTATATGTATTGTTTAGTTTTGATGTACTGTTGTTTTGAAAAAATAAGTCCCGCCGAGTTTCTTGCCGGACATAATTCTTCTCGGGTCAGAGGTGTAGGGTTAGAACCGGTGTAGTTTGATTTTTTTTCTCTCTCTTTTACTAAAAATAGGGATGCGTACCTTTTTATACCACCTAACAGTCTTGTGCTCAGAATTATAATATGACAATATCTGGTCGTATTTGACGACACCCCCCATATATTTATTGTACTGCAAGACGACGTTAGGCTTAGATTTTATGGCATGTTGCCTTGTCGTATAATCTTGCCACTAACCGTAAAACTCTGACGAGATCATCATGACCTCGCGACGATCATTCCACTTTGTTACAGAGATGCCGTTTTTGGAATAGGCTGATATTTTCTCCTGGGCTGCTAATTTTTTATTTTTTATTTGAACAGGAAGGTCTTTCCTATTTCGCGCCACTTCGTGGTTCCCATCGATAGTGTGCCTCCCTCCTTCCTCAACATATCGACTAGGTCTGCCTGTACTGCCATAAGTGAGTTATATATCTGCTGCATACTTTTCCCTGAGACGATATTGTGAGATTTCTTCTGCATCTGTTCCATGAAGTCATCAGTAAACTGATGGGTTCTTTTCCCACGAAAGCAAGGGACTGATGTCGCTTGACTATGGGATGAGGTCAATAAACCCGTTTGATTGGCAACTGCCATCTTCGCATATTTGGTGACTTTGATTAAAGAAAATTTCACAACCTCCTTAGGAGAATTTTATTTTTGGAAGCATTTGCTAAGTTGCTAACGGGTGAACCATTTCCCTGTTTCGGTGATTTGACTAAGAATTGATAAATCCTCCTTGAAAGTCCCAAATATGGAGTGGAATACGCATTGCTGAGCCTGCTCTTCTTGCATGGTCCCACTCATGGAGAAGATCTTCCCCATAGCAGCTGCCCTTTCGTATGTGTACCAGCCTCCTGCACCTGTGGTGCTTAAGTGCTGAGAAAAGTTTTTCTTATCCATTTCACTTTTCCACACAAGCGCAAAAATAGTAATGGGGAAAAACATCCTTGTTGCTTCCCTGGAGGTGGTAATTAACAATATGTCTGCGAGTAACGATTTAGGGCTTTTGTTTCAGAGGCTGTTGATTGGGTTTCCACTAATGCTAATATATCATCTATGCCAGGGATATGGGCCATTGCTCTCTTTACTGCAACTGCGTATTTCTTTCGGTATATATTTTTATTCCGCAGCATACAAATCCATGCAGTCATTGGGCCCAAACTTTGGACAATTGAGGACGTCCTTTCGGGTGGGAATGTGATACCTTCCAATAATACGTGATGCCGCCCCTCGAGTCCGTAAGAAGAGACAGCTACTTCCGTGGTTCTATCAGCAGTCTTACTTATAACCATCTTGCTATGCCCAACTCTAACTTCATTATATCTGTGGGAGTAAACCGCGAACATGTCTAAGTATGGTCCCATCGTACCGTACCAATTGTCTGTAGAATCGGGGGCGAACTTCTTGTATTCCAGATCATTCCCTTTCAAGATCTTAACCCATTCGGCCGTTATTGTTTCCGTAACTAAAGGAAAATCTTGGCCTTTGAAGCTAATTTTGTATGCGCTAGAGGCAGTTTTACCGGTTACATGGGTGTCATGTTCAATTAAAACGTTTGTTAAAGAAAAATAATTATAAAAAAATATCCATGTAAACCGAGTGCTTTACGCCCAATTTTCCCTCTAACAAGTTTTTCACAACTTTATCTACATGATTTTACTCCCTACTACAAGATCGGCCTTCCCGCTATATACAATAACCTTCAGAACGCATCCAAACTCGTCTGTTAATAAATAAAGTTTCACCCCGTATTGATAAGCTTTGTTAATATGTTGACGGCACCAAAGTCTTCTGCGCCAAAGTACCAAGGATTCGTCAATACAAAGTATGTTGTCGGGATAAAATACGGATGCCATTATTTTATTAAAATGTTGAATGAGTGCAGATATTTTATTTAGTCCACTTTCGTCACCATTGTCAGTTCCTGTTTTCTTCCAGCGTATCCATGCACCTGACATTTCAAATGGACGCTGTCGGAGAGAGGGATGATGGTTTTGTGTTGTGTACTATCTTTATATGTACTCGTACTATCTAGGGCAGCGTTAATTGTTGTTTAATTTGTGACCCAGTGTCCCAATACACGAGGTGTGATGTGCACTTGTCAAAATTTTTCATAAAATTATTCATCATTCATTTATCAGAATATCCAAGGAATAATGAATGTTGTATTCCTTATATGGTACCGTACTGGCGATACTTGATGCCATGTATGCCTAATACACAAGCGAGCATTATAAAAGTAATTTTACATGTCTGTCTCTACTAGCGCTTTAAACATTCAATAATGCTTTTTTAAGTGCTCTAATGGTCTTCCCATCGATAAAACTATGGCACGCGTCATTGTCGAGAAATAGTAACTGGAAATGTGAAATTCAGTTTTGAAGAAGGTATTTTTATCTCTTCATCTTACTTATGAGCCGCAGTGTACAAAATCTTAGCAATAGATTTTTTCTTAGGGTCGCCATGCAATAACTAGTTAGCAATAATTAGTGATGCAGGATAGTGATCACTTGAGAGTAGGGGAGCTCGAGCAGAGTCAGGGTGACAGGCTATACAAGGTGGTCCAAACCTTGACGTCAAAAATTTTTTTTTATATTGTTCATATCAAGGGCTATCAAAATATACCCCATGTATATTAGCCGATTTTTGGTAGTTTTCGAGTTATGATTTTTTTAAATTTTTTTGCTAAGAAAATCTGTGTTGAAACAATTTACTAATTAAAAAAGCGTTTTTAAATTATTTCGTCCTGTAACATACTTCTGGAAAGTTCCTAGATTAGCCATTCAGAAAATTATCCTGTTTTGTTATTCATCATCATCATTATCATCCAATTTTGAGCAAACGGATAATTTCCACAGAATTCAATGTTATGTGATTGGCGACATAACTGACCCGCGTCGCAGCGGGTTGTTATCTACAAAGGGTTAGACTCATCATCATCAATAATAACTGTTATCTTACGGGGTCTAAATTTGAATCAAATAAAACACAGATAGCACAGATAATAAATTTTCATTAAATTAAAAACATCACTTATCCGACTACAAACAATAACTAACAATCATTAATAGCAAATTTACAAGAGATTTTCAAACGTTCGACCTTCTACTTCGATACAGAGTCTACATCGCCTTAAAAAATTAGCTTTCAACTTTCTGAATGCATCTCGATTTTCTTTAATTGTTCTCTCGCTCTGTCTTAACATTTCCCGAAGTTCCTCTTCAGAGTTTGAGTCCCTTGCGTTAACTAGTTATGCAGGATAGTGATCACTTGAGAGTAGGGGAGCTCGGGCAGAGTCAGGGTGACAGGCTATATAGTAATAACAAACACGTAGTAGATTGGTATAAAAAGTTTGCATTTATTTTTAATCAGATACGTATCTATTTATACATGTCAGGTTATCGCTTAGACAAGCTATGTGCGTTATGTTGCAGTAAACCAAAGTTACTCGTCTTTAATATATTTTGTTGAGATTAGGGCAAGTCTTACTAAATTTACTCTATACAGGCGAGGTGTGTTCTGCTTAAAATAATACTAATTAATCCTATACCGTAAATCCGTATCTAAACCCTTTTTATGTGGACTAATGTTGTCCCAGCGGGTGCAGCGCCTTGGCCTTGAGTTTAACTTGCCGATTGCTTTCGACTCGTGGTCTGCGACGCCTTCATTAGCATCGACTATCAAACTTGCTTTTTTTCCTGATCATCTCCTTCTTTGCATTCTCCTTTTCTATAACATCACTTAGAATCTGCATCCATTTCTGATGAACTTGTAGTGTGTGTCGCACGCATATTGTATAATTTTTTTTAATTTAAGATATACATACATTGCAAATAAATAAGCCACAAATAGATTTATAAAAACATACTATTTTTTTCTAAAAAAAAGGGGGAAGTTGTAGGGTGTCGCACGCACACAAGCATAGGTGTATTAAAGTACCCATTAGATCACATAATTTGTAATAACAAGGGTAGCCTATTTTACGCATCAATAAACTCTACAATATAATGAATTACTCATTGCAGGGTAAATACATTTACTAAAAAAAAAAAAACATCTTATCCTCGTAAGGCCCAATGGCCTATTTTTAGGACGGTAAAATTTAGTCCTAATGACCCACTAGGTCAACTTTTTTGTTCAAAATTAGATTTTGTTCCAGAAGCTGAAAATTTAAAATATGGTGTACTATTTTTAGGACACTGGGTCACTAATTCACTTGTCCTAAAAATAGGACTGGGCCTTACGAGGTTAACTTAGTCCACACCGAAAACATCAGGCACTGCCACGTCAGCGTCCCGGTCAGCAAGAAGGGCCAGGAGGCCCAATTCTCGGGCCGTTCGAGATTATCACTCTTCGAGATGATCTCGAAGGACGTAATGTCTATTGCAAATCTCACCAAAATCTCGAAGGATGCAAAATTTCGTATTCTGGGGCACAATAGACATTAATGTCGAATGGCGATCTCAATGTCAATTACATGACGCGTTCCGTTTTTCTCGATTGTGTTTGTTTTCAATCGAGTTTAAAACATTCTATTGAATTAAATATTTCTTATATAGCCTAACAACTTTCTATTTGGCCCTGACACAGTGTCTCTACAAACAGTTTACGTATGGCAATAATGTGCATACGTCATGTATAGGGTTAGGATTCTGGTGGCTTTTTTAGCACAAATAGTGCAGTGGAGTCGCCATTGTATTTTTTTTATTTGAATAAATGAATAACTGAATGATTAAGCCATTTCAAAATATTACATGTAAATAAATTTTACTATTTAACTAAAATGATTATGTATTCAAGACCTTGGACAACTTGCAACTGGAATTAAAGTTTCTAAATCTTGCATGTTATCTTCATCTGATGTTAAATGGTCAAGATTATGAAAAGCATACACTATGGCAATTTGTTCCATATTCACTGGCGTTATACGATTACTCAACTTGTGAAAAATCCATTTGTGTGTCGAGAAAGACCTCTCTACATCCACCGATGTTAACGTAGCATTCCTCAGAATTTGAGCATGATTGCCAAAATCAACCATGTCTCTCACTACGTCAAAGTCCGGACTTCTATTTAATACAAGTTCTAACTTATTTCGTACAGTTTCAGTTCCATGCGATGCCAATGTACTCCTTACGATGTCAGTTATTAGGAACGATTCATGGATTGGAATATGTGTACACTCTAATTGATTCTGGTATAATGCTATAGCAGTTTTTTTATAAAATCCAACTTGTTTTTTAAATTTCTATGGCCAAATAAAGCTTGAACCTCTCTGATTGCTATAGCATCCTTACTATTTAACCGCATTACAATGCGTTGTATATCTTCAAAGTAGGTAGCATAATAAAAACTAGCTTCTAACCAGGTGCCCCATCTAGTAATCACTGGTTCTGGTGGTAACGGTATGTTCGGAGCATATTGCCTAAAAATTCGGATGCGGTGAGGGGATTCCAAAAATATTTTTTTGACATTTGATATCAAAGTATTTACTTAACTGTTTTCCGATCGAATTTGCTCCGCGACTCTATGTAGACCGTGAGCTAAACAAGTTACATGTTTAACGTTCAAATATGTCTTCTTTAAAATTTTACCAGCGGCAATCATATATGCGGCACTGTCTGTGCAAAATATCAAGAATTTATTTATATTAACTGTGTAGTTATCATCCCATAAAAACCTTAACCTTTCGTCAACTATAGAAGCAATTGTATTGGCATTAACTAGGGTCACAATTTTACAAGCTAACAAATAAAGTTTTTGTAAATTGTCTTCCAAAGATTTCACAATTACATTTACGACAGGATTCCCAAGAGCGTCAAGTGTTTCATCTATAGTTAACCATAAATTGCAATTGAAAAATGTGAATCTTATTTTGTTAACTATAGTCGCGTATATTCTTGACAAATATACTTTTCTTAAAAGACTTTTTTCGGGTAACTTTTTGTTATTTGTGCATTTGCAGCAAATATATTTATCGAAAAACTTCCGAAACTCCGGGTGATTTACCCTATTCCACGGAATATTGCACGCAATCAGAAATATGCACAAGTCATAAACAAAGCCATCTTGGTCGCCGCAGTTCAGTCTATGGTGATTGCTGTTAATATGTTTTAGTATATTGTACTTTTTCATCTGCGTGAGACGTACGTTACATGCCGAACAATAGATAGAATTGCTCTCTTCGCTATAAGTAAGTTCTTGGTATAGTTCAATCCATCGCAGAATTGTTTCAATTTGCGGTGAACTCATTCTATTTCGTTATGTA
The DNA here is from genome assembly GCA_947086415.1 of Pammene aurita. NCBI lineage: Eukaryota > Metazoa > Arthropoda > Insecta > Lepidoptera > Tortricidae > Pammene > Pammene aurita. The sequence continues at coordinate 2,702,293 of OX352295.1, read as the reverse complement.
ATTTATGTTGAAGATAAAACGAAATTGCGTTACTTCTCACAAATTAATGAAAATATTTCTGAGTTGTCGAACTTGACAGAAACATAACGTCAATGATACAAGAGTTAGTTGCCGGGACTTTTTGGTCAACCAAAAAGAAGAAATAGGTTTGTAATATAAGTTATACATACAAGTTAGGCTATATGCCTGTGGCCAGTGTTGGCCGTTAATTTCAATTAGAATTGAAAATTGATCAATAAGAGTGAAGATTAATTCCGTAACTAATCAATTACACTAACATCAATTTTTACTAACGTTAGTTCGCATTGATTTTGTGACGTCTTCAATTACACTAACCGTCAATTAGAATTAACCTATTAGTTACACTAACGCCTCGAAAATTTAATAAGAATTACAGTTAATTAGATTAACGTTAGTGTAACTAAATTAATCCTGTCTTACACTAATAATTAATTTTAAAACTGCATCTCGGGTTCGGAAGTCGGGACCAATATCACAAGATGGAGCTCATGCTGGACCCTAGGGCTACCTACTGGATCTGCTCATCAGTACAAGTCGAATGAGCCCAAACAGCATGAGTCTATGATGCGCCAAACCCGAGATCCAGTAGGGATCCCCAGGGTCCAGCATGAGCTCCAGATTTTGATCCCGGTACCATCTGCTCATCAGTACAAGTCGAATGAGCCCAAACAGCATGAGTCTTGCTTATTAATACAAGCCCCCGAGTCCAGAGTCAAAATCGAAACAAAAATCAAAACCTCGTAGCTTAACCTAAATTCGCGTTTAGTTAGGTAAATTATTAATGTCAATTACTAATTCAATCTACAATAAAAATTAAATTTATGTTTCAATTTTTGAGAAAGACTAAAAATTCAATATCTTCAATTATTAGTTATTTGCAAAGGATTAACACGTTACAATTAATTTCAATTCTAATTGAAATCAATTTGCACTAAACTATTAGTGTTCAATTTTAACTAACGTGTTTCAATCTTCAATTTTTAATTTTCAATTACACTAACGTTCGGCCAACACTGCCTGTGGCCCATAACCGAGGCGAAAAATCGAAACCATAGAAAATAAATATTATTATATATTATTATTATACCAGACAAAATTACACATTTTAACAAAACATATGTTATGTTTTAATTTAATGAATCAATTTACTTGTATGTAACTAATAAATTTTATTAAGTATGCATTATTGATTTATTATTTATCAATCATTTATTCATTCATTCATTCAATCAAAAAAAAAAATAACAACGACTCCATTGCTCTTTGTTCACCCAATGCCACCAAAATTCCTAAATGACTCATGTATAGTCCGCATGGTGTGTATTGGCTTCGTGTTGATAACATTGTTTACAGAGAATCAGAGCTTTGTAATATTACCTATTCGTCAAAATACGATTCCAAATACTCAATATTTATCTATTCTTCATATTCTGACTCTGATGAAGTTTGATCTTCGTCAGATGTTGTATCGCTTTCAGGACCACCAACCTCGATTATAAAACGTTCGGTCTGGGATTCGATTATAGGACCTTTATTCCTATAATCGTCTTCAATTTTTTTTACATGGCCACAGCAGTTTGTCCATCAGTTTTCTTGAGTGACTTCCTAAATAGTAGTAATAAATAAAATAAAAAACAGATAAAGCATAAATTACATAAACTCAATCCTAAATAATTTATACTACTCAACTAAATTCTAAACATTCAAACAAAGTATTTTACCTGAAAACTATCTTCAACAAGCTTTAGGAAAGCATAATTATCGAGAGAAACATTTTTAGTGGCCACTTTTGATTTTAGAATGCCCCAAATCATCTCAATAGGGTTCATCACAGTGATATGGCGGTAATCTTATCACTTTGTGTCCATGTGTAGAGAGAATCGTGTCTATTTCATATATTGGTTCCGGATTGTAACGTCTCGAAATCTCAACCAATTTAGCTTTGGTTGCCTTTTGTGGAAATGAAATGTTATTCGAACGGAGCCACTCTGCAATTATATGTTTTCTATCACCAGATGTTGGTGGTTTATTAGTGCGAAAAGAATGGTACCGGGCATTATCCATCACTATACATGTGGGTTCACTCAAATTAGGAATTAGTTTCTGAGTATTTCATTTCTTAAAATTGTCTTTATTCATCGAATCATGATAATCGGCTTTTTTTTTCTTTATCATTGTACACTAGGAGAGCATTAGGAACAAATCCGGATGGTCCCCCAGTATGCACAATAATATATCGTTTCCCCGTTGAAACGGCTTTCGATACTCCGGGTTCATTATCGCTCTGCCAACATTTTGCGTGGTTTAGAGATATATGATTATAGGTCTCGTCCAAATAAACAATTGGCATATCTTTATCCCTAGCTTCTTTACTTTCATCCAAATAGCTTTCACGCCAAACCACAATATCGGAACGCTCCTTTAATATAGAGCGTTGGTTTCTGCATTTTTTATATCTGAATCCCATACTGTGCATCAGTTTTCGCAAGTATTCTCTGCTGCCTGTAAATCCAATGTCTTTTTAGAAAAAGCGATAAGCAGAGTTTTGATACTTGGTACTTGTTTGATTGTTGTACAGCATAAAATTATCCCATCAGTGAAGAAGGATGGCTCCCATTCTACATAACAAAAACAGCAACATAATTAAGCAGGTGAAATCTTGCCAGACGCAAGAACTTGGGAACTTCTACACTTATTAACAAAATGTCAAGAGTTTTAAGTGACCCTATAGAATTCAGAAGTGCTCCAGGTAGTTTCATCTCTAACCACGATCGTTGGACATCAAGGGACATTAGGGAAGTAGGTAGCTTGCCCATTGACAACAAATTTAATTAGTTATGCAGACTGGAAAGGTATGATGTCAATAGAACCGATCCTTGCAATTTAATCTCGAACATCGAAGCAGCAGACACTTATTTCATAACTGCTGAGTTACGTCGATAACAACTTCCGATAATTGAGATGTCGCTAATGTTACATTCTTCATGATCTTGAGGTCTTGTTCTCTAATTAGATGAAGTTCGTTAGTCTGATCGACCAGCTCTTGCTACGTCCCTGGTGAAACATGATTTTATTTGTTAAGACAAATATTTTATGAGCATTAAATATCAACAACACAAGACTCTCACAACTAACCTTTTTAAGAAATTAAGTGTTCAAAATAGAGGCCGTCTTGTTGAACACACAGATCAGCCCTTTTTTTCACTTCCTTCGTTGTTGGGGCTAACAGTGTATTAGGATGAATGTCTGTCAAAATGGTATGAATTGCATTTTGCAAATCTTCGATATTGGCGTATTTCTTCTTGTACACTTCGTTTTTCAGGTAGCCCCAAAGAAAAAAATCGGCTTTGAGGTGGCCATTTTATGGGTCCATGTGTCCCTTCCACTGAGTGTTTCCAAACACAATACATCTGTAAGTCTTACCGATATAAAGATACAGGGGGTGAAAAAGTGTATATTTTCTTATATCATAAGAATTTTATTTATTAGTTTAAAAGTTTTGTGCTTCGGTTCCAAACGGACTTTTGGCACCTTTAAACCAAGATGGCGGCCGCGCGCCCCCCCCCTCTCAAGGTCTCAAATCTAGTATTTTAATTACCACCCTATAGCCTAGCAATAATCATTAAAACATTTTCTACACCATCTTTTGTAAGGCAATGTATGGAGATGATTCCCCAATGATTGGATTACACCGGCAAGCCTAATTTTCAGCTATTGAGTACTTGAGGGAAAGCCATTTTTTTTAAATAAAGCACGCAAGCAGTTAACTGTCAATGCCTGTATCTAGTATGTAATACAATAGACAAAGTTATCGCTATTGAATAGAGCTAATTTAATTTGGCTTCGGTTTTCTTACGAAGCGTGAACCTACGTACGTCGATATTTCTACTGTTCAAAACTTTTAAAATATTTACTATATCAACGTGCACCGTTCAAAGGACAGCCTTTGTACCGCCAAAGCTGTTCAGCGCGGTAATACTGCTAGCGTTATGGGCACTTTTGTACCGGTAACGACAAGGAATGGCAGCAATAACTGTAGATTTTAGTGTTTGTCTTGAATATAAATAATTAATAATAATAAATATTATGGGACAAATCAACCTAGTCCCACAGTAAGCTCAATAAGGCTTGTGTTTGTATAAAGCGACTAATAAGGCGACGATATATATAATAGATAGATACAGATAAATACTTAAATACATAGAAAACATCCATAACTGAGGAACAAATATCTGTGATAAACACAACACACAAGTAAATGCCAGGATTCGATCCCGGGACCTCCTGCTTCGTAGGCAGTATCACTACCGACTGGGCTAGGAGGCTGTTAATATTAATACAAATATATTGTATTTGACTATTTTTTGTAATATAACATAAATAAAATGATTAATTCGTTTTAAATAAAACAACAAAAATATGAGTAAATACAAACAGCATACCACACCGTCCGACAGGTAAAAAAATGGCAAAATCACTACATAATATAAAACAAAGTCGCTTTCGGCTGTTTGTCCCTATATATGCTTAGATCTTTATAAATACGCAACAGATTTTGATGAGGTTTTTTTAACAGATAGAGTGATTCAAGAGGAAGGTTTATATGTTGTCCAGCACATATGTTGGAACTAAACGCAGGGCTTGAGCGGGGACTGAGGAGGGACGGAGGGCGTCCACCGGCTTCCATTATTCGCTGTGACACAGCATCTTTGAATTTGTAGTTATGTAATTTTGTATGTACGTGTAGAGGCAGAATACAGTACATTTCTATTTAAAATATTAGTTTCATTCTGCCTGGTCCTTCAACAATTCCCAACATGGTCCTTCGAGCCGGATAATTAAATGAACCAGCGAGCTACGGAATAATAAGGACCAAGGAGCTCCACTACAGCTGAGATAAAGGAGAAACGCATCGTGTGGATTATTTCCTGCGCATCCAAGATCCCGGAGATCCAGTGAGGAGTGCAGCTTGAAACAACCCGAGGCGGCTATCTCTTCAATTCTTGATCCATCAGCTACGAAGTAGTCAACTCAACCGTTTTACCGTTATTCCGGAAAACTACAATCCGACGAAGTCTATAAGGAGTGAGCAGGTTGAAAGTTAAAAGTGAGTCCGTTCCTTATTATCATTATATTTTCTATTTTTTCCGTGATCGTGTCAAGTTACATTTCAATATACTTCTATTAGACACAGTGTCAAAAATAATCCTTATATTTCTTAATACAACGATATACATAAGCCTATACGTTACAACTAATCATACCATTAAACTAAAATCAAAACTTCAATTACATAAAAGTGCATCGGCGCTGATATTACGTAAACGTTTTTTTTTGCCATATCTAACGGGTCGCCCGGCCGGCATCGCCATAGGTACTTATCGTCATAACTCAGCCGGCCTGCATTTCGTAAACAACATTGGAATAATTAACATTACATATTTAAGAAAAAGTGCTATAGTACGTTGTTAGTTAATTGTGTTGGTGTTTTTAGTGGAACAAAGTGTTGATTGGTGTTAAAAAGGTAAATACCAAGTGCAATTAAAGATGACCGAAGCCGTAATTAAGGAGTTAATTAAAAAAAGGGGTCATATTAAGGCGAGATTAACTAAATTTTCAGGTTATATACGAGAATTAGCCGATAAATCATTGTGTGCGGCTCAGGTGACGGAACTTCAACTTCGGATTGCTAAATTGGAAAGTGTTTACAATACCTACGATGAGATTCAGACCAAGTTGGAGTATATGATGGAGGATGACGAGGTTCAATTAGAGGAGCGGTCGGATTTCGAAGATTTATACTACTCGTCAGTGGCGGCGGCTACGGAACTGGTAACCATGCATACAAAGGTCGCTTCTAGTGATGGGGGTTCCGAAAACAATACACGACGTCATCCGCATGTAAAATGTAAGTTACCTACGATTTCATTACCAAAATTTGGAGGCTCGTATGATACATGGCTTGAGTTTCGCGATACATTTAATAGTTTGATAAATAATGACGACTCGATCGATGATGTAAACAAGTTTCATTATTTGCGGGCGTCGTTAGAAGGCAGTGCCGCGGTAATTGTACAATCATTAGCGTTATCAAGTAGTAACTATAAAATAGCTTGGCAGTTATTATGCGATAGGTACAATAACAAACGGTTATTGGTAAATAATCATATCAAAGCAATATTTAATTTAACTCCAATTACTAAGGAATCGCCGACTGCGATTCGACATCTTATTGACACGCTATGTAAAAACATACGTGCATTAGCAACCCTTAACGAACCGACCACCCATTGGGACACATTGTTAGTATATATCATATGTCAAAAACTAGACAGTGTTACGAGACGAGAGTGGGAGGAGTTTGTGCCTAGTTGCGAAACAATTACTTTCGATGCCATCATAAACTTCCTCAGCGATCGTGCGGATCTATTGGAGACTATGGCGATGGATGGCCCCGGACGCCGCGCGTCCTGGCCGCTCGCTCCTGGCGCCGGCGCTGCTACCGCGGCGCACGGGCGCTCCGCTGCGCGACGGGTAAAGGAGAATTGTTTCGTAGCACTAGATGAACGTGAAAACAATACTGTGAGTAGCCCACTTTTTACATATGAGTGTCCGTTATGTAAGCGTGGTCATTGGTTATTTGAGTGCCCCGACTTTCTCGCGTTATCTAACAAGGAACGTGCAGATAAAGTTAAAGGGATGAAAGTATGTCTGAACTGTCTAAAGCCGAATCATATCGCGAAGTATTGTAGGCGTGCTCCATGCAAGTCGTGCTCATTCCGTCATAACTCGATTTTACATGTGGATAGGTTGCTTTCGAAGGCTCCAGTAGCAATGCCAGTAATTGAAGTTACTCCTAGTACCCCGATCGAGCACGACGAGTCTACACCTGACCCCGGCTGCAGTGCTGACGGCAGCATAATGTTACCGGCCCATGCTGTTTTGCAAGGTCAAGTCTTACTGTCTACTGCGTTAGTAGAAGTATACGATCGCGACGGTAAAACACATGTGGCACGCGCGTTTTTGGACCCTGGTGCTGCGTGTAATTTAATAAGATCTGACTTCTTGGAAAAACTTAACTTACCTACTAGGCAGGTAAATGCGTCATTAACGGGTATTAAAAACATGAAGTCTTCTGTACATAAATTGTGCAACGCGAAATTTACATCAGTGTTTGATAAAAAAATTAATATGGAAAGGTCATTCTACGTACTTCCACAAGTTACATGCGACTTACCTTTGCATGAGGTAAATGTACCAATGCTAGACATACCTAAACATTTAGTCTTAGCTGATCCTAAGTTCAATGTGCCGGCAGCAATCGACATTCTTTTTAGCGCCGAAGTCTTTTGGGAACTATTAGGTAGTGAAAGATTGAAGTTGGGACGAAACAAGCCCTGGGTGTACGAAACCAAGCTAGGTTGGGTAGTGTCTGGTCCTAATGCATATAATCCTAACTCTAAAAGCATGCCTTGCCACTTTGTCCAATTGAACAATAGTGATGACGAATTAACGCGCTTTTGGAAGTTAGACGAAGCAACAATAAAACCCGCGTCGGCTTACTATACTAATGATGAACGGGCATGCGAGGAACACTTTGTTCAAAATACATCTCGGTTACCAGATGGTAGGTTCATGGTACGATATCCCTTGAAGCAGTCTTCCTCTTCATTAGGCGATTCTTACGAGCGGGCAAAACAATGTTTTCTGTCGTTAGAGCGTAGGTTAGAACGGCAGACTCAATTAAAATCCATGTATACAGAGTTCATGAATGAATATGAGACTTTGGGAGACATGTCCAAGGTCACGTGCAACGAGACTGTAGGAAACTTTTTGCCATTTCATGGCGTGCTCCGGCTTTCGAGTGTTACGACAAAACTACGCGTAGTTTTCAACGCGAGCTCACGCACGTCAACCGGAGTGACGCTGAACGACATTCAGCATGTAGGACCTACAATTCAGGACGATCTCATAGCTATCTTGTTACGGTTTAGACAATACCGCTTTGTGTACACGGCTGATGTTGAGAAAATGTACAGGAGGATAGTAATGCATCCTGACGATAGACACCTGCAACAAATAATTTGGCGCCAGGATCCCTCAGAACCTCTGTGCACGTACAAATTAAACACGGTCACTTACGGTACAGCGAGTGCCCCATTTTTAGCCGTTAGATGCCTTAAGCAGTTATCGTTAGACTGTTCAGACCCTCAACTTTCTGAAATTATTGCCCATGACTTTTATATGGATGATTTTTTGTCAGGGTCTGATACTGAACAGGAGTCCGTCAGCGTAATAGCACGAGTCAGCGAAGTGCTTAAAGATGCCGGTATGAATTTACGTAAGTGGCGTTCAAATGAGCATAGGCTTATCAGTGAACATAACGACGAATCTAGGAATCTTAATCTAGGTAACTTAGATGAAACTAAGACGCTAGGGCTAGGTTGGAAAAGTGGAGCTGATGTCTTGTATTTTACCATCGACTTAGAAAAAACACCCGAAAAATTAACAAAGCGGTTTATTCTCTCCACTATAGCCAAGATATTCGACCCCCTAGGCCTTTTATCACCAGTTGTCGTACAGGGTAAAGTATTGTTGCAGCTCCTGTGGTTGTCACAAGTTTCTTGGGATGATGAAGTTCCCCAAGACATATCCGAAAGGTGGCAACATCTGACTATGTCTCTACCGGACTTAAATAAATTAAGCATCCCTCGTAGCGTTGTAGGGATCCACGCATCGCGAGTAGAATTTCATATTTTTACGGATGCGTCTCAAACTGCGTACGGAGCTTGCTTGTACGTACGTACGATTACTAGCTTAGGGGTAAGCACTCGGTTACTCATGGCGAAAAGTAGAGTAGCCCCACTTAAACCGGTTACTATTCCTCGCCTGGAATTGTGCGGAGCTTTGATCGGAGCGCAGCTATACCAAAAAGCGCTGACTTCACTGCGCATGAAAGCGGATAGCTGTACATTTTGGAGTGATTCTATGATCGTGTTAGGATGGCTTAGGATGCTACCAACCCAACTGAAGATTTTTGTACGAAATCGAGTGGCTGATATACTCGAAATCAGTGGCAGTTGGCCTTGGCGCCACGTACCTACTAATGACAATCCAGCCGATCTGGTCTCGCGTGGACTTGATGCGGGTTCAATTGCTACTGCTGACATTTGGTGGAATGGACCAGCATTCCTACATAATGACGAACAAGACTGGCCCAAAAACCACTACGCAAGCAAGGATAGTGACCAATTACAGACCGAGTTAATCCCGGTTAATGTAGTGTGCGAACCTATACTATCCCCTCTAGCTGCATTAAACTTAATAAAGTTCTCTAGTTTTACCAAACTTAAACGTGTCACCGCTTATATTTTGCGGTTCATCAACAACACACGTCCTGGTAGTGTCAAGTGTTCAGGATTCCTTGGTACTAAAGAACTACAAACTGCTATGAACACCTTAGTAAAATTAGCACAAAAAGAATCATTTTATTCTTACGACGATATTAAAAACAAAACTGCGCTCAAGGCCAAAGACCCGCTTACAAAACTGAATCCTTTTATAGATTCTGATGGACTCATGCGTGTAGGCGGAAGACTTCAAAATGCGCCTTTTAATTTTAATAAAAAACACCCCCCGATTTTACCAAAACAACATTTTATAACCGTGACGTATTTCAATTTCGTTCACATCGTTTTATTGCATGCCGGACCTCAAGCCATGCTAGCATATATAAAATCTGCTTATTGGCCAATCGGAGGTCGTGCCCAAGCTAGGACAACGTATCATAAATGTGTCCTGTGTACCCGTATGCGGGGTGCAACCATAACGCCACTCATGGGCAACTTACCATCGCCGCGCGTAACTCCAGGTTTCCCTTTCGAGGTTGTCGGTGTGGATTACGCCGGTCCAATCTTAGCCGCGTCTCGCAAAGGTCGTGGCAGTCAAACCATAAAGGTTTATATTGTCATTTTCGTGTGTTTTAAAACTAAATGTGTACACCTTGAGCTATGTAGCGACCTGTCTGCAGAAGGCTATATGGCATCTTTGAAGCGGTTCATTAGTCGCCGCGGTCTACCCTCGGACATATACTCTGACAATGGAACCCAATTCGTCGGGGCGTATAATGATCTGAAAAGATTTCTCACCAGTCATGCGAAGACGTTATCTGAGTCCGCAGCCAATGACGGCATAAGGTTTCACTTTGTTCCACCATATTCACCACATTTCGGCGGTTTGTGGGAAGCTGGAGTGAAATCCACTAAACACCATTTAGTTAGAGTCTTGGGTAACTGTCATTTAACTTTTGTTGAGATATATTCGACGCTGTGTCTTATAGAGGCTATTTTGAACTCGCGCCCCCTTACACCTTTATCTAGCGATCCTTCTGATCTGCTACCACTGACTCCGGGTCATTTTTTGATCGGACGACCACTCACAGCTCTTCCGACACCCTGTCTGACAGAGACTCCTCCTTCAAGACTAACCAGATACCAGAGGATCGAACAGTTAAGACAACACTATTGGATTCGCTGGCACAAAGAATATATCTCTGAACTCCAGGAGCTAACCAAATGGAGACAAGCCAAGGGTCAACTCACAACTGACACTATGGTTGTCATCAAGGACGACAACTTGCCTCCACTAAAATGGAAGCTCGGCCGCATCGTTAGCGTCATCCCCGGACCTGATGGAATCAGTCGCGTGGCCGACATCCGGACGTCTACTGGAATTATTCGTCGTGCGTTCAGCAAAATATGTCCATTACCGATCGAGAAGTAATTCTTCGGTTGAAAGACCAGCCTTTCAACGTGGGCGGGCATGTTGGAACTAAACGCAGGGCTTGAGCGGGGACTGAGGAGGGACGGAGGGCGTCCACCGGCTTCCATTATTCGCTGTGACACAGCATCTTTGAATTTGTAGTTATGTAATTTTGTATGTACGTGTAGAGGCAGAATACAGTACATTTCTATTTAAAATATTAGTTTCATTCTGCCTGGTCCTTCAACAATTCCCAACAACATATTTCTGAACGGACACCACTTGGTTGGGGTAGCTGGGCGGTGGCGGGTATTGTTGGATGGCGGCGTCTCGTGTCGTTCGTACAGGCGTGAAAATGTCCTAAAAAATGGCAAAATCACTACATAATATAAAACTAAGTCGCTTTCCGCTGTTTGTCCTTATGTATGCTTAGATCTTTAAAAATACGCAACAGATTTTGATGCGGTTTTTTCAACAGATAGAGTGATTCAAGAGGAAGGTTTATATGTTGTCCAGCACATATTTCTGAACGGACACCACTTGGTTGGGGTAGCTGGGCGGTGGCGGGTATTGTTGGATGGCGGCGTCTCGTGTCGTTCGTACAGGCGTGAAAATGTCCTAAAAAATGGCAAAATCACTACATAATATAAAACTAAGTCGCTTTCCGCTGTTTGTCCTTATGTATGCTTAGATCTTTAAAAATACGCAACAGATTTTGATGCGGTTTTTTTAACAGATAGAGTGATTCAAGAGGAAGGTTTATATGTTGTCCAGCACATATTTCTGAACGGACACCACTTGGTTGGGGTAGCTGGGCGTTGGCGGGTATTTTTGGATGGCGGCGTCTCGTGTCGTTCGTACAGGCGTGAAAATGTCCTAAAAAATGGTAAAATCACTACATAATATAAAACAAAGTCGCTTTCCGCTATTTGTCCTTATGTATGCTTAGATCTTTAAAAATACGCAACAGATTTTGACGCGGTTTTTTTTAACAGATAGAGTGATTCAAGAGGAAGGTTTATATGTATTAATACATGCATAATACAGGGTGCCATCGGAGACGTAATCAGAAGTGAGAAGAGTTAATTAAGCATTAAATTGAGATTACAATGACACAAGAATGGAAGTGGCTAGTTGCATTAATTAAACTTAATCATGCAATCTGTAAAATTAAAATTTGTCCTCTAAACAGGATGGTCACCCTATAACCAAGAAAGAGATACAAAGATAATCTTGTTTCACAGTTTCAAATGAGTAAGTGGCCACTTCACCTTTATTGCGTTTATCATTTGAATTATCATTCGAGTACCTACCTACCCAACTAGCAAAGTGATCCTATAGTTCAATATTATTAGTAATCATCTACTAATAACGTTCTTATAAAGGCATTGCTGTAGAGTATTTTACTTATAATAGCATGCGCCAAGCTGTGACATACTCAAGAGCATTAATTTTTATATTTCGGTCCTATAGTTTGCTAAAAAACAAGCGCACAAAACGGTTACAGGATACTGTTACTAATAATAACATTTCACAAGCGTATTTACTCTCAAGATCATTTGTTTTTATTTCACAGTCCTATAGTTTGCTACATGACAAGCGCACAAAACGGTTACAGGATACTTTTACTAATAGTAACATTTCACAAGCGCAAATACTCTCAAGATCATTTGTTTTTATTTCACAGTCTTATAGTTTGCTACAAGACAAGCTCACAAAACGGTTACAGGATACTTTTACTAATATTAACATTTCACAAGCGCAAATACTCTCAAGATCATTTGTTTTTATTTCACAGTCTTATAGTTTGCTACAAGACAAGCACACAAAACGGTTACAGGATACTTTTACTAATATTAACATTTCACAAGCGCAAATACTCTCAAGATCATTTGTTTTTATTTCACAGTCTTCTAGTTCATTACAAGATGATCTTAGTAAGACTCTAATAAGCATAAGTGTCCTATAATAGTATGTAGAAAGATTAAATAGTCCTGAATAATATTTGATCTTATAGTAGTATTTTGTAAGAGAACAAGATATAGTAATACACTAAGCTGAGGTTACTATAAGTTTACATAATTATTAGTCTTATTCAAGATTCTTTTAAGCGTAATTGTACTTGGATAGAGCGATATTAGATTAAACAACCACTTAAGATACTTGATCAATCACTTTACTAGTAAACGTTTGGCATTCTTCGAATTCATTAAATTGTCCGAACTCGTCTTGTGAAAATCGGTTATAATGGATCTAAACAAATGGAAATGATTTAAAAGAAGCGGTGGATATAGAAGAAAAGTGACCAATAGATATAAAGAATTAGTAAAGCCAGATTCATCAGAAATAGATATATCGATATTCGAAAGAAACCCTGCTACGTCAAGTGCAAACAAAGATGACGTAAACGAGGGTTCCGTGACGGAAATATTTACTGAATCAGATAGTGAAAAAAATGAAGAGTTCGAATTTGACATTGATAAATGCACGGATTATGAAAAAAATTGTCCATTACGTGAAGATATGAAACACTGGGCTATAAAATTTTATATTCCTCACATAGCCCTTAAAGAACTTTCTAGTATTTTAAACAAAAGATTAAATAACGTTCTACCAAAAGATGCACGAACCTTATTACATACTAGACGTGTGCGCCGCGCCGGCGTGGCGTAGCCGCGCCGTGGGACCCACGCCGCCGCCGCCGCCGCGGATTTCAAAATCCACGCCGTTGGCCAAAATTTCAGAATTCGGCAAAAATTTGCCAATGACAATTACCGATGAAGGAAAGTCAGTTGAAAATTTTACAACTTATATTGACGAATTAAACCATGAAAACATCTACACATTGAAATATTTAGGGTTTGGTCAATTCTTTCTCTTTTGGGAGATTAATAAATGAGTATGATTAACCCTAATTAATAAGATTGGTAACGAAAATAATACCACCTCTCTGCCATCAAAATTGTACCACCAACTAAATTATCCTGAGAACAGAAGTGTTTTCGGTGGCAGGATTGATCATTAATACTGAACGGTATGTTAGGACCTACTGAGAGTCAAAAAAGGATCTTTATCATCACTAGTCGTTCCCTCAGAGCTAAGGATCATGTCCTTCTGTTGAAGACTAGGTTCTTCCATAGGCTTCTATCCCTCGCTAAGCGCATGGCTCCTTGCAGTTTTAATTGCATGGGTGCAGTGATTTGGGTACACGATCTTGCAGGGGGAGGGCCTCTTAGTCTTGTGCCTCCAACTTTTCCCGTCATGATGATCATCTCCAGGCTATCCGAGGAGCGTCGAGAGAGGGTGAATATGTGAGAATGTGGTCCTGGCACGTCGTAGACAACCGGCGTTTTATGCGTAGCTCCTCTAGTATGGGCTGATTCGTGCGCATCGCTGTCCAAGGTATCCGTAAAAGCCGTCGCCAAAACCACATCTTTAACGCGTCGATACGGCTTTTCAGATCTGCCTTGATAGTCCAAGTTTCAGAGCCGTATAGGAAAATTGGAAACACCAGGGAACGCATAAGTCCAGCCTTAGTCTGCCTCTGTATGATCTCTCCAGATCCTATCTAACCGAGTCATAGCACCCGTCGCTATTTGAATCCTTCGGATGATTTCACGTTCACAGCTACCATCGCTATAGGTAGATATAAGTGAGCCGATGTAGGTGAAAGCGTTGACGCATTCTAGGTCTTTCAGTTATTGGCTTCGTGTGGGAGACTGTTTCCGGTGTACGAACATTAACTTGGTTTTCGCATGGTTGACGTGAAGTCCTAATTCGATGCTCTCCGCTTCTATACGCCGGAACAAAAGACACATCCTCTCCTCATTGGAAGCCAAGAGCGTTGTGTCGTCAGCATAGCGTAGGTTGCAGATCGTTTTGCCGCCAATTGATATGCCACCGTCCCAGTTCTCGGTGACCTTACGTAAGATGTATTCGCCGTATATAATAAAGAGCTTCGGAGACAATATACAGCCCTGTCTTACTCCTCTTTCCGGCTTGAACTGGACTGACAAGGTGTTCTCGATGCGCACTCTGGCAGTACTTTCGGTGTACAAATTCTCAATAAGGTGAGCTAAATGATGTTCCATTCACGACATCTCTATCGTATCCCTCGCTCAGACACAAAGCCAGCCTGCTCTGCAGGTATTTGCCGCTCCAGGAACTTTGTCATTCGCGAATACATGATGTAAAGAAATACTTTACTGGCATGCGATATAATAGACAAAGTTCTATCGTTGTCACATTTTAGCGTCGAGCTTTTGTTATGGAGAGGTATAACCATGGATTCAGTCCAGTCTCTCGGCCACTGGCCAGTTCTCCACACTTTGCAGCAAATATGGTGTAAGAACTGTGTACCTTCGCCACCTAGATTATTTAGGCTTTCAGACGTCTGATAGCGTCTTCCACTTCGAAAATGAGCATGTCCGGCTCGACTGGATGTATAGCGTCATTTCGCACTAAAAGATGTTCCGAAACTTCTCGATGGAGTTGTTCCGAATAGTCTCTCCATTTAGCCAAAACTTTGCCCAGGTCTGATAAAGTGTTTCCATCAGTATCCGCTATCTGCCAGCTCCTAAGGTTTGTAGTCGCGGGTGAGAAGTTTGACTTTCTGGAACAAGTCTTTAGAATGGGCATTTGCAGCATGGTTTTCAATTTCGTCACGCAAAACATGGATTGAACTATTCTTATCGCGTCTGCATGCCCTTTTCACGCAAGTGTGTAGCCTGGAATACTCCTTTCTTGTTATGTCTGTGTTAAGACCTTGTTCTTTGAGAGTCCTCTGTCGCTCAATAAGTTTCCAGGTAGTATCAGAAATCCAGGGTTTCCGTCTTGCTTGGCTCCCAGGAGTGGGGATGACTTCATTCACTGTTTCGGACACAACCGCCTTGAAGCCATTCCATGTTGTCTCTGTATCTTCAAAAGGATCCCTTATAACGTCCTTTATCTTGAGAGGTAACCTTCTGGCGAGCTCCCGCAAGACAGACCGTCTAGCTTGTCACATTTCTTGATAGCTGAGCTGGCCTTGGTACACGCTTTAGATGGAGTTGGCTTTAAAAGGATCTTAATTTATCACAGTTATGGAAAACATCAACAGAAAAGCGATTACCGAAAAATCGGCAGGACTGAAGCAATAAATTGTTTTATGTTTCTTGTTCCTAAAAAGTTTTTGATATGTAACATATTTTTAATGCGAAACGTGAGCCTTGCGAGCGTGGCCAAAAGTGACCTTGACGCCGGCGTGGCGCAGCCACGCCGCCAAAAATTCCCGGCGCGCCGCCGCCACGGATTTTTATGGCGGCGCACACGTCTATTACATACTAATAAAGAACCATTCTGTATAACAACCTCGGACCGAGGACAGTATTGGCACAACGGATTGATTAAATGCTAAAAAAATATACTAGAGCGACTGGATTTGAATAGTTCAATGAACATGATTTCATTAAATATAAATATAGATGGATTACCAATCTACAACAGTTCTAGACATCAACTGTGGCCTATTTTGTGCAATATATTTGAAATGCCCCACATTCCTCCTTTAATTTTAAGATAATATCCAGGACGTCTTTATTGAACCAATAAAATCTTAATTTCTGAATATTTATAAATGCGATTGTGCTGCTATTGGAAAAACGGAGGTAATATGTAAAGTCAAAAATATCAAATGCAAACTTGTAAGTGTTACATATAACTCAGAAATATTCTTTTTACCTTTTTTACATACGCTATAAATTTTAAAATAAAACAAACTTTAATTTCAATTATGTTGTTTTATTGAATCAAATATTTTTAATTTGTACTGAAGATCTACACGGCTATCATGAGTTGGCATTTGAAATTTTACGCTAGTGCCTGCGTGAACTCGATCGCACCAATACGTCAGTGGGAGCGAGATGGACTGCGATGGAGTTTACGCAGTCGCTAGCGTAAACGTCAAGTGGTAATTCACGGTACCCGTACTTATTATTTACATCTTATATTTTAACAAATCAGTCTCATTCATGGCTTACTTATAACATTTTGCCTTTCATGTTTAATTATCTTGTATCTTTAATTATTTTGTAATAATAAAATCCTAACTAAAGTCACCTCTATTGTAGTCCAACTAGACTATCAGAAACAAACTTAAAAAAAATTATAAACGCTTTAATGTTCTTTATCAAAATAACAAGTAATAAGTAATAAATCAACAGTAGGTATAATCTTCCAAATCTCACTATGAGTACAGTACAGACATGTCCAAAAATATCGATTCGAAAAAAGTGTCAAAAATATGTTTAAATTTAAAAATATGTTACGGTAGTGTATACATATTTTGGGACTTTGTCCGTATCGATATTTTCGGACGTGACTGTACTCAGAATGGAATCGAATTACAAAAGTCCAAAAAAAAAAGGGATAGCATAATTAAGGCACAGTTGATCTAACCTACTTTTATTTAAAAAAATAATGAAAACAATTTTAGGTACAGTCACCGAAAATATATGGGCCATGGTACTCAAAATATCTGAACATGCACTCTATCGTCTTGACAATAGAGGCGTTGTTCAGATATTGGCCGCTCTGATATATCTGATGGCTATTGTACTATATCATGAATGTATAAATTACTGATTCTGATAACTTTTTAATGTTAAAAATTCCAAAATCTAGGCATACATATATGAAATTGATTATAACATTTTGTTGTCGTTTTTTTGATGTTGTTTTTTTTGTTTCAGCATTTTTTCCATATAAAAGTTGTTCCAAACAGGGAACCTATTCATACAATTTAGAAAATGCCAAGAAGTAGATATTCGGAATGTAGTTATTTATAAGAACCTACTTATAAATCTGACTTATTGTGCAATATTGTGCATCCCCCAAAGTTTCAGTGGTTAATTTGAACCCACCTAACAAGCCATTTCGAACGTAGGTACACTTACGTTAGAATTATATTAGAATCGTATTATTTACTTATCGTGCGTCTCGCCCACGCTAGAACATTTATTTACGGACAAGTACGAGCGAAAGGCACGATATTTGATTTACATCAGTAATATGTCATTTTATTATTGGACGCTCGATTTAACTAGTTTTATTTATAACAAAAATTAAAAAGTGCTAACAATATCAATTATGAAAAAAATGCTTTTCAATTAAGACTAAGTATCCACTTAAAAATAAACTCACAGGCCAATTCGAACGTGCACGTTTGAAATGGCCTGCAAAACTAATCAAAATGTCAGTAATTTGGTAAGTTAATATTTCAGCTCACTTTTTATAACTGATGCGAATTTAAGGTGACAGTCGGATGGCAAATGCAGCTGCATGGCTGTTGCGACATTACTGCTGCGGCCTTGACGCGGCCGTTGTCAGCTGTAGTTGCCAACCGAACATTTTCTTCAATTTGCTGCATCCGAGACATCTTCAACACTTTTTTGAATACCATCCTGACCGTCCATTGGGTTGGGTATTGGAAGATGTTCGAGTGGCATTTCGGAGGAAGCCTTTTTAACAACTTTCTTTGCTCTACATTTCTGTGTCGAAGCACGTTGTAGTGCTGATTTACACCTTTGATCAGCGTTTCGTAGTATAGTTTTGAAAAATTTATGACAGTCTTGTAATTCGAACGAGGCGTCGTGTTTATGAATTATATCAAAAAAGAAAGCTATCATTTTTGAGAAACCTTTTAAACATATCTTTTCGGGATCTTTTTGGGAACGTGTAGTTCCAGTCCACGAGCACTGTTTAAAGAACTCCCTTTCAAACAGTATATCTATTATTTGATACGCACTTGTTTTCCCCTTTCCTATGCCTCTGACGCCCATAACACTTAATTTTTTTTGTAAATCGTCTCTATAATTTATATCCAACATTTTACTTTCAAAATCTTCTAAATCCTTTAAATCTTTAATTGGTTTCAACCCTAGCGCGTGATTTTGTTTTTCTCTAATAGATTTTGCAATAAATTCTTCATTCGAAACTTGTAGTTCAGTCACTTTTAATATGCTTTGTTCAACTGCGTTATGTATTACGGCTTGATTATTTAGTATTGTGCTCAGGACCTCTTTTATAGCAGCAACATCGTCGTTAATTGTTTTAATGTCACTTTTCATCGTACTAATGTCTTTTTCAATATAACTTAATTTCTTGTTTAGTTGGCTGTGCTCTTTTGCGGGGCTTATCCCTTTGTAAGAATAAATTTCAGATATGTCCATTTCCGTTTGGTTAGTATCAGGTAATTCAGGTATGACAAAGTAATTATCTATATTTTCTTTTCCAGTAGAATTTAACTCTTGTAGTACATGAACTTCATCAGTAGCCTACAAAATAAACATATTGAATTAGTAAATCGAGTAGATTGTTAAAAGTTTAGTGCAGAAGAATAGAGAAAAACCATATAGTGATCTTCTTAATATTGGTTTCGGAGCGCGAAATACTATTCAATAACTACATATTAGTCACTGTGTCCCCTACATAGCTGAGGAAGTTGCTAGACTCAAACGGCAGTGAGCGGGACACGTTGCTTGTAGAACTGATCGCCGCTGGAGCAGTAAAATGATCAAGTGGCGACCACGAACACTAATACTAGATGGTTCGACGATACCATGCATAAAAGCCTCACAGGACAATAAAATAGAAACGCAATAAAATGTATCTAATGATATCACATTATGTAATACTTATACATACAATATGAACCCAACAATAGGCCGGCTAGCGCTATACCTAACTATTTTTAGCCGTGCGATGGCCAGGTCATTATAAAAATACAGACATCTAACATTGAAACGGTCACAATGAATATAGTTACTAAACTCCAGTGGGGATTGAGTTCTATGGACACCAGCTTGGTTTTTCATTAGATCTCAATACTGTTTGCGGTCGAAAAACTGCGTTGCGAGACTTGCGTTTTTGTACATGTTAATGTTTTTGATGGGTACAATTTTTATAATACGCACCACTACAGATGTTGATTGTGTATCTTGTAATACAGGAGACCGTGTTTTGAGTGGGTTCGGTCTGACTTTTGCAGTGTTAAAGGACTGCGAATCTAAATTTGCAGTGACGATTGGATTTTCTTTCGCTTGACTCTGTAAGAAAAACAGTCATTAAAATCAAATGAAACTAGTGCTGAGGTCGGCCATACTCTTATTCGGCGTCGGCCAAGTCACAGGAAACCATGAACTAATACAAAATAATAAATTATCATAAACGCAAAAACGTACTTATAGTTATATTTGTTTGCTGGTCCTTCATTCATACATATCATACCTAAATAATAAAGCAATGCATCGTTCACGGATCGATGTAGGTTTTATACGCTAATACTTAGTTGAGATATATATAGTCTGTTTTTTTAAACTATAAAGTACTACGCCTACCACTAATACGTAGGTTTCTATGCAAGAAACGTATGAGCGTTCCATACTATTTCCCATGGGCTTACTTTATAGTTAAGAGTCCGGTAAACTTTTTATTCGATTTCGCTCAACTTTTTGATACTATGTTGCAGTAACTAATGAAACATCTATCAGTTTGTATACATATTTTGAAAGTACATTTCTTTTTAAATTGTATAAGTGGAACGCTTTTTTATTTTCTTGTTTCATTTATAAGTAATTCAACCTAATCTAACACCTGTTTCGCAATGTTTGCTTGGAGAGGTGAAAAGAGTAAGGTTTTTATACATTAAAATTAAGTCGTCAGAGGAATAAGTGGAACACTTTTTTTCATTTTAATTTTTTTTTTTTTTGGGAGAGTATGTTTAGCTAGCGCAATTTTATGATAAATTTGTGTGATATTTTTGGGAAGGTATTAAAGCATTTTAGAAAAGTAAAAATATAGAAATAAACTTTACTTCATGCTTTAATCAGACAATATAAAACACATTAGGGGCCATAAAAAATAATAACTAATTATCAAGCGACAAGATTGCACGAATCAACGTCCTCACTAATCAAGCTCTGTAAGAATTCTGTTTTAGGGTATTAAATATTAATATATACCGGGTGGTGCAATTCTAAGAACTATGCTGAAAGGATTGTTATTTATAAATGTTTTACAATCGATTTATACTAATAATAGCCCTCGCAATTAAAACAGAAATAAATTAGAATGATGTTTTTTATATTGCATTGCCAAACCTAGTGCTCCTACGTAATGTTTACATTTTCAAAGAACAAAAATATCATTTATTTCAGTCGGTGTTTTTAATGACTTCCTTGTGGTGCCTATGTCGTTATTCCTTTAACATGACATTTCTTGTCAGTCATGTAAAGTTTGTTTACTATAAAGGTCATTAACCCTTTGACCGCCAAAGCCGTTCAAACACGTCAATGAAAAGTCGTGCCCTCAGCGCCATGACGTGTTAAAACGTCCAAAATGAGAGATCAAAATACTCCTTAATAAACGACCTTTATAGAAATATTTTTGTATATTTATTATAGCTCTAGCTTTCACCTATCTTTTTAGTTAAAATTTCATTCAAAATAACCCGTAACTCAAGAAAAAATTTGAAAATACCTCAATGCTATTTAAAAGAACAAAAAGGCACTGTCCTCCTCGCCGTTGACGGGTAATCACGTGAAGCGGCGTGACGTCACTTCGAAATAGTGTTGTTCGTTTGAAAGCATAGTGGTCGATGTTGATTATTGTATGAACATTAACCAAACACTGTAATTATGAGTGTTTTTCGCATTTTAAGCTTTATTATATAATAAAATTGTGATTCGTGCAGAAGATTAGTTTTAGGAACTACATATCGTAATGTTAAAAAAGGTATATGTTATAATTTTTACAATTTTTACATTAATATATATATGCATTATTAAAAAAGAAAGAGTTTTGGAATAAATACAATGCATGTTATAAGGGCTGTATTTAAACCCTAACAATGTGTATGTCGTTCCATTTAATCTTATTGCTTCGCCGCATATAATCCTTAAACAATGATAAATACCACGACACGTGGGCTTTCGGTCTATTTCATTCATACCAATTAAGTAAAAATAATGAAATGGTATTTTAGATAAAATGTCAACCAATATTAATGTTATCGGTAAGTGACCGAGTTTAAGTGAACAAAGAATATGTCATTATTAGGGATATACCAAGTTTCTTTAGGTACAAAAGAATGAAATGTGCGCGAGGTGTTTTTTTACCTACACACCCGTTCTGTTCGATGTTCATTAGTTTTTATCATAAAATTTATTTATTTTATGGTATTGTTAAACGTGTGTATTTTATGGTACTCAACTAAACACTTAAAAAATCTAACGTATTTTCCTTCATACAGTTACACCACGGAAATATCGATATCTCTCACCCCCAACTCTAACATTCATAATAAGTTACTAGAGCTAAACAAACCCCCATTTTCGTAAAAGTCCATCGTATTGTTCCACCCGATATAGACCCAAAGAACTTTTTTGCAATAACAAGACTTCAAACTATCTTATCAAATGTATCAAAATTATTAGCGATTTTTGTTTTCAAATCGTTACCGGACTCTTAAACATAACAGACTGAGTGTAAGTATATGTTACTTAAGCTATTTTTTTTTACCGCGGAATAATATCTCATTTACGTGTTAAAAGCTGTAAGTTTAAAATGTAGAACTTACCGCAAGACATTCCTCAGGCAAATTATTAAAACTTTTAGTTTTCGTCTCAATAAACAATTTCATTTTTTTTACTTTTGACCCTTCGTCATCCTCTTCGGTCTCTGACAAGTCTGACATAGCCATAGCTGCCGATTTTGCCTGGGCTAAAGTTAAATTATCTCTTTTGACTTCACAGTCTAATACTTGCCAATCTTTCTGCGGTTGCGCACCTTCCTTCTTTTTTAGTTTTTCTCCTAGAAGTAAGGATTTTGGCCAAAATAATTTTCCGCCTCTCTCCCATTGATTTGGACAAAAAGTTATAAATAGTTGCTCGTTTTCGCGGGTTTGTACCACTTTAAATGGCATGTTCTGAAAATATAAGCAAAGCAGGTAAACGAAAAGATATAAAAAAAAAAAAAACCTGACCTCGAAAAGTGAACTCATAACACAGGAAACAAGCAAAGAATTAGTAATGTAATCTTTAATCACTAAAACACCTATGTAATAAAAATTGCCGCCGAAAACATACATCCTTTCGGCAGTTAGGTAAAAATTATAATTGGTACTTACTATATATTAGAGTAGATGGGTGATGATGTGCGTTCTGCAAGCAAAAAAAAAATTTTATATCGCGCAAAAATGGTAATGAGACGCTAAGACACAACAGCACATGCGGCAGAAGGTATCGGACTGGACTGGATTTGACGTGACTTCATCCGACAGCGGCCGGCGTGACCGAACGGAGCCGATTACACGCGACGACAGCCGAGCGCCGTCGTCTGTGTGCGTTCGCGAGCAGCCGACCGGTCTAAGGCCGTGGTCGCTTTCACCCGCCGCACGCGGCCGACAGCGGCCCGCCGCCCGCAGCGTCTGAATCTAGACGCCGCCGACAGCGGGTGTTTGGTCGTTTTGAGAACGTAGCCGCGGCGGCCCGTCGCAGCAGTTTCCGAGGGTTTTTGCTTGTGTGTGTGTGTAGGTTCGTGAAATGGAAAAAACTCTAGCATATTTATTGCTTCAGGAGGAAGAGGATGAGGATTTCTTAATAATATTGAGGAAGCAAAAGAAAAAGGAAAACATGATATTTAAAGCTAGACAAAAGGAGGGTGCCTACAATATTTTGGTTACTAGGCATTTAATTGACAATGAAATAAAATTTGTGCAATATTTTCGACTGTCACGGGCGGAGTTTTCGACAGTACTAAGGTTGATTGAACAAAATTTGACGATTCCACCTACTCACGTCCATCCAAACCCTATTTCTGCTGCGGAAAAATTGGCATTTACCCTGAGGTAAGTGAATAAAACTCATTTAACACTGTTTACTATGTATTTATTGTTTAAACTAAATGTGTTGCTAACGACATAATTATGAATAAAATTGAAAAATAATCAAATTAAAAAAAAACTAAATAATTACAGATTCTTCTTTTTGTGACATAATAATTAAAAATGATTATAACATTAACTAATCAACAGTAACATTCAAAATTATGTTATTAATTAGTCTTATTTACTAACAACTTTAATTACACGCTACCCGTGGTATTTCTATAATATCACAATAATCACATATCACAAAATAATTACAGCCCAAAAATCACATTTATTATGACTACTACAACAATTGACATTAAGTAAATGTCTTGCAAAAGCGAGATCAGTGCAACTTTCGTTATTTTTAATAATTTCTTAGTTGTAATTAAAAACAATCAGAGCATTAACCTATCAACAGTAACATTTAAAATGTGCTTATAATAATCAACAATATTATTAATCAGTCAAATTTACTAATAAGAATCACTAAATAATTACAGTCGAATAGAAGATTTATTTTGACTAGTTACAATAATTAACTTTCTTAAATACCAAAATATTTATAAATGGCGAATAATTACAGAATCACATTGGTAAAAACGACCAAGTGGTGTTTTCAGAGTTGTCTTCTCCAAAGGGCATTGGGGTCTGCGATGCTCTCTGGTACATTTTTAACTCCATTTCTGTCACCACTTGGCATACCTTCAGCCGAGTTTCAGCTATAAGATCAGGAGGAAATTTCGAAACCATTTCCCCCATAGATTCAAAAAATTTTTTTGTTGGATTTTCTTCTGGCGTATTTATTAATTTCTCATATATTCGGCTCCTATTTTCGTCACGGTTTTTCAGAAAATCCATAAGTGCAGAATCGGAATTAACTTTCTTTTTCTTTCTGGCATGGCTAGCTACATCACTCTCTTTGCCACCGCGGGCAATGTCATTCTCAGTGACACTGCGGGCTATGTCACTTTCATTAGCACAGCCGGCTATGTCACTCTCATTGGCACGGTGGGTTATGTCACTCTCTAGACCCTCTACGTCATTTGTTGTTTTACCCGATCCCAAAGTATTATCTTCGGAAAATTCCAGGTTTGACGTTTCCTGCGTAGATTCACCAAACACATTCGTAAGAGTGGATCTCTGCGAGGGGGTGTTTGATAGAAAAGATAACTGTGTCATGTATTCCCAACTATTCTTAGAACTTCTTGCTTGCCCTGTACTGGAATCATTTTTCTTTTTCTTCGCAAAGTGATCTCGTAAATTCTTCCAACGCTTTTTACAATCTGAAACTAAAAATACTTTCCATTAATCCCTATTTTTGCAATTGAAACATTAACCTTCTTAGACTCGGGCTTTACAAATTTAACTTATAATGACCGAACTTCCTTTTTAAAAGAAAAAAAACCTAGGACTTGAGAGGTTAATTTCATACGTAAATCACAAAAAGCTGGTTAATATGTAAAACTTAATTTTGTTCCAGGTATTTGGCAACCGGGGAAAGTCTACGATCTCTGGCATTTCAATTCCGAATTTGTCATAACTATCTGTCGCCGATACTTAAAGCTACGTTAAAAGCAATTGTCGCTAGTTTACCACCAATTTATTTGCCAGAATTAACAAAAGAAAAGCTAGAAATCGTTGCCAAACAGTTTTTAGAAAAGTGGAATTTTCCTAATACTGCCGGTGCGATTGACGGTAAACACTGTCGAATAAGGTGCCCGTCAAATTCTGGATCTTTATACTACAACTATAAGCAGTTTTTTTCTATAGTCCTTATGGCGATTGTTGACGCTGACTGTAAATTTTTATGCGTCGACATTGGATCATATGGAAAAGAAGGCGATAGTGGAATATTTTCAAAATCAAACATGGGTAAACAGATTGAGAATGGAACATTTCCATTTCCCAATGATTGCAATCTACCTAGAACCGATGTTTATTTCCCATACTTTTTGATAGGCGATGGAGGATTCAAACTTTTACCTCGTCTAATGAAACCATATCCAAATACTCAAAGTGAATCGGATACGAAAAAAAGGCAGTATAACTATCGTCTCAGTCGAGCAAGAAGGACAGTTGAAAGTGCTTTCGGCATTCTGTCTAATGTATTTAGGATTTTCTACACACCTATATACTTAGATCCAAGTACAGTGGACTACGTAATATTAGCATGTTGTTGCCTACACAATATGTTAATAGAAAATAAAAGGAATTACAGTGCATACACTGAAGCCACAAGCACACCACCTACAGAGAATATGATTCCATTTCGACGAGCTGGAGGAACAACACTTGTTGCAGCGGCTAATTTGAGAGATGAATTAAAAGAATACGTGTGTAGTCCTCAAGGAAGCTTGTCTTGGCAGTAATCATTCATAAATAAATATACTTACTTGAAATATTTAGAGTTTCACTTATGTTTTCCCACACTTTATGTTTTAAATTATTATTTTTAAAGTTTTTATCCTGAGCATCATACAATATGCTGTTACATTTCACTAATTCGATCAACAATTCGTCCTTTTCTTTGTTAAATTTGTCCATGTTGAGCCAGCGTCCACCCGCCGCAATGCTTCAAAAGAACTAAAGACGCGGCGGCCAGCGGACGGCAGTCGCGGGCGGTGGGGGGACGCCGCACGCGGCGGGCGAAAACGACCACTCCCGAGCATTCCCGAACACACCATTCAGACGCCGCGGGCGGCGGGCCGCTGTCGGCCGCGTGCGGCGGGTGAAAGCGACCACGGCCTTAGATGTCATTGAAATATCGTGCATTTCGCTCGTCGTACTCGTCCGTACATGTTTTAGCACGGACGCACGGTAACTCAAGATACGGTAACCAATAAAACTTCGCTTACTTAAAATTTCTTACAATTATTTGCAACATATAAATGAATTTATAAAAAGATACCTTTTGTATATATCCGTGCACCTTGTTTACTTTTAAATATTGTTCATGTCAAAGACCCGCTCGCTCTAATGTTTCTAAATAACTGACTCTGATCGTGTCGCCGCTTCAACAAAGGCGGGAATCTCATTAGAATTAGGTAAACAACGCACTTATATGTGGGTACTAAATATAAATATCTTTTAACTATTTTGATACTGATTGTGAGTGAAAGAAAGATGTCATTTTATTCTAACGGCAGTAGTAACATTCATCTTCGATGTAGTGATTGTACAATAGCATATATTGACAGCCTTGACACCACAATTGTTTTATATTAAGTAGTCTTCTAATATTGGTTATGTCAACAATAAAGTGGGATTTCAATCTTGTATCAGTGAATCGTCCACAACCATAACACTTCTCAGATAAAATAAAGTGTGTTATTGACCATGGCCATGCACATTCCTTAAGTTTTATGAAGTCATCTTTAGTTAAAAAACAATCGACGTCGAAAAATACCACCATCACGAAAAGAACTGAAAACACAAAAAAAAATACTTTGTTGCGATTTAGTAGGCATGAGTAGATTTCGTGAGGAACCCTTATACATTTTAATATGGAGGCGACTTATCTGGATTGAGACTGCTATAAGTACAAATTCACCTATAATTTTCCTATAAGATACTTAATGCAAAGAATTTCAAAAACATGGCGGATGTTTTCAATAATTGTCGGAATATTATTTTAAGAAATAATTATCTGTGTTTTTTCAAAGGGCATTAGTGAAAATCAACAAATTTTGGTAGACATATACCATAAATAAATAATCCCCGGCGATTTCAGACACTATACATTCAATGTTTTACAATACTTATATTACGTTCTACAATATTACACATTATTACAGATTCATTAAGTTACAAGAAAAACTGTACTTACGTTTTGTTTTCAAATATTTATTTATTATATTATAACCGCACAAGACAACCGCACGAACCGGCCGATATAACGAATAAATGTACTTATAAATAAGAATGTTAGTAGTTCATTATAAATATTATTACTTTAGTAACATACTTATATCAGATACTTATAAGAGTATTTGTGTTTAAAAATGTGTTTTTTCAGAGCATTATAGAAGCAATTGCGCTTCTGAAAGTGTATTATAGGGCTTACTGACCTTCTGCGAGTATATTATAAGATCATTACAAATAAACAACGCTCCTATAACTGCGCCCAAATCAAGGGTTGTAGCAAAGCACAGGTATCTTATAAGTACAAAGGAAGTAGGCTTGAAGATTACTATAAGTACTGATTTTGCTAGTTGGGTATGGAATCGCAACACTACATTGATAGGTTCTGTTGTCATTAGTTTACAAACTATACTTAAACCCTACATTATTATCGCAAACTTAATCGGAACACAAATAATAATAACCATAAATTTCATACTTTAAAAAAATTATTGTTTAACAGTAGTTAAGTGCAGTTAAATGTATGTATTTTAAAAGGTGCTTAAAATGTGCACCTCCTTCTTGCTCACATAATTCTGCTCGTCGCATCTGGTTATTTTTAAGAGGGTTAAGAGCAAAGTGATTTGCTTTTACTTCTTCAAATGCAGCGATTATTTTTTGACGCATTTCGTGCACAGTGTTAGACTCCTGTTTGTAAACAATCCTGTTAACATCTCCCCAAAGATAAAAATCTAATGGTGTTAAATCGGGACTCCGTGCAGGCCAATTTATTGGTCCACCCCGTCCAATCCAACGTCCTGGAAACTCCTCATTTAAGTAATCTCTTACTCGGTGCTGAAAATGTGCAGAAGCACCATCGTGCTGATAATGTATATTTAGATGATCAAACGAACTTACCTGAAGTGAAGTTCGATCTAAATTGTCATGTCTTCGCTGAAAGATTTATATTTATAAACGAAGGTAGTTGCCTTGCAACGTTACGACGTATTCGCACCCAGTTCGTCGGTATCGTAGAAAGAGAAAAAAGATATCTGTCTTCTTCTACGACACCGGTCGCTGGTCACCTCATTCTATTCAAAACTTATTTCAACATTGTTATTACAGGGGCTCGTATGGGTAGGGTGGGACTCTAAATCGTTCAGCGAAGACATGACAATTTAGATCGAACATCACTTCAGGTAAGTTCGTTTGATCATCTAATTGTCATGTCTTCGCCTCAAGATTTATATTTATAAACGAAGGTAGATGTTTAGAGATATACAATGTTGAAATCGAAATCAATAATGAAATCACACTTATGTTTTATATACTATAGTAACAAGTGCGTTACTATATATAGTAATGCTAAGCAATACCCATTTAACGGTAATTAAAATACGAGATTTCCACCCCATTTTAAATGACTCAACAGGATCGTTAGTTATACTAAATTACTTAGGTACCTAAACAAACCAGCCAAATAATGTTCTTAGCCAATAAAAGGTATGATTTTACCTTGACAAAAGTTGGCTAAGGAAGGTTGTTTTTTTTTTTTTATAGAAATTTAGCAAGTTCCAACATGGGTTTAACCATCGTGTGGCTATCCCATAAGTACTGTCATTCCAATCGTAAAGTTTGACCAGCGAGTGGCTGCACAAAAAAAAAGCGGCAAATTCAAAAAATCTTTAACTGGTAACACGAAGCATAGTGCAAAAAAAGTAATTTGATACTTGGTAATTCATACGTAATTAATTTTTGTTTTGATTAGTGACTGACTGAAGTCTGCAACGTAGCAGACTGTAAATTTAATACAGTAAACAGACTGAGGATATCGTTGCAATGCAATTATAACCCCTGGCTTCTAATTTAGCCCACTTAAAAATTAAAAATATGATTGAATAGTTATCATTATTATCAGAGATACTAAAAAACGAAGGAACGAATTGTTAGTAGACTAATCAGTCAATCATTACAAAAATATGTAGTAAACATAAATATCTTTACTTCAACTGTACAAAAAGTAAGTTGTTATATTATCCTAAGATTCCTAAGTTATAGAAAATGATACTTTGTTGTTACAAATACATTTCAGGACTGACCATTAAACGGCACCCTTTAAATCTCATTTCTTTGGTCGTTGAAGTCAACAACCAAGGCATATGTCATAATATTGAACTTGGTTCTCATATGACATTTATATTTTTGATAGGATTAAAAATTACTTTATTTGTGTTTTATTTTGAAGTTTTGAACTCGGGTTAATTACAGGCGATTATTTATTAAGCATAAATATTTCCCTTGTGCTATTAAAGTAAACCTTCACAAGGGAAATATTTATGCTTCCCGTTGTACTTATAAAGTTAGTAATAATAAAAAGTCACATATTGTATAATGGAGCTGAACTGAAGGTAGGTGAAAGAAAACACAATTTAGTTTCAATCTACTTTTAATATTGTTAGTTTATAAAGAAGGTGCCTATTTATTTAAGAATCATAATCGAAATCGGATTCAAGAAATTCAATTCCTGACAGAGAACTATCACTGTCATTGTCACTTTCCCGAACTTCTATTATGAATGGAGCTAGTTCAGTGTCTGTAATGTTGTCCTTAGACTTGTATTTTCGTTCCACATTTATTACATGGTCTGTACTTTTTTTCCAATCTTCCGGGGTAATCATTGCAAAACATTCTGGGATCAAGTTTTCCGTATCTGAACCCGGTAGCCCCACATTTCTGCTGGCTATTTTTCGCTTTGTGAGGCTCCATATCAACTCAATAGCGTTTAGATCGCAATGGTATGGAGGCAATTTAAGGACCTCATGCCCATGCTGCTTCAATAACTCCTCTGCTGCATATATGGGACCAATTTTATTTTCCTCAACGAGGCACATCAATTCCTCCTTTTTGAAACACTCTTCATATGGGATATTATTTTCCCTTAGCCATTTTTGAATATCAGCCTTTAAGCTGTGCATGGTTGGAGGCTTATTTATTTGTGTTACATGGTAACTGGCATTGTCCATAACAATTAGGGTAAATCGCCAGTTACTGGCCACTGTCCAATAACTGGCCACATCATACTAAAAACGAACTCTGCGTACCTACAAACAAAATTCATTTTAGTATAACGTGGCCAGCTATTGAAACCCTTCAGTTTCTACTTCAGCTTTGTTTGTAGGTAAACAGAGTTCATTTTTAGTACGAGTATCAGGTGGCCAGTTATTGGATAGTGGCCAGTAACTGGCGATTTACCACTGGGCTCAGTCAAATTTGGGATTAACATTTCTCGTAGCCACTTTAAAAAATTAGAACTGTTCATGTCATCATGATAGTCAGCTGCTTTGGATTTTGTGCTAAAAACAAGCAAAGCATTGGGCACAAATCCTTGCTCTGATCCAGCATGCACTATAATATGCCGCTTACCCGAGGAAATTTTTTCAACTAAACCGGAAGTTGAAGGCCCTTGCCATGACTTCTTCGGTCTGTAATTTTGATGGACATATGTCTCATCAAGATACACAATATTTTTTCCTTCTTCCCGTTTTTTATGTATAGCTCTAAGAAACCTTTGCCTCCACCCAGATATTTCAAACTTTTCCATGAGGATGGAGCGCTCTTCTTTATTTTTTTTAAACTCAAATCCGTTCTCGTGTAGTATTTTCCTCAGTGTTTCACAACATCCTGAGAATCCTATAGATTCTTTCAAATCCGCATGTAAGGCTCTTAGAGTAGGTACCTGCTTTTTGACGCAATAAAACTCATTAATTTTATTACGGATGGCTGACACATCAAAATTGTCTAAATTTGACACAGTTGGTGGCCGGGGTCGTTTTTTCCCTGGCGTATTCCATTGGCCTTGGTTAATAGAACCCTCTTTTTTAATTGTGCGTAGTGTACGAATGCTTGTACCTGAAAAAAAAAACAGTTTTAACAATAGGAATTTTAACAAAAGAACACTAAAATATTAATAAACCTAGATGTGAAAATATAGATTATTTATATTACCTGTCATAGTAGACACTTTCTCTAAATAACTTGATTCTGATGCGTTATTATCAATAACATTCTTCAGTTCGCTTGCTAGCTTTTGAATAGTTTCTCTAACATTTTCGTCATCTACGCCCGCTGTAATATAAATAAATCATAAGTTTAGTAATACAAACAAATGTTCCTATCTCGTAAATTAAATTTGGTACAAGAAGCATCAACATTGTTTGATAATGACTTACCGGTCGCCTGAATGATTTCGTCCAATATTCGCTTCTTTTCTAGTAATCTCTCATTTTCGTCGTGTCGAACTTGATTATAGTTACAGATTATCGTAAATAACATGCTCCTCACACTGCTTCTAATCGGTTTAGCCATTATAATACGATATAAACTATAAACTTCCGTAACGAATGAACTAACATGAGAATTTGAGAATCTAGGTTATGTGTAAACTCGTTTGACAATATTTTTGACACTTTTGA
This sequence comes from Pammene aurita, assembly GCA_947086415.1. Lineage (NCBI taxonomy): Eukaryota > Metazoa > Arthropoda > Insecta > Lepidoptera > Tortricidae > Pammene > Pammene aurita. Next base: position 2,670,292 of record OX352295.1, on the reverse strand, counting down.
CAGCTAAAATTATTGCCATATATAGAATTCTCTAAAAACGCTTGTGCAGCGACTCGCTGGTCAAACATATGTTTGCAAATAAAAACTCACATAAATGTGACACAAATATCAATATTGTTTGGTAACAGAAGCTGTCAACATTTTGACAGTTGTTTGACACTTTTGACAGATAAAATTGTTGCCATATGAAGAATTCTGTAAAAATGCTTGTGCAGCGACTCGCTGGTCAGACTTTAACTATCTACACTTCCATTAGTTTTTTTTTTTTTTATAACTGCCAAATTAGGAAAATATATATTTATATGTCCAGTACCTACGAGTACATCAAATATAATGATTATGTAAATGTTACTCAACATAAGGTATGTTGGTATTCAATTTATACACTTATATAAATTTTATTTTGTGTTAGCCAAATAAACAACACGGAATTAGTAATACGATCTACAACTTTTGCTAGAAATTTTACAGGTCGATGATAGGGAAAAAGGTAATCTAAACAGGGTCTTTCCCATTTACGGCAGATGTTTTAAATAGTCTTCAATTTATGTTAGGTATAACTAGAGTACTTATTGATTAATATCCAATATAAGCAAATGGGATTGCCATCTTCAACCAGATACAAGGAAATAATAATACGAATGTATTACTGAAATCATCTAGTAATACTTATGGCTTAAAATATCAGTCAACTACATACGTACTAAGGTAACAGGCTATTTTACTATCGAGTCAAACAACCTTTATGAAACGTCTCAATAATCCGTTTCCGTTGCTACCGAGCTTGTGACGTCACGAAATACTATGGTGAGTTCTGTTCACCCGTCCTCCTTTACTTGAGTATCAAAACGATGTTTGATCCTATTTTCCAATTGTATTTTGGTATAAGTATATAATACATATATATTTCACGACTGCTCGACGAATGAAATGATTTTGGCGTATATATATATAATATACCTATATATTTTCATTCAAGTGGAATAACAATTCCCTGTATTTGAAACTGATCTGAAGTTTTGAAGATGGGTTGGTAAAACTTCCTAGTGTTATCCCAGCCCTATTAATAAATTGGAAAACATGGAAAACAAAATTAGTTTTAGGTAGGGATATTTCGCAAAATAACACATTGATTCGTCTTGTCATTGTCAAAATTATGTGAAGAACGGTACTAGGTTATTCCATAAAATAAGTCACAACAGAATTCGATTTGGAAAATAAAATTGTCGATTTGTCGTTGCAAACTAGAATGGACAACAAGAGACGATGATTCTCACTTGGTAGAATGAATTGAAAGGATTGCAGTTAGCATATCAAAACGAAGGATTGAATAAGTAAGTATTTCCTGGAAAATATCGCCAATTATTTTCAAAAAAACACAATCTTTAATGAAAATGCATAAATATTTTGGTTGATTATGTTCTAAAAAATGTCTTATTTTCTGTATAAGAAGATATGAAGAGGGAAGTACCTATGAATCCTGGCACTAATAAAGTGCACTACCCTTTTAGTACCAACTATAGTTACAATACGTACTACTAGTCTTGGCTTTAACTTGAAATATTTTATGAATAAGCTTAGGCAAACTAAAGGCGTGGGTAGGTACCATAACCATATAAGTGATATAGGTTCCTTTCCCCAAAATGTGTTTAAAAGAAAAAAGTAGGTACATTTTGTATTATGTATGATCATGTCATATCCAGTATTTCGATGTCCAATTTTTTACTTTATTATTTGCGTAATATCACTCAAGTTTATAAAACTTATTAAACCTCAATCAATCTTTTTATCTTCCTAGCAAACGCAGAAGTCGTTACGACGGACCTTTATAGTAATGCTATTAGTCTCAAACACGGAGTATATGGAGACGGTATCAGTCGTAGTTTGTTCCAAAACCAGCGTAGCCGGCATTTACACGCACACATTCTCATTAAAGTACGCACGAGGTGATACACACAAAGAAATGTCAGTCTCTCACTCGCTGTGTTAATGTGTGCGTACACTCGAAAATACGTAACCACTACCATTGGCGAATGCTACACGCTCGATATGAATCGCGATATTTGGATCGATATTAAGGTGATATTTATCTAGTATTTTTTTGGTATACTACACATACGATACGAATCGCGTCAGTACCACGGTAAATTTCATTGAGTACACTCGTACGTTTCGCAATTATAATAAATAAAGCTATGAGTGACAATATAAATAAAGCTTGCGTTGCTATTATATTAGCGATAGCATTGAAAAGACAAGTAAAGCGAAAAAAATGGATGAAATATTGGTTTCAAGAAAGAGAAAAATATACACATCTGAATTTATTAAATCAGATTCGGGAATACGAAGAAATGGATGACTATGAAAATTATTTTCGCATGCCCGATGCTCGCTTTGAACATCTGCTGGAGTTGATTACACCATACTTGATTAAAAAAGATACAGTAATGAGAAAGGCGATTACTGTGAGAGAAAAGCTGGCTCTGACTTTACATTATCTATCAACAGGGAGATATTTTAAAAATATGAGATTTGCAGGAATAATGTCATCTGAATCTGTGAGCCAAGCAATTATAAGTACTTGTGAAACACTTATATATGTTCTACGGGAATATATAAAGGTAAGAAATAAATCATAAAACATTTTTAATGTTTTTAAATATTTATTGGTATGAATCACAATAGCTTTATACTTATTAGGCTTTATTTTAGACTTATTAACCTTTGTAAGAGGAGAAAAGTGACCCCACAGTATAATCCGAGTAATCGTCTGATGTAGACGGAATATGCAACGTATAACTGGTCTCACTGTGCCTACGTATATTATTTGTATTTGTTATGATCAAATTAGAAGGCACGCCAGTAGTGATTTGAGCAAAACTTGGTTTGTCATTTGTTTGAGGGGTGGACACTGCAACACAATTTTCCGGAGATGTAACGGACTGTGATTGTAAAGATAAAGAATTTGAGTAATTCGGTGACGGTGACGGCGCATACACAGTATACACACTATTTGGTGATGGCGATGGACCTGACACCGGAGATACAAACCGGTCCAATACTGGGGAACTATTGTTAATTTGTACTGAGTTCCTGTTTAGTGTCTCAAGTTCAGCCTCAAAAAGAATTTCGTTGATCGCCTTTTCGGCGAGCAGTCTTTGAGTTGGTTTCAATTTCTTTAACCTCTGAGTCCAATAAAGAGCAGAAGGATCTATATCTGGGAAAGACACTGTTGGAGACACAGGTTGAGATGTTTGCGACAAATAATTGCAAGCTTTTTCGAGAAGTTCATTCTGTTTTGCTACTGGCCCCTTCTTAAGTTTTTTTGCCGGCGGAGCAGGTTCACGCATAGAAGAAAATGAAGGTTCACTTTGTTCTTCGTTTTCAGAAAACGCATTCTGAAAATAAAAGTTGCTATTATACTTTTATAATCTCATATGATATTAATCTTATATTATGCTTTTCAGGTACCAACAACAAAAGAAGAATGGATGGACATCGCAACAGATTTTGAAACTTTGCATGATTTTTACAACTGTCTTGGCGCGTTAGATGGAAAGCATATAAAAAATCAACATCCGCCAGATTCTGGATCACTTTATTACAATTATAAAGGTTACTACAGTATTGTTCTCATGGCACTAGTAAATGCGAAGAAAGAATTTATCATGATTGATGTCGGCTGCAATGGACGAGTTTCCGATGGTGGTGTCCTTTATCATACTAAATTTTGGGATTCTTATCAGAAAGGACAATTGAATTTGCCAGAAGCGGCCCCACTGCCAAATACTACAGAAACATTTCCATTTGTATTTACAGCAGACGAGGCTTTTGCCCTTGGGCCTAATTTGATGAAACCATACGCGTTAAAAAGTGCCACGAGAGAGGAACTAACATTTAATTACCGCTTATCGAAAGCTAGATGTGTGGTTGAGTGTGCATTTGGCATATTAGCTGCTAAGTTCGGTGTTTTTCAAAAAGCCATATGGCTAACACCTGCAAAGGCTACAATGGTGACTACTGCATGTTGCTATTTACATAATTATTTACTTAAAACAGAACCACACGTATATATTTCGTCAAGTGAAAATAACCAAAACAATAACGTATTAGTAGGTATGCAACGTACGACATACAGAAATACACTAAACAGTGCCAAGCTGCTAAGAGACAAATTCTGTAACTATTATAACGTCAATAAATAAATGTAATTTTTAGGTTATGTAGATAAAATAAAAAAACTTACCACATCAATGGGCTTTTCAGTTTTATTCAAAAAATTCAGCATATGAAATACCCAAGACTTTGGAGTGTAAACATTCTCCGCTGCAGCACCAGATCGCTTAGAATCTGTTATTTTTTTAAGTTCTTTCCTGTAGTTAGATTTCAATGAGTTAATCTTTGCAATTACGTCTTTAGTTGTCGCACCTGGTTTAATTCTCTTAAAAATTATAAGCAGCTGCTCATAGGCATTCGCCCGTTTCACTTTATTTATACTGTTCACATTTGAGCTGTCCCATACCTCAGGTAGTGTTTCTAACAAGAGTATGAATTCTTTCAAGTGTTTTTGATCGTTCGATTCTAGTACGGCGGGCGCCGCTTCAACATGTGCGTCCTCTTCCATCGCTGACAGAATGAATACTGACGTGATAAATATCGATTATAGACTAGACGCTCGATATTTATCGACGATACTGCATACGGATCGTGGATTTTCGGATTTCTAGAAATCCAGCGATCCGTATCACGATACGTGATACACTTATACTACACACTCGATAAATATCGTGATCCTGGATTACGATCCAAATATCGCGATTCATATCGAGCGTGTAGCATTCGCCATTGCCTCGTGTCAGCCATGTTGCCCAGCAACGTGGCTGCCGATCGTGTGACGAGACTGACGAGCGACGTTCGTATTTCCAAATACATTGCGCGTCACTCGCGTAATCCTGCGACCGCCAGCAATAGCCAGCGAGCAATTGATGTGAATACTGTTGTACCATCAGATAATGGGTGAATGTCGTAATAAAAGCCTACAATTTTTGGAAAAAATGTTAAATACTCGGTTTTTATACTTACCGGTGGAAAGCAACTACTCCAGGGGCCTCTTTTAATTCGTTGCTTCGTATACGACACGACAAAATTGTACAACACGGCATTTTTACATGTTTTTTGGCACTAAATTCGTCACACGTGGTCGAACGACGACTGAACCGCGCGGCATGAGGTTTCGACAAGTTTATGCGCATCTGATCTAGGGTTGCCAACTGTACTATATTATATAGTATTGTACTATATTTCGACTCTCTGTACTATATACTGTTGAAGAAATATATAGTACGCAAAAAGACTATATTTTGAGGTTTTTACAAAATACTTAAAATTACACGCGTTCCAACTTCCAAGTGACTTTTATTAAGTAGCAACATTTTCCGTCCACTAATATTCAGCACTGTAAACGTTGTGAGTACTGTAAGCTCGAATCGGAACACAGCCGTAGCGTTTTACAACAAGAACTGTCAGTGTCAAGTTGTTAAATGTCAGTCTTGTCTTGACAGAGTTGTCAAATGTGTTGCTTGTTATTGTTAGTCAGATTAGCGCGCAGCGAGCCGTTATTTTTCCTGTTGTCCCTAAAACTTTTGAACTTTTTGTGTTGTGTGCCTGTGTAGTGTGTGAATGATCATGAATAGTGATGGTGACACTAGTGAGTCTAGTGACAGCGATAGAGACGAAGGAAATGAAACACCTCCACTTAAAAAGGTTAAACTTGTAAAAAGATTACAAAAATATAGAAGTGAATGGGAAAGCACGTACTCCTGGGTCGATAAAGTTCCCGACAGCGATTATGCCGCCAAGTGTACGATTTGCAACATAACTTTTAATATCGGAAAAAGCGGAATCGGCCAGGTAAGAACAACCAAATTGTATGCTTAGAAGTTTGTTTTCTGATCATGTTTTTCGCTCGTATGTGTGTGTGTGTTTTTTTTAATAGCTAGTATAACTAATTGCAACAGATTTGGGTACATAATCATTAACAGTAACACATTAATTAACACATCACTCAGTTGCATATACTCTAACTCTGTCTAAGCTGAAAAGTGGCGGGAAAAATGAAAAATCCATGGAGTGACACTTTGTGTATAAGGTAAATTAGGCAAACGTCATTTTTCCCGCCAGTTTTCAGGTTAGAAATGCAGTAATCAGACTAATTACACTGTAATATATATAACGAGCCATGCTTGAGTTGACTAACTTGGGGTGTTTGGTGTTTGTTTGTATGGTGTGTTTTTTCGAATTCCAGATTAAACAGCATGGTGAAACTAAAAATCATAATCAAAAAGCATTGCTTCTTAAGAAATCTTCCACACTTGATCGCTTTTTTGGTACAGCGGGCTCCTCCACTGCTTCTTCTTCTAACAATGATGATGACAAAATAACAGCAAGTGAATTAGCACTAACCTATCACACTGTTAAGCATAACCTTTCCTATAATAGCATGGATTGCAATAACAAATTAAGTAAAATAATATATGTTGATTCGAAAACCGCTTTAAAAATTAAACTGGGCAGGACAAAAATGGAAGCACTTGTTTGTCAAGTTTTAGCACCACATGCATTAGAGACAGTGTTGGATCACCTCTACTCTCCACATACATATTTTTGCTTGCAAACTGATGCAAGCAACAAAAAGAACATTAAGTTGTTTCCATTAGTAGTTCAATATTTTGATGTTGAAAAAGGTGTCCAAAATAAGCTGTTAGATTTTTATGAGAATCCCGATGAGTCGGCTGATGGGATGTTTGAAGCAATTAATAAATCACTAATCCAACACAAGCTATCTTTTGACAGAGTGTCTGGCCTCAGTGCTGACAATATAAATGCTAACTTTGGTATACACCATTCTCTTTTTAAAAACATTGAGAATATGGCACCTCATTTGATTAAAGGTAATTGCCATGCACATATAGTGCACAACACCACAAAGCATGCAATGGGGGTCTTAAACTGTGATGTGGAAAACATTATCTTAAAAATATACAGTCACTTTTCCTCATCAGCTTGTAGGCGACAAGAGCTAAAGAAATTTGTTGCTGATGTTGAAGGAGAATGGCACGAATTGATCAGACATGTGGGAACAAGATGGCTCTCTTTGCTACCTTGTGTAGATAATATTTTAATAAACTGGACTGCCTTATACAATTATTTTAAAAGTTTAGATGAGGACTGCCCTATGCTTTTGCAAAATATATTGCTAATGAATGAGCCTGAAGGAGAAAATAAAATTAAGGCTTATCTGAACTTCACAAGCCACATTCTACACAATTTGCACAAAGCTGTCAAACAATTAGAAGGAAATAATGTTACTGTAATAGATGTTTACAATATTATGGTTACTTTAAAGAATGCACTTGAACAACGAAAAAAGGAGCAATTTTTTGGATATGAGACAAAAAAAATTCTTACAACCATTGAAAATGTATCGAAAAACATGAGTGAAGGAATAAAAAGAAACTTTTTGTTGTTTATTGACAAAGCATTGGCCTATTTACATAAATGGTTCAAATTTGAAGAAACAAATTGGCTCTATATAATTCAAAAACTGAATCTAAAAAATGATATTTCTTTTGATGATTGTGACCAGATTTTGGAAAAACTGAATATTCAGGCCAAATTAAATATTCAAATGGATGATCTGTTTTCTGAGATAGCTTTGCTAAATGAAATATTAGCAGGTATCAGAAGCTCAGACGAGCATACCAAATTTAGTGAAATGAGTACAGACAAAAAGTGGCAGTACATTTTTCAAAAATCTGATAATGATTTTAAAAATTTATTAAAAATTATATCAACTCTTTTGTCTGTACCAGCTTCCTCTGCATTCACAGAGAGAGTTTTCTCAATAATGAAAATAAAATGGAGGGAAGACAGGAACAGGGCGGATATAAACTTAATTAAAAGTGAACTATTAGTAAATATTAATTTAGATGTTGAGTGTACTGAATCGTTTACACAGTTTCTGGCTACCAAAAAAATATTGAAAAGTGCACAAAGCCAACACAAATACAAATTTAAGCAATAAAGAAGACTATAAGTATGATTGTTAAGTCTGTGTTCATTATTTATCCCTCCAAGAATTTATTTCTTAATTACTGCCAGGTAACATTAATCACATCTTGCAAGCTGATGACGATTAAAAGTTCTATAGTCTGGCTAGCCACGCAGTGTAAGTAAAAATGGAGTATACTATATCACTCCCTTTTTTTAGTGGTCAGAGTACTAGCATAAGATAGAGACAGTATGATTCTTCCTGTCTATGCTTGAAGTGGAACAGATTCTGGCCAGGCTGTAAAAACTGTTCAAGTTAAAAGTAAAAGTAGTCTTATGTAAAAGGAGTTAACAGAATAGGTACTAGTAAGTATATAATTGCGTATAGTTTACCCCAAAACAGAGTTTTCTTAAAGGTACTATATTTTTTTACTCTGTACTATATATTTTACCTTTTTTTTTTGGAAAATACTATAACTTTCCCAAAAAGAGTTGGCAACCCTAATCTGATCATAAACCACGTAACGCGCTCCCGGCCCATTACCGCGTCCATTAGTATTCATCTAGTCCGTGGTCTCAAAGGATATTACAACAAGGATATTGGAACTTATTAGTATTATGAGTATATATACTCGAGTGGAGACCGCCTGTTATTATTCTGCAGAGCATCCATAAAATATAGCCCAACTGATTTTGCTTTGCTGATATCTACTATATCTGATGTTAGCATTTTCTAAAAATAAACAGAATTATAACACTGCAGCCACGCAGTTTTTGTGGTAGTTAATGTTTTTCTACCCACTTGATCTTGATCAGCAGTGATCGGAATAGGCAGAGTAAATACCTAAACTTGGCAGAACAGAGACAAAAAAATGGAGACTTCCTTACGACTACATATTTTTCGTCCCGGGAATTCCCGGGAATGTACTAAATGAGTTATATTGTTAAAAATAAGATAAAAAACAACGCGTGCCGCTCCAGTTCAATCAATAGACATGAAATAAAACAACCAAAAATATCGACGGATTCTTCTATATTTTTTGTAATTATACACCATATATACAATGTTTCTTAAATCTAAATATTCTAGCTACTTAATTAACAAATACAATATCATACATATCGTCGGTGCGACAAAAAAAATCGCTATGTGTTTTTGACCTACTTTTCAGGAGACAAAAAAAACTGCTTATTTAAATGATTGTAGATTTTTTGTTGCGTCTGTATTTTTTTTATAATAGGGTAAGGTATTTTACATATTTCGTATAAAAAAAATAAACAGTTTATTTTATAGAAGTACGATATATTATTTAAAAACCAGAATTTTGTCACATAGCGAGTTTACTTTGGTTCGTTTAAAATCGTTATGTGCAAATTTGACACATAGCGATTATTTTGTAGCATGCATTCGGATACATGTCGGGTTTTGAAATAAAATAAATGTTTTTTTTTGTAATCAACTTTATAATTTTAAAGTAATTTTAGTTAGTAATTGCACTTAATTGTCAACTTTTTTAACTCAATACAGTACTACGTATCGTTAGTGTCAAATTAAACGCAAAATATATTATTATACATGGGTATACTAACACTTAAAAAATAATAAAACACGCAACAAATCTGCCGGCCGAATCTGTCTGGCAGATATGCCTGGCGGGCACATTCGTCACTATAATATGTTACTATACAGATCTGTTATCAGACACCACTGTGTGCAATTCATGTCAGACATTGACGGTTCTGGCCGCCAGTCAGATCTGACGGATAGATCTGTGCGTGTATCCCAGGCTATTAAATCAGGTGAGGATTGTAAATATTATGTATAAACTATAATGGAGTAAGTAACTTGTTTTTAATTACATATATACTTAATATACTTTATGCTTTTATTTTTTAAACATTAAGATTGTCGTAAAAGGGGTGATAATCTTTATGCATATATTTTTTTAAGGATTGCAGGCTACTGTATTTGGCTGGATCAATTTTTGGACGAGTATCATATAATGGTACCGGTTCATTAGCTTCGTGTTGTTCAGGTCTGCGTTGTGGCAATAGCTGAAATGTATCAGTGTGTCGCAGTTTATATTTGACAACGCCATCCTTATACAGTATACTTCTTATATCGATCACTGTTGGATCACCGATCCGTTTACCAGGCCTGATGCTTATGAAATTACCTGGCACAGTTTCATAATTTTTAAAAAACGTGTAATCTAAATAATTGATGATATACGGTTGAGTCGGCCTTGCCTGTCCCATACGGGAAACGTAGTCAGTTGGAGCATAAATTGGGGGCTTAAATTGTCTTTCTAAAGTTGAATGGATACTGTCAACTTCCATCATACTGTGACCTTTTTCCAGTATTATTTGCTCAATTTCTATTTTTAAAGAAGACGACGCATTGGACAAAGCACTGCTCAAAACTTTGTTTCTGTTTTGGGAAGAACAGCCGTCAGATATAAGGTACACTTTTTTATAAGCAGTGCAGTGCTCATTTAAAAAATGAACAATACAGCTCGTTATGTTGTTAGCGGTCACACCACCTTCTCCCTCATGCCATACATATAGATATACATTTTTATCATTTTTCACATAAAACGTATAGTTGTGTATCGCTAGTTTCTGTTCATAATACTGCTCAGATACAAGAAGTTTAGGGCTGAGAAGGACACTCTGCATGTCCATGGTGACTACGAGAACTGTTGAAGATGCTTCGTTTGCTGCTTTTTCCTTAGCTTCTCTGGCTTCATTTTTTTTAATTATGTGGATATCATAGGATTCTTTGGAGATATTACCTTCTTTGTAGCTTACGCATGTATCGCACTGGTCTTTTCTAGGCTTATAAATAGAAATTTTATGGCTCTCTAGCTTTTTAATAAATAATTTACTTGTGACAGCATTCAAATTATTCTCTGTACACCACTGTTTACATACGTTATGCATGTGGGTTTTAGACTGAAACGTATCCTCAACATATGTCCTACTACTGTCTCCTCTGCAATAATGGCTAGGCACAACAGGCACTTGTTCAAGCCACAGGTCTAGAGATCTAGATTTAGGGACTTTCGGTGTTGATGATTGAACACATCTATCAATTTTACGTATTTTGGAGGTATTCGGGGTGGGATCAGTGTTGTTTATAGTTCTTATCCATTCCTGGAACACATCTTTCTTCAGATCGAAGGTAGCTAAAAATAATGTCTTGCAAACTCGTATCTTGACTCCAGTTTCATTTGGCAAATAGCAGTCGAAGCCGTACACCTTTTTTGGGCTAGTACTTTCTTGAATTGTATCAGGTCGGCGTTTTAAGGTACTTCTTATTTGTACTAAGCCATTTATATACGATTTTTTTGCATCCCACGATGGAAGTTGCCAAAAATATTCAAAAAGGTCGTTTCGAATTTCATCATTTATAGCCGCACAAAGAAAACTTCGATCAGATTTTTGTTCTGAGCCATGTGTACAAAGCTTTTCAGACATTTTTCGATTTTTCTTAACAACATCGGTACTATATACTCTTGATGTAGACGGATCTCTCTGTCTTTTTTTACCCTTGTATATTTGCCCAACAAGCCGCAATTGACGATTTTCGCGTGTTTGTGATGGAAGTGTCGATGGATCTATAATTTCATTAGTTTTTTCAGTTGTTTGCCTTATGCTTGTGCTAATCTTGTCGAAAGTACCTGTTTCATGGTTCAATACATATGTGACATTTTCCTCGGCAGTTCCGTTATCAATAATATTTTCTACTGAGCAACTGTTCTGTTCACTAAGATCTAATAGGGTACCTGTAGTTTCGGTTGCTGATATTTCTGCGTCACGATCGATATTTATGTCACTATGCTGACTATCAAAAAGCATAGAAGTGAGTGTAGGATTACTAAGAGAGTTATTCTCAAGCCACGCCGCCGGTACACTTAAATTACATTCATTTGTAACATTTTTTTCCTGATGAATCGGTGTAAAAAATTGCTCATCACCGTCATTAATATTTCCAATCTTTTGTATGGAATTAAAAGATATATCTGTTAGAGTCTCGCCACCTGAGCCGTTTACTAGATCATTGAACCCATGGGTAGGTGACGTTTCATAAACCCGAACTGGGCGAACAGGACTCGATAACATTTCCATGCTATTATAGTCATCAGAAAATAACATATTTAAGTCAATAACTTCTTCACCACTTGTGTTCCTTCTTGTTGAGCGCTGACTTTCATTTAATACTGTTTTTTCGTTATTTATCCCGCATAACGCAACTAATTTCTTTCCTCTTAAAAATTTGTTTGACGCCATGTCTATAAAAATAAAACAAATTTTAATTGTTTTTGTAATTTAAAAAGGAGGTGCACTCAGGTATATAATTATATCGTTAAAAAATAAGTCTAGTGTATATTTAGGTACAAACAACAATACATTTAATTGACCATCGATAGACCTTATGCCGATGCAATAGGGATGACAAATGGTCAATTAACAAAGGTACATTGGTACGTTTAAAATTTAGTTACGAGTAGTTACTAGGTAAGTACCTAAATTATGATTAAATAATCATATTATCATTCCTGATTCAATAAATACCTATTACATACAAAATATCATAGAAAAACAAAACTAGTAGTATCAAAGTTATATTTAAATAAAATCTACTCAATTTAAACCAAGATAGTGTAATTATTATAATAAGTAGGTAGGTCAAAAGATATTATGTTAAAAGTACGATATTACATACCATTGTACTTAGAATTAGTTAGATGTTGTCTTGAAAAGATAACAAAACAGATTTTGAATAGAAATAACATTAACAACAATTTACTTACTTGAAAATTCAGAATATTTATGCACTTATTAAGAGTAATTCTTAAAAAATTGTGTTAAGGTCGGGTAGTTCACTCCACAAATATTCGCCAAGTGCACTAAATTGCTCCTTGCCCTATGCGGAAACCGGGTAGTTTAATTTCGCTATGTGCTAAAACGCACATAACGATTTATTTTGTCCAAATCTTGTTCCGCGTGCACATAGCGGAATTAGTTTTTTTCAGAACCAATAAAGATATCAAAAAAACTGTTTTGTGGGTCGATGGAGTATTAAAAAAGGAATTAAATTATGAAATAAAAAAAAAATCATAAAAAAACACATAGCGATTTTTTTTGTCGCACCGACGATATTCAATATCATCATCATCAGATTCAGAATCATTACTAAAATTATTTTCTTGTAAATAATTAAAATATATTACCATTAATTTTTCTATATTTTCGACGGTAAGTTTCTTTTGACGCTTAAAATCCATTTATACGTTGAAAATGACCGTTCAACATCCACAGACGTGAGCGGAGCAAATTTATAGAATAAGTCGTCATCTGCGTCGATCCCCTGTTTAAGTTTTTCGCTTTTGGCCCTAACTATATCATAGTCAGGATTTTGTTCTATGACTTTCTCTAATTTATTTTCGACCGCCGCACTAGACGACCAATTCAAAACGCATCTTACGTTGTCAATAATTTCAAAATATTCTTCCAGTGATAATTTTGTGTCTTGTAACTGTTTAAGTCCCACTTGAATTATCGTATAATTTTCGTCAATAAAGTTAAGTTCTGATTCAATATTTTCACTTCTTATCGCGGCTTTTGCTTTTCTTATAGATATTGCTTCTTTACTGTTTAGATTATTTACAACGTTGGATATTTGTTTTAAATGTTTAAAGTAATACGCCTTGCCTTACCCATGTACCCCATCTAGTTATAACAGGTTGCGGAGGTAGCGGTAAATTAGGGTACATGTTTTTTAGTATATTTCGTTGATCAGTTGAAATCCTGTTTTGCTGTTTGTAGGTATGTACTACAGACAAAGTTGCATAGCCTGTGATATAAATATACACAGTTGTCACTAAGTGAAATGTAAATTCCTTTTGAAAATAATATATATCATTAACACGAAATGTTTTTTTTTGTTTTTGATATTTATTTCCTAAGTATCAAGGATCTTAAGTCCATTAAACATATTGGCGTTTTCATTTTTCGCAATTCGCCATATTCCGTCGCCTCCGAAACAAATCGATAGGTACGTCTGAAGTCTTCGGCGTTGGCAAGGGTCCTTAGGTATGCCGGTTCCGCAGGCTGCAACACTGACGAGGGTCCAGGTTCCGATTCCGAATCCCAAGCTGCGAGTTACGGGACACCTCCTGAGGCCTAGGTCCATACACCCAATTGTTTGTCTATTTCTGCGGCTTGCAGATTTTGTGGAGGCGGCGGTAGTTTATATTTAGGAAAAAATTATTAAATATTAATATATAAAATTATAAATTATTATTTATTTGGTGTTTTACGGTATTTTATGAAATGTTTTACGTCTATTATAACCGGACGGGTTTTCAAGTTTTCCTTCTTTCTCTCACTCGTTAGCCGGTAACGAATATACTAGACACGAGAGCAGTGTAGTCGATGGTGTAACTGTTGACGTTACACTCAGGTAGTCTTCGACAGTAGAGTGGGTAGCATTCAAGGATCGAAGTTGGAGTCTCGCCCAGTAGTCCCACAACTCCAGCACAACAGTGCGCAGGTGAGATTGGTCCATCGGTCCAAAACGTCTTGATGTCTCCACGTACAGTACACTTCTTCGTATAGGTGATCAACGCCTCGCGGCCCGCAGCAGGCACTGGTGGAATGCGGAGATCTTGCATATCGTTAGACATCAGCAACGATAACGCCCCGGGACCCGAGTAGTCCACGGGACCGCCAATCAACTTTGGAATATGCTTATCGATAGCAAGCATCATGCTAGTCATTGTACCCAAATCTGCATGAAAATCCATCTTTGAATAACCTTCGGGTATGATGTCATCAGCGTTGAGCAGCAAGCGACCAGCAACGCGGCAGCCAGGAATGGGGTTCGTATTAAAGAACTCCTCTCTGACAGCAAACGGTGTCTGGCTATTTTGTAAAGTTACTACTGTTTTCCTCAGGTTCGAGAGCAACACAGTGTGGGGTTTCGGGATAAACCTTTCTCTCACATATGTATCATGTGCCATCACAGGCAAGTAGGTCTTATCTCCTGAACGAACTACACCTATAGAGTTTAGGATGGTGTAAAAAGGTTCAGGGACACAGGAGGCGTGCTTTGAGATTGCCTTAAAGTCCCGAAAATCAACGAAGCTTCTGCATAATTCATGCTTCGGATTAGTAACCGGGAACAACGCCTGTTGGCGATACATTTTTGCTTCGAATATCCCCAGAAAAGCGCGATATATAGCGTAGATGTCAGGCACATCGAAGCCAGGAAAGAGAGAAAAGGATTGGCACAATTGCACTGTTCCAAATCCGATGCCTCTTGTCGTCACTGGTAGCGGTACGGCAACAGTCGTAGATACGGTGCCTATATGTCCAAGAGCGCCCGATGAAGTCTGGACGCCGGCAAAGAGCTTGCTCCTAAGAGCATCACCCTTAGATGTCAAGCTGGCGATTTTACCCCTTGAGCGCTCCATAGAAAACTGTTCACCTTTATCTTCTCGGTGAACATCAGCGCGTTTCTTCTGGTGCGATTTACTTCTCTCCTTCGTTGAGTGGCGCGGTGCCGGGTGACTAGTCACCCCAGCATTCGGTAAGGTTTCAGAAGACATGGTTTGGTCTCCCCAAGGCTGGATATGCATAGCCGAGTAAAAACCCTGGTATTTAATCGGCCAGCTTTTTAAAGTTAAATATGCAACTAGCAGAGTTTATTTCCAAATAATGCTAGATCGGGGAATAAATATGTCGACTTATTATGCGAAGTGCATATCACTTTAAAAGAATATCACAAACACAGGCATTAGGTGGGCTTCAAATAGATCACTGCTTTTCCTCTAAAGAAATTCCTCATTTCATCACTCCTTTTCCGATCTTGATTTTTTCCTTAGTCATAACACTTGAACTAATTCCACTAGGTTATTAGCTAAAAAAAAGCAAACTAAAATTTAATTTATTTGTTAGAGCTTTAACCAGGTGCGATCGCCGCGCGCGCACGGACAAGAATGAGGTGACCAGCGATCGGTGTCGTAGAAGAAGACAGATATCTTTTTTCTCTTTCTACGATACCGACGAACTGGGTGCGAATACGTCGTAACGTTGCAAGGCCTTCGTTTATAAATATATATCTTGAGGCGAAGACATGACAATACCTAAATATTCTTCTGGTACGCCTCTTAGTAGTTCTGGTACAACATTTCTCAACAGTTCAAGGTAATTATTGCCGTTTAGTCTTCCCTCTATAAAATGTGGTCCAATCACATTATTGTTTATTATTCCCGCCCAAACATTAACTGTAAACCGTACCTGATATGCATCTCTTCTTGTAAGGTGCGGGTTTCGGGAACTCCAAAAATGCTCATTATGAACATTAAACAACCCTATGCGAGAAAAAGTTGCTTCATCTGTCCAGAGAACATTAATTTCCCGATTTTCTTGTAACCACCGACAAAACTCCACTCGTCTGGGGTAGTCTGCTAAGACCAGGTCCTGCACCGGCTGAAAGTGATAAGGGTGAAGTCCTAATGCATTCAATAGTTTCCAAACAAAATGTTTGCTGACATTAAACCGCCGATCCGCTTTTCTCGTACTTTCCTGCGGGTTGCGTAAAAAGTAATTGCGGATTCGTCTATCTAAATTTTCATATACGCGTTGTCGTGGTCCACCGCGGGCTTGAGCATGTTGTGGGGTTTGAAACTGACCGAAATCACGTAAGTTTTGCACCATTCGGTTAATAAGTCCATGGGTCGGAATTGGTAAGTTAGGGTATTTTTCGTGAAACAGGTCTTGTGCTTCTAGCGTACTGTTGGTCCGATAATAAAACGATATCATATCAGATCGTTCCAGGTTGGAAAAATCGTACGGTGCAGGCATTGTCAAATGTTTTTTAAAGATATTTCGTGTTCACTAAAAATAATTATTAATTATACATACATACATACGAGATACATTTGCAATACCTACCTACTTATTTCTGATAATATTGATTTTGGTAGTGACATTCTATAATCGATTGTCACTTGTCAACCAAGTTGATCACCAATCAAACTAAATGTAGGGTAGTGGTAGATGGGCAGGATTTGTAATATGTCCATGAGTATGTTTACTTGGGCCAGGGCCGCGATTCGAAAAATAAACACACACTGGACAGACACAGCTCCAACCCAACTCAACTCAACGCTATAACGACATTGGCCGGCATTCGAAAAATAAATACACACACTGGACAGACACAGCTCCAATCCAACTCAACTCAACGCTATAACGATATTGACATTTGCTATTCGAACAGGTTTTCATTCAACATTGGTCTCACTTTAGTCACACATTGATCACATCTTGGTCTCACATTGGTCCAATCCACAAGGACACTGAACTCACTTAACAACATTGCTAAAACATGATAAAATATCTGAATTTTGATTCTGTTCAACCGCGTCTGACGTTTGACTTGTCATTATTTTGTTCAACCTTTTTGGACAAGCTTACGCATTAAGCCATACAGCCTACGACATGTCAAACTGTTAAAACCGTGACATTTGCTTCTGATAAAGGGGTCTACAAACGCTTGGATTTTATGAAGCTACTTTTGGAACGATATTCTTTATCGGACTTTATTAGGAGAAAAAAAGGGAATTTGACCGTACAACCCATACGATTGAGAAATATGTAAAAAAATAAAATAAGATTAAAAATTAAAATTATAAATGAGTAAGTAAGTAAATATTCCTTGTTGCACTAAAATACAATAATAATAAAAAGTATTTTTTTACAATAAACTTAAAATAAGGTAACAACATATAAAATAAAATAAATTAACAGCGTACCAACCGAATGTTCCACGAAACTCACGCATTTTCTTTTTATTTCGTTGTTTACCTATGTGTTTAACTAATGTGGTTGTTAGAAAGAGAAGCAAATAGTGAAGTCGCGCTCATAAGTTATTTTAGGTATTAAACCGGTATTAGACATTGCAATTTCTAGGGCCCAATCTGTCAGATTGACAGGTGTAATAAAAGTAAGGGCACTTTGGGAGCGGAGGGAAGAACGGAGAGAGGCAGGGTACACGACAGATTGGGCCCTACAAATTGCAATGTCTAATACCGGTCGTTTAAGAGCGATTTAGACCTATCTAAATGCAGTACACTAAATCAGAAAGACTCTGCAAAAAGACAAGTGTAAAGACTGTTAGCATGTAAGTCACGCTAATTAGACAGTTAGACTCGATACTGCCACTCTGAATCAGTCAGCGTACTGCATTTAGCATAGTGTAAAGCGATTCCGACTCTGAACGCATCATTTGCTCGTTGACCGCGGTAGAGTGCGCACGCAAGCGGCATAATGTCAACCACCAAAGAAAAAGAAATAATTTTAAAATTCTCGATCTCTACAGAGACATGCCCTATTTATGGGATAAGCAACACAAGGAGTATAAAAAAAATAAAGATTACCGTAACGAAGGAAATCGGGTGCTGTTAGAATTGTATAAAAATTTAGAACCAAACACTACCTTAAAGGCGAGCCCTATTCTTTGGTGTTTAGACGGCGACATTGCGTACGTGCACTTCACCTGAATTTTTCGACCGTACTGAGTTAGCACCCTAATAAGATCAAGTGTAAAGAGGACGCACTAAATCCCCCCGCATCGCTGTCTAAATGCAGTGTACTGCATTTAGATAGGTCTAAAGGCCGCTTTACCAAGACTGACTTACAGTGACATTGTCATTATAAATAAAGTTTATAATTGTCATAATGATAAACTATTCGGAATGAGAACCGAAGAGGTTTTAAGTAAATAAATAGGTTAACCATGATTTAGTAAATCAGCGATTTAATTTAGGACAAAATTAACAAAAAAAGAACAGTAAATTCACGTAACCCCTACTACGTTGAAATGACCATCAATTACCAGGTCTGAAAAAGTGGTTTCGATTACGTCTCCCATGGCACCCTGTATACAAAGAAACACTTATCAACTAACGATACATAGGTCTCTCTTGCGGGGGACCAAGTGAAAACATATTTTATGATGATCACGGTACTGTACCAAATACTTAGCTCTGTTAGCCCAGGATATGGCCTTTTATCGTTGTCTAACGTATGAGACTAAATATATGGAACCATGACTTTTCCCTTAAGTACGCCGTACTCCTGCAGCATGTACTTGCTTAATGTAGGGGTCAAGAGATGGAGTCAGCACCGTGATACTACAATTCACAATTAAATTTAAGCAATTTAGGTTTGGTGGTGTTTGGTACAAACAGGACGAAATAACACAACATTTAAACACTAGAAACCACAGAACCCTAAAAACTTACCGGCCTTGCCCTGCAGGCGTGCGCGGTGAAACAAAAAAATTGTACCCAAACACATATGCCTACCTTGCCCTAGCGGCGTGCGCGGCGACACAAAAAAAAACTGTACCAACCAACCACGAGCTATTTTCGCCCTTAAGACGTACATAAAAAGTGGTGGTTTGCTAAACTACGACACAGGACTCTTAACACTAACACTTCTTAAACCAACACGACCTATTTTGGCACTAAACTAACACAATCGGGAACGCGACGACTCGGAAGTAACACAATAATACGGAGTTGGTGCCGTGGCGCCTACTGCGACGGCTGCTGCCTCCTCTACTAAGCCGGCTTCGACGTGGCCACGCGGCATGGTGGTACTGCCCGCGAAGGTCCAGCGCGTTCGCGTGGCACCGTGGCCTCCAGCACCCACGTTACTACAGGGTATAGAGCTATCAGTCAGGATTTTCGAATGCCACGCCATCTTTTGATAATTTTCCGCAACTTTTCATATGTATATACATCTATAGCTACGTATACGGATATAACAGCGATGGCGGGCTTTTTAAATTGTTAAGGTTTATTAACGCTGCAAAGGTCTGAGCAAACTGAACCAGACCACATCAGGTGTGAACATCATTCTTATATTGCATCTAAAAACTGCTAACGAAGTTCACACACGGTGTGGTATTAGTTCAGTTTGCCCAGACCATGACTAGGAAAAAAAAAAAAACAATAAATTAATTTTTTTCTACTTTTTATTATGTTTACATAAGGTTTTTCTATTTTAAATTAAAAGAAAGTATTATATATTAGACAAACTATTATTTCCATGCTCTATTTTTTCTCCGAGGAATAAAACGACTGTTTAACTGCAAAATTGCTACCTATTCTGCGTATGTGGTTTTAAATACTAAAATAACCGTCGCATTTAGGAGATTATAGAGTAATTAAATTAAATAAGATATATCTATCTTGTTTTGTATCTGGCAAAAGTAAAAATAGGCACACAATTTTTTTTTTACAAAGTAACGGAAGTTACTGTTTCCTTCGTTTTAAATAATAGTTCCTACTCATCTCTCTCATTACATCTTCTGCGTCAAAGTCCGATCGCATTCCTTTGAATAATTTATTAGTGTCTTTACACCAGTGATATAGGAAAAACCTACAAGATAAATCAATTATTTGGTTGGTTAGGGCAGTTTTATGATCTACACATTTTATAAAGTTAAAATCTGTTATAATTTCTAATACATCTTTTAAGTAATTTTTAATATTGACCATGTCACAGTCCGTTTTTAATACATTTGTAACCATGTCTTGAATATTAGAAAAACACTCTACTAAAGAGTGAGTGGGGTATGACATAAATGATTTACCTTTGTTATATTCTTTTACCTTTATGTACTGGCTGCTTCTTTCACAATCATAAAGACAGTCCTTGCATGACTTGCAATCTTTAAATATAAATTTAGATTTTCTTAGTATGTATCCAGTGACATATTCGATTTGAGCCAGAATTTTAACATTTTCTTTTTTATTATTTATTCCTACAAAGACATGGTCACTGATATGGTCAATATTAATGTCATTAGTCGTATGCTGCGGGGCGCGGTAAAATGATGGTTTTTCGAAAAAAATCTTACTTAATGACTTAAACCCGCGCCCTCTGTCTTTTTCACAATTGTACCCCGGAGAGTGCAATGAATTTAAATTGTTAATTAACAACGCTGCAAAGGCCACCTCAAATTGTGCACAAGTCGGGTTGTTATTTCTTGCGCCATGGCTCCGGATACAGCCAAAAAAGTTTTCCAGGGGATCCTGGTTAAAATGGCGCAACCATATTGACTTAATGTCATAATTGTGAAATACCACACTTGTTAAATATTCCAGGTTTTCGAGAGTGCGTAACCAATTTGGCACCGAGAATACGTGACTCTTTTTCCCCTCTGGTGTGACGAACTTCATAGTGCTCAAGACCCTTTTGCTTTTAGTCCAGACACGTCGATGGCTGGATGTGGGTGTGAGCGGGCCCAGTAAGTCTTTGCCGGGTCTTTTCCTCTCATTCATAAATCCTCCATTCACAGAATCAAACAATTCGGCGAAGAACAGTATCACATCGGCTGTCTCCTGGCTCGACGGATCTAGTATTCCCTTTTCTGAAATAGAACAATAAACTTAGTGCAAGTCAAAAAAATACCAATAACTTAAGGATAAAAGTCAACACAACTAAAGAAAAACCGGCCAAGAGCCGTTTCGGACCACGCATAATGGAGGGTCACGTAAAATAATTATCAAAAGGTCGTACTGCCTATGGAAGAGGTTTTTGGAGATAACTCGATAACGCTTTAAGTGTTAATGATCAAAATAATTTTCGTTGAAAGAGTATGCAAAGGTGCATTTCAATTTTTTATATTTTGTGGATCTCCGGTTCAAAAGTTACAGGGGGAGGATTATATGAATATGAATATTTCTGAAAATATTCACTATTTAAATCAAAAAATGTTCCATAAAACCTCAATATTACTTTTAAAGACCAATCGAGTAATGTGCAACATGTTGACTTTTGGTTTAAAAATATTTTTAGGGTTCCGTACCTCGAAAGGAAAAAACGGAACCCTTATAGGATCACTTTGTTGTCCGTCCGTCTGTCTGTCTGTCAAGACCTTTTTTCTCAGGAACGCGTGGAGGTATCAAGCTGAAATTGATATTAAATACTCAGGCTACTGTCCCTTGGAGCTGTGAAAAAATCAAACTTCTAAGCCAACGCAATCAAAAGATGTCTTATAGCACAGATAAAGGGAAAATTGCGAAAACCGTAAATTTTTAGTTACATCATATAATAAAGATATTTTTAATAATTTTAAAGTTACTACCCCTTTCCTCATGAACACGTAGAAGTATGAAATTGAAATTCATATCAAACCTACAGGTTTGTACGGAACCCTCGGTGCGCGAGTCCGACTCGCACTTGGCCGGTTTTTTTGGCAATAGGGTTTCCACCTATAGACGGAGAGCTGGCCACGTCAGATGTGACAATAATAAGAGCAACGAAGCCCCTCTAATTAGTTTTCTATACTATGCTTATTTCTAGAACCGGACATCTGACAGCTGTATAGTGGTGGAGGTCAAAAAATACAAATAACTTGAAGAAAACAAATTCCAGAGTTCTGGGTTTGATGCAATATTATGCGAAATGATGTAATTAAGGGCCTACGCTAGCTGGCGCGGACGCCCGCCGCGTGCGCACGGCCACGCTCGCGGGTGGCCGTTGTAGGTAACATCCGTCGCACGCGTCCGCGCCAGCTCGCGCTACTCATACTATTTTACGTTAATCCGCTCACCCGCTCCGTGCGTCCGCGCCAGCTAGCGAAGGCCCTAATTAGATTATACCATAGCCAGAACTTTCTGTTCGGGGAAAGTTGTATTGTTCCATCCGGTGCTTGGCGGACAGGGTTAAACATTTATATTTAAACTTAATGTTCAAAGTTTACCTGCTAAATATCCCATATTTATAGCCACTGATCTGCTTAGTACCTGTGTCGCAAATTTAACTTTCATTTTCGGCATTTTGTTTGGGTTTATATGCTGCTCTGTCAACTTCGGCATTAATCTTATGCCTTTGTAGGCCGGATTTTCTTTATATAAATTAACAATGTGTTCCCACTTTGCAACTTTTTTTTCATTATCGATCTCGCAAATTAAATCTTTAGTAATTAAATTATTTCTTATGTTTTTAATGAGGTGAGGAGGGTCATACAAAGGAATCACTTCTTCGCCATCGATTTCAAATACTTTTCGTGTAAAATCTTCATTTCGATTTAGATAACTGCGTCTTGTTTCCGCTATAAGCGAATTGATTGCGCTCATGTTGGATGCTCCTTGGTCACAAACAGTTGCAATAACACGAAATCCACTGGATTTTAATTTTCTTATGTGGTCTTTTATGGCTTGCGCTAATTCGTCCTTCCCGGTGCTTCCACTACAAAATGTATAACTAATAGGCAGTTTGTATCTCTTTGTTACACCCTTTATCATGAAGACAAGTGCGTGGTCAGCGATTTTTTTAATCCTTTTCTTTCCGTTGTCAACGAAACCGACAATCAGATCTTTCTTTGAATTATACTCAAAATGAGGTTTAATTGCCATTTCGTCGAATAATAATATACATAACTTATCACACTGTGACATTTTTCTGGTCGTTTTTTTCAAATTTTCAAAAATCTTCTCATTTATACCAGTTTTTAAGGCTGCGGCGGATATCATCCTTGACAAGGTGAGCGGTGACGGTAGCACAAAAATGTGCCTCATCCATCTATAGGCCTTGGGTCCTTGTTTATAAAGAGATAATGCCATTATCTTTTCTTGTTTTGTAAATCTTCGGCCCATTTTCTTCTTATTTATCTCCCTAAACTGCATCATAACAAAAAGCAATGCCATTGTAGTGAAATTACTGATGGCTTTCTGAAAAGTCGTGTTGGTTGATAATGACAAAGCTTTTTGAAGTCTGACTGCGTATTTATCTTTCGTCTCCGTTAGCTTTTTTACGTGTTTGGCCAGGTTACTCGCTTCCGAGCAAAAGCTGGGCGTATATGGTGGTGGTGTATCTGAAATGCATTAAATAGTAGCTGTACAAAATAAGTTAGATAATAAGTTGCTGGGCGGACCTCAGGCTCAATGGAGGGACCGAACTAGAAGGTTATAGGTTTTTAAAGGGTCGGCAAAGCGCATGTGAATCCTCTGAAGATACAGGCGTCCATAGGGTACGGTAACTGCTTACTATCAGGCGGGTGGTACGCTTGTTTGCCGCCGTCGTTGTATAAAATAATCCGGTTCCAGAGGCCTGATGACAGACAGACAGACTGGCGGACTAAAAGACTGTAGAGGTCTAATTTGTCTAATCGACATCTTTTAGGTAGGTACAGTCAAGTGTAAAAATATGGGTGTACTCATCTTACTCAAAAATATGTCCCATCCCATAGTATCTTATTCCGTTGTAATAAGTGCATAGTACCATATTTATGAGACGATTTTTTCGATACGTATTTTTGCACTTGACTGTACAGAAATCTGAAAATGACTAATAATTAATTTATCAATATTATGGGAGAATCTTACATAAACATAAATGAACCTAATCCCACAGTAAGCTTAATAAGGCTTGTGATGTGAGAACTATTCGATATACATATACTAGTCTGCCTCGAGCTGAGTACTCGCGATTTACTTGCAAACGAATGACCAATATAACAAGACCCTTCTGAAGATTTTTTTTTGCCCTCTAGCTCCGCAACCCCTTTGATCGATCCTGCTCATATACGAACTCTCAAATTATATGTATCTCTGGTACAACCCCAACAAATTGTATAAAGATTAGAAAAACATTACTCATGTTATCGCGGAACAAACCCTTAAAATCAAAAAGCAATCGAAATGCCGAGACGTCCCAGTAGCAGTTAAGCTGTTTGTAAGAACTCACTTCGCTTACGCTCCGCTTGTTCGATAATAGATAGATATAGATAAATACTTAAATACATAGAAAACATCCATAACTCAGGTACAAATATCCGTGATAAACACACAAATAAATGCCCTGACCAGGATTCGAACCCGGGACCTCCTGCTTCATAGGCAGGGTCACTACCGACTAGGTTAGGAGGCCGTTAAAAATAAATAATGCTATCTAATCAAGGAGTAACAGGTTAGGACTTACCATTCAAAACAGTTTGCTCACGTTTGCCACATTTTGTTGATTTTTGGGAGCTTTTGTTCTGTCGTTGTTTAAGCAAACCTGAAAATATTTTTTTAATGTTATAGGGACTATGATGACTTTATTAGGGCTGTAAATAATCGCCTGAAAATGGATAACGCGGCAAAGTAACCTTATTGAGTTTAGGTATATAAGAAATTCATTTCCAGTGACGTCCAATTCCGTAGTCACCTTGAAGGGAAGGGGTCTCCCCTGGAGCCTAAGGGGTCGCGCACTGTACGGTTTAAGAGGAATTTCCTCGCACGAGCGCTGTGGCAGTGGAATGAACTTCCTGCCTAGGTTTTTCCGGCGGGCTACAGTATGAGGTTCTTCAAAAAAGGAGTGTATAGGTTCATAAAGGTTAGGCAACGCTAATGTGAATCCTCTGGGGTTGCAGGCGTCCATAGGCTACGTTAACTGCTTACCATCAGGCGGGCCGTATGCTTGTTTGCCACCGTCGTGGTATTAAAAAAATGACGGAATGAGAAGTAGACGACTGTGGAAAGAACAGTCCAACAATAAAACTTGTAACAATTTTTTTTTTTGCACAAAAAGTAAAATCCACTCCTTATATGTGAAGTCTTCAAGTCAAAGGTACATCATTGTCGGTTGTTAATAGTTTATTTCTAAAGAATTTTTATGGCAGTAACACCTTATCGACAACCTACAATGATGTACTTTTGACTTGAAAACATCACATATTTATCATTGTGCATATATAGTGACATACATATAGTACAAATCATCTTCCTTTTTTGTTTCATCCTAACACAGCATCCCTCATGCTCACAGGTATTTAAACTAACCTGAGGTTGTTGTAGGTCGAGAAGAGTCGTCGGAAGCCACATTATATAGATTTATATTTTCAACCAGCGGGGCACGGTGTACATCATGTAAAGCTTGTGGGATATTACTCGCAATTTGCAGCGGTGCACTTTGTCTGGCAATTCCTGGAAATTATATAAATGGATATTTTATAAAGGAATATACGTCTTTAATAAATTTGGTAATAATAAGTAAATTTGGTAATAAAAAGTAAAAAGTTTAATAAATGAAACTGCTTTTAAATAATATTTTTGTTAAGAACACAGCTTCTCCATGAAAAAATATGTTAATAAAACTTGAACGGCATATTTTTAATACATTATTCAGGTCACATGTGTCAAAAATCCTTTGAAAGTACATAATATTTTGTGGTCTTTTAAAGTTATGTTTCCCCGGCATCCCCTGTCCAACAGCAGATCTCAATACATTGGGACCAGGTTGATTTGTATAAGATTGTCTCACAGTATTTATTTATAACTAATTTACATAAATAGTGACATACATACTACACTACATACAACTAACCTGAGCTTGTTGGCTGAGAAGTGTCGTCAGTAGCCACATTATTCAGGTTCCTATTTTCAACCAGCGGGGCATGGTGTACATCTTGCAAAGCTTGTTGGATATTACTTACGAGGTGCAGCGGTGCACTTTGCATAGCAATTCCTGAAAATTATATAAATGGAAATATATATAATTATTTATTATATTTAAATATTTGACCTTAATACATTTTGATAATATGATTAAAAAAAAGTTTTTTTACTAAGTAAATTTGTAATAAATGAAATATCCTTAAAATAATATTTTTATGAATAGCAAAGGTTCTCTATAAAAAAAAATATGTTTTATAAAACTTGAACTACATATTTAATATATTTTAGGTCACATGTGTGATCATATGAAAGTACATATTTTGCAGTACTGAAAGTTGTTTCCCTGTACAAAAGCAGAACACGATACCTTATTTTATATACACAAGAATCAAACAAAAATTTGTGTGTGCTTATGTGTGTTTGTTGTAACTTTAATTGTTTAGTCATGTAGCTATCAAGATATTTTGGTTGTTTAATACTACCACTATGAAAGTCCAACATAACATTACCTCTAAATGGCTCATTAATTCACTGTACCAGTGTGCAGTAATAATTAATTTGTACCTTCTTACCTTTTAAATAAAGTGTAGGAACCGCAACATTACTGAGACGACCACTTCGAGTCATATATTTTTCTTCAAAGTGAACATGACACACTTTTCGGTACTCATGTATAAATTGGTTGTCCAAGGATAACACATCGCCCCCAATACAGTACATCCAAGTACGGAACCTGTCAGGCTCATTAACTGGGCTAGGAAATTTGTGGAGAATCACATTATCTGAACCTGAAAAAATACCATATACAATTACACTAACACTGGTGTTGATATAAGATCTATTTTTGATAGCATGGTTTTTGGCTATGGCAATTATTAAACACCAATATAAAGTGACATAAACAAAAACACCACATATAAACCCTAAGAAACTGAGGGAATCCATAAAAACCGAAGTAATTATTATAAACACCACGCATTGACGATAAATAATGACAGTGGTTCAGGTCGGAAAATAAATGTTAATTAAATAGTATGCAATTATAATAGTTGACTACTATTTTGCCATATTTATAATACAGGCCAAAGTTTCAATATAAAGTATACCTTTAAATGAACAAAGACCATAATGGATTCAGAGTTCCATATTTATACTTTAGGATGTAGACGTAGGTATATATTATTGTGTAACAGTTAAAATTAAATAAGAGTATCTAATATGAAAATATGAATACTTACGCGTTTTACCACAATTAGGTACACAACACATCGCACTCTTTCGAACCATTGTCACTTTTAACCAATACAAGCAGAATATCAAAGTCCATTGAGCACACCAGGTATATTCACATAAAAGCAGAGTTATCGGAGTCCAGGACAAGCACAGTCGTATTGTAAAATCACAAGAAAATCGTAAAAGAACACTTTCAAGCATCGAGGATTACAAGAAAGTATACGTCTTCAAATAAAAACAGTATGGCGGGTCTAGCAAAAAAATGTTCCATTTCGTCCAAACTTTTCTAAAAAATATTTTTAGTTGACATTATTAAAATAGACTCATTTATAGAAAAACATTTTAATTTATAAATTTTTTTAGATAGAAGGATTAGACAAATATTTTGTAATGCCATTAATCAAAAGATACAATAGTTTTGTTCATTTTTTATTTTGTAAATTACGTGTAACGAAGAAGGCGCCAGTGGCTCAAATTCATAGAATTTGTTTCCAGCGCCATCTGTATTTTCGTTACCAAAGCCTATCCGAGTACGGCGCGAGTATATACATGTAATACTTTGTTCGAAGTGAAAACACCGTGGTGGCCCCCATACTTGCCGGCGTGGCACGCTGCTGGAGCGCCGGGGATGCTTCTTCCGTTGGCGTTGCTGTTCCGCCAACTCACTCTCCGCGTCATCCAGCACACCCGTCCGCCGCTCCACTCTCGCCGAGGTCTGCACGTCCATCTCGCGTGCGGGGTCACCAATGTAGAAGACAAGACGTAGTGATTCTGTATCATACGATGACTGTGGCGTTATGGTGATTCTGTTTTGTTCAGGTGCGGGTGGCCAGGCGGCATCCACGCGGCATGGTGGTACTGCCCGCGGCCGCGAAGATCCAGCGCGCTCGCGTGGCACCGTGGGCTCCAGCACCCACGTTACTACTTCGGGTGGCCCCCATACTTGCCGGCGTGGCACGCTGCTGGAGCGCCGGGGATGCTTCTTCCGTTGGCGTTGCTGTTCCGCTAACTCACTCTCCGCGTCATCCAGCACACCCGTCCGCCGCTCCACTCTCGCCAAGGTCTGCACGTCCATCTCGCGTGCGGGGTCACCAATGTAAAAGACAAGACATAGTGATTCTGCATCATACGATGAATGTGGGGTTATGGTGATTCTGTTTTGTTCAGGTTCGGGTTGAGGATGCTGACGTCGAATTCTACTTAAATAAATTTGAATGTGCTCTTGTGCTTCTAATGCCAATAATAAGGGTAAAGCTTTCAGTTGAAGGCCAACGTGTTTACCAAATATTTCAAACTCATTTTCTTCGACTCTCGGAATTACTAGTAACAGGTATCTACTTTAATTGACTAACCATGCTCGAGAGCTGGGCGATTTGCTTCTTTTTTGCTGCAGGTTGGGGTGTAGGCTCACGAAAAGCATCCACAGCAGTACTATTTTGCTTAGTATGTAATTGACTAGCTGTACTCGAGAGCTGGGTGATGGGAGAGGTGTAGGTTCATTTTGCTCAATATATGTAATATCTGTATCATCAGTGTGTGAAGTATTGGAAGCCTGAAACAAACGATGTTATTAGTAGGTATCCAAGGTATCCATGATTTTTTTTCAGGTTCCTATTACTACAGACTGGAATGCAATTGAAAATGGTTTTCGAAATTAGTGGCACTTTCCAGGCTGCTGTGGAGCAGTCGATGGCAAACATTTTCTCATGAAAGCATCGCCTGACTCAGGAAGTTTATACTATAATTATAAAGGCACAAACAGCATTGTCTTAATGGCCTAATGAGCCCAAACACGATGGAGTTGTGATGAGTAGATATGGAGTGCTGGTGACCAACTCCTGACTTTATCATGAGACCCTGGACCTCATATCAAGCGGAAATGCTCGTCAAGGTAATTCTAATGAGCTCAAACATGGTGGAGTTGTGACAAGGAGATAAGAGGAGTTCCGGTGTCCAACTTCTATTATATCATTCTGATGATTATATCTAAAACTGGGTTCAAAGTAATGATAAGAATGAAAACACAATCAGTTTTCAAGTAAAAAATAATTAAATAATAGTAAGCAAATAGCAAATAGTGTGATCTTGCTCCTAGATTGTACGAGGGTTGTTCCGTTAATAGTTAGTCAACGGCGTACTATTAACTGTATTCATTTAATTTTACTGTAGCTTAAAGGCAAATTTCATTACAAACTTTTTGGTATAAATGTCACTGGCCAGTGACAATCAGTATTTTTTTTATGAAATCAGAAAAAAAACATGTCTGTCACTTTTTGTTCGTTTGTTCGCAAAAATGGAGCTAACGCGGGAAGCATTTCGTGCTATGATATATTATGATTATAAACGAGGGCTAACATACAAGGATTCTCATGAAAATTTAACTAGTGTTTTTGGGACATTATCCCCATCTCTTGCCACTTCAGTTACTGGTTCCGTGAATTTAAGCGTGGGCGGAGCGATATCAAAGATGAGCCTCGACCGGGGCGACCGCCAACGGCAGTTACTCCAGAAAATGTTATCAAGGCGGAGTGGTTAATAAAGGAATCTCGAAACATTACCCACCGAGAGATTCAGGACGAACTGAAGATTGGATCCCGGGCAGTTTCTACCATTTTGCATGACCACCTTCAAGTTCGGAAGGTTTCGTCTCGGTGGATACCACATTTTCTCACACAGGAGCAAAAAGATAGTCGTGTCGATTGGTGCAAATATATGTTGAAGAAATTCGATAATGGCGATTCTCAACAAGTGACCTACATTGTGACATCTGACGAATCTTGGATATATAGTTACGACCCATTTACAAAACAGCAATCAACACAATGGGTCTTTGAAGAAGATGTTTTACCTACTAAAGTAGTTCGCGGCCGAAGCGTCAACAAAAAAATGGTTGCTGTTTTTTTTCGACGCAGTGGACCTGTAGCCGTAATTCCACTTGAAGATCGCAAAACAGTTACCAGCCAATGGTACAGTGAAGTTTGCTTGCCACAGGCCTTCCAAGAGCTGAACGTCAGTCGTCCAAGTACTGGAACTCGGGGCATCATTTTTCATCAAGATAATGCTCCGGCTCACACGGCTGCCAGAACCATGGACTTTTTGAGCAAATCAGGTGTGCAACTACTACCACACCCTCCGTACAGTCCTGACCTGGCTCCGTGTGATTTTTTTCTGTTCCCCACCTTAAAAAAATTATTACGTGGACGACGATTTTCGACGGCGGATGAAGCAGTGGACGAATTTAGGCGACTTTTTTTTGACCTTCCGCAAGAACAGTTTTTTTCCTGTTTTGAAAGCTGGTTCAGCCGAATGCATAAGTGCATTAATGTAGCAGGGGAATACTTTGAAAAGTTGTAAATAAAGTTTTATTATATTCCTTATAGTTTTTGTTTAACTAAAAATTTTCAGAATAGCCCTCGTATGTTCTTAATTTATCAATTTTTATTTTTATTTTATATGCGTAAGTTTATTATTGTTTAGCTAGTTGATTTGAATTTGCAACACCTACGTATTTCTGATTATTTTCAATGTTTTCCGTTTCCCAAAGGTTGTCCGGAAGAGATCGCTTTTTAGCGATAAGACCGGCAATTGTTTTACCTCCGATTATTCTGTTTGTAACTAACTTGTATTTTATGTGTTTCTTTATTTTGAGGTGTGCAAGCTTCGTGGGCCTAAGTAAGGTACGAGATTGAAAAGCTTGATTATGTCACTATTGTATACAATATTTTTTGTAAGAGTGCTCAATATAGGCAAGCCGGTAAGGAAAGAGTTCGACGAAAGACCTGCTGCCTCTATACAATTGAGTAAGTTCTATCTCCCGGTGGATTGTGCCGACGGTCGGGAAGCAGGACACGGACGGTCGGGAAGGACAACAGTGTTACAATATTGTATGAAAATCCTTTGTACCATCGTTGGCGATGTCACAATATGCGACCATAAAAGCTCTATCGGAAGGTATGCGCTAGTAGTTCGGTCTACACAATCACAATTCAAGCGTTACAGTCGACGAGTAGAAAAAGAGTATTTATGTTTATGTTATGTTATTAAGGGCCTGTTTCATAATCTCCAGATAAACTTATCTGCCAGTTAAAATTATTGCTATCCCTTTCTCCAGTCATATAAAAGAAAAGGACAGCAAACATTTATCTGACAGATATGCTTTAACTGGAGATTGTGAAACAGGCCATAAGTAAAGTAAATATTTCAATAATTACCTTACAAGGATCTTTATAATTCAATCGCACTTCTCGCAACTATAGGGCAATGGAAACAGGGCACTACGTGTTGGGAACTCCATACAAGGTTACCCGTTTTAGTGGCCCCTGAGTGTTTCTAGCTGGCAAACTTACGTAATGCGCGCAGGACGATTTAGCACAGGTCCGTCGTCTGTGAGCTCTCGTTCCATATTGAGCCAGAGGCGATGGCGCGATTTGTTTTTCACTTCTCATGCTCGTAAAGTTCGACTTTAAGTCGTGCGTGGACGACATAAAATCTCATTTTAAGTCGTGCGTGGACGACATAAAATCGCATTTTAAGTCGTGCGTGGACGACATAAAATCGCATTTTAAGCTCTAGGGCATAAAATAAAATTTTCTTCTAAGACTAAGAATGTGGCTCAACAGCCATACATAATCAAAATATATTGCACAATTTAATTGAGCAGTAAAATTTCGTAGAATACTGAAACTTATTCTTTTATTATATTCTTGCTATAATTATTTGAATTGCGTGTTTTCTATAATTAAATAAATGAAATCAAATAAAATAGGAGTTGATAATAGTTTAGAAATGCCCCTAAATGTTTTTATGCTTTGGCAGAAAACAAGTATCTATGTCTAAATTCACATGTTGAAAATTAAAAAAAAAAACATTAAAAAATTAATTGGTGGGAACCATATTTGTTTTCTATGTAATATTTTTGTTACAACTTGAAATTGTTTTACGATTACCGATAAATAATTTCCTCGCAATTGAAGTGAAAATTAGTGTGTAACCCTCGTCCATAAAACCCATTTTACACTCGACTTTATATCAATCCTCGCTCGGATGGATAAACGCCTCGCGTACAATCGTACGTTTTATACACTTGTTGTACAATCTACTATTGTCAAGTTTTGAACCAATTTGGAGTCATCTTTAAAAAATTATACTTTATTTAATTTTTTACTGAAAAATCGTCATGGTAGTCCTTTTTGGCTAATAAGGGGGTTTAGATTTCGAAAATTATGTCCTTTTTAAAATCCACGATGGCGGAAATACGCTTTTTTGTTAAATCGTCATGGTAGTCATTTTTGGCTATTTAGGGAATGTAGATTTCGAAAATTATGTCTGTTTTAAAATCCAAGATGGCGGTAATACGCTTTTTTGTTAAATCGTGATTACGGGCAATGGAAACAGGTCACTACGTGTTGGGAGCTCCATACAAGGTTACCCGTTTTAGTGGCCCCTGAGTGTATCTAGCTGGCAAACTTACGTAATGCGCGCAGGACGATTTAGCACAGGTCCGTCGTCTGTGAGCCTCGTTCCATACTGAGCCAGAGGCGACGGCGCGAATGCCTGGATGATGGTCCTCGTGTTGTCCCGGCTTCGTGCCTTGCAGTCGCCACCCTCGTCCGCGTCCTTGGCTTCCTGGATGATGGTCGTCCTGTTGTCCCGGCTGCGTGCCTTGCAGTCGCCATCCTCGTCCTCTTCCTTGGCTCCCTGGATGATGGTCCTCCTGTTGTCCCGGCTGCGTGGCTTGCAGTCGCTATTCTCGTCCTAGGCTGGTGTGCACCATCAGTTGCAGTAGGGCTGGTGGTGCCATCCGTCTGGTGACATGGAGTGCCCTAGCCAGAGGTGTCTCCTGGATCGCGCGTAGGGGCGCTGCTAGCTGCGTTGTGGTTGGTAGAACACCTGCTACGCGCAGCGTTGGCAGTTCAACTGCGATGAGCGGCGTTACTGGTACAGCTGCGGTGCGGTCAATTTAATAAATGAACAATTATTGTTCGAAAGCAGGTTGCACTTTTCCAGCTCAAGCACGGTCGCGGCAAACTTTACCGCGGGACGGCGCCGGTTCTCTTCGGAAAACGGCATGGGGCTCGGTTGCGCTGAATCGTAGATATCCATTTTGTCCATTATATTCGATGAGTCTGTTGCTGCTTAATTTGATGAAGGGTTTGACAGAGAACTTTCTGCTGCATTGATAGTTGCTGGCCCGCAATTTGATTGGGATTAATCAATCGGGTTTTGACTTTCTAAAATTTAATCTTCAGTGTCTAATGCTGGAGGGGGAGGGGGACTTGAAAGTTCATACGACTCACGTTAAAAGTAGGCAATAATTTTCATGCATTAATTCAAGCTTCTTTCAGCCTTTTCCAAAAATTGGTCAAGGTGATCTATGTCACACTCGACAAACTTATGAAAATCAACTTTGGTGATTTTTTCCCCCCCCCTTAGATTGGTCCAAAATGTTTTTTTCCAAAGTCGTTATATGGACAAAACTTTTCCCCTCTTAGACCCGAAAACGAGGTCCCTCCGCCCCTGGGATCAGACGCTATCCCTTTTCTCACTTTTACAAACTTAGTGAGAAAAGTTTTAGCGCCTGATAAACAGGAATAGCACCGCACGTTTCCCTTAATAACTCCCGACCCTTAAGTCGGAAAATTATTTTGAGAACGGCAACGGGTAGCTAAAACTGTTGCCCTATTTATCACGTCACAATAAAAGAAGAATTAAGAAGGAAAAAGAAGATAACACACTCGGCAAGACTCCTTGAAATTCAGACACATGTGTCTGGTGGTTTTGTTGCTACTGTTCTTCTGCGAGTTCGAAATTCGTACACAATGAATTCGGAACATTCATTTCTGTCAGAAGATTAACTCTGAAAAAATATAAAACTATTGATTAGATTTTTTCCATTTAAATTTTTAGCACCGCCAACAGTTTTTTTTAGTACATCCTTAAATTCGTTGTATTAAGTTGTATTAGAGTGTAGTGAGGTATGGTATACCATATCACACATTTGCATATTGTCTTATTTTGAATGATTCGGTCATAGAGTATAAAGCGCTCAGTATAACGAAAAAAATATATTCAAGGTTTCAAAACACTAAATAATTAATTTATAATTGAAGAATTTGCTCTCAGCTCAAATGAATATACGCAGGTATATTTAATAAAACCTCCTTATTCGTTTTCTTACTTAACAAGTAGCGAAAAAAGAGAAGTAATTTTGCTAGGAAAAAACTATGATATTTTATTGGAGCCAGGGCAGGGCTACATCGACTACAGAGAGTTCCGAAGAATTATTGTAGATTATCTAAATTACATGAACATTTTCGTTCAAGGCTTAGAAAAAATTAAGTGGGTAAATGAGTTGTGTTCCAATTGTACGGTTGTTGATCTATACGAGCAAGGAGTCCAAATTTAAATGTTTTATCGACAAAATATTGTATTGATAATCAAACTTATAATTGTGAGGATCAAAATGCTGGTCACATATTCGCTTGTTTCGGAATATCCGTATTGTATGTATTTCCTGGAGCTTGCGGCCAGCAGCTTCGACCCCAGCAGCGAATAAATCAAGGCGTTTATTAGGATCCGGAAACCGGTGAAGTAGTACCCATTGGTCATCTAAAAATAACATATAATATTAATAGTAACTTAGGGTGTTTTAAACTAATAATTATTGTGCACAATTAAGCATCAGCTATTAAAACTTATCTAAAGAGTCCCACCGAAAAACGCAAAATCTCCATCGGAAACTCATGGTTAATCACAATAATTAACCACACCACAACGTGATACAGAACTTAACAAACGACAATATTCAAAGGTTAACAAATAACCAAAAATATAAAACAAAGCAACTGATATAACCTCGAACTAGGGGTGAACCACGGAACCCTAAAAACTTACCGGTCTTGCCCTGCAGGCGTGCGCGGTGAAACAAAAAATTTGTACCCAAAAGATGCGTATCCACTAGAGGCAGCCTCGGGTCGAGCAGCCTCGACTGGAAGCAAACTGCCTCAGTTTGAGGCTGCTCGCAGTGAGGCAAAGCCCGAGGCACGTTGTGGATCAACTCGAGGCGAATCGCCTCACCTTGATCCGCAGCGCAACCTGCGCAGAGTGTGCAACGTGTGTGCAGTTTACAGCCAAAACGCGATGGCACCAGACGCGCGTCGAGTAGCTGCTGGTTTGATTGCAATTGCAATTATTAAAAAGAAGAGGAAACAACAAAGAGCTGTTGTTAAGAGGAAGCACCAATGGTGGATTAAAGAATTATACCGGAACAGAACACGACACGGGTGTGAGCACTTGCTCAAGGACATAACATTTGAAGACGGCGATAGTTTTCGGAATTTTACACGGATGAGCACCGATGACTTTGAATTGCTATTATCAATGACCTTTGATAGAAAAAAAGATACGAATTTTCGGTGTGAATCTAAATGTTTTAATTGAATGAGATAACAGGGTACTGAAAGGATTATTGAAGAACATCATTGTTAAGGATTAAATCTAGTGCCGCAAACTAGTTTCCTGCTGGGTCTTGCGGGCTTGGTATAGGTTCTTGCGGGCTGGGTGCGGGTGCTTGCGGGCTGGGCGTAGGTGCTTGCGGACTTGGTATGGGAGCTTGCGGGCTGGGCGTGGGAATATATGTTGAAGATGCGTAGTTGGACGCAGAAGATGACTCATTTTGATATAGCTGCGTAAAATATCCATAATTGTTTTGAAATCTTCCCATGTCTGCGTCGAAATTTATCTCGGTTATATACTTCTTCACGCATGTTAAGGTGCGGGGGTCATATTTTCTTAATTCAGATGCTACGAATTTTCCGAAGACATCATACGTATCATCGTTTGTATTAAGTACGTCGAAAGCATTCTGTAGTAATATGTCGTCGTTCGTAGTGTCTAAAACGGATGAGGCTTCTGCCTTCCTTTTAGTGGCCTTCTTTTTGCGATTGGCAGAGCTGGCAGTAGGCAGATCAGTATTTGCAGATAGTTGACTTTTTGATGCGGCATTAGTTTTATTAATTTCATGAGTTCCATTAGTGTCTGTAGCCGCCGAGTCCTCCGTTGATATTTCCTGTAAACAAATAATTAAATTTATATTATATTTACAGTTACCATCGTGTGAAGAGGAATGGCTACAATTGGCGCACGATTGGGAAAACAAATGGAATTTTCCTCACTGCATATCAGCCATGGATGGTAAACATATAGCTCTTCAAGCTTCAGTTAAAAGCTTTGCAGAATACATAAATTATAAAGAATTTTTTAGCATAGTTTTGCTTGCCTTAGTTGATGCAAATTACAATTTTATTTATGCTAACGTTGGCTGCCAAGGTCGAATCTCTGATGGCGGAGTATTCAAACAGCTAGAAAAAAATTAACTGAATTTACCAGAGCCTAGCATTATACAAATACCTTATGCAATTAAAGTTCCTTACATGATATTAGCCGACAAAGCGTTTGCGTTAAATAATTATACAATGAAACCCTTTGAAGGAAATCCACCCTATGGGTCTGGTGAAAGAATTTTTAACTATAGACTATCAAGGGCAAGAAGAGTAGTAGAAAATGTTTTTGGGATAATGTCTTCGGTATTCAGAGTTCTGCGAAAGCCAATGTTGTTAGAACCAGAAATTGCTACAAAAGTTGTTCTATCAATTGTACACCTGCATAATTTCTTGCGAAGATCAAATACATCTTCACATATATATATGCCGCCCAGATCTGTTGATAGAGAAATGGATGGACATTTTGAACCAGGATCGTGGAGAAATGAAGAAATGTCATCGTTAACGCCAATCCGCATGCATGCGTTAACGCATGCTAATTTTGGAGGTAGGCAAATATGTAAGGCAGCATTTAGATCTGTTTCCTAAGAGAACTTGGAACAGTAATCGCTTTCAAGAGCAGAGAAAGCATGATCTGGAGTGGCCAACGCACAGGTTAACAAAAACTGGACACTAATTACACATCTTGGAACCAACTATTTACAATAAAATTCCCTTAAATATAAAAAACGCTCCCTCCTCTCGTGGGTTTATTTTGAACCTAAAATCTTTCTTAATCCAAAAGGCCTATTATTCTGTTACTGAATTTCTTCTTGAAGAGCTTTAAAATGTATGTATGTTAATTTTTGTTTATTGTAAAATCACTATAACTTGCTGAATGTAAGTGTTATTCTTGTGTTTTATCCAATGTAAATATTGACATCGATCTAATTTGTAATTTGACAATGTATGTTTAATACAAAAATAAATGAATATGAATCCGCGCCGTTCCCAGAAGGGCAGCTGACCAACCAAAATCTATTCGCTCACATTTAGCTCACCATTTTATTACGAATGGAATATTATATATTATTTTGGACCCGGGGTATGTCCTTAAACTACGTCCGGACCTGGGTATGTCCTTAAACTACGCCAAAAAGAGAGGTATGGGCACTGCGAATGGCATCTCGCTAAGTGTGGTAGGGCACGTTCAGCGAATGTCATCGCTCAAATCTGGAGCAGAGCCCGACTGGGGAAGTACCTCCACCTTACAGAAAACCACAGCCAAATAGCACTAGACCCTACTCATAGTGTTGTGTTCCTGCTGGTGAGTAAGGTTGCCAAAGAGCTCAAAGAGGACCCAGTGTGTTAACGATGAGGGACCTTCTTGTTCCTTTAGTCGTCAACACAGTGAATCCTCCTTTTTGTAAAGGGTCGGCAACGCGCATGTGACTCCTTTGGAGTAGCAGGCGTCCATAGGTTACGGTAGCTGCTTACCATCAGGCGGGCCGTATGCTTGTTTGCCACCGTCGTGGTATAAAAAAAAAAAAAAAATTACCGAGGCAAAATGATTACTAAAAAATACTCACCAACGTAGTCTCTAATGTAGGACGTGGAGTAAATTTGTCCGATAAAAAATCAAAATGGTCATAGGCAAACCATTTTGATACTACACATTGAGGCAAAAGATATTCATACATTAATTTATAATAGCCTGATTTTTTTATTATTCATTCTTATGGAATATTTATAGATATTATGTGCAAAAATCCTACCAACTTTTCACCCGGAAGTAGTTAAATAGGTAAACAAATACCTAGTCGGTTACTAATAATTATGTACCAATAAATAATGTATTAATAAATAAGTGCCAATGTAATAATATTGTAATTTGACATGTAATATTTTAAATATTATAAATAAATGACTATGACTATGACTAAGTTCTGTTACTAGAGTTTTCACTAAATAAATAGGAATAGGTAGCAAAATTTTAATTATTCATGTACATAAATTAAAAGCTTATTTAACAGTCAATAGATTACAATATATTGAATTAAAAACTATTGTCGCAGTTTTTCAGAATTCTTTATAACACTCGGAAAAAGGCGTGAAAAATATACGTCAAAAGTACGCTCCTTGTTCATGTTGATTTTAAATCCTATTTATTTTTAATCACGTTTAAGACGCATCAGTCTTGCACAATTCGGTAGCTATATTCTTTAGCTTCAATTTGGTGTATGTATAGTTCACGTGGGTCTATCCGATAAAATACTAGACTATACGTTGCAAGTCTGCTTGTTCCATAGCAGTCTAAATCTATGTCTTTTGTGCAAAACTTAAAAATAGGCAATGTTTCAAATGGGAATATCTGTGGGATACAATCGCAAGAAAATTAAATGGTGGTCACGCAATTACCTCTAATAAACAGGTTTCTTACAAACAAGCAATGGGACCTTCTAAACAAAGGTGCAATATTTATTTGATGTACTTTTGTAAAGTGTCATTTTCTTAAATTTACCGCGTGTTTGCGTCTTCAGGCAATCTTGTGCTTTACAAGGATTTTCAATAAATTTCTCATCTGATTTGTATATTATTATACCATATTATGTACATTACAAATTAGGCTATTAAATAATTACTTCAAATTTTTATTTTAAACTTTATTTTATATTTTATCAGTCAGAAATCTGGTAACAGAACTAGGTATATATAAAATATTTTTCACTTTTCATGCTCAAAAAGTGTGTCGTATTATGCTTACCAAGGCGGACTAAAGTAGTACATTTAGCCTCTAGGGCTAGTATGTATGCATATTTATGATTTACAAAACATTTTAAATTGACCAAACCGAACACTTCACCATATTAAATCCACCAATCACAACACACATATCGAAGTTAATCGGAACGCTAGATACTTTTTTGGTGCGTATACTGTGTAAATAATTAAAGTCCTTAAAAAAACATTGTATTTAATATCAACCAATCAGAATACAGCAATGTTAAAATCGACCAATGAGGAAACGCAATTTATTTCTCAAAACGTGAGGTGTTTTTTAGTTCCTACTTCACAATCATTAAAAAAGATTGTAATTTTTTGGAAGCGCTTTAAAGCGTGTTTAAACGGCTATAAGACATGGCAATTTGTAGGGCCCAATCGGTAGTGTCCAACTCCTGTCGGCCCCAACGCACGTTATTACACTTTCCCTACAAATCGCCCCTACCGACCCTACCTCACAGTATATATAGGATAGTACTCATAACAGAAAGTTAGACATAGTGTAGTGTAGACTAATACCACATTGGATTTCTATGACTAATACTTTAATGAACTAATATTTTAAATTTTTTGTGGTTAATATTATACATACTATAGAATCGATTATCCGAACTAATTAGGACGGAGGCTAATATAGAAAAAATCGCTTAATCAAAGTGTAGGTGGAACTATTGATTGAAATGTAGGTTTTTGGGAAGAGGTAAAACAATAAAGCAAGTTTGTCGTACCCAGAGTCGCGAATTACTATGGTGATACACTGAGAAAAAAATGTTGTTGGGCGTAACAATAAAACTTAAACGCTATACAACCGTCTATGGGGCTTGGTCTATAGTCAACTTTTATGTTGTCAAACTCTTATTGTTAATCTGACAATATTATATA
This sequence comes from Pammene aurita, assembly GCA_947086415.1. Classification (NCBI taxonomy): domain Eukaryota; kingdom Metazoa; phylum Arthropoda; class Insecta; order Lepidoptera; family Tortricidae; genus Pammene; species Pammene aurita. The sequence goes on along the minus strand of OX352295.1, from coordinate 2,629,620 downwards.
AATAATATTTTCACTTTGTTATTATTACAATGCTTTATATGTTGTCGTTACAACAATATAAACTTTGTGATATTGGCAACTTTTAACCTAGCACTTTCTGGTTTAAGTTGCTACCTAGACAAAATTGCTTTGTGCAAATGACAAAGTAACTTTGTTATTGTATTGTTTAAATTATGTTCTTGCAACAAATTTGTATTGTATTGTGGCAATACCACAAAATAGTTTTTGTTAACCTAACCAAATAAACGTTGTTATAACAGCAATGTGCTTTGTTTTGGCATCAAATCTTTGAGGTCACTATTCTGCTAACGTAGTTAATCTAACCAAATTAAACGTTGTCATAGCAGCAAAATGCTTTGTTTTGGCATCAAATCTTTAGGTCACTATTCTGCTAACGTTGTTAAAATAACCAAATCTTACGTGGTCGCAATAGCAACATGCTTTGTTTCGGCATCATTTTTTTAAAGTCATAATGACAAAGGCACTTTGTTATGCTAACCATTTGGTATTTCTGTTTCAAGATACAATTTATTGTTATTCATACAACATTAGTTAAATAAATATTTTAATAACAACAACCTTCAATCATTTTTGACATTTTAATTTATATCTCGCAATTGGATAAATATGCAAAAGACCAATTTCTATAAATTGCATATTTTTCAATTGCGAGATGCAAATAATTAAAATGTCGATAAATCGTAGTTCAAGGCCGTTGACATTACTAAAGGTGTAACCAATGTTGTATTAATAACATTATGTACCTAAATGTTATGTTGAAACAGAAAAAAACAAAAAACAAAAAGCAGTGCCAATCATGACCAAACTGCGAGCAAGTGCAAACCATTACGACCCAAAGAAATGATGCTTAAACAAAGCATGTTCCTGTTGCGCGATTATTACATCAAGAAACAGCGTTTTACGTTAGCAAAACAGTGACCTAAAAATATTTAGGGAGTATAAAACGTAAGATCAAACCAAAAAGTAATATAATATCAGCAACTTCCATGATGGTGACTTCTTTGGTGCCGAAAAGCATTTCCCTTTGATTACAGTATGTTCCTATGTCTGAAACGGTCGCAACACGAGTCAGGTAATCATGTCTTGCTCTTCTTTGGATAATTTACACACATTTCTCTTCGCCTACTGAAAAATAAATTAATATAAGTTTTTTTGTCAAACGTTTCATTTTTGACATAAGCTTTAAGGGTCACATTACTCATCCAAACAATTATAACAGACTCAAACACCATTAGGTTTTGTTGTTTTATTGCAGAGTACTTATAGCCACCTCCAGTGTCCAACAATCAGATCAGCTCGATGGTACCAAAACATTGCATTGTTACCCGAGTTACGAAGGAATGAAAATTTTCAGATCAGTCAGAAATCGGGAACTGGTTTAAAATTCAGATGCAAGGTTTGAACCGTGCTACTATATAAAGTCGTCATGAGCAACCTTTTAAAAATGCAGAAATTATTTGAAGAAATACAAAACATAAAATACAGATTTAGGATTACCAGAGGCCAAATCCAGAAGGTCGATGGTTGATAAGTCAGCCTTGTTACATTCTACTCTTTCAACAAGTACTCGTAGTTTCAGAATCTTCAACTTTATAAGAGGAAATCTTTCTTTATATGTTTTATTTGCTGCTGGGTACACACATTGAAAGTCAGGCGACACCTGAAACAAACATACAGTGTGAATCTTTATAATGTGCAGAAAAAAAAATGTAGGAAAGTACAGTTCATTCTATCGACGGAAAAAATGTTAAAATTTTTTTTTCCTTTATTTGATTTTTTTATGATTTTTAAAAAAAATTGGATCGCTATTGTGCCCTACTTGTAAAGAAAACATCATGTCTCTTAAATTAGTTGATTTATTGCAACCAAATAAATAAATAAATGGTAACTAATAATAGGCTGTTGTGTTGGAATGATAACTAATACAAAAACTGACGCCATAAATTAATTATTACGAGGTTTATGGCGAAATCCTGGCTATTTTTCATCACTTTTTTTAAATAATGTAAAATTTCTCAATAAAACGTCCCATTTACTCAACATTTTTATGATTTCATGTTTATCTACATCGTATTAGCTTTCGAACAGTGAAATTACCACGCGGCTAGCTAACACACACCATTTGTTATCAGCGCCCAAACAATGGCCTTGCGCGCGCACCCCTAATTAGCAGGTAAAACCTTATCTGCTACTGTGATACGTGGGTGGGGGAAAGGGGAGTAAATTTTATTTTTCATAATAAGTTACACGAAGATCAGTAAAATTATTTAATGTAAACTATCAAGGAAACTACCTAATGCATCAAATTTTCAAAATGTCCACCACGTTGTTGCTGACAAAGCGCCGCACGAAGTAAAATTTGATGAGTTGCCCTCCTTATCATATCAGGGTCATTTCTTAACTGATTCGCACAGTTTAAAATGCGCTGTTGCAAATCAATTTCATTTTCGATGGGGGTGCTGTAGACTTTTTGCTTCATTGTGCCCCACAAAAAGTAGTCAAGGGGCGTCATGTCAGGTGACCGTGCCGGCCATCCTACAGGTCCTTGCCGGCCGATCCAACGGTTAGGGTAATTTGCATTTAAAAATGCCCTGACGATAATTGCATAATGAGCAGGACAACCGTCCATTTGCAAAAACATTCTTCGGCGCAAATCCAGCGGGAGATCTTCCAATAACTCTGGCAAATCGTCTCTTAATAGCTCCAAGAATCTTGCTGCGTTCAAGGTCCTCGGCAATATCACTGGTCCAATTAATTTGTCGTCAATAAGAGCCGCCAAACGTTCACCGAGAACCTTACTTGGAAGCCAGATGAACGTTTCAATTTAGGATTTTCACCTTTGGGACACCACTGGTGTAAATTTCGGCTGTTAGTGATTCCGTCCCTTGTAAACGTCGATTCTTCCATCCACAGTATTGTCCTCAGAAAGTCAGGGTTGTCCCTAGTTCTGTTTTGAATCCAATTCGACATGATGCGCCTTGGTTGCTGGTCTACGTCTTCATGTAAATGCTGTACCCTTTGATAATGGTATGGATGCAGGCCTTCTTTTTTCAAAATCCGCCACACCGACATCTGCGATATTCCGAACTGTAGAGCAAGACGTCTAGTGCTGGCCGCAGGATTTGCGAATACCGCATGTAGTACTGCTTCTTCAATAGCAACATCGATGATTCGTTGAGGTTCACGGCGGACTCTACCATTTCCAAGACCAATAATAGCCAATCTTCGGTGTACCTCTTGAAAGTTGCGGGCAGATGGGACTGGTTCTCGATTCGGAAATGCAGCTATGTAAGCTGCGCGTGCTCCCATGGCATTTCCTCGTGCCATTCCATAGTAAAAGTGGATGTCGGCAATGTAAGCTGTAGTAAAGTCACTAACACGTGGCATAGCGTAATGGTTGAAAATGAAGGAATTAAAAGAAACAAGTAGCAGCGAAACTTTTGGAGGTACTGTAAGAGTTCTTCTAGGTTCTCCTGGTTTTATTGTCCCCCACCCTCTTAGGACAGAGTAGATAAGGTTCCGCCTGCTAATTAGGGGGGCGCGCAGTTGCGTAAAGCCATTGTTTGGCCGCTGATAACAAATGATGGGTAGCTGTGTGGTAGTTTTACCATTCGAAAGCTAATTACAATGTAGATTACCGCGCGCAAGGCCATTGTTTGGGCGCTGATAACAAATGGTGTGTGTCAGCTAGCCGCGTGGTAATTTCACTGTTCGAAAGCTAATACGTTGTAGATTAACATAAAATCATAAAAATGTTTGGTAAATGGGACGTTTTATTGAGAAATTTTACATTATTTAAAAAAAGTGATGAAAAATAGCCAGGATTTCGCCATAAACCTCGTAATAATTAATTTATGGCGTCAGTTTTTGTATTAGTTATCATTCCAACACAACAGCCTATTATTAGTTACCATTTTTTTATTTATTTGGTTGCAATAAATCAACTAATTTAAGAGACATGATGTTTTCTTTACAAGTAGGGCACAATAGCGATCCAATTTTTTTTAAAAAACATAAAAAAATCAAATAAAGGAAAAAAAATTTTTTAACATTTTTTCCGTCGATAGAATGAACTGTACTTTCCTACATTTTTTTTTCTGCACATTATAAAGATTCACACTGTGTATCATAATGCTACAAACAACACCACATTTAAATATAATTACCACGGTAGACCTTATGGCAATGTTGAAGTGAAAATGAAAATAATTATTAATTATTCTTCAATTTAGGCACTTTACAATGCACTTTATGCAAATCAAAAACAAACTACTTCCGATTCTCAACCCTACAGCTCCTACATAGGTATTTTATCAATACATACATCTTAAAACTATCATGCATTTTATTACTAAGATTATTGACATACAGTAGGTACGGTTACACCGTATATAATTTAGATGCATTAGATTACTTATACGGGACGTTACTATTGTCATACTCGTACCAATAAAGTCTGCCGATGGTCAGTAAAGTATTTCGTTGATGGCAGATACCCACATACTTACAAATCATAAATAAAATCGTAAATACCTATTTAAGAGATTAAGTGAAATTATCAGCTACTTGTGCTATTACTTGTGTGCAAGATGGCGTGCGGCCGCGTGGTTGCCCAGTTAGACCGAATGTTTAAAATAAATAGTGTTGTATGTAAGGAACTAAAGAAAAAGTGTACAACCTAATGAAGAGTTCAATCTGGAATGCATACAATTTTGCGTTCAACAGTCCTGCGCACGCGTCGTTTGTAAAATGGAATTGAAGTACAAAATTACCTAAGTAATAAAAAATAATGAGTAGTTACTTACCACGCATGCTAGGGATTAGGTGTGCAAGCCTTTCAGAAACACGCCCACTTCGACACACATTCCTATTCAAAACCACAACACTAAGCGCTTATCATACCGCCCGCGCTCCGTCACGTCCACCACTTTCGGCGTCCATTAGCAACTGACCTGTACAACGTCGTTCCGTTCCCCGCCTCCCCTCTATTCCGCGTGTTTTGTTAATGCGTTAAAGTAATTTTGTCAATTTTTTACATTGTCAATCTAACAATAAAACCATTTAATGCAGATACAAATGTGCTTTGTTAAGTAGTTGACTTTGTTGCCGTACTAATGTTAAACTTGTTAAATTCACAAAATTCAATTGTCAAGTCAACAAACCCAAAAATATTGTCTTGGTGACAAAATACGAATTGTTAATAGTTGTTGACTTAGTTGCCGTACTAATGTTAAACTTGTTAAATTCACAAAATTCAATTGTCAAGTCAACAAACCCAAAAATATTGTTTCGGTGACAAAATACGACTTGTTAATACTGCAATATATATTTGACAACAAAAACGTTGTGATAGTAAATAGACCCGCTTTGTTACAAATGCAATACTTATTGTGCCTACAACTAAAAAAATCTGGCAAAGCGTATTTTGTGACTTTGTTAGCCATTATTTTTCTCAGTGTAGGTGTCTTCACAAACGTTTACCCTAACTTAACAGCCTGCCCGCTGATATCAGGCAGGAAGTCAATAAAGTTAAGTTCGGAAAAAAGCTGCGTACCTACCTTGTAAATTGCATAAGTTAATTTTTCATAAGCTTAATGTATAGATGATACCCTTAGATAAATAAGAGTAGAGACTGCACGATCCCACAATCAAACCGTGAAAACTGTTTTGTGGGACCCTTTATTTGTGTAAGCTGTATCTTTTTCAAGTTAATAAAAAAAAAAAAATAGGTACGTCAACGTTCGGTTAAAATAATTCAGCGTTCGGATATTTGCCGGTTCGGACAATCGAGGTTCTACTTTATAGGTCAAGGCTGTATATCTATTATATATATCGTCGTCTAGTTGTTGGGCGCAGGTCTTAATAATGGAAACGCCAACATAAAATTTAAAATAAAACTGTATTTCCACTTCCAAACATGGTTCACTGAACTTATCGTGCCTAAGGTTACCGTTAAACTCTACTAACTGACATATATTATCTTTCTACCCACATTTGTGGTTTATCTAATTGTACGGTATCGTACATACTGCCCAGCGCAGCAAAAAGTTACATAAAAAAAAAAGAATAAACTTATACTATTAAATTGTTGCTCCTATTGACAACCCTAATTTCTAAGAGCTTAACATCTAATCAACATTAGGAGCTAAACAGATATACAAACTATATTATGATGGTTATACTAAACCAATATTTTTTAATTTATTTTAATACACTGACAATCGAGTTTTCTGATTAATCCCTTTTTGCGTCATGCTCCCTGGAAACCCCACTGTATTTTTTGTGATTTATTGAAACGTAATGCTGATGTACACAATATGTACTGAATTAGTACATACTTAAAAAAAATTGTACCTCAATAGTTCGAGAGTACAATTAATTGAATTCGGGGTTGCTGTAGAGTATCTCCCTAGCAACTCCAAAAAAAAAAACAGAAAATTCACGTAAATACTTACTTTTCCAGCAAATAAGTGGCCGAAAAAAATTGTACTGCGGTTTTTACCGTTGAATGAGTTACCTATGGCTGTTAAATTACCTAGTTGTGCCAGGACGCGAGCGCCTCCAGCCAACTTCTCAAGCCGACTTCTCAAACGTAAGAAACTTTGTTTTTTTATATACAATGGGATACACGCATTTTATTTATGTTATGAACTTGGTTTCTGGTGCGAGTTCCAATGTTACTTTTATGAAATTAGTGGCATACGAGCAGACGAGCCGCCTGATGGTAAGCGGTCAACGTCGCCCATGAATATAAGCAACATCAAGGGAGCCGCTTATGCATTGCCGACCTTTGAGAGCCCACCGTACGCCCGCTTCTTGAAGAACCCCATGTCAAGGCGCAATGGAAACACCTCAGGAGGCAGTTCATTCCACAGTGTTTTCTTGTCAACCAACAATGGTGTAACTAGTTTGCAACTGCTTTGATCATAAACGTATTTCTTTTTAGTCGTACCTACGTGTTTTTGACATGACATTATTGGAGTAGGTATCTAACGAAAACGATTTGTTGCCCGTGGTCCTACCGCGTAGTCCTACTGGTAGTACCACGGGCAATTTTTTTTGTCCGTGGTTCTATCAGTAGGACCATAGGCAAGAAAAATGACCTGTAGTTCAACTAGTAGTACCACGGGCTTTTTTTCTTGTCCGTAGTTCTATCAGTAGGACTACGACCAAATTGCGTTGCCCTTGGTTCCACTAGAAGTGATAGTATTTTTTTCTGGTGAAACAAAATATAGTCGCTCCCGTGTAAATAAACGAGACGCGACGTTATTTCGATGAGCGTTAAACTTTAAAAAAAAAAATCGCTCGCTCTCTTCCTTATGTTTGCCATGCATTTTATATGGTCGTCAAATAATGCATAACAGGTGCATAATTGGCATGTTAAATATAAAAAAAGAAATAAAAATAACCTATCTCTATACTACTCGCTTTGGAAATATTACCGCAACCGCTATCGAATGCAATGGTAAGCACATAGAGGCCTTACCGGGAACGGTTAACGACATTTCCTGTCCCTTTCGCACTGCAAAAAACATCATAAGTGCGAAAAGGACAGGAAACATCGTTCGCGGTAACGCCTCTGGGACCGCAGAACCAGCTACATGTAACCATATTGACATTGACTGTACTATACAATTAGTAGGACCAATGCCCATACATAATTATGTTTCTCTTGTTACAGTCCTACCGGTAGAACCACGGACGAAAAAATTGTCCGTGATTCTACCAGTAGGACTACGCGGTAGGACCACGGACAACAAATGACGAAAACGAAGATTACTTTTGTTTTTATTGCTAGGTTGGTACTTATAAGATTTAAAATTCATAAAACCATATTTTTATCTCGTTTTTAATTACACATACTAAACAAATCACATAGTACAAGAAAACATACTGAACAAATCGATTGAAAACTAATTGTTAAGTTCTCTTATTGACAAAATACCATCATCTAAACTTACTATAAACCCATATAAACATTATCACCAAAATATATACTTATGTATAAAACCGGCCAAGTGTGAGTTGCCGCTTTAACAATTTGTTGTTAAAGTGGCAACAGAAATAGTTACATCATCAGATCTGTGAAAATTTCAACTGCCTAACTATCACGGTTCACGAGATACAGCCTGGTGACAGATGGACGGACAGCGGAGTCTTAGTTAAGGTCCGTTTTACCCTTTGGGTACGGAACTCTAATTAAACACGATTGACTTTTTGCATTTTTAATACAATTAAATCTTTATGTAAATAAATATGTTTGATTGAAATGGTTTCCCTAAATTTGTTTTATGTACCTTTGTCTTGAGATCATCATAGCAGTACCAGTAAGGTCCCGTTTTACAATGAGCTGTAAAATGACCAAGTCCTGTTGCAACTGTTGGAGGTACAAACTCAATAATTGACGCTAGGTCGTATCGTCTATTGCTTTGCAGAACTAATGTTTTTGGCACTTCTTTTATAGTTACTGTATTAATGACTTCAAATATAATATGATCCGATAAATTATAGGTCATCGTAACTGTGCCAAAACATTGTTCGTTATTACACTTTGTAAATTCATTGCTCAACATAGAGTTGGCTGATGATTCTAAGCCAGCAAGACTCTCCTCCAAGTATAGGATATTCAACGGTAAAATTGGTAACATTCTTTCTGTTGTCTTGTCACAAGTATTGCAAGTTTTTAAAATTCTGGCACTACAATATTCAGTAAACAGAATCGACTCAAAAATCTTGGTCACATTACACTGACAATCAAAAATTTTGAGATTACCCTGGTAAGAATTTTGTCACAAAAAATTATAAGAATATCTGACCTTAATCGTAATACATCAACATCCAAGTCATTCAGAGATACTGCTTTAACCAACACAGAAAAAGTTGATTTTATACGGTCGACATGTTGAGCAAAAACATCATTCTCTTTATACAGTACAGCAAACGCTTGCAAAACAGCATCAAATGCGCATGTATTTTGCAAAATTATATCTTTCATTCCTGATCTACTAATGTTTCCGTTTGGGATCAAATGTACATAGTTTTTATTACTCTTTGGTTTAATTGTTTCGATTAAAGGTTTCGATTTATTAGCACTGTTTTTGTTTCGCCAGTTTTCCTCGTTTTTTGGTTTAGCTATGAATATAGAATTATCTCCGAAAGATTTATCAGTTTCATCAAAGCTTTTTTGTGACTTTTTTTGTGAATCATTATTACAATTAAGGCCACTATTTGTCGTCTGAAAAATATCAGGATAAGAGCATTTTGCGGCCTTTAATTCTCCAGATAAATAATCAGTATGATCCATAACAAAACTATCCACACGCATAAGACCGCTTCTTGAATTCAGCAGTAGCTGTTTAATGTTTTTAAAATGACTTTCAGCGTTGCTGCTACTAGCATTGTCAACCGATTCCTTGAAAAAAGGCAGCATTAGATTGGTCCAAAGGGGCAGTCTATGTATAAGTTTCTTAAAGGTTTCTATAAATATAGGAAAAAAATAGACATTTTCAAAATTTGTGTCTTCACACAGATCACTGTACACTTTTTCTCTGTTTATAGTATGTTCAAAATCGGCAATTGTGTTCTGACGAAGTAAATCTTCATCATTTTCTTCAAATATCGAACCATCGTCATAAAAGTTTTCTGGTTCTGTTACTTCTTCTTGTTGTTCCATTTCTTCAAGTACGTTTTCAATTTCTTCACTTGTGCCAAGCAACTTTTCTTTAGCTATTTCACATCTCGTTATCTGCCCAGTTTTTGTACATCTGTCAAATCTGTTAACGGCAACTATTATAACATTAAGTATTATTTCTTTCGCCATCTCATAGACAGTACACGACTTAAGCTTTAACAATTGCCGTATGTAAAATTTTTTCACACGCATGTCAACATTTTTGAAACACTGAAGTCTGTATAAAGTTTTTATAAAATGTGACGAATCAAGGCGCGCATAAAACTCTTTGGAATAACTTTCGTTTGCCCTTCTAAAAGTGAAAAACAGTGATTTATGTAAGCTTTTGTCGTATTAAAGGTAGTAAATACTTTAACACAAGCACCGATCAAAGCGCTGGAGTCATCGGTAATCACTTCCTTAGGTTTTGGCATAGATTGTATCCATGTTTTTAGCCATAAATTTATACTATCTAGTGTTTGAGTAGCTGAAATCATCTGAGCGATTGGTATAGACGTGTTTTTAATTTTAAGAAGTACAACGTATAAGAACAGATGTTTTGACTGGTAACAGCGTTTCGGGTCGATTGGAGGCCGTATTTTTTTAAATAATAATCCAGTTGCGTCTAGGCTCAGTGATGTATAATTTGTATGTGAAAATATTTCGTAAAATGTTCGCTGCAACTTCGTCCAATAATACATAAAGAAGGGGTTGAGGGAAATATTCCGAATTACAGTGTCAAATGGTGGCGTAAAACTCATTATCCATAACGCCATCGTTACAACTCTGTGATAATAAGTGGAAGTATTAGTTCGGCTCCTTATATTTTGAAGAGTTTTAAGTGTATGAATAAAAGGCGGTTCCTGTTTATCATCATCGCCAAGGACTCTATTTATTAATTTGTTTCGAAATACTATTGGATATTCATTTTTCAAGCTAGCAGCAAGATTTTCTTTAGTGCATTTTGTTATTCTAACTTTGTTCTTGTGGATCAATTTTGAATCTACGTTTTGCAGAATACGTTTTACAGAAATCGAATCACTATTACGATTATCGGTGCAGATAAAAATTTTACCACTGCATTCTTGACAGTGTCCATTTATTTTTACACTGTCACCATTAGTATAATTATTTTTGAATACCCATGTGCACCTATTTTTAGTTTTTATCCAAATATTTTTTCTTATACAGTCGCTCCAAACTCCTGACGGCAATCTCTTTTTTAAACTACGGCGACCAGAACTGTCTTTGATATCATTATGTAGCTGTGGTTTGATCTTTTCCCATTCGCATAGTTCCATTTCAAATCGTACTACATTGTCATCACGTTCACTGTTACTATCAGAAAGTGTTGACTCACTACTATTGCTATTCAAACTTGAAGAATCTTCGGAACAATCGTCACTTTTATCGATAGATAGTTCATGATTAATATTTTTTTTAATGTCCATCTCACTAAAAAACGAATTGAAATTTCTTTTAACGGAAAGGTACAAAGCCTTAGGTGACATTTGAGCACTTAACTTACGACTTATTGTCTTGTAAACATCACTTCCAGAATTTGGCAAACTAATCACATCACGGAATTGTTCACTGTGTTGTAGGAAAACACACTTTTGTTCCTCTAAAGAAACGGATAATCTTTTTCCACGCTTCATTTTTGATAATGTACGAACACCAAACAAAATCGTAATGGAGAAGTGAATGATAATTCGGTTAAAATCCTAACTGAGGGTAGTTAACAAATTTTACACTGCAGTGATATTAATACCCACATAAACAGAACAGTACCCGTGACAAGAACTAGAGAAATATGTTTACATATTTACCTACTTCTTTTATTGTTACTCATAATATTTTTCCTTAATAACTTATAACATATGTGTTATTTACACCCATTACATAACAAAGACAGAGTTATGTATTTGTCAATATAGGTATACCAAAATGCACTTGCAATGATTTTCAATAAATTATCACTGTTTCGGAATATTAAATCTCTGTCTCAAGAAAAACCGGCGTAAGAAACTTGTCTGAGTTTTTTTTTTAACAGTGTATTATAAACGATTACCATGTTTTAGGGTTCCGTACCTCAAAAGGTAAAAACGGTACCCTTATAGAATCACTCGTGCGTCTGTCCGTCTGTCACAGTCGATTTTCTCCTAAACTACTGGACCAATTAAGCTGAAATTTGGTACACATACATATGTAAATGTATGACCTAAAGACGGACATGTACGAAATCTCCTAAACTACTGGACCAATTGAGCTGAAATTTGGTACACATACATATGTAAATGTATGACCTAAAGACGGACATGTACGAAAACAAATGAATTTTTAACATGGTAGCAACTTTTGGGCGGAAAATGAGAAAATTAAATATTGTTAAAAATCTTGTGATGTACGGAACCCTTGCAACGCGAGTCCGACTCGCACTTGGCCCGTTTTATTAATGTATCACGTCTAAATAAAGCTATTACACTGAAGATGGAGATTTATGTGCCAAAACCCTTTTACTGAGCATTAAATCTATGGTTAAATTACAGTATATATACAGACTGTGTGTGTACACACACTTAAGTACTTTTTTGACGCGCTTAATTTAAAAATAGTTAAGAATAAATAAAACAATAAGTACCTACCTAGCTACATTGCTGGTTGACAAGAAAACATTGGAACTTCCACCAGAAACCAAGTTCATACCTATATAAAAAAACAAAGTTTCTTACGTTTGAGAAGTCGGCTTGAGAAGTTGGCTGGAGGCGCTCGCGTCCTGGCACAACTAGGTAATTTAACAGCCATAGGTAACTCATTCAACGGTAAAAACCGCAGTACAATTTTTTTCGGCCACTTATTTGCTGGAAAAGTAAGTATTTACGTGAATTTTCTGTTTTTTTTTTGGGGTTGCTAGGGAGATACTCTACAGCAACCCCGAATTCAATTAATTGTACTCTCGAACTATTGAGGTACAATTTTTTTTAAGTATGTACTAATTCACTACATATTGTGTACATCAGCATTACGTTTCAATAAATCACAAAAAATACAGTGGGGTTTCCAGGGAGCATGACGCCCCTTTTTAACTACAAGTAAACAATCTTTTTACATTTTTATAGTTTTAATCAGTCTCAATTGGGAGTACAGATATCTTATGAATACTAGTTCTGACTATAGAACCTTTGCTGGTTCTGATGGAAAGCGCTCTAACTTTTCCATCCGGACCAGGGAAAGTTTCAACCACCCTAGCCATGGGCCACTTCAGAGGTGCAATATTATCATCTCTGAACAGCACTAATGTACCGACTTTTATATTATTACGTTCAGTACGCCATTTTGGACGATTTTGTAATTGTACAAGATATTGCTTATGCCATTGCTTCCAAAAGCTCTGCACCATTTGAGTGCATTGTTGCCAGAATTTCAAACGATTCGTTGGTACATGAGTGCAATCACTCTCTGGATATGTAAGTAAAGAGTCACCAGTTAAAAAATGGCCCGGGCTTAAATAAGGCATTTCAGTTGGGTCAGTTGCAGGCAAAGCCGTTAAGGGTCGGGAGGTCAAAATACCCTCAATTTGAATTACCACGGTATTTAACCCTTCATATGTCAAAACGGTTGTGCCTACAACTCGCTTCAAGTGATGCTTGACGCTTTTTATTCCAGCCTCCCACAGTCCACCAAAAATAGGGCTGTAACTCGGTACAAACTTAAACTCTATTCCCAGTTCGGCCGCATGGTTTATAACCGATTGCTGGTGGCCGACAGTAGACTGCAATTTATACAATTCAACCAATTGGTTGTTGGCGCCCTTGAACGTACTCGCATTGTCGCAATATACAACTGAAGGCTTATTTCTACGCGAAATAAATCTTTTAAATGCGTTTAAAAACGCCTCTGTGGTCAAATCCGAAACCAACTCAATATGGAGTGCCTTTGTTGTAAAACATACAAACAATGCAATGTACGCTTTATATAATATTGGTTTTCTTACACGGTACATTTTTATAGTGAATGGACCACCATAATCTATACCTACTTTTTCGAATGCTCTACAAGGGTTTACCCTATCGTAAGGAAGAGAACCCATCAGTTGTTGGGCTTGCTTCGCTTTCAATTTAAAACAAGTTATACATTTGTAAAGTACATGTGTTACTTCTCTTATCCCGCTTATTATATGATATGTTAAGCGTAAACTGTTTAACACAAGCTTTGCTCCAGCGTGCAACAGTATCCTATGCTCATTTTCAATAATATAACGAGTAATATTTGAGCCTTTTGGCAATATAATTGGATGCCTTTGCGAGTAGGGAAGATTTGCATGCTGGAGCCTTCCACCAACGCGGAGAATGTTCATTGAACACAGGAATGGATGTAACGCATCGAGTTTTGATTTAAAAGGTTTATTTGCCTTTAAGGCATTTATCTCTTCACTAAAATGCTCATGCTGCTCATACCAAATGATTGTCATAAAAGACCTTTTCAATTCTTGAGGCGTTAGGCATCCCGTTTTTTTGTCTGAACAATTTTTTGTAGTGCTAGCTTTACAATTATCAATAAATCTAAAGCACCATGCTATGATCCTTTTCATTTTTGTTATGTTAGAACAAGTTTTGAATAACGTTATGTCGTTATTTTGAGCAACGCTTACTAGACTAACCTTTAATTCTGGAATTTCTCCTGGCATTATTTGTTCGTCGGCAGAAGGCTTATAATCTGGGTCTTTTAAAACTGAGGGCCCGTGGAGCCATAATGAGTTTTCCTGTAAAAGGTGAGGTTCTGATCCTCTTGACAGGCAATCTGCCGGGTTGACAGATGTATTTATGTAATGCCATGAAAAATACTTGGTATGGTCGTTAATAGCCTTGACTCTATTAGCTACATATACAGTAAGCTTTACAGGATCTATTTTTAACCATGAAAGTACTATTTGGGAATCCAAATATAGATACACACTTGCATTAAATTGTAATGCTATGATTTCATATACCTTGTGAGCGAGTATTGCTAATAGCAAAGCACTATTTAGCTCGGCGCGCGGCGTGGTGAGCTTTTTTATTGGGTTAACGCGTGATTTTGAGCAAAGCAAATTCACTGTCACCTTGTGGTTATTATCAATAACTCTCAAATAAATGCAACATCCATAAGCGAGATTAGAACCATCAGCAAATCCGAAAATATCAATAGACTTAGCATTTCGTGTATCTATATTTCGATTTATTATAATATCTGACATTTGAATTAGGTTATTAGCGAAGGCCCTAAATTCTTCGTTGAGCTTGTCAGGTAAGTGGGAGTCCCAAGATGGGGCCTCAAGCCAAATTTGCTGCATTAAGAGCTTAGCTTTAACCACAATGGGTCCCACCAAGCCCAGCGGATCAAACATTTTGCTTATAAAGCTCAATGCCTTTCGCTTAGTATAATGTTCAAGTACCTCCTGCTTGGGAGAACTTATTATTAGTTTATCTTCAGATAGGTTACACTTAAGACCTAAGGTGCGTACAAAGTCAGTTTCTTTGTTTTCAGAAAAATTGACCTCTTTTCTTTCCATTTTACAATTTGAAGGGAGGTCCTACAAGAGCGAACTATCATTTGCACACCATTTATGTAAGCTAAAGCCGCCTAACTTTAACAATTCTATTAACTCATCGCGAGTTTTTATTACAAGTTCCTTGTCATTACAAGTTATATTAGCATCATCAACATATGTGTTGTGAAGCAACACGTCTGCAGCCAGGGGAAAACGCTCCTTATATCTATAGACCAGTTCGAGTAAGCATCTACAGGATAGAAAACTACTACTTTTGAGACCATAGGTCACGGTCTGAAGCTGCAGGCATTGTATTTCTTTATCAGGGGTGTCCCTCCATAATATATTTTGTAACGGACGATGTGAAGGTTCCACCAAAACTTGTCTGAACATTTTACGTATATCACAATTTAAAACATATTTGAACAATCTAAATAAAATTATAATGCTGAATAAATCATTTTGCACAACAGGCCCGTTAAGGAGTACGTCATTTAATGAAACCTTGCTTAAGCTTTGCATTCCGCCGTCGAAAACAATACGAAGGGGTGTCGTTGCACTTTTTTCATTTATCACAGGGTGATGCGCTAGAAAATACGTGGCTTGTGTGTCCAAATCATATTGTGAAATTGGGATGCGAATAGCATGACCTAGTTCTAAGTACTCATCAATAAAGGACTTATAGCCTCTATATAAAAGAGGATCTTTGGCAAGTCTAATTTCTAAATTTTTAAACCTTTTTAAAGCACATGTGAGTGAATCACCCAAATTTATTTCTTTAATATCTTGCTTTAGCGGTAAAGCTACCTGAAACTTGTTATTTTCAAGCACAACTGACTCTTTAAATATTTTCTCTGCTAATTCTTCTTCGGAATTGGCTTCAATATAAACTTCAGGCACCTTCTCCGTTTGCCAAAACTGTGAAATTGACTGCTCTAGATTATTACTATTTAAATCGTTACCGACATGTTTGCAACAGAATGCTGAGGTAAGATGAGAGGAAGCAGCTGGTGCGCTGTCCCTCACCCTTCCTGCTACAACGTAGCCAAAGCGTGTGTCGCGGAGATACGGACCACAGGGCTGAGCCAGCAGTTGATCTCGCAGCAAATTCTGGAAAAATAAGTGACAGTCTAAGAGAATGCCAATCTTGCCGCAGACATCAAAGTCTTGGTCGGCTAATTTAACATATGGAGGTATAGTGAAATTCTTCCTATTAACCTCAAATTGTGGCATGTTGCTTGTGATGCTATTGGTTACATTACAAGTTACTGACAATTTAAAATTTGTTGCTGTTGCATACACGTCAATAGTTGTCTGCTGTGAAGTTTTATTGATAGACTCACATATTCCGCCAATTGTATCCTTTGATTGCTCTAAAGTGCAGCCAAGCTGCCTTGCTAAGTCAGCTCTTATAAGAGAAACTTGACTACAATTATCTAAAAGAGCTTTAGCATAAATAAAATTGCCATGTCTATCAATTAGTTTTACCCTAACACTAGGTAAGAGTATATTGCCCTTGGCCTTTGATAATAAACTTACTTGACCTGAGCTTTTGTTGGGAACAATGTCCTCATGCAGCAATGAGTTGTGTTTTTCTTTGCAAACTGAGCATTTAAAACCGAATAGGCATTTTTTACCATAGTGCTCATTTAGACAAACATTACACAATTTATTTGAAGTTACAAATTCCTGACGTTGCGCTATGTCTAACAGCTTGAATTTTGGGCATAGGTGCATCTTGTGCAAGTGAGAATTACAGTACTTACATTTTGTAATTTTTGTTGAGGTTTTGGTGGAACCACTAGTCGTGGTTACTAGGCTGCTTCTCCGGCTAGGGGTTTGCGAATGGGCAAGTGTTTCAAGCGCAGCAGCTCTCCCCTCTAAAAATTTAAACAAATCATTTAGATTTGGTAAGTCTAATGCTTGCTTTTCTAAATGGAATGCCCTAAGAGTGTACTGATCAAGTTTGCGCTGAAGCACAGTTAAAATAATTAAATCCCAGTATTGCACAGGAACCTCCATGTTTTTAAGTGCACCTAAATGCTGTTTTGTATTAATGACTAAGTCATGAATGGCAGCTGAAGACGTTTTATTTATATTTGGCAAGTCTAGTATAGATGTAATGTGATATTGAATCATTTGCTGCTTATTATCGTAGCGATCAGCAAGTAACTTGAGAGCTACTTCGTAATTTTCGTCTTTTAGAGGTAAATGCTTTATAATATTTAAAGCCTCGTCACATAGTAGTGACCGTAAATAATAAAATTTGTCACACTGTGACAATTTGGGATCTTTTTTAATCACACTATCATAAAGTGTTATAAAATCACTATATTGGCCTACCTCGCCGTTGAACTTCTTTATCTCAATACGTGGTAGCCTCTGGAAGCCTCCTGATGACTCCCTGAGCAGACGGCACATGAGCAGGGGCTGCGGTCGCCGACGCAATTGGCGTAAGCTTTGAGTTAAGATAGGCTGCCATCTCGAAATAAGCAGCCTCGACCGCGTCTATGGCCTCCTTATCATCTGGGTCAATCAATGAAATATCTAGATTAATTTCCATGTATTCTGCAAAAACCTTTTCTAACCGATCTCTTTTTTCACGCAATAAATGCAAATCACACGCACATTGATCAAGATTTCGTATATAAATCTTTAATCTTGTCATGAAACCTTTAGCTTGTCCTCTGGCTGCAACGAGTCGCTTTAAGTCTTCCGTCATTTTTCACTTGTTTTTACAATTGTTACAAAACCGCTATACAATCTAGCCGTAAACTTATAGTAAAACACTATGAAGAACACCTTGCGCACTTTTAATTCACCTTTTAAACGCAGTACCGTCAAATACGCCAAGATTACCCGCTTTTTTTGGAAAATTATGAATTTCTCTTTTTTTTTATATGCTATGATATTGTTTTTTTAGTATGCCTACAACAAATGTGATAATAGGTACACTCTTATTATGAAGTAAAATTTTTAAAAACATTTTAAATCAGTTTTTTGGCCAAATTTGATAGCGGGCAAAATTATCCGGGTTTTTATCCAACATTGCCCACGTCGTTTTGGTACAGTAAAATAGCCTTTAAAATAATGAAATAAAAACTACGCGCATGTGACTCCTTTGGAGTTGCAGGCGTCCATAGGCTACGGTAGCTGCTTACCATCAGGCGGGCCGTATGCTTGTTTGCCACCGTCGTGGTATAAAAAAAAAAAAAAAAAAAAAACTACAACAAGAATTTGGGCAATTTTAACGTTTACTTCAAGTATCTTCTCAATATGAATAAACATTTCGCCAAAAACGGGGTTGGCAATGTTGTCCTAGCATTTTAACTACTTTCCATACAAAACGTAAACTGCAATTTCAAACTACTAGGGTTGCCAAATTAAAGTTTATTTATGTTTAATGTTCCTTTTTGTTCTAGATCTGCAGTATGAGACTATGTTGATGTAAATAAAATATAAATTCAGAGTAATTTTATATTATAAAAGTTTTGTTAAGTAGGTATAACAAATCAAACGCAAATCAAGCCTCCGCCAGTACTTCTTATAAAGTTATAACTGAGATCACATAGAACAATCGTAAAGTAATAATCGTTGGTTTCCTTTAAAATAAACATAATACGAATCATATCCGTTATCATAATTATAACTGAGATCAATTAACATTTTTTTTAAACTTATAATATGGATTATCATAAACAATTCTTACATCACATATGATATGACTCAATTGAATCAATTTTATTATAAAATCAATAATATATAATATGAATATGAATCATTTTTTTTATTATAAAAGTTTTGTTAAGTAGGTATAACAAATCAAACGCAAATCAAGCCTCCGCCAGTTTTTCTTAAAGTTATAACTGAGATCACATAGAACAATCGTAAAGTAATAATCGTTGGTTTCCTTTAAAATAAACATATTAGGTATGTTATTAATACGAATCATATCCGTTTACATAATTATAACTGAGATCAATTAACATTTTTTTTTATAAAACTTTTATTATGGATTATCATAAACAATTCTTAGATCACATATGACGAGATCAATCAACTTTTATTTTTTACAAAAATTATAACTATGCCACTGGCTATAGAGCCGGTCATTTATTTTTAGTCATCGGACTAATATTGATACATGCAGGTCTTCCAAACCCGGGATTTTAGTATACTAATTAATCCCGGGATTAAAAGCTCCGTACTAGATACATGTCAATAGCTTTGCCGATCGCGTACTTATTATATAAAGTCAGAGCTCTAAAAAACTATCACATTTATGTCATTTATTAACTTGTATTAAAAACGCGTTCAATACAAGTTAATGAATCGATTTGGTAATTTTTGTTAATATTATATTTCAATAGCAACCTCAGACCAAGAATAGCATTCTTGGTCTGAGGTTGGATTTTAATCAGAGATCAGATACTGGTATTATTTTTACGTATTTATTTGGTTTATTATTTCCTATTTAATCGGACAATCCAATAATACGAAGTATGATTGAGTTCTTAAAATGTGACATGAATTGTGATTGAGTTCTTAAAAATGAGCATAAATTGAATAAAGATACTGAACTAATTTGTGATTTTTGCTTATTCCCAGTTCCGATCTCTAATTGTAATCGTATAATAACGTCTTATTAAAGTCGTCTATCTTAAGTATTAACAAGTATAAAACTTTATATAAAAAAAACCTAAGTCTTTCCTCTCCTTATTACTTGTATAATAGATAATTATGTCTTACAATTTTTGTTTCTTTTCTATTATTATAAAAATCACAATAGGAACTTTATAAAAATGCTTACATGTAAAATGTACCTTACATTACATGAATTAAACCGTTATACTTTTATAAGCAAAATACGTATCGCAAGTAAGTAAAGTAGACATAACAAAAATAATACTTCTAATATATTCTTGGATTGCAACTAGGCCTACTTCAATGCACATATCAATCGTTTCTACAAAATAATTTACCTCATATTGAATAATTCTGCAATTATCAAGAAATCCTGATGATAATCGATGCTTATTGTATGTTAAAGTTCTGAAAATCTACTTCAAATATAAACTGACCCCGTCTAGTAAGTGTTGGCTGCGGTAATACTGTTATAACATCTTCTGGATTCGGTAATGTGCAGATGTCGTCAACTGCAGGGTAAGTAAAAGTTGTTCCTGTTTTACATTTAGAATTCTTGACTTTTCTTGCAAATTTAACTTTTGGTATAGTACCATTGATCGATAGAACTTTTCCTACAAAATGTTTAAGGCTCTTCTTTGTAGAGAACTGAGCTATAATCCAGTCGTTCTCTTGTAAGGCACTGCTTTCTTGAGTAAAATATTTAATATTATGTAGTCCGAACGGAATCTCATTGTTTTCTAAGTTTTCTTTATCTTCTTGTTCCTTTAAACACTCAGCAATATAATAATCATGCATTGTTTCATAATTTGAATTGTCCGAGTCCGCAGTAATTAATTCAACGCTAGAATTGATAGTAGTTGAACTGGATTTGCTATTAAATCGTTTCGTTCTTTTTTTGGTATTCTTCGTTTTATTTTTATTGACAGTGCCTTTCTTCTTTGTGTCTTTCCTATTACATTTTTTTCCTTTTTTTTCAGTCTTATCTTTTTTCACTTTTTGTCCCGGTTTTGTCTTCCTTGCCTGTTGGTGTCTTAAATCACTGTTACAGAAATTAAGCTTTGGGACTGAATTCATATCATCAGATTCTGTTTTCGATGGGTTCTCCTGTTTAATATTTGCCTTGGAAAACATAGCATTTTTAGCAGAATTTACGACTATTAGTTTCTTTAGGACTACTTCATTGTTAACTGTCAAGCATTCCGGTAAGTCACTCTGACACGTAGCCATGAATCGAGTATTTTCTTTTTTATTGGAAACTGTAGACAAAAAAGTCACATTTGACGCGTGTGGTTCCACATTAACGAGCACATTGGACAGGACTTTGACTCTGCCACTATTTTTGGAGGGATTTTTCGTTATGCGACTAGTGGAAGCTCTCACAAGTGGTATTTCACGTACAACTTTCGCTGGTGTATATGTAATAATTTGATGATCAGTACCCAAGTAAGTGTTGATCACCTTAATGCAAAGCATGCTTAAGCGTTCAGCGTTTCTGGTAATCACTGTACTACAGGCAGCTTCATTGTGTGTAACACGTTCTGTCTCATCTAAAAAGCAGTCTTGCTCCTCGTCAATCGACTGTGTATAGGAATCAGTAAAAAGCCCCGTTTGCTCATCTAAAAATGTGCAACCATGTTCCTTTTGAACCACTCTAGAAGTAGTATTTTTTATTAGTTTTTTCCTTTTGCTTGAATCCCTGGCATTTTTATTGTGGCCAACTGTTATATCAGAAGCCGTCACAGACTGTCCTGGTTCACAAGTAATTTTTTTATTTCTTTGTACCCTCAAAGGATTTGGAACTCTATACTCTTTGAGATAGTCTAATAAGGCTTGATCAATGCCATACGCCAGTATTGTTTCTTGCATTTCTGGGATTTTTTTCAATACTTCTCGTGGATTGAACGGCACCACTCCTGTAGCTTTAAATCCACTTTTGATATTATTTTCCTCGTTTAATTTAATTGCTTCCATTAACTCCGTCAGCAATTTCGGGAAATGCTTTTTATTTAATGATGTTTGGGTTGGATTTTTTATTTTGTACTCTAATAAAATTTTTCGCCAAGCCTTTTTCAGTGGTGCAAAAAATGCGACATCGAGAGGTTGAGTCAGGTGTGTTGATCTGGGAGGAATGAAAACAAATTTGATGTCGTTTTCGTCGCACAGCTCAACTACTTTAATGTTTAAATGACTGGACAAATTATCGCATATTACGACTTTTGTTCCAGGAGTCCTTTGTGCCCATGGAAGAATAATCTGTTCGAAATAATCTTCAAACATAGCACTGTCAAACCATCCAGATTTAGTGCAATTGTATCTCGTATTAGGTGGTCCACCATTAACCCATTCAGAATACTTATTGCTAGCTTTATAGACGACATACAATGGCAATAATTGACCACTGGCAGTTGCTGTGTACATCAGTGATATGTTCCCTTTAGTTGAATTAACTATTCTTTCTGGGTGCTTTACGCCACGTCGAAAAATGCCTTTGACAGAGCCTGGATCATCTGAGAGGTTAGTCTCATCAAAATTAATGATGTTTTCTGGTGGTATGCCATTCAGTGTCTGTCCTAAATTTTCAAAATATTGGGCAATTTCTTCTGGTCCTTTATCACTTCTTGCCTTTGAAATGTTTTGTGTGCTTCTCAAGCACAGCTCGTCGGCATGTCTTGCTAAAAATGAATTAACCCATGCATCGCCAGGAAGTTTGTTATTGAATATGTTTTCGCAAGAATTTTTTTTCAAAAACTCATGTACCACGACTTTTAAGTCAATTTTGGTAAGCGGAGAGCCAAATTCGCTTGAAGCTTGTAAGACCCTTACAATCTTTTTCTCTTCTTGAACTGTTAACGCCGTAGGACGTCCGATTGCCTTTGTGTGTTTATTTTTACACTTATTTATTATCGTACGTCTCGGAATACCGAATTGGCGTTCAGCATCTCTGGAAGATAAGTTGTTGGCTGCAACTAATTCGCACGCGATTTTCAGCATCTCCTCGGTGTAATTTCTATAACATCTGCTACCCATTTTACGCCTTGGCTTTCTTTGCCGAATCCTTGATTTATGTTTCTGAAATTTTAAATCAAATAATCCTTTACGCAGTACAACAACCGAACAAATACAACAAGCAAATATTAGGAAATCTTTTTGTCATGACAGGTTTAGTTTGAAAAATGTGAGTTGACTTTTATATAAAATAAATAATATTCTATTATACAAATTATATATTCTATTATAAAAAAAAGAATAAAAAAAATAATAATTTTAAAAAACAAAAAACCCGACTGCACACTATAAAGAGGAAAACAAGCCCCACAAGAATTTATTAATTGTAAGTATCGCAAGCGACCAACATTACAGAGGGTTACTTATAGGTAGGTATTTTCGTTCTTTGGTTGGTGGTGGTCAAGCTGGTTGGCAGGAGGGGGCCTGCGATACTTACAATTAATAAATTCTTGTGGGGCTTGTTTTCCTCTTTATAGTATGCAGTCGGGTTTTTTATTTATAACTTTTTAGTTGTTTTTATTTAACGATAATTCTTTCAAATTGAAAGTAAACAAAATATTTGTATCCTTTAGACTTTCGGGATAAAATGTGTCTATGACACTTCCGTAATCAATACGAATCTAACGATACCTCATACGTCAAAATCCATCAAGCCGTTTAGGCTACATACAGGAGGCCACAAATAAACACACATACACACAAACTTACATACTTACTTACATACACTCGCAAAACATTACCCTCCTCCTTTGGCAGTCGGGTAAAAAAAATAAAAATAGAATAAAAATAAAATAAAATAAAACTAATATAAAATATTATAAAAATAAAATAAAATATAAATAACATGAAAAAATCGAACAAAAATAGAATTAAAAAAAACTAATGTAAAAATATTATAAAATAAAATATGCACTCGAAAGTACCAAGCCTATTCGTCAATAAAACACTTCCCTTATCTTATATACTTATGCAGTTAGTAAAAAAAAGTCTTAGGTGACAACCCTAAGGCGTTTTGAATGGTGGGCAATGTTGGCTTCGGTCGGGTTGAACATTTCAAGGTTATCTTGCCCGGCGTCACAATTTCTTATTTATTATGATAATACTACTCAAAATATTATTAAAGTAATGCACACGTTATATTAAATAACAAGTATTAAAATATACTCACTTTTGGCTTCACCATTTTGTACAATTCACTTATAAACAACTCCTTGATTTGGCCCGCGATAAAACACACTTAACTTGACGAGTTCTGACAGGCTACTGAGCGAACTTAGGATTAAGTCCGACACGCAGTGTGGCCACAAACATAATCTATTTTCTACTAAAAATAGTAGTGTTGCCATAAATATTTACATTTTTACCTTACAAATGAATATGTTTACGAATCGTTTTTCGGGCAAAGATTCCCTTGTTGGCAATGTTGGCGTATTTGACGGTATTGTATATTTTCACAACTTTTGTTACCAAAACCTCGACCGTTATGACTCGTTAAGCAATCCCAAACAACAGGGATGCCGCTGTGCTGTCTAATTGTCTATTGTCAGTTGCCAGCTAGAATCACAAAAACACAACCACCAATCACAGCCTTTCAATGTTCTGCTGCAGCGCGTTGCGATTGGTCAATGACGCTTGACCGCAGCTGCGATATGCGTTTTGATATTGCACAGCCAGAATGATGAGATTTACGTAATTGACAACCAACTTATTTTCGAACGACCGTACAAACTCGATCTTCGAAATCTTTTTCAACGAATGTTCTGGAATTTAAATTCACTGAAAGTCTTAGAACGATTTTATAGATTGTTTAAAGCGAAAACAGGTAGGTATGTTTGCTAACACAATTCCGCTTATAACCGTAGAAGGGACGAAAACGCTCTTTATGTCCAACGACGTAAAGTTCCCAAATAATAATTGCGAACACACGACAACGTACCTTAGTGTCAAGGACACAAAGTTCACAATGTTAATGTTCTATTGTTCATAAAACTTAAATGCATGCGCACTGCACGTAGGCATATAATAAAATTGCCTTAAGTTTTATAAATATTCCAAGCAATGTTTAGCTCGGCGAATGTTCTGTATACTACACTGTAGCGTAGAAATACGATTGCTTTGCACTGCAAAGTTCACTTTAATTATGTAAAATCCGTACGCCGTATAATAGGTAGGTATCTACCACTAAAAAGTCTCGACTTTTAAAGAATGAGCACTGCACACTGGCCTAAAATAAACGATTATAACTAGGCTCGCCTGACTTTTTCGGACGACGGGGTAGAAAAATCGGGTGCACCGCACACCGATGCTCCGCCACACGGTGACGTTGCGCGGATGCTGCAACAGCTTCCACTCGTACCAAACAGCTTAGCCTGCGCGAACAACTGCACCGGCCACACACACTGTGCGATTTTTGTGCCAACACAGTGACACAATTTACTCAGTTGGAGATTAACGTCCACGGACGTCGACAATTTGCCGACCGCGAAACACACTGTGTCCACGTAGCGTTGCTAACCGCGTTAATGCACTGCACTGTAACCAACAGGCCCACAAGTCCAAATACGTGTTCTTTTTTTTACAGTTCGAAGGACCAATGTTGGGCGCAGGTCTTAATAATGGAAACGCCAACATAAAATTTAAAATAAAACTGTATTTCCACTTCCAAACATGGTTCACTGAACTTATCGTGCCTAAGGTTACCGTTAAACTCTACTAACTGACATATATTATCTTTCTACCCACATTTGTGGTTTATCTAATTGTACGGTATCGTACACTAGTACCCATAACACAAGCCTTATTGAGCTTACCGTGGGACTAGGTCGATTTGTATAAGATTGTCCCATACTAATTATTTATTATTATTTATCATCAATCATCACATACAAATACTGTATACAAATTGCCATCCGCCCCGGCCGGACAGTTAAGGAGCCATCAAAGTTGGAAGCCGGACAAATATTGAATTTTTCGATCGGTGGACAAGAACTTAGTAAAAATGGACTTACAATAAATGAAATCGGATGGCATTTGTTTTTTTAGTTTTGTATGATGTGATATGCCATATGATCAAATGCCATCCCTCTCCTATGAAATTTCATCCCCCTGTGGCCACCCCTACAAACGAGAAATTCGTCAATTTGGAATAAGTACGCGCAATAAAATGTTTTACAATTTACATCCTCTATATCCGCCCCAGTCGAAGTTGGGTCAGTTCGCGTTGCACAGGACGGTTCCTCGTCACTTCGGGAGCTCAAATACCGCGAGCCATCCGGTTGCCTCGCGGT
This sequence comes from Pammene aurita, assembly GCA_947086415.1. Lineage (NCBI taxonomy): Eukaryota > Metazoa > Arthropoda > Insecta > Lepidoptera > Tortricidae > Pammene > Pammene aurita. The sequence goes on along the minus strand of OX352295.1, from coordinate 2,603,459 downwards.
CACCGGCTACGCGTCATTGCTCTTAAGATACATCCTTCCTTTGTTTTGTATGTACAAAAACCTCGCTCCGCTGTTTCCACTAAGAGCCCGCGCACACAGAGAGCGGTCAGGAGTTCTGAGTTCCGAGTTCCGCGTTCGGCGTTCATTAGAATGTACCGTGTCTATAACAACAACGCACACAGCGGGCTGTCAGAACGCGGCGGTCAAAGCGGAAAGTCGCGTTCTAAGAGTTCTCTTCCCGCCGAGACAGGGAACGCCTGAACGCCGCGATGTCTGAGGTTGCAAACACGGAAAAGTTAATTGAATTGGATAAGGAAAGGAGTTTATTATACGATTTAAGTGAGCCTTTCTTTTGATGAAACGCAGTTCCTCCAGTTAGTATTTTGTTTTTCGATATCAGGTTTTATGATTCATTAAAACACAATTCATTAAAACATTTATATAACATTCGAAAATAGAAGAAGAAGATAGATAATAAAAAGATTCGAAAATAGAAGAAGAAGATAATAAGAAGATTCGAAAATAGAAGCTGCTCAGCTCCACAAGAGCAATAATTCTTCATCGGATGATGAACTTTCTAGTGACATGTTGCATGTGCAAAGACTCAAAGGAAACTAGAACGCGAGAATTTGAACGCCGTTTGTGTGCGTTGGAACTCTTGAGCGGTCAACGGTCACTAGAACGCAGAACTCTGACCGCTCTCTGTGTGCGCGGGCTCTTAAGCTATGCTGAGCGTGGATAGATAAATCAAGAGTTTCTATTGGTTCGCACAGCACTGTTAGAAACGCACCCTAACTCGAAAAATAACTTCTTCTGATATTGTTATTAATTTATTATGCATGCGGCCTGTCTGATGATAAGCATTTATCATGGCCTATGGACGCCTGTAACTCCAGAGGATTCACATGCGCGTTGCCTACCTTCGCTGCCTTACTGCTTTATCTTATCTTCCATAATAAATTAATAGCACCTTAAGGAATTTAAGCAGCGTTCACTTACGCTTCTCCCATACATTTAAATTTATTTGGCATGGCCACCGTCGTGGTATAAAATAAAAATAGTTTGAACACTAACCTTGTCATCAAAGCAGCTCGGGCGCGGAGTACCGCGGCCGTTCTGCGAGTTGACTGAAAGCCGCGACTCATGTCTCATGTGTCATCTCTCTTCACTGAACCTAGAATAGAAAGGACGTTACATACTGAAATGCCTTTATCACATTTCCATAAAAAGATACCTGCTGCAGAGCCCGACCAGCAGCTCCCATAGGCTATACCTCTAGCTGCTTACCATCAGGCGGACCGTATGCTTGGCCACGGTCTTGGTATATAAAAAAAACACGTTACATAATAAGATGCCTTCTGTTTTTGTCAGTCAAGGTTACCAGTGCACTATAGAATAAATGTCTGTCTTGCCATAAGTTCTGTCATGATGAAAATAACTATATTCAGTGGCGTAATTATAGGGTGGCAGAGCTGGCAAAATGCCAGGGGCCCTTGGCCTAAGGGGGCCCCCGGCCGGAGGGGACAAGACTAAAGGAGGATTCTAACATGTTCTGTAAACGGGACCCATTTAGCGTAGTTACGCCACTGACTATTATTTTTAAAATGGTGTCATTTATTCACAAAAATAAAATTATAGATAATTTAATATATTTTGTATAAACATAATACAGAACTGGAAGGTATGTTGGTTGAAGATATTAATTTAAACATTATTTATTAAATATGATCAAAAATAAGAATGTCACAAACTTTTAAATCTATCTTATAAAAGTTATAAATAATTACATACAGTAACTAGTCAAACCTATTCCTTGAAGGTTCTGGTGCAAAAGTGCCCATAATGCACGCGGTATTACCACGCTGGATAGCTATGGACATCCAGAACACAGAATAACAGAACAATAAAAACCTACATAGGGTACTTGTGATAGTTTGCCGTCCAGGTCCAGTTTACCGTCCACTTGATTAAACTGCGGCAAATAAATGGGAAAAACTTTTTAAGGTCAATATAGTTTATATTTATAGTTTATTCTTAGTAGATTTTTTAATTTTAAGCTTTGATTTTGGGATAAACTTGAAAATAAATATATAAATAAGTATGGACGGAAAACTGACAAGAGTGGACGAAAACTAGCACAATCACCCTACTAAAATTACAAATGAAGGGTAGGCCGAAATCACTATCAATAGTGACCCGCTGTGCGAAATAATAGGTAAAACCATTGGATATAAATAATGCTTAATCCAAAGGTACCATGCAGACTTACATAACAAATGTGTTAGTAAACAGTTTAACAACACATTATTGATTATCCTTAAGTTGTTACAGAGGCTTGTATGTAAAATTAATAGAGGCTTTCATAAACACATAGCTTTTTTATAGTAATTATATAGTAGCTAATATGAAGTTAGCAAATTATAGCCAAGCAATGGAAATATAAAAGGGAATTTTAGTGAGGGTGCATCAAAAGCCTTGTTAGCGCCAGCTACACTGCAGTTGAGCCACGGCATTAATTCTAGCAGGGAGGGCAGATTATGATGCAAGCAGCGCCGCACATTATGATGTGCCCTTATGGAGGCGCCAAAAACTTTTGAGGCGGATTTTCAGACGAAAATGAAGCTACGCTCCTGCATTCATTCATCTGTACAATTATAACACGCGGACTACAACTGATGGTAATAGATGTGATGGCGGTGGCATTGTGGTCAGGTATATGTAACCAATTGGTTAAGATATAAGTTACTTTAATTAACTATAGAAACTTATGATTTTTGTCAGATGACGAGAGACGCAAACAAAGCGTTTTACTTACATGTCAGAATATCCTAAATCACAGCGAAAAGCGAGAACTAATCGAAAATAATCACATGCTCGCAATGGGCGCGAAACAAGAAAGTAACAGAAAAAAAGCATAAACAAACGACACGTCAATGCAGACAACATAGCAAATAGTAGAGTACGGATGGTATACGGAGGATGGATCTCTCTTAAGTAGGTATTTGACATTGCAATTTGTAGGGCCCAATCTGTCAGGTTGGGAGGTGTAATAGGAGTAGCAGGCAGGCAGGGTACACAACAGATCGAGCCCTACAAATTGCTATGCCTAATACTCATTTTATAGGAAAAAGTGTCCAGCGGTAAGCAGTAAAGCCATGTTACACTTGTCCTAGTTAGCTTCCTAAATGATTTAGTTTCTAAATTTACTTGCTGAATGCGGTTAGACATCACTCAAATTTAGAATTTTTGAATCTGGTAAAGCAGATTTTAAGCATGGAATCAAATCATCTATTACAAAAAATGGTATGTTATGTGCTGCTAAAAACCCACTTATTTTAATTTCAGCGTCGGTGATGTCTTTTTCGAGGGAATTACCTTGTGGTTTAAAAAAAAATTATAATGCTCTTTGAAGCATATCCGCGTGCTGAATCTACGTTACAATGTTTTTTGCTGTTTTTTATGTAATTGTATTACACTAATGTCCGACTTGAGTGAGCTATTACACCACATGCACTTAGCCTATGTATGTTTTTTTTTATTTCTCCGTAAATTATTTGATTTATTTTGGATATTGCTGTCTTGTCTGTGCCGCATCAAACTTAGCGGGATATAGCTGCATTTGCAATGGCGGAGTTTGAAGAGTATGTGACGTGATTATTCTTGATACTTTAGTTTATTTTAAGCCTAATAAATCACTCATACCAATCGTGTACTAAAATAACTATGAAATCAAATAGAAATAAAAATAATTGAACATTAATATGAAAAACCTCTCAATGTAGTGAATTAAATGAGTAAGTATTTGGATTATTTCATTGTACAGGTTGAAATGAAAAAACTACGTATTGTGTTTTTCTTATTAAAATTTATTTATCTATTATACTAAACTTATTTCTATCTAGATATAAATCACACGTGCATATCATCTACTTCTTCTTGCGGTTCACACAATTCTTCATAGTTTTCGTTCTGATTACTTTCTTCAGCTTGGAGATTCCCACCATCATCATAATCCTGTAATAACAGCTCTTTGAAAAATAACAGTTCTTCATTTTGCTGCCAATCATCACCCCAATGGCTTTTTAGTAAGGTCAGAGTATCCTTTTGTTTGTTCGCTGCCAAATTATTTGTAGCATTTATTTTTTCGGGAATTATCATGGCACTTGTTTTCTTTTTTTATTAACATTTTTGGAAACTCCATCATCAGTTTTGTAATGAAGATGACCTTGTATTAAAATGTTTCCATCTTTGATCGTTTCAAATTAAACCGCTTGCATTGTTTGAACTTGAAGTGCCAGGTACCAACGGGTTTAAAAACTTTCTGTGAAGCAGGTTTCCAATCGAACACTTCACATTCAGTTGATCCAAAATTAGTTACAGTACTAAAGTCTCATTTCAATTATTTTTCAGGGCTATTTATTACTTCATGGCGACATACTTCTTTTTCAATTTTAGCGAATACCCTGTCAAGAGATATATAGGAATGTCCAACTACTGGAAAAACCAACTCAATTTGTTTGATGTTTTGTGGAGATAGCATGGCCAGCATAATTGTATTTTTATTCTGCCCTGCACAGCCGTCTGCTATAAGCCGTATAGTTTGACAAGAAGACAAGTCTCTATTTTTGAGTCGGTGGTATACGGCTGAAGCTATTTCGTTGGCAGCTTTGGGATAGATATTTTCTGTCCAACAATAAGCAAACACATTTTCAGCAGTTAACTTGCTTTTTGATGAACCCTCCACTATTGTAAAATTGAACAAATAAAGTAATAAGCTATTTTGGTCAGGGACCTTGAGCAAGTTCAAATTTTTTTTTACAGTCGAATGAAAATGTTTTTAGAGTTGATTTCTCTTCTTTATCTTTTTCAAAAAATGCTTTAGCCCTTAATATGTGTAATCTTTGAGCTACAATTAGATTTGTCCGCTTTTCTACAACCTTTTCTCGTTTCATTTCTGATGAAAATTTTATGCACGTTGCACAAACATCGGTCCTTGGTATGCCAAAGCTAAGATTATATTTTGTATTAAATATATGTCGAAAATAGATTTTTTTTACTTTCAGGTCATTGGGCGCTCCTAAATTATACAGCTTCCATAATTTGTTTATTAATAATTCAGATGGCAAATAATATCTCTTCGTATTCCCTCGACAGTAATGAAGCTCTTGACACGGGATTTTATTTATAAAGTTCATAACAGCTTCTGGCATATTTCATAGAAACACGGTCACCTCCTCTCTTTTCAAACAATAGTTTTCCGGTCCCCTAATATTCTTTCATCACGGCTTGCACTCTGTATTTCGTTATTTGTAACACTGTTAAGAAATAACGTTGACATACTTGTACGTTCTTTTTTTCAGATTGACAGTAAATATAATACTTTGGAATTTTTGCTCTGAATATTTTTTCTTAGTAGAACGCCGACGCGATACTTTTTCAGGTTTGCAGTGTTTTGATAGAAAAGCGTCTTGTGTTGATTTATCAAGCTTCACATAAAAAAATTCAAAAAACTTTTAAATCGGACATTTTCAGAGACATGCATTTAAAAGTTTTTTTTATGTTGACACAGCAATCTTCTGGGAAGTGTTTTAGCAGGATACCTAGAACAAAAGACTTATCCATAATTTAGATATAATATTCGATAGTAATAAAATAATATAATTCGATATTAAGTAATAAAGTACCATTTTAATAATGATAAAATTAATTGTTCACAAAAAAACCTAAAGCGTAGAAGACGTTATTAGGTTATTTTTTATTTTAAAGAGGTATGCAAAAAGACAGAACTATATACAATGATCAAGCTTAATCTAAATAAGTAAAATAAGCTTACAACACATTGCAATAAGCGTACAAATTGTACTATAACTTACCGCTCTTTCTTAGCTAGGTTTCTCTTCCATATTTCTCTTTCGACTGTTTTTATTATCACAGGGTCTAGGATAACATTCCATCGTCGAGTTCTTTTCCAGATAATCAGTATTTTATGGTTTAATTTACTATCTTAATCAACACAACACAAAACCAACAACGACGCCATAGGAAATGGCGGCGTAATAACGGCACCTGATTGGCCGAGAGTGATATTGCTGTATTTGCTCCAACCACAACCACCAAGGATCATGCTGTTTTTGCTACGAACCCGAATTTATAGGTATTTTTTGTATGGGATATTGCTAAGATTAAATACTCGAACAATATCAAGTTATTTTAACTATACCAGCAGGCTTATGATGGACACTGTCGGCGGATAACTTGATAAAATGAGAAACTGACAAGTTATCAAGTTATCAGCGGATAGCCAGATAACATGACAATATGTCAAGTTGTCGGCTAGTTGCCGACATGATTCAGTAGTGTGTGTGTGTGTACCACAGTGTACGAGTATACGATTGTCTACGACTAGCTTTTTAAAACCCATAAAATAGGTTAAGACTTTAAAGAGTACTAACTTCTTTTAGATAGTCTAGTCCATGGGCGCGATTCTAACTTTTAACAACACATTGAACCAACCTTGCTTAGACCCGGCTGCAACATTGCTCCAGCATTCAGGCAATGTTGAAGTTGTATTGCTAATTGACATTCTAAATTTGATTCCGTTGACATTTTGGCTTAAAATTGTATGCCATGTGTAGTCTCGTGCCATGTATACTCTAAAAAGTAATGCTTTAATATGTATAAAAAACCGGCCAAGTGCGTGTCGGACCACGCATAATGGAGGGGAAGAAGTTTTTTGAAGATAACTCAAAAATGGCTAAACTGATAATGTTCAAAATAATATGTTGTCAACACAAATCATTTGATGTTTACAAGCCAGTGAAGAAATACATTTCCTTTGTATATGACATCTAAATAAGTTTATAAGAAATACATTGTAGGAATACCGAACCTAATTCCAACAAACCCTAGTTTCCCGTCAGGGTTGAAAGGTCTGTATCTTTCGTAAAAACTGGTGTGTATGCCAAATCTTGGATTAGGTTCTGCAGCAGACCCCAAGCTCCGAGAAAAACGTGCGGCCGAGAAAATACGATCAATGCACGGTATAGCCATGGGTTTATCATTTTAAACTGGAGTATTACCCTTCGGCCACAAAGCGAGGCCGAAAGAGAGGGTTATCATGGGGACTGTGTCTCGTTTTGACTAAGGAGGTAATGACGTCATCAGACAATCAAAATGTCAATATGTGTCATATGTGACAATTTTGTAACAAGTGTGAGTGAGATACCGTCCCCTACATTATGCTCTCTATCAGACCGTGTTTACTACTTATTTCTAGTCACAGTAGTCACCTATGAACGACTGTTGTGCTCGGTAAGAAGGTTCAACTGTGGTTAGGAAAATATAGTAATGTCCGGTTTGTCACTTGGTCCGTGGGTTTAGCACGTTTAGGGTTCAGCAACCGGAGTCGTCATTGACAGGCGTTCCCCTCTGCCGAAAACATATGACCAGTGGTTATACACATGTATGGACTGACGTTAATCTGACGTAGCTATTTTTACGTTACGTACGAATAACCATACATTTGATAGCTTTTAATCAGTATTTTATAGATAATGTTACAAATAATCATAAAAATGACCAGACGAATACAATGGCATCCAATTTACCTAATTCTATGTTTATGAATCTTGTTAATTCGAAAGATATTGAAATTATAATTAACTCATTAAAAAATAGCCATAGTACAGGCTATGACGGTATTAGTACAAAAGTGGTAAAATCTGTATCCAGTATCATTTCACCATTGATTTGATTAGCCACATAACTAATTTATGCATAGAGAAGGGTGAATTTCCAGAAAAATTAAAAATTGGTATTGTGAAACCACTATTTAAAAGAGGGGATAAGGAAGACTTGGCTAGCTATAGACCTGTGGCACTGCTACCCATATTTTCAAAAGTCATAGAAAAAGTAATTCACAATTCTATTTACTCATACTTCGAAAAAAATAATTTATTTACACAAGAACAGATGGGATTTAGAAAGGGTAAGTCTATTAATATGGCTATTTTTGACCTAATGCGTATAGTAATAACAAATATGGACAAAGGAGTTCCGATATCAGCACTCTACATGGATATGTCGAAAGCCTTCGATTTTGTAGAACATAAAATATTGCTAGACAAATTATACAAATATGGAGTTAGAGGTAATGTACATAGTTTGATTAAGTCATACTTAGGAAATCGACTACAGTTCACTCAGATAAATAGACTATGCGTTAGAAAAAAAACCGAAGTCACTTATTCATCGGAAGGGAAGCGTTTTAGGCCCTCTATTATTTATTATTTATATCAATGATTTACCACGAGCTATCGAGTATCCCATGGTTCTTTTTGCTGATGATAGCACTATAATGTTTCCTTGTAAAGACCCAGAAACATATGAAAATGATATATGCAAAACATTAGAAACAGTAATTAACTGGTTAGCAAACAACAATTTAAAAATTAATATGAAAAAAAATAAAATCATGACATTTAAACATAGACGAAATGATACCCGTAATTTAAATATATCATATAAGGGTAAAAAAATTGAGGAAACAGATGTGACAAAATTTTTAGGAATAGGCATAGATCATAAGTTAACATGGAATAATCAAATTGGCAATATATGTAAGAAACTGAATCAATTTTCATACCTCCTACATAATCTAAGGAAAAATGTTGATGAGCCGGTTATTTTAACGGCCTATCACGCTTATGTAACATCGACACTAAGGTATGGTATCATGTTCTGGGCAAACTCAGTTGATAAAGAAACTGCATTTAAAGCGCCTAAGAGATGTTAGATCTTTATGTGGAATTCAGCTACCAGCTTCGTGCGTACCACACTTTAAAAAGCTACGTATATTGACTCTGCCTTGTTTGTATATTTATGAATTAGTTATTTTTGTTAAAAGCAACCTGCTTTTATTTAAAAGATTTAAGAGTATTCGTTTAAGAAATAAAATAGCTTCAATGTCTTCCGACACAGCATTTTTAAAGAAAAGTATACTTGGTATGGCTCCAAAAATCTGTAATAAAGTTCCGAAACAAATAAGAAGTATAGAAAATATTATAAGTTTCAAAAGAAAATTATTTGATTTTTTAGTGGATAGTACATATTATACTGTTAAGGGTTTTTTGTCCGACTGCAATTAATATTAACATGTAGTTACAGATTTAAAGAAAAAACACTAAAATTTGTATGCCCTGTGGCCCGACATGGTGATGCTACTCTATTTCTGTAAGACCTGTACCTCTGTTTGTACTATATACCCATGTTGTACAAATAAACTATTTGACTTTGATTTGACGTTCCCCTCCCCCGCAAAAACTTTTTTTGTACCTATCGGAAATGACAGACATGGCTACTCCATCCGGGTTGAATTATCTAAGGTTTAGCGCGATTGCTTTCGTACTTGTCAATAATGACAAAAGTAAAAAGATAATAATTAATGTAATATTTTTATCTGAAGTGCTTTTTATTCTTTATACCGGGTGGTGCAATTCTAAGAACTATGCTGAAAGGATTGTTATTTATAAATGTTTTACAATCGATTTATACTAATAATAGCCCTCGCAATTAAAACAGAGAAATAAATTAGAATGATGTTTTTTATATTGCATTGCTAACGTAATGTTTACATTTTCAAAGAACAAAAATATTAATAATTTCACTCGGTGTTTTTGATGATTTCTTTGTGGTGCCTATGTCGTTATTCCTTTAACAGGTGACTCATTTTGTTCGGAGTAAACTTTCAATCACAATTTCATATCTTGTGAAGATGAGCATGTAAGACACGATGTTGAGTTTTATCCACCACAATTTCTCTGTTGTCTACAAAATCGAAACAGCTGTTCCCAACGATCCAACGATGTAGTTTTTCTTAACGTGCGTTACGAGTACAGTTCCAATTTTACTTCCGCAAATAAAAATGATTTAGATCATTTTGTCCATTTATAGCAAAACATAATGACATTAAACATGACATCACGTAAACGTTACCATGTCTTTTGTGATGAGTTGTTATGTTATTAATGATCAAAATGACACACACCAAAAATGTATGTTAATTCTTTAATAATTTTATTTATTGCTTTACTAGGGTATTTCGTTACTAAAAAAAGTAAAAATTTAAACCGCGAAAATTAAAAAATATGCCATTTGGAAACACTTAAGTGATGTTGGAAATAGATTATTATTAATATTATTGTATGTGTTAAAACCTTTGTGTTAAATCGACCTTATGTTTCTTAACGTTAAGCTCTGTGGTTGTCAATGTCTCCTAGCAAGCAAAAGTCGACTTTATGATGACATTTCTTGTCAGTCATGTAAAGTTTGTTTACTATAAAGGTCATTAAACCCGTTTACTAATTAGGGTTGTAATAGGCAGTGTTTTGCATTTTTTTTTTACAAGCTCTAACTTGAAAACGGTTATGAATATTAACATGGTTCATTGGCTTAAAAGTTATAACTAGAGCTACACAAACCCCCATTTTCGTAAAAGTTCATCGTATTGTTCCACCCGGTATATTATATTTATAATTCGGCACCAAGCAAAATATCAGTAATACTTGTACCCAAAATATGTACAATAGCAAGAAATAAAATAAAACAATTCGAATATGAGGGTAAGTAGTAGTTAAGCATTATAAGAAGACGCCTCCAAAGTCATCGGTTCCCCGAGCAATGTGTTTTTCCCATAAGTAGCAAGGAAACTCTGAGCTCTCTGATATCGAAAGCCATCAACAGGCTGGAATATACAGGGTTACTTTTTAGTCAGTTAACAAACTTCGTATAAATGATCTCTAAGGTAAATGAAATATACGTTTTGTTTTATTTTTATCCCTTCTCAAATAAAAAAAAAGATAAGTGCACCCAAATGTTTCCATAGAAACAGTAGATGACTTGGTCACCCTACTTTCTCTGACGGTAGTGGCGGAGGCGAGGAGTGAGCCGGTACCCGCTCGCGGCCAGTGGCAGCGCTTGCGCAGGGGGTAAGAGTGGAGGGCGGGCGAGCTGTGCGGTGTGGGCGGAGTTCAAAGATTGCCGCTTTTGTTCTTCGCCGCGCAGGCGGAGCCCCCCCCCCTCCACTCCTTTTAAATTGATTCCAAAATTTCCTTCATACTTTCACGGGCTTAGGACCGTCAAAACCCATGTCGATAGTCAATAAAAAAAACAAACATTTAACATTTTAAGACAAATTAATTATCATTGTTATTGATGATAAGAAGTCGATAAAGTGAAAAACGACATGTGCTAAGGCGTATTTAAAAATTGGAATCAGCTATTTACAATAATTTTTAATTTACTTACAAATGGAGTCCATTTCTCCTCACTTAACTCACTTACACTAATTGTATTTTAATAATTGTTCAAAATGCAGTCCATTTTGCTGCAAGCACAGTCTAGCACGTTTTAGGACATTTCCACTAATGTTCCTTAACACAAAATGTTCATTTCTCACTTGATCAAATGCTAAAATAATTTTGTTTTTCAAATCATCGATATTCTGAGCTTCTTCGACGTTTCACTTCACCCCACAAAAAAAAGTCACAACCGCACCGGTCCACCGCGCCCTATCCAGCGGTTTCCGTACCTCTCATCGAGGTACTCGCGCACGATACGGCTGTAATGAGGAGGAGCGCCGTCCTGCATGAAATAAAACTCCCGCAGGTAGCGCAGAGGCACGTTTTCCTCGATGTGGTCCTCAATTACACCCCGTAACATGTCGAGGTACGTGGCTCCGGTAAGGCGACCTTCTACAAAATAAGGCCCTAAAATCTGGTCTCTAAAAACTCCTGCCCACACATTTGCACTGAATCGCACTTGGTGGTGATGTTCTCTTATCACGTGGGGATTATTGTACTCCCACCAATGCTCGTTGTGGATGTTGTACAGGCCCACTCTGGTAAAAAGGGCCTCGTCGGTCCACAAAATGTTCTGGTCGGCGTTGTTAATCAACCAGTTGCAGAAATTTCGCCGTGGCCCTGCATCTTGGTCATTTAAAGCTTGCACAGGCTGAAAATGATAAGGGTGCATTCCTTCTGAATTTAAAAGTTTCCACACCGCATACTGGCTCACACCGAAACGCCGTGCTGCGTCATTTGTGCTGGCCCTCGGGTTGTTAGCGAAATAGCCTAACACCTCCTCTTCAATTTCCACAGGTAAACGTGGTGCTCCACGACCTTGAGCATGCGCAGGCACTGCAAACTGTCCAAAATCCAGTAGCCTCTGACTCGCCGACAAAATTGTAGGCAGACTTGGAAGACGAGCATTAGGCAAACCGGTATTTCTTAACACAGGCAGAATCTCTGCCTCGTACAACCTACGAGCCGCTCGCAGATTGTCATCGGCCCTAGCGTACACTCTCACCATTTCATAAAACTCTCGGTTTGAGTACATCGCTTCGCGTTGGCTCAGCGGCGAGTGCGGAGAACATGAAACGACGATCCGTCAGACAGAGAGCGCGGCGCGAGACTGAGCGGCGCGGCGGTTCTTTTGTGAGGCGGCGCGCGCGCACCCCCGCCGCCCGCGTTCCCCGCACACTCCTCCGTCGCACTCAAATGACCCCAAAACCAGCTGTGTGTAGGGTGCGCGTAATTTGTAAAAAATGTTAGGGATAAAAATCATAAATCGTAAAAATAAAAAGTACAGGTTTTTTTATTGAAATGGGTTCTAACTATTAACGTTACCGAAGTCAGGGTTTTTTTTTGTTAACTGACTAAAAAATAACCCTGTATATACCTACTTCTTATGCGTGTTTTATATTAGTTTTATGATTAAGTATCTTTCTTATTACGGTTTTGCTTGATACCGAGACTTGATATATATTTGTCTTATCATCAACTTCTTTAAAGGCTTGGTCAGACAGACGCGTTTTCGGTGCCAGTAGCGGAGCGCGAACGAAGCGCGAACGGAGCGAGATGCTCGCGGCGCCAGCGGACGCCAGCAGGAAGTGCGAGCGCGTGTCGCGCCATCATCACGCTCGCATCGCACCGGCATCACGTTCGCGGCCCGCCAGCGCCGCGCTTTCAATCAAACGGCTTTCATTGAATACATTAATTTAATAATAAATATAATAAATAAATATTATAGAACAATCTTACAAAAATCGACCTAGTCCCACAGTAAGCTCAATAAGGCTTGTGTTATGGGTACTAGACGGCGATATATATAATAGATAGATATGAAATAATAGTTTGGTTAACAATATGATTATTGATTAGCTATAAAACATAGGCTAATACGAAAGTGTATGTGTTACTAGTTTTGTGATATTTCGCATATATTGAAATTTTACGCGTTGGACAAAGTCATGTTGAAAAGGCAAAGTTGTAAACTTTCACGGTATAAGCCCTACTGCGATGAGCGGACCTTAGATTCACTGCTTGCACAAACTGGTGCAAGTATCGGCTGACGGTGGACTGGGCTATGGCCAAGCCATGGTCTTGTCCAGTCCGGTAATTACCGTCAGCCAATAGGTGTAGGGATGAGAGAACCTGAAATTATATGCGTGCCTTCATATGCGTCGGCAATCCTTCGTCATTTTGAGGGTGCAAGTCTCCATCTAGTTCGGCACATAAATAGAGTGCCAACTCCTTGCGCACCCTATATATGTGCCGAAATTCTTCATCGGGCATTGAAAATGGATCGCTGGCATCGCGTATCGTGCCTTCATATGCGTCGGCAATCCTTCGTCATTTTGAGGGTGCAAGTCTCCATCTAGTTCGGCACATAAATAGAGTGCCAACTCCTTGCGCACCCTATATATGTGCCGAAATTCTTCATCGGGCATTGAAAATGGATCGCTGGCATCGCGTATCGCGCCTTCATATGCGTCGGCAATCCTTCGTCATTTTGAGGGTGCAAGTCTCCATCTAGTTCGGCACATAAATAGAGTGCCAACTCCTTGCGCACCCTATATATGTGCCGAAATTCTTCATCGGGCATTGAAAATGGATCGCTGGCATCGAGTATCGCCCTTTGGTGCAGTTTTCTGTGCTGCTTCTCTTCGGCAGCAGCAGCTGCTAAAAAGAAATGAAATGCCGCAATTCCTACAAAACAATAAAATACGTAAGCACAGAATCGTTCTAAAAAGTAATTTTTGTTACATAGGCAGGCTACTTACTAGAAATTAGCTTCACAAATAACGATTTTGCTTATTGAAAATCCCGACAACTCTTATCGGGGTCCGATGAGCACCTATATAAAATTAACAAGTGCGAGTCGGACTCGCGCACCGAGGGTTCCGTACAAACCTGTAGGTATATAGGGGTAGTAACTTTAAAATTATTAAAAATATTTTTAATATATGATGTAACTAAAAGTTTACGGTATTCGCAATTTTTCCTTTATCTGTGCTATACATAGGTTGCTACTTATATATCCGGAAACAAAAAAACAAACAAACGTACACGGCTGAAAATGGTTTTATTGTTTTTCAAAGTATTCCCCTTGATGATCTATGCACTTTTGCATTCGCGTGAACCAATTTTTAAAGCACTTCTGCCACTCCGCCTGAGGTACCTCCATAACGTGTTGTTTGAATGCGTCGACAGCATCTTCAGCGGTCGAAAATCGTTGACCGCGTAATTTATTCTTTATATTTGGAAATAAATAAAAATCGTTGGGTGCCAAGTCAGGGCTGTACGGCGGATGACCCGTTAATTCCACATTTTGACCCTCCAAAAATAGAGTTGTTTCGCGTGACGTATGACAGCTGGCATTGTCATGATGAAGAATGATTCTTCGTCGCTGGTTAGTTTTACGAATTTGTTCAAATACTTCCGGTAAGCAAATGGTCGTGTACCACTCTGAATTAACCGTTCTACGGTTTTCTAGTGGCACTGTAACTACATGGCCATTAATACCGAAGAAGCAGGCCACCATTTGTTTCAATGTACTTTTTGCACGAGTAACTTTCGTAGGGTTCGGCTCATTTTGAAACACCCATACCGTTGATTGTTGCTTCGTTTCGGGATCGTATGCATAGATCCAGGATTCGTCACCTGTGTAGATGTTATAAACGGCTTTTGAGTCACCACGGTTATATTTTTTTAACATTTTATTGCACCATTCGACGCGAGCATCTTTTTGCTCTTTTGTTAAGTTGTGGGGTATCCAACGCGAACAAATTTTTTTTACAGCCAAATAATTATGTAATATGCTATTAATGCTGGTCATAGAAATACCCAGAGTCGCCTCTATCTCGCAGTACGTAACATGTCGGTCGTCCATTATAAGTTTTCGCACAGCCTCGATATTTTGTTGTACAACGACCGATTTCGGGCGACCTGCCTTAACTTCGTCCGTAAGCATACTACGTCCACGATTGAACTCACTAAACCAGTGATACACAGTAGTTTTAGATGGGGCTTCATCACCAAAAGTTGAAGTTAGTTGATCTATGCACTGTTGTTGCGTTAAACCACGCCGAAAATCATAATAAATCATAGCACGAATATTTTCACGAGTGAGTTCCATTCTTGCTGCGAGATGACATTTAAAACCCGTCAAAAACAAAACACGAGCGTTAATAAGAAAGAAAAAATATACCGGCCAGTACTTAAAAAAGTTCAAATTTTACCATGGAGGTCAAATATGCTATTTAAGAAGATTGTAATCCCGGTTTCCGGATATATAAATAGCAGCCCTCGTATGAAGTTTCTTCGTGCCAAGTTTCAAGTTTCTGAGTGTACGGGAAGTACCCTTTAGGTTTTGAGTTTCTTGCGAGTACTCAGTTTCAAAATGCGACTTAAATTGCTATTTCTTTTGATTGCGTTGTCATAAAAGTTTGGTTTTGCTACATCTGAAAGGTCATATAGCCCTGAATATTTGACATGAATTTCAATTTAATACATCCACGCGTTTACGAGGAAAAAGGTAGTAAGTTTAAAAATTAAAAAAATATGTTTTTGTATGATTTCACTAAAAATTTCTACTTTTTGTAATTTTTCCATTGTCTATGC